>CALSFV010000053.1:0-710578 GCA_943737045.1 Parapristionchus giblindavisi | reverse complement strand
TACCATCTCTACTCGTTTGCCTTAAGTACTTCTAACAATAAGTACAGAGTACATAAAGTGAAAAAGTGGCATCATTCACTTGACGTTGACATAAAGTAAACTTCAAGCCAGTGACGTATTTTAACTAGACTTCAAGTTTTGAAATACCAGAGAACGCCGTTTCTCCAACACTGGGGAAAGGCTCGTTGAAAAATTGCCAAAATGCAAAAAACAATCATGGTAGGGAAATATTTGCATATTTTTTTATATTCTCCACTCTTCGCAACTTCTCTCGTATGCGTCCATAGTTGAGTCCAAAACCGAGTCCTTATCTGAGGGCTGGCATGCGCGGGGAGGTCATTTAGTCTGTGCTTATTCATTTTAGTTAGTAACACAAATTTCAGGCAGAGATTAGACTCACCCAATCAGACTATGATTCAATATCAACCATTCTCCAACATCGACTCAAGAAATTGATTTTATACGGAAAGATGAGAAATAGTGGTCGTAAGTTGGCTCTTCTTTAGCATAATTAAAATTAAATTCATTCATTTTAAATTAAATTAAATTCTTTTATTTAAATTCATTTATTTTTAAAATAAACAACGATACTTGACGGTTGCAATACCTATCTACCGCCCTTACAAGAGTTTACTCTCGAATAAATAGGTCGTTAGACTATTATTTGCACCAGGGCTGTGCGGCAATTGCCGAAAAATAATATTTTCGGCAAATACGGTAATTTCGGCAATTTTCCCCAAAATGATTTTTTGATCTTTTGTAGACTTAATTCGAGCAATAAACATTATTGCACAAACTGAAACAACACGATCAACAACAAAAAAAGACAACGATAATCGTGATTAAACCTACAACATATTATTAAAATATACGAATTTAAAAATATTGCCGAAATTGCCGGTTCGGCAATTACGGCAAAGGAAAAAAACCGGCAATTTTGGCAAACCGGCAACGCCTTGCCGCACAGCCCCTTATCGAGCGCATTTTCTATATCTCCCCAGATATAATTATACCTTCTTCAAACAATAAGATTCGCCCGTAGCTCCCAAACTAAACCCTAAACCCTAAACCCTCACCGATATCGCTACCGAAGCGACGGATCCATCAACCCATTTGTTATTCGTTTTAATGTCATGTATAATACGATGGAATAAAAAATAAGAATAATAAGAATATCCGAACGATCCTCTCATTTCAATAACATTTCAATGAGAAATTTCATTTTAGTCCAGACTAAATGCAAATTTAGTCGAGACTGAATATTATTTTCGAATAATTTCTCTATTTTATTCTCGAGTAAATAGGCCGAACGAATAAAAAAAATGATATTTGAAAATATTAGAGAATTTTATTCGACAAAAACACTATTAGACAGTCGTTTTTGATTAAATAAATGATAATTAAAAGTATTAAATATAGGTTCATGCAAGTTTTTGTATTGGAATTCCATCGGTGGTGGAATTGCTGACAAAGTATTGAGCGAGGACTTCGTGGGTATGTTTATCTATTTTCCGCTATATTCTATTTCCTGATTAACTATTTGAAAAGTAGGTGTAGCGGCTTAGATTCTTGGGAAAAAACGTATTAAATATCTGATAAGAGGACGACGAACGAAGAATTTTTCATGTTACTTCTATGGGTCATGCGGAAGTATAAATTACGGGGGTTTCCGTTTCGGCAACGCCCGTTTCGGCAACGGATCATAAATCAGTTGGAATCATATAGCAATAAAAGTTTTATCATTGTTATCAGTAGGAGTGTACGTTATTGTGCTACCGTAACCGTTATTGTGCTACCGTAACCGAACTGATTTTTTTAATCGACCAATGACCCGTGGTTCATGGTTGAAATTTCTGAAGTCGAAGATGCACCGAGATGAAATACTAGTTGTCATTATATAAGCAGTGAGTCAAATTTTACCTTTCTGGATACCGTAACCCGAACTACCGTAATCTAGCTACCGTACCCTACGCTATTATAGCAAAATTCAATTCAAATCCTGGTTCAATTACGGTAGTTAGGGTTACTGTATCCAGAAAGATAAAAGATAACTCACTACTGATATAATGGCAACTACTATTTGGTCTCGGAGCATCATGAATTTTTCGACTTCGGCTATTTTCAACCATGAAAAAAAATTAGTTCGCGATTCCTGACGGCTTCGGTAGCACAATACCGTACACTCCTACTGATAACAATGATAAAACTTTATTGCCATAGGTCATCTTCTAACCGATTTATAATCCGTTGCCGAAACGGGCGCCCCCCCCCCCCCCCTAGATTACATCCCCTGAATATAAAAACAATTTTCTCCAAAATTACAGATGCTCCGGAATATTATAATCCGAGCTAAAAGCCCGTTGTTGCACCAAGGAAAGCCCAGGGAAGGCGCGAATTTCAAAGATGACTGGATAGAGTATTGCAAACGGTAATCTAACTAGCGCAGCGCAGTCACAAGCTCCGACTACTAACCACTGAGCTATACGAGCTTCTTGCGTCTCGCGAATCTCTTAGAAATAAGCATGCTACGCCGTTCGCCCCTCAGTCTTCATGATAATAGCGCTCCACAAATCTCCTGGTTCCCCTTATTAAAATCAATTCATATATTTATTTATTTATTTATTTATTTATTTTGGTTCATTCAGATGCCTCATTTATTCCTGAATCGTTGAGTGAATGCTATACACTGAATCAACTTGAACTAATCGGATTCGAGGATATTCCAAAAAGCCTTATTTCTAAGGTGCAATTATTTTTTATATCAAATTTTTGAATTTTATATGAACCTTTATCGGCAGGTGACAACACCTCTATCAAGCCGTTAAAGTTGTTTGAAATGAAATGAAATGTCAATTCAAAATTTGTTTAGATAGATTTATTTACAACATTGGACACTCTTGTTATACCACGTACAACGAATTTAACGATGGAAATTCTCTATACTTTACTAAAGGTTTGATGTTTACGATCTTTCTTGGATAACGCTTGAATGAGTTTTTTTGCGAATGATGATTTCTCACACTAATGTTTTTGGCTGGGGTTATATCTTAAATTGCCTTAAAGGGAGTCTGCCAAGCAAGTCACGTTGAGGTCGTATAACTTATCTTATGTCTTCGATATCATAAGCATAAGTGAAAAAAATTATAAAAAATTTTGAACGAATTATACAGTGATCTCAAGCGCGGGGTCTGGAAATTGCCTAGTTCTATCGGCTTCGGCCGTACATGATCTGGACATATCGGAACGATTTATAGTAACCGTTGTTTCAAAAAAACATCTAAACGTTTCAAATTTTTTTTTACTTTACATTGTCTAGTTCACCATAAGATTAAATGATATTGAAGAGAAATGTTTGAATGGCAGTCTCCCTTTAACAAAAAAACAGGGGCGAGCATTTTTTAACGGGGAAAAAGAAGCAAACGAAGACTAGACAAGTTGGTTCCTTCATTTGATTGCATCCTAGGCTGTTGAACGTACAGTCTCGCAGAAAGGTGGAGTCCCAGGAATATATTGGTGAATAAACTGTGAAGATAGGATCGTTGCAAAAGTTAAACCAGTCACTGCAAACTATATTTTTTCTGATGATTCTGTGTATCGATTGCTATAATCGTGAATGAAAGATGTTCAATAGTACGGGGAATGGTGAATGGGGGATGGGAAGGGGTCTAATGATTGGGCAAAGTCTGAGCGCTCATCGCAGCTAATCGGTGTAGGAACCTATGATCCATTTTGAGGTTCCCCATCGCCATCGCTATGCTCTTTTGTGCTGTGCTAGATATATTTGTTGGTATCGTTGATTAGGTTACGCTATTTGACAAAGGTTTCACCATTTACTGTCGAAAATTTCGAATTTTCTTCAGGGGCTTCCTCAACTTCTCCAGCTCGACGTCTCATTGTGCCCTAGCCTTTGTAACATATCTTGTCTCAGTCAGGCCAAGCAATTGGTGAAGCTTGGAATTCACGAACTTAAATTAAGCATGAATGTGGAACAGTTAACAGACACTTTAGCCAGTCTAAAGGATCTTAGAATCCTTGATATTGGAAAGGCCACAAACTATGGGTATGCTCATGTTTTTAGTGCATTACGTTGGATTAGAACCGATGAATGAGAACTACTGCATACTTTATCTATTCATCAGCGCTTGTCTCACATACGCAAATAGTTCTCATCCAGTCGGTTCTCAATCATCGGTTCTCATCCGATTAATGAATGCCGTTTTCAGACTAGGTGTCCTGTGCAGACATTCGAAATAGATCATTGTGCAAAAGAGATGACTGTGCTTTCAGGATCAATTTAACATCAATAATTTGTGAGAGTGTGCTCAAGGAAAAAGCTTCGCCATGGACTAAACTCGCATGCCTCGACATTTCTGATATGGATAAAGAGCAGAGTTCGATTGGTATTGAGCATATGAAGCTCATTATGGAAAGGCACGACATGATAAAGACTATGTGCCTGATAGGTCAGTGAATCTTTGCTTATTATTGTGTTCTCCATGTGCAAATCCGCCTTTTAGGAACACAACTCGAACGTCAAGATTTTTCGTTATATCCTTGGATAAAGGAGAGTGTTCAGATCTGTAATTATTGGAGTGCTTCAAACGCCATAAACACACTCAATTACTACGTTAAAAAATACAGAGATGATGATGAAATTATGAATACAATATTGAATGTAATATATAATAATTATAAAAATAATAATAATTATAATAATGATAATAATAGTAATAATGATGATAATAATAATTCAGATAACTCGATTTAAATATATTGATCCATCGAACGCCTGCATTGAAGCATGTCTGGATGTAATGAGGCAACCACGTAATCATATTGTCTTAGACAAAGCCATTTTTTTAATCAAATTGTTGCATAGGTAAGCTCCTATTCTGGTATATCAAAACTGAAAGTTTACATAATTACCTCATAATCAACTTCAATGGAGTTACCACTTTTTCACTTTCGTGCACTGGCCTGATAGGAACGCTTGAAATTCAAATGTTTGATATAATTGAAACTAGCTCAATTATTTAACCGCTTAGCTCTGGCCACACTAGCGGAGAAAAGTTTTGTGTCCGCATTTTAAGAGAAAGTAAGGTGAGATTAGATTCTTAGTACTTTTTATTTGCAAAAAAACCCAAGCTAATTTTACTCTCCGTATCTCTCGTAGTTAAAGAAAGCGAGAGAGTGCGGCCAGTGTTTCATGTTTGTGTCACTCTAATGATCTATGATCGTACAGGATCGAACAGCTCAGCGTACAGGAGTGTATCAAACCGTTCTACTTATGCTTCGAGCGCTGTCTGAACATTGCTGAAGGCCAAGGAATAACAAGCATGCTGCAAAGTGTAATTGATATTATATTAAGAGACCGGCTCGGTGAGACTCGAGCATTTTGACCCCCTGCCGGACATTCGCGAGGACTTTCGATCTGGCCATCAATTCTTTCATCATAGACACATGCATAAATGCGAGAACAAGTGATTTTTTGTACCGGGGGCGGGGGGGGGGGGGGGGGAAGACCAATGAAAGTCACAGTGAATATGCCCTTACGCTCAAACCGGGCTCAAATATTTCACATTAAGTAAAAAATTGAAAAATGCATATCTTTTCAATCGTGATAGCTAGGACTTTTATTTCTATTTATTAGTGGATAACATGTCATGCACTCTTACAAACATTGCTGAACATTAATATCAAATCGTTCTGAATCAGTTTTTTCGTGTCTGATTTTCAGATTTTTCTCTTTCTATCCGCACTAGGGCAAGTAATGCCATAGTACATTTTGTAGTCCTGACGATTCTGTACATAGTGGTTACATTCCCTTGGCTTGCCAACATTTCGCAGGCATCGAGAATTGCAGCCTAATGTGAGATAAGTGTAATTTGCAAAAATCGAAAATTAAATTTCTTGAAATTCGAAAGAGTAATAGCTTTTTTATGTCATTTTACTCGTAGTGATGCGCGTATATAGGAAACATATGCAAATAGACTACATTTCAAAAAAAAATTGAGAAAAATAATTATTTTATTTTTATTTTTTCAACTACCACATTCAGTCGACCGTCAAGGCAAGTTTATTCATAGGGCGGATGGTGGCTGATGCATGTGCGTTGGCAGAAACGACTGCAACGTGAAGAATCGTCGTTTCGCTGATCTCGAATTTATTTTTTAAATAATTAAACTTGAATATTTATATGTTTCTTTCATATAAATCGGTTTGACGGTAGCGTACTACATCCACGCTGTACCATTTTTATCAGTAGGAGTATACGGTATTGAACTACCGTAATCGCCAGGAATCGCGAACTGATTTTTTTCAGTCGACCCATGATTCTCAACCATGACCCGGGGTTCATGGTTGAAAATGGTTGAGGGCGAAAAATTTTCTTAATAAAGTAGTAATGCACGCGCCTGATTTTTCCGACCATTTCACCACATTATTATAGGATACGGTAGCTAGATTACGGTAATTCGAGTTATGGTATTCATAAAAATAAAAGTTGGCCCACTGTTGACATAATGCCTAATAGTATTTGTTCTGTGATCATCATGAATTTTTCTACCTCAGCCATTCTCAACCATGAACCCCGGGTCATTGTTGAGAATCATCAGTCGACTAGAAACAAGGAAATCGTCCTCCCAGAGAGGAGGACGACCCCTCCATTCGATCGAAAAGATCGAAATGGGGAGGGGGGGGGTGAACGAGGGGGCTGGGCCAGAAATCAAAGAAGTTCCAAAAAATCAGTTAGCGATTCCAGGCGATTACGATAGTTCAATATATACTCCTACTGATAAAAATGATACAGCTTTGGATGTAGTACGCTACCTTCAAACCGATTTATATGAAAGAAACATAAATATTCAAGTTTGATAATTTTAAAAAATAAATTCGAGATCTGCGAAACGACGATTCTTCACGTAGCAGTCGTTTCTACAAACGCACATGCAACAGCCACCATTCGCCCTATGAATCAACTTACCTTGACGGTCGACTGAATGTGGGAGTGTCAAACAAGTTGCGAACAAAGTTGCGAACTTTGTACGCAACTTTGTTCGCAACTTGTTTGACAGATTGAACAGACCGCAGTTGCAATTCTAGAGGCTTATGACAAGCTTGCTGGCCAAGGGATTGTGACCACCATGTACATAATCGTCAGGGCTACAATATGCACTATGACATTTCTTGCAGTATCTCTTTAACGAGGATAGAAGGAAAAAATCTGAAAATAAGACACGAAAAAACATATTCAGAACGATATGATATTAATGTTCAGCAATGTTTGTAAGAGTGCATGTCATGTTATCCACTAATAAAAAAATGTCCGTACCATGCTCGAGTCTTACCGAGCCGGTCTCTTAATTCAATTAATGATAATTGTCCCATGGATTTCCTTCAAAATATCATATCTTTAAACTTAGAGTTGCACAATTCTGACAAAAAATCTTCCGGAAAGCTGCTCATTTGATATCGATCGATTCTGTTCCTTTGTCCTGAAATATACACTGGAGCATAAAAAATTCAATCTGTAAGTCACTTTATGCCAACATTACCATCCCGTAGAGTCTTCCTTTATTAAGTGGCATCGCACAGCAAAAGGAGGACTCTTCGGGACAGTAGCACAATATACTTTCTCTTCATTTCAAAGATTATAATCTGTGTTCAGCTTGCACAACATCCTGTTTAAAGTTGGACACATCCTGAGAAGAAAACCCAAAGCCTTATCGTACCTCACTGATGAAAGACTTATGATCTTGATAATCAATCGAGCAAGTGAGCCTTACGATAAATGTAGATGTTCTGATTTCCTCGATCTGATCTGCCATATGCTGAGTAAGTTTCCGTTTATATTTATTTAGTTGTTTATTTATTCATTTGTTTATCCATAAGTTAGAGTAATGAAAGGGGAAAAGCAATATTATAGAGATGGCGCTCCTTCGCTTTACAGAGAAAGGTGCATTTTTTTTTGAAAATTGAGAAATATTCTGCAATATGTTTCGAACATTTGCAAAAAAGTACATATCACTTACTATTAGCAAGAGAGATGTGATAGAGTTACATGCGGTTCTTCACCTTTCACCCAAATCATAATTTTTTTTAGAAAAAAAACGTGTTATATTTTTATTTTAAAAATTCTTGTGTGTCTATTGTAGATTTATCGGCTGAGACTTCTTTCCAATTTTTTCGGAACGGGGGCCTTGGACTTCTGCTCAGAATGGTACAAAATGAATCAATGACCCACAATCAATCATCGGTTGAACTCGTATGTTATTTATTATTATAGTTACGTACGTGTTTAAATTATTCTTCGTTCATTTTTTTCCTTTTTTTCTAATTTTCATGTTTTTTTCTATTTTCGCACGAATTTTCAGATTCTACTGACTGTATACAAAGCTATGATAATGCCAGAGAACCATGAAGCCCTTGTCAACATCATTTCTTCCGATTTTTTTGTGTAAGCCGAACTTTTTTTTTAAGATTTAAGAAAATTATTTTCAAAAAGTCATCTCATAACATATAACTACAACAGCTAGGGCTTTCATGATCTCTTTTCTCCTTCTTATTTGTTTACCTTTGAAAAAGTGAAAAGAAAATTCATAATATATGTACAGATTGCAACATTTTTTATTTATTTATTTCTTCATTTATTTATTTATCTATCAGTTAAAACATGAATAATGAAAGGATAAAGCAACAAGGGAGTGATGGTTTTCCGTCGCTTTAAGCGATTTCCGTTGGGGGGACATTAAAGAAGAGATAATCTGTAAATTACTAACTTATTGATTTTCTTTAGAAAGGTGACCATGAGAAATCCGACTCGTCAACAGCAATACCTCATCGTTGGCATTCTGTCCTTTTTGATTGCATCCCCGCTACGCTCCGATGCCCTGCAATACCGACAGCTGATTGGTCTTTTTTTGGTCAGCTATATTTTATTTTATTTTATTCATCTTACATTGCATAAATGCGAGAACATGTGATTAATATATAGCGTGAATTAGTTTGAGTCGATGGGGGGGGATTATTTGATCTTTGATCTTTCGAGTACATTTGACAAATAACGAAATATTTCAGGAAAGAGATGTGGAAGGCTGGCCCGTTAAAGAACTTCGCATGACCAAATACTGCACCGGCAGAATCTTTCGGTATTTTTTGTTGAGTCGAAGGCTTTAGTCAGACATTAAGACACCGGCTCAGTGAGATTCCATATAGTGCTGGACATCGACCTCACCGATTTGGCTCAAAATTTTTTTGCGGATACCCCCATGGCCCAATATCACAAAATGGGTATTCATTTGGGCTGGGTCCTTGAAACACAGATGTGGCGGGTTCTCGAAATTTGAAAACTCGATTTTCACCAAATAAAAATGGGGCGACCTAGGATCAATGTTAGTGTCGATTAATTATAAGTATAAATATACAACAAAAACTCGCTATAGGACGGTCCGGATATCCGATCGCAAACGGATTTTTTACCTCCTCAAAACATTCTAAATTTAATTAAAATTTTAAAACAAAAAACGGCAGCCTAATTTTCACCTCATTTTATAGAGCAAAAAATTCCGCGTCGAATGAGGCAAAAAATCAAAAATCGATCGACCCGTGTTTTGAGATAAATGAACCTGAAGATGACCCGAAAATATTTTGTCTTCAAACCCCCTCATGTTTGTACACATATTGAAGAGCTCGTCGAGTAGAACAACTTTTATGTTGAACGTTTTGTCTGAAGTTCTTATACAAGAGAGATACATGAATTAAGATTTATTGGATCTAAATCTTTTGTATCGCTTGTATCTTGAGAACAAACGACTTTCATAGAATGCGACCAACAGGAAAAATAAGGTGCTCGACGAGTTCTTTAAAATGAATATAAACATGGCAAGGATCCGACAACTTTTTTTTCATGACTACTTTAGAGGCCATGGTTTTCAGAATAGGTGTCAACAATTTTTTTCTTGAAACAACAAATTAGGTATGGATTTTTGAGTTCTACAATATAGGCGTAATCATTTTGTGCACAAAAAAATATTTTACTTTCGATTTACTCTAAATTGACTGAAAAACTATGAGAATAAATCAAACTGATGTATTTCTCTTGTACATGAGTTTCAGACAAAATGTTCAACGTGAAAGTTGTTCTACTCGACGAGCTCTTCAATATGAGTATAAACATGAGGGGGTTTGAAAACAAAAATATTTTCGGGTCATCTTCAGGTTCATTTATCTCAAAACACGGGTCGATCGATTTTTTATTTTTTTGCCTCATTCGAAGCGGATTTTTTTGCTCTATAAAATGAGGTGAAAATTATGCTGCAGTTTTTTTGTTTTAAAATTTTAATAAAATTTAGAATGTTTTGAGGAGGTAAAAAAATCAGTTTGCGATCGGATATCCGGATTGTCCTATAGCGAGTTTTTGTTGTCTATTTATACTTATAATTAATCGACACTAACATTGATCTTAGGTCGCTCCATTTTTATTTGGTGAAAATCGAGTTTTCAAATTTCGAGAACCCGCCACATCTGTGTTTCAAGGACCCAGCCCAAATGAATACCCATTTTGTGTCCGGGGTCAGGGGTTACTGAGCCGGTGTCTTAAACGCACAAAGAAAAAAGTGTAAAATAAAACTGGCATAATCACAGCTATAAAGTATAAAATATAACACAGCTGGCTTGTGGTGTGCTAACACCTTTTTCTTACCGTGATTAGTCCGTCATAGTTAGGAAAGGAAATAAAGATCAGAATATGAATTGTTTATTTATTTATTACTACAGTCCCGCACGATCGCCCTTCCTAAAGGCGGGCCGCAGCGACATGATTCATGTCGCCTCATGTCGCATCTTTCTAAAAGAATTTTTAAACATCATTGCATCCTCAGATAAGATCACAGTTGAAACGAATAAAATTGGTTAACTCTGGACAGAGTTATTGAAGGATCATAACGGACGGGGGTGCTACCGTAATCCCTTCAAATTTGAATTTCCCGCACTTTTCATTGACCCTGCGAAATCGATATTTTCACGAACGTGTTTTACAACCCTTTTTGCGTATATTATTTTGTATTTTCTCGTGTGTTTTGTGAAATAATTACAATACTTACAAATAAAATACTTCCAATACGAGAAAAAAACCGTTCTAAAACACATTCAATAGAAAATCGATTTCGCAGGATCAATGAAAATTGCGGGAAATTCAAACTTGAAGGGATTACGGTAGCACCCCCGTGAGCTATGATCCTTCAATAACTCTGTATAGAGTTAACCAATTTTATTCGTTTCTACGGTGATCTTAATCTTATCTGAGGATGCAATGATCGCAACTAATGAAATGTTTTAAAAATCTTTTAAAAAGATGCGACATGAGGCGACATGAATCATGCCGCGGCGGCCCGTCTTTATGGAGGGCAATCGTGCGGGACTGTATTTTTAAGTCCTATTTGTCTACTATTTTGAGTAGTATATCACGGATCTCCTGTAAAAGTGTATGAAACCATTTGACAGAAATAATTGATTTCCTCCGTTTTTATTGATCGTTGTTAGACTGGCCGGTTGCCTTTTTTTGAGGATATGGTCGAAAATGTTGTTTTTCATGTGTTATTGTATGAAAACTGTTTTTCAGCATACAAAATGAATTGTTTCTCGAAAATTTTCTCAAAAGGATAAGAGTTTTATTGCAGATTCGGATTCCCAGTCCACAAATTGGGGTATCCTGATATATCTTTTAACCCAACGCTGTCCCCCCCCCATAATGCTACTGTATATCGTCCTGGACTTAGTGCAATTTTCTCTCAAATCACATTTTGGCTGTAAATCAGCTCAAACTTATGCTAATTTTCTTATTAGCATATTTAAACTCTGCATCTCGACCAGCCTTACACAATTGTCTTAGTGATTCGAATTCTCAGCAACAATCATTTTTGAGTAATGAATCGAAAACTGATTTTATTAACGTTTTTTCGCCTTTCTGGCTTGATGCTACTTTAAAACTCCAGCGTTTTCGTTTTGTTTTCAAATATAATGATGCTTTCTTTTTCAATTCACTTCGATTCATCATGTCCGAGAGAAGAGAACATTCGAGGATGCGAGAGTGATAACTTCGGATGCATTCTATGATATAATAATTGTAATAGTGATATCTCAGAGTTTTGCGATGGATTAATGGATGAGAATGGATAATTATTTGAGTCAAGAATGACTCAAACAGTTTCTTCGACCTTAACGATCAATAAACAAATACCAATAAACGAAAAATAGGAACAGTGAAAGTCACATCGTTAATAAAATCCGTTTTCGATTCATAGCTCAAAAATGATTGTTGTTGAGAATTCGAACCACTAAGACAATTTTGTAAGGCTGGTCGAGATACAGGGTTTAAATATGCTAATAAGAAAATCAGCATAAGTTTGAGCTGATTTACAGCCAAAATGTGATTTGAGAGAAAATTGCACTAAGTCCAGGACGATATACAGTAGCATTATTGGGGGGACAGCGTTGGGTTAAAAGATATATCAGGATACACCAATTTATGGACGGGGAATCCGAATCTGCAATAAAACTCATATCCTTTTGAGAAAATTTTCGAGAAACAACTCATTTTGTATGCTGAAAAACAGTTTTCATGCAATAACACATGAAAAACAACATTTTCGACCATATCCACAATTGAGTTATTTGTAGATGAGGTCATTAGCAACCGATCTAAAAAAAATGAACACGGTAGCACAAAAACGAAGCGTTACATTCATCTGAAGATTACAGGAAACAAATTGCATAGATATGCAATTTCCGAAAAACAAAATTTGAAAACTTTGTTTTCGCACTCAGTTAGGCCAGTCTAACAACAATCAATAAAAACGGAGGAAATCAATTTTTTTTCTGTCGAAAAAGGTTATAATTTTCATACACTTTTACAGGAGACCCGTGATATTGCTATTAGCAGCTTTAGTCATGATTAATTAATAATCTATTGCAGTACATTCATTCCATTCTTTGATCTACTATTCAACACTAACTATCCCGGAGTCCAAATGTTCGCCCTCTATTCATTAACAATCGCTTGTCTTTCCAGGATCAACGATTGTGATTACTTCGAGTTAGTTCTCTTCTTCTTATTCTTCTCTTATCTCTAGCTGTCACCCCACAAGTTTAAAAGGCAAACCACATGCTAATTTGAAACGCTCTTTTATTGCAACACTCTCTCGTAAACAAAGAAATCGAGAAAGCATTCAAGACAAGTAATCGACTTAAATTACATCACTCACTAGAAATTTAGAAATTTTAAAGTTTACTACAAGTGAAAAAACATTTGACGAAATTCACTACAGTATTATACAACACTTTCAGTGAACTTACGACCAACTAGAATTAGAATTTCAAGTCTTCTTCTAGTGGGAATAATAAGTAGACTATTAGATAGTTTTTTTTAATACCTGAGGAGTTTCAAATTAGCTCGTGGCGCACCTTTAATATTTTGTCTTTTGCAGTATTTTATATTCGGAAGGAGTCGAAGAAGTGTTGGAACTCTTCCAGGCTGTCGAATCGAACAGATTACTGAAGAATGAGAAAATGAAAGAATTATATTCTCGTCTTTCTCAAATACTCAAAGAGAAGAAGGAGAATGGATTAACAAAATAACGAATCAATAACAGTAATAACTATCCCCGATCTCCAGTTTTTTCCACAGAATGCTATGGTCCAACCACAAAATCCATAAGTCTTGTCGCATTTTGGAGGGGTATGTTTGCGCTATCACTGCTCATTCGTAAGTTATCAATTACTCGGTCCGTTCTGGCAGTAAATAAGTCACTCCTACTACTCTTTGATTGTAGAAGTGAATTATGCCTACATCGAATCTAGTGGCTAAAAGGCCTCTTCATTTCATTCTCAGTTTAGTGCACATTCGACACGTCATGTTGTTTTGCTGTCTATGAGAGCTCAAACCACCCGATAACCACACCCGTATGGCGGTAGTATATAACACTAATGCCACTAGTATACGCACTGTGCAACGTTGGTTCAAACGCTTCGAGAAGGGGGAACGACGTCGAAGACGAGATCAGGCCCGGACGACCCCCCGAGCTGGACTTGGACGTGCTGATTCAGTATGTCCACGCGGACCACTATACACTGAGAGCAAACTTACCTGGCAAATCGTTACCCCGATACACTTTCCTGGCAAACGATTACCCCAAACGGTGAATGCAGCCGTTGATTTCATTTCGTTGAATTCACCATTTGGGGTAATCGTTTGCCAGAAAAGTGTATCGGGGTAACGATTTGCCAGGTAAGTTTGCTCTCAGTGTACTATCACCCGTGGTATGGTGACGAGTCTTGGGGTAAGCTAACCCACCATCGTATGTGGCCTACAGTATCTTGGCAAGGCCCAGAAGTGGGGTCTATGGATTCCCCACCGGCTGTCAACCATGCAGAAGGACAACCGTACTGACCAGTGTCTGATTATGTGAGGTGGTTCATTTAGGACAACGTAGTCTGCAGTAGGGTTGGCCATAACGCACACGCATTGCGGGCCCGCAATAGCATTGTGGGCCCGCAAAGACTACTTTATTCCTGTCTGGCCACTTTTTGTGATCGGTCGTTCTTCTGTTCTCTTCACTTTCCTTCGCTCTCTCGTTTACTTGAGAAAACAGAAATGATTGCGGGCCCGCAATGATTTTACACCGCACTTCTCGCCAACTACAGACCCTGAAGTCCAAGTCCCATCCGTTCCCTGGCTGCACGTCCGGATTAACTTCTAGCGCGAAAACGCCCGACCACGTTTGGGAATGACGACCGATAAATTCCTGTTGAATTTTGGCTAGCACATCTTAACCCACCCACCGTACTCGCCCGACTTGGCTCCTTGCGATTACTGCTTGTTTTCCGATTTACAGCGCACTCCTCGAGGAGTATACTTCAACAATCAGCGGGAGGCCGAAATTGGCTGATCAACTTCATCGCCTCCAAGCAGCCGTCCATCTAGGAGCACTGAATCCACAAGCTACCCGAAGCTTATAGGAAGTGTGCGGACGCAAACGGCGCTTACTTTGGTTGATTAGCTTATGTCGAAATTTAAATTTGTTCAAAGGGCGAAAATGCGACAAGACTTTTGAACCACAAAAACACCCAAACCCAAACCTCACACTACAATTAGCGATTGATAACTATCGACCCCCTCTCTCGTCGTCCCATTTTCCTTTTATATTCATAATAAGATGTCATAAAAGATAATAGCATCAGATAAAAAGTTCTTTTTTTTTAATTGACTCTTCTCACACGTGTTGTGCTGTGCAACAAAGCTTAAACACGATCCTCGATTATCTTGATCATATCAGACTAAAAGCTACTTTTGTACTTCGGTCATTATAGCAGCAGTAAAATGTTACAGATCGACATGATCTGAAGTCTATGTCATTCAGAAATTTTTTCTCTTTCACATACTATATCACTCGATAAGTATCATTGACAATTAGAGTTGTAACGAATTATTTTGTACCAAAAACAGAGAACATTGGAAGATAAATTTGCATATTGGCCGTACTGACCACTTTGAAATAATTTATTTTATTCAGAATTTTTCGCTCTTTCATTTGGTATATGACACGATGGGTATCATTTTCATTTTCATATTTCTCAAGTTATCTTGATCATATCAGACTAAAAGCTACTTTTGTACTTCGGTCATTATAGCAGCAGTAAAATGTTACAGATCGACATGATCTGAAGTCTATGTCATTCAGAATTTTTTTCTCTTTCACATAGTATATCACTCGATAAGTATCAAAACAATTAGAGTTGTAACGAATTATTTTGTACCAAAAACAGAGAACATTGGAAGATAAATTTGCATATTGGCCGTACTGACCACTTTGAAATAATTTATTTTATTCAGAATTTTTCGCTCTTTCATTTGGTATATGACACGATGGGTATCATTTTCATTTTCATATTTCTCAAGTTATCTTGATCATATCAGACTAAAAGCTACTTTTGTACTTCGGTCATTATAGCAGCAGTAAAATGTTACAGATCGACATGATCTGAAGTCTATGTCATTCAGAATTTTTTTCTCTTTCACATAGTATATCACTCGATAAGTATCATTGACAATTAGAGTTGTAACGAATTATTTTGTACCAAAAACAGAGAACATTGGAAGATAAATTTGCATATTGGCCGTACTGACCACTTTGAAATAATTTATTTTATTCAGAATTTTTCGCTCTTTCATTTGGTATATGACACGATGGGTTTCATTTTCATTTTCATATTTCTCAAGTTATCTTGATCATATCAGACTAAAAGCTACTTTTGTACTTCGGCCATTATAGCAGCAGTAAAATGCTACAGATCGACATGATCTGAAGTCGATGTCATTCAGATTTTTTTTCTCTTTCACACAGTATATCACTCGATAAGTATCATTGACAATTAGACTTGTAACGAATTATTTTGTACCAAAAACAGAGAACATTGGAAGATAAATTTGCATATTGGCCGTACTGACCACTTTGAAATAATTTATTTTATTCAGAATTTTTCACTCTTTCATTTGGTATATGACACGATGGGTATCATTTTCATTTTCATATTTCTCAAGTTATCTTGATCATATCAGACTAAAAGCTACTTTTGTACTTCGGTCATTATAGCAGCAGTAAAATGTTACAGATCGACATGATCTGTAGTCTATGTCATTCAGAATTTTTTTCTCTTTCACATAGTATATCACTCGATAAGTATCATTGACAATTAGACTTGTAACGAATTGTTTTGTACCAAAAACAGAGGACATTGGAAGATAAATTTGCATATTGGCCGTACTGACCACTTTGAAATAATTTATTTATTTCAGAATTTTTCGCTCTTTCATTTGGTATATGACACGATAGGTATCATTGCCATTATCATATTTCTCAAGTTATCTTGATCATTTCAGACTAAAAGCACTTTTGTACTTCGGCCATTATAGCAGCAGTAAAATGCTACAGATCGACATGATCTGAAGTCTATGTCATTCAGATTTTTTTTCTCTTTCACACAGTAAATCACTCGATAAGTATCATTGACAATTAGACTTGTAACGAATTATTTTGTACCAAAAACAGAGAACATTGGAAGATAAATTTGCATATTGGCCGTACTGACCACTTTGAAATAATTTATTTTATTCAGAATTTTTCGCTCTTTCATTTGGTATATGACACGATGGGTATCATTTTCATTTTCATATTTCTCAAGTTATCTTGATCATATCAGACTAAAAGCTACTTTTGTACTTCGGCCATTATAGCAGCAGTAAAATGTTACAGATCGACATGATCTGTACTCTATGTCATTCAGAATATTTTCCTCTTTCACATAGTATATCACTCGATAAGTATCATTGACAATTAGACTTGTAACGAATTATTTTGTACCAAAAACAGAGAACATTGGAAGATAAATTTGCATATTGGCCGTACTGACCACTTTGAAATAATTTATTTTATTCAGAATTTTTCGCTCTTTCATTTGGTATATGACACGATGGGTATCATTTTCATTTTCATATTTCTCAAGTTATCTTGATCATATCAGACTAAAAGCTACTTTTGTACTTCGGTCATTATAGCAGCAGTAAAATGTTACAGATCGACATGATCTGTAGTCTATGTCATTCAGAATTTTTTTCTCTTTCACATAGTATATCACTCGATAAGTATCATTGACAATTAGACTTGTAACGAATTGTTTTGTACCAAAAACAGAGGACATTGGAAGATAAATTTGCATATTGGCCGTACTGACCACTTTGAAATAATTTATTTATTTCAGAATTTTTCGCTCTTTCATTTGGTATATGACACGATAGGTATCATTGCCATTATCATATTTCTCAAGTTATCTTGATCATTTCAGACTAAAAGCACTTTTGTACTTCGGCCATTATAGCAGCAGTAAAATGCTACAGATCGACATGATCTGAAGTCTATGTCATTCAGATTTTTTTTCTCTTTCACACAGTAAATCACTCGATAAGTATCATTGACAATTAGACTTGTAACGAATTATTTTGTACCAAAAACAGAGAACATTGGAAGATAAATTTGCATATTGGCCGTACTGACCACTTTGAAATAATTTATTTTATTCAGAATTTTTCGCTCTTTCATTTGGTATATGACACGATGGGTATCATTTTCATTTTCATATTTCTCAAGTTATCTTGATCATATCAGACTAAAAGCTACTTTTGTACTTCGGCCATTATAGCAGCAGTAAAATGTTACAGATCGACATGATCTGAAGTCTATGTCATTCAGAAATTTTTTCTCTTTCACATACTATATCACTCGATAAGTATCATTGACAATTAGAGTTGTAACGAATTATTTTGTACCAAAAACAGAGAACATTGGAAGATAAATTTGCATATTGGCCGTACTGACCACTTTGAAATAATTTATTTTATTCAGAATTTTTCGCTCTTTCATTTGGTATATGACACGATGGGTATCATTTTCATTTTCATATTTCTCAAGTTATCTTGATCATATCAGACTAAAAGCTACTTTTGTACTTCGGTCATTATAGCAGCAGTAAAATGTTACAGATCGACATGATCTGTAGTCTATGTCATTCAGAATTTTTTTCTCTTTCACATAGTATATCACTCGATAAGTATCATTGACAATTAGGGGGGGGGGTGACATTTCCGCAACGGCATTTCCGCAACCGCTTTTTCCGCAACGGCATTTCCGCAACGGACATTTCCGCAACGGGGAATAACTCGGCTCGTCGGAGTCCTAGAACCATGGGATGAGTATCATTGTGATCAGCATCGGTAACACTATCATGACACATATTGATCTTTGATCTTTACTAACTCCGCTGCATTTTTGCAATGAGGCGTGATTTCGCTCAAAATCATCCAAGACGAGCGGGAAGGGTATCGTTCGACTCCTCATCACCTGTATATATCCAACCAATAATTGACCTATGATCTTTTCCAACTCGGCCTCACATCGGCAACGAGAACCATCAGTCCGAAGTCGGTACCATATCCGGAACCATGTGAAACCGAGGTCCTAAAATGGTTGTAACGCTCGAATGTTAATGCAGGGTGGAGCCTTGCATCGCCTCCCTTGATGTGGTTTGCCGACCGCCAAAGAGCCCCTCAGAGACCCAGGTCTCTCATCTTGCTTTCAAGACCCTCGCGACACGCGCACACGCTTCCACGCGATGGTGAGCTACCGTAATCTACCGTAACCCGGTTCGGTGGGTCAGATCAAGTGCCATGGGCCAGATTTCACTAAAAATTGTCTGAATAGCCGCTACGTGTGCAATATCATTATTAGCTATAGCGGATTACCGTAATCTACCGTAACCCGGTTCGGTGGGTCAGATCAAGTGCCATGGGTCAGATTTCACTAAAAATTGTCTGATTAGCCGCTACGTGTGCAATATCATTATTAGCTATGGCGGACTACCGTAATCTACCGTAACCCGGTTCGGTGGGTCAGATCAAGTGCCATGGGTCAGATTTCATTAAAAATTGTCCAAATGGTTACTATGTGCGCGGCATGATTATGAGTTATTGTAAACTATCGTAATCTACCGTAACCCGGTTCGGTGGGTCAGATCAAGTGCGATGGGTCAGATCTCTATAAAAGTTGTCGGAATGACCAATATGTGTGCGAAACAGTTATGAACTGTTGTCAATTACTGTAAAGCACACGTAGTGGCCATTCTGACGATTTTTAGTGAAATCTGACCCACCGCACTTGACATGACCAACCGAACCGGGTTACGGTAGATTACGGTAGTTTACAACAACTCATGATCATACCCCGCACATAGTGACCATTTGGACAATTTATACTGAAATCTGACCCACCGCACTTAATCTGACCCGCCGAACTGGGTTACGGTATATTACGGTAGTTTACAATAACTCATAACCATACCGCGCACATAGTGACCATTTGGACAATTTATACTGAAATCTGACCCATCGCACTTGATCTGACCCACCGAACCGGGTTACGGTTGATTACGGTAGTTCGCAATAGCTAATAATGATATTGCACACGTAGCGGATATTCAGACAATTTTTAGTGAAATCTGACCCAAGGCACTTGATCTGACCTACCGAACCGGGTTACGGTAGATTACGGTAGTCCGCCATAGCTAATAATGATATTGCACACGTAGCGGCTATTCAGACAATTTTTAGTGAAATCTGGCCCATGGCACTTGATCTGACCCACCGAACCGGGTTACGGTAGATTACGGTAGCTCACCATCGCGTGGAAGCGTGTGTGCGTGTCGCGAGGGTCTTGAAAGCAAGTTGAGAGACCTGGGTCTCTGAGGGGCTCTTTGGCGGTCGGCAAACCACATCAAGGGAGGCGATGCAAGGCTCCACCCTGCATTAACATTCGAGCGTTACATCCATTTTAGGACCTCGGTTTCACATGGTTCCGGATATGGTACCGACTTCGGACTGATGGTTCTCGTTGCCGATGTGAGGCCGAGTTGGAAAAGATCAAAGGTCAATTATTGGTTGGATATATACATGTGATGAGGAGTCGAACGATACCCTTCCCGCTCGTCTTGGATGATTTTGAGCGAAATCACGCCTCATTGCAAAAATGCAGCGGAGTTAGTAAAGATCAAAGATCAATATGTGTCATGATAGTGTTACCGATGCTGATCACAATGATACTCATCCCATTGTTCTAGGACTCCGACGAGCCGAGTTATTCCCCGTTGCGGAAATGTCCGTTGCGGAAATGCCGTTGCGGAAAAAGCGGTTGCGGAAATGCCGTTGCGGAAATGTCACCCCCCCCCGTAAAATTAGCATGGGGTATTCCTTTAAATGAGCGAGATTGCACGGGAAAATGGTGACAGTTTATTTATTTATTTGTTTATTCCATCAATTATATATGTTCATAATCACATTGATAACTGAGGGAAGAGAGGAGATGGATTTCCGTCGCATAAACACGATTTCGGATTGAGTTCGGTGGAAGTTTTCAAAGGAAGACAGTTCTCACTTGATTCACCATAACTTGCTTCAAAATAGTCCGTTCGAGCTCCCGAAGCGTGCGTCCGACGCGTCGCAACGTCCGCTACGCAGCGTAGGCAAAATCGGCAATTGAAATGCGCTAATTTGAGCGGGGAATGGCGGCTTTTTTCTCCTTTTCGCGCTTGCTCGTGACTGGGGTTCTAGGTGACACTGGGGCAGTCACTGATATGTGATATGATGTGTAATACAATACAATACATTTATCTTATCAGCACTAAGTGCAGAAGAGTAAGTCAGGGGCAGGGGGAATTTTCTTGCAAGTTCTTATTCTTCCGTCTCTGAGAGATGTTATTCTCCATTCAAGAAAACGATCGAACTGAAACTTGTTGATCGAAGTAGTAAACCCACGAAAACGTTCCGCTATCGTCCATTAGGCCTGCTTGACAGTTGGAAGTACACCTCCAGGCATTCCAAAGCCTTCTAGGAGGGGATTCGTCTGTTGTTCCTTTTCTGTTGATGGAGTGGGCGAGAGAGGGACGGAGAGCTTAGTCGAACCGACCGCACCGCAGACAGAAAGGCAGAATCAGGCAGAATGTGTAATATCAATATATTTTTATTCTAAATCAAGAAAAGAATAAGGTATGTATGTAGAGAGAGGTACATCCATACTTTACTCTATTAATATCTAATAACCGATACCAGGTCAGTAAGTTCACATTTCATTTTCTTATCACTCTCTGATAACAATGAATATTGAATTTTGTCGTAAAATGCGAAAATATCGTAAGATTTTCAGTAATTTTAACCGTTTCAACGTTCAGAGCTACCTAAAATTATGTTTACTGAATTCATCGTGCAACATTATATATGATTAGCCGAAAGAAGTGTTAAATTTTGCGATGACTGAAGGAAGATACAGTCTAGAGGAGCGGTCTGGAAGGAGAGGTAGAGAGAGGGAGTGTAGAGTGATGAGAGAGAGAGAGAGAGAGAGAGAGAGAGAGAGAGAGAGAGAGAGGCACATGGTAGCACAATCCATCGCATGTCTCGCGATGGCCAAAAGCAAGCGGTGTATCTTCTTTACTCGCTCTGATATCTTGAACTGATTCAAATAATGATTTCAAGCCAAAGTTACACACAACACATATAAACTAGATACATCACACGTTTTATAGCAGTTTCTGCGCATTTTCACCCAAATTAAACCCACGCCCCAAGCTAATTTGAAACTCTCCGCTCTGGCAATACTCTCTCACTTTCTTTGTTTACTAGAGAGTATTGCCAATGCGGAGTGTAAAATTAGCATGGGGTATTCCTTTAAATGAGCGAGATTGCACGGGAAAATGGTGACAGTTTATTTATTTATTTGTTTATTCCATCAATTATATATGTTCATAATCACATTGATAACTGAGGGAAGAGAGGAGATGGATTTCCGTCGCATAAACACGATTTCGGATTGAGTTCGGTGGAAGTTTTCAAAGGAAGACAGTTCTCACTTGATTCACCATAACTTGCTTCAAAATAGTCCGTTCGAGCTCCCGAAGCGTGCGTCCGACGCGTCGCAACGTCCGCTACGCAGCGTAGGCAAAATCGGCAATTGAAATGCGCTAATTTGAGCGGGGAATGGCGGCTTTTTTCTCCTTTTCGCGCTTGCTCGTGACTGGGGTTCTAGGTGACACTGGGGCAGTCACTGATATGTGATATGATATGTAATATCAATATATTTTTATTCTAAATCAAGAAAAGAATAAGGTATGTATGTAGAGAGAGGTACATCCATACTTTACTCTATTAATATCTAATAACCGATACCAGGTCAGTAAGTTCACATTTCATTTTCTTATCACTCTCTGATAACAATGAATATTGAATTTTGTCGTAAAATGCGAAAATATCGTAAGATTTTCAGTAATTTTAACCGTTTCAACGTTCAGAGCTACCTAAAATTATGTTTACTGAATTCATCGTGCAACATTATATATGATTAGCCGAAAGAAGTGTTAAATTTTGCGATGACTGAAGGAAGATACAGTCTAGAGGAGCGGTCTGGAAGGAGAGGTAGAGAGAGGGAGTGTAGAGTGATGAGAGAGAGGGAGAGAGAGAGAGAGAGAGAGAGAGAGAGAGGCACATGGTAGCACAATCCATCGCATGTCTCGCGATGGCCAAAAGCAAGCGGTGTATCTTCTTTACTCGCTCTGATATCTTGAACTGATTCAAATAATGATTTCAAGCCAAAGTTACACACAACACATATAAACTAGATACATCACACGTTTTATAGCAGTTTCTGCGCATTTTCACCCAAATTAAACCCACGCCCCAAGCTAATTTGAAACTCTCCGCTCTGGCAATACTCTCTCACTTTCTTTGTTTACTAGAGAGTATTGCCAATGCGGAGTGTAAAATTAGCATGGGGTATTCCTTTAAATGAGCGAGATTGCACGGGAAAATGGTGACAGTTTATTTATTTATTTGTTTATTCCATCAATTATATATGTTCATAATCACATTGATAACTGAGGGAAGAGAGGAGATGGATTTCCGTCGCATAAACACGATTTCGGATTGAGTTCGGTGGAAGTTTTCAAAGGAAGACAGTTCTCACTTGATTCACCATAACTTGCTTCAAAATAGTCCGTTCGAGCTCCCGAAGCGTGCGTCCGACGCGTCGCAACGTCCGCAACGCAGCGTAGGCAAAATCGGCAATTGAAATGCGCTAATTTGAGCGGGGAATGGCGGCTTTTTTCTCCTTTTCGCGCTTGCTCGTGACTGGGGTTCTAGGTGACACTGGGGCAGTCACTGATATGTGATATGATATGTAATATCAATATATTTTTGTTCTAAATCAAGAAAAGAATAAGGTATGTATGTAGAGAGAGGTACATCCATACTTTACTCTATTAATATCTAATAACCGATACCAGGTCAGTAAGTTCACATTTCATTTTCTTATCACTCTCTGATAACAATGAATATTGAATTTTGTCGTAAAATGCGAAAATATCGTAAGATTTTCAGTAATTTTAACCGTTTCAACGTTCAGAGCTACCTAAAATTATGTTTACTGAATTCATCGTGCAACATTATATATGATTAGCCGAAAGAAGTGTTAAATTTTGCGATGACTGAAGGAAGATACAGTCTAGAGGAGCGGTCTGGAAGGAGAGGTAGAGAGAGGGAGTGTAGAGTGATGAGAGAGAGAGAGAGAGAGAGACATGGTAGCACAATCCATCGCATGTCTCGCGATGGCCAAAAGCAAGCGGTGTATCTTCTTTACTCGCTCTGATTTCTTGAACTGATTCAAATAATGATTTCAAGCCAAAGTTACACACAACACATATAAACTAGATACATCACACGTTTTATAGCAGTTTCTGCGCATTTTCACCCAAATTAAACCCACGCCCCAAGCTAATTTGAAACTCTCCGCTCTGGCAATACTCTCTCACTTTCTTTGTTTACTAGAGAGTATTGCCAATGCGGAGTGTAAAATTAGCATGGGGTATTCCTTTAAATGAGCGAGATTGCACGGGAAAATGGTGACAGTTTATTTATTTATTTGTTTATTCCATCAATTATATATGTTCATAATCACATTGATAACTGAGGGAAGAGAGGAGATGGATTTCCGTCGCATAAACACGATTTCGGATTGGGTTCGGTGGAAGTTTTCAAAGGAAGACAGTTCTCACTTGATTCACCATAACTTGCTTCAAAATAGTCCGTTCGAGCTCCCGAAGCGTGCGTCCGACGCGTCGCAACGTCCGCTACGCAGCGTAGGCAAAATCGGCAATTGAAATGCGCTAATTTGAGCGGGGAATGGCGGCTTTTTTCTCCTTTTCGCGCTTGCTCGTGACTGGGGTTCTAGGTGACACTGGGGCAGTCACTGATATGTGATATGATATGTAATATCAATATATTTTTATTCTAAATCAAGAAAAGAATAAGGTATGTATGTAGAGAGAGGTACATCCATACTTTACTCTATTAATATCTAATAACCGATACCAGGTCAGTAAGTTCACATTTCATTTTCTTATCACTCTCTGATAACAATGAATATTGAATTTTGTCGTAAAATGCGAAAATATCGTAAGATTTTCAGTAATTTTAACCGTTTCAACGTTCAGAGCTACCTAAAATTATGTTTACTGAATTCATCGTGCAACATTATATATGATTAGCCGAAAGAAGTGTTAAATTTTGCGATGACTGAAGGAAGATACAGTCTAGAGGAGCGGTCTGGAAGGAGAGGTAGAGAGAGAGAGTGTAGAGTGATGAGAGAGAGAGAGAGAGAGAGAGAGAGAGAGGCACATGGTAGCACAATCCATCGCATGTCTCGCGATGGCCAAAAGCAAGCGGTGTATCTTCTTTACTCGCTCTGATATCTTGAACTGATTCAAATAATGATTTCAAGCCAAAGTTACACACAACACATATAAACTAGATACATCACACGTTTTATAGCAGTTTCTGCGCATTTTCACCCAAATTAAACCCACGCCCCAAGCTAATTTGAAACTCTCCGCTCTGGCAATACTCTCTCACTTTCTTTGTTTACTAGAGAGTATTGCCAATGCGGAGTGTAAAATTAGCATGGGGTATTCCTTTAAATGAGCGAGATTGCACGGGAAAATGGTGACAGTTTATTTATTTATTTGTTTATTCCATCAATTATATATGTTCATAATCACATTGATAACTGAGGGAAGAGAGGAGATGGATTTCCGTCGCATAAACACGATTTCGGATTGAGTTCGGTGGAAGTTTTCAAAGGAAGACAGTTCTCACTTGATTCACCATAACTTGCTTCAAAATAGTCCGTTCGAGCTCCCGAAGCGTGCGTCCGACGCGTCGCAACGTCCGCTACGCAGCGTAGGCAAAATCGGCAATTGAAATGCGCTAATTTGAGCGGGGAATGGCGGCTTTTTTCTCCTTTTCGCGCTTGCTCGTGACTGGGGTTCTAGGTGACACTGGGGCAGTCACTGATATGTGATATGATATGTAATATCAATATATTTTTATTCTAAATCAAGAAAAGAATAAGGTATGTATGTAGAGAGAGGTACATCCATACTTTACTCTATTAATATCTAATAACCGATACCAGGTCAGTAAGTTCACATTTCATTTTCTTATCACTCTCTGATAACAATGAATATTGAATTTTGTCGTAAAATGCGAAAATATCGTAAGATTTTCAGTAATTTTAACCGTTTCAACGTTCAGAGCTACCTAAAATTATGTTTACTGAATTCATCGTGCAACATTATATATGATTAGCCGAAAGAAGTGTTAAATTTTGCGATGACTGAAGGAAGATACAGTCTAGAGGAGCGGTCTGGAAGGAGAGGTAGAGAGAGGGAGTGTAGAGTGATGAGAGAGAGGGAGAGAGAGAGAGAGAGAGAGAGAGAGAGAGACATGGTAGCACAATCCATCGCATGTCTCGCGATGGCCAAAAGCAAGCGGTGTATCTTCTTTACTCGCTCTGATTTCTTGAACTGATTCAAATAATGATTTCAAGCCAAAGTTACACACAACACATATAAACTAGATACATCACACGTTTTATAGCAGTTTCTGCGCATTTTCACCCAAATTAAACCCACGCCCCAAGCTAATTTGAAACTCTCCGCTCTGGCAATACTCTCTCACTTTCTTTGTTTACTAGAGAGTATTGCCAATGCGGAGTGTAAAATTAGCATGGGGTATTCCTTTAAATGAGCGAGATTGCACGGGAAAATGGTGACAGTTTATTTATTTATTTGTTTATTCCATCAATTATATATGTTCATAATCACATTGATAACTGAGGGAAGAGAGGAGATGGATTTCCGTCGCATAAACACGATTTCGGATTGGGTTCGGTGGAAGTTTTCAAAGGAAGACAGTTCTCACTTGATTCACCATAACTTGCTTCAAAATAGTCCGTTCGAGCTCCCGAAGCGTGCGTCCGACGCGTCGCAACGTCCGCTACGCAGCGTAGGCAAAATCGGCAATTGAAATGCGCTAATTTGAGCGGGGAATGGCGGCTTTTTTCTCCTTTTCGCGCTTGCTCGTGACTGGGGTTCTAGGTGACACTGGGGCAGTCACTGATATGTGATATGATATGTAATATCAATATATTTTTATTCTAAATCAAGAAAAGAATAAGGTATGTATGTAGAGAGAGGTACATCCATACTTTACTCTATTAATATCTAATAACCGATACCAGGTCAGTAAGTTCACATTTCATTTTCTTATCACTCTCTGATAACAATGAATATTGAATTTTGTCGTAAAATGCGAAAATATCGTAAGATTTTCAGTAATTTTAACCGTTTCAACGTTCAGAGCTACCTAAAATTATGTTTACTGAATTCATCGTGCAACATTATATATGATTAGCCGAAAGAAGTGTTAAATTTTGCGATGACTGAAGGAAGATACAGTCTAGAGGAGCGGTCTGGAAGGAGAGGTAGAGAGAGAGAGTGTAGAGTGATGAGAGAGAGAGAGAGAGAGAGAGAGAGAGAGGCACATGGTAGCACAATCCATCGCATGTCTCGCGATGGCCAAAAGCAAGCGGTGTATCTTCTTTACTCGCTCTGATATCTTGAACTGATTCAAATAATGATTTCAAGCCAAAGTTACACACAACACATATAAACTAGATACATCACACGTTTTATAGCAGTTTCTGCGCATTTTCACCCAAATTAAACCCACGCCCCAAGCTAATTTGAAACTCTCCGCTCTGGCAATACTCTCTCACTTTCTTTGTTTACTAGAGAGTATTGCCAATGCGGAGTGTAAAATTAGCATGGGGTATTCCTTTAAATGAGCGAGATTGCACGGGAAAATGGTGACAGTTTATTTATTTATTTGTTTATTCCATCAATTATATATGTTCATAATCACATTGATAACTGAGGGAAGAGAGGAGATGGATTTCCGTCGCATAAACACGATTTCGGATTGAGTTCGGTGGAAGTTTTCAAAGGAAGACAGTTCTCACTTGATTCACCATAACTTGCTTCAAAATAGTCCGTTCGAGCTCCCGAAGCGTGCGTCCGACGCGTCGCAACGTCCGCTACGCAGCGTAGGCAAAATCGGCAATTGAAATGCGCTAATTTGAGCGGGGAATGGCGGCTTTTTTCTCCTTTTCGCGCTTGCTCGTGACTGGGGTTCTAGGTGACACTGGGGCAGTCACTGATATGTGATATGATATGTAATATCAATATATTTTTATTCTAAATCAAGAAAAGAATAAGGTATGTATGTAGAGAGAGGTACATCCATACTTTACTCTATTAATATCTAATAACCGATACCAGGTCAGTAAGTTCACATTTCATTTTCTTATCACTCTCTGATAACAATGAATATTGAATTTTGTCGTAAAATGCGAAAATATCGTAAGATTTTCAGTAATTTTAACCGTTTCAACGTTCAGAGCTACCTAAAATTATGTTTACTGAATTCATCGTGCAACATTATATATGATTAGCCGAAAGAAGTGTTAAATTTTGCGATGACTGAAGGAAGATACAGTCTAGAGGAGCGGTCTGGAAGGAGAGGTAGAGAGAGGGAGTGTAGAGTGATGAGAGAGAGGGAGAGAGAGAGAGAGAGAGAGAGAGAGAGAGGCACATGGTAGCACAATCCATCGCATGTCTCGCGATGGCCAAAAGCAAGCGGTGTATCTTCTTTACTCGCTCTGATATCTTGAACTGATTCAAATAATGATTTCAAGCCAAAGTTACACACAACACATATAAACTAGATACATCACACGTTTTATAGCAGTTTCTGCGCATTTTCACCCAAATTAAACCCACGCCCCAAGCTAATTTGAAACTCTCCGCTCTGGCAATACTCTCTCACTTTCTTTGTTTACTAGAGAGTATTGCCAATGCGGAGTGTAAAATTAGCATGGGGTATTCCTTTAAATGAGCGAGATTGCACGGGAAAATGGTGACAGTTTATTTATTTATTTGTTTATTCCATCAATTATATATGTTCATAATCACATTGATAACTGAGGGAAGAGAGGAGATGGATTTCCGTCGCATATACACGATTTCGGATTGGGTTCGGTGGAAGTTTTCAAAGGAAGACAGTTCTCACTTGATTCACCATAACTTGCTTCAAAATAGTCCGTTCGAGCTCCCGAAGCGCGCGTCCGACGCGTCGCAACGTCCGCTACGCAGCGTAGGCAAAATCGGCAATTGAAATGCGCTAATTTGAGCGGGGAATGGCGGCTTTTTTCTCCTTTTCGCGCTTGCTCGTGACTGGGGTTCTAGGTGACACTGGGGCAGTCACTGATATGTGATATGATATGTAATATCAATATATTTTTATTCTAAATCAAGAAAAGAATAAGGTATGTATGTAGAGAGAGGTACATCCATACTTTACTCTATTAATATCTAATAACCGATACCAGGTCAGTGAGTTCACATTTCATTTTCTTATCACTCTCTGATAACAATGAATATTGAATTTTGTCGTAAAATGCGAAAATATCGTAAGATTTTCAGTAATTTTAACCGTTTCAACGTTCAGAGCTACCTAAAATTATGTTTACTGAATTCATCGTGCAACATTATATATGATTAGCCGAAAGAAGTGTTAAATTTTGCGATGACTGAAGGAAGATACAGTCTAGAGGAGCGGTCTGGAAGGAGAGGTAGAGAGAGGGAGTGTAGAGTGATGAGAGAGAGGGAGAGAGAGAGAGAGAGAGAGAGAGAGAGAGAGAGGCACATGGTAGCACAATCCATCGCATGTCTCGCGATGGCCAAAAGCAAGCGGTGTATCTTCTTTACTCGCTCTGATATCTTGAACTGATTCAAATAATGATTTCAAGCCAAAGTTACACACAACACATATAAACTAGATACATCACACGTTTTATAGCAGTTTCTGCGCATTTTCACCCAAATTAAACCCACGCCCCAAGCTAATTTGAAACTCTCCGCTCTGGCAATACTCTCTCACTTTCTTTGTTTACTAGAGAGTATTGCCAATGCGGAGTGTAAAATTAGCATGGGGTATTCCTTTAAATGAGCGAGATTGCACGGGAAAATGGTGACAGTTTATTTATTTATTTGTTTATTCCATCAATTATATATGTTCATAATCACATTGATAACTGAGGGAAGAGAGGAGATGGATTTCCGTCGCATAAACACGATTTCGGATTGGGTTCGGTGGAAGTTTTCAAAGGAAGACAGTTCTCACTTGATTCACCATAACTTGCTTCAAAATAGTCCGTTCGAGCTCCCGAAGCGTGCGTCCGACGCGTCGCAACGTCCGCAACGCAGCGTAGGCAAAATCGGCAATTGAAATGCGCTAATTTGAGCGGGGAATGGCGGCTTTTTTCTCCTTTTCGCGCTTGCTCGTGACTGGGGTTCTAGGTGACACTGGGGCAGTCACTGATATGTGATATGATATGTAATATCAATATATTTTTGTTCTAAATCAAGAAAAGAATAAGGTATGTATGTAGAGAGAGGTACATCCATACTTTACTCTATTAATATCTAATAACCGATACCAGGTCAGTAAGTTCACATTTCATTTTCTTATCACTCTCTGATAACAATGAATATTGAATTTTGTCGTAAAATGCGAAAATATCGTAAGATTTTCAGTAATTTTAACCGTTTCAACGTTCAGAGCTACCTAAAATTATGTTTACTGAATTCATCGTGCAACATTATATATGATTAGCCGAAAGAAGTGTTAAATTTTGCGATGACTGAAGGAAGATACAGTCTAGAGGAGCGGTCTGGAAGGAGAGGTAGAGAGAGGGAGTGTAGAGTGATGAGAGAGAGGGAGAGAGAGAGAGAGAGAGAGAGAGAGAGAGAGGCACATGGTAGCACAATCCATCGCATGTCTCGCGATGGCCAAAAGCAAGCGGTGTATCTTCTTTACTCGCTCTGATATCTTGAACTGATTCAAATAATGATTTCAAGCCAAAGTTACACACAACACATATAAACTAGATACATCACACGTTTTATAGCAGTTTCTGCGCATTTTCACCCAAATTAAACCCACGCCCCAAGCTAATTTGAAACTCTCCGCTCTGGCAATACTCTCTCACTTTCTTTGTTTACTAGAGAGTATTGCCAATGCGGAGTGTAAAATTAGCATGGGGTATTCCTTTAAATGAGCGAGATTGCACGGGAAAATGGTGACAGTTTATTTATTTATTTGTTTATTCCATCAATTATATATGTTCATAATCACATTGATAACTGAGGGAAGAGAGGAGATGGATTTCCGTCGCATAAACACGATTTCGGATTGGGTTCGGTGGAAGTTTTCAAAGGAAGACAGTTCTCACTTGATTCACCATAACTTGCTTCAAAATAGTCCGTTCGAGCTCCCGAAGCGTGCGTCCGACGCGTCGCAACGTCCGCAACGCAGCGTAGGCAAAATCGGCAATTGAAATGCGCTAATTTGAGCGGGGAATGGCGGCTTTTTTCTCCTTTTCGCGCTTGCTCGTGACTGGGGTTCTAGGTGACACTGGGGCAGTCACTGATATGTGATATGATATGTAATATCAATATATTTTTGTTCTAAATCAAGAAAAGAATAAGGTATGTATGTAGAGAGAGGTACATCCATACTTTACTCTATTAATATCTAATAACCGATACCAGGTCAGTAAGTTCACATTTCATTTTCTTATCACTCTCTGATAACAATGAATATTGAATTTTGTCGTAAAATGCGAAAATATCGTAAGATTTTCAGTAATTTTAACCGTTTCAACGTTCAGAGCTACCTAAAATTATGTTTACTGAATTCATCGTGCAACATTATATATGATTAGCCGAAAGAAGTGTTAAATTTTGCGATGACTGAAGGAAGATACAGTCTAGAGGAGCGGTCTGGAAGGAGAGGTAGAGAGAGGGAGTGTAGAGTGATGAGAGAGAGGGAGAGAGAGAGAGAGAGAGAGAGAGAGAGGCACATGGTAGCACAATCCATCGCATGTCTCGCGATGGCCAAAAGCAAGCGGTGTATCTTCTTTACTCGCTCTGATATCTTGAACTGATTCAAATAATGATTTCAAGCCAAAGTTACACACAACACATATAAACTAGATACATCACACGTTTTATAGCAGTTTCTGCGCATTTTCACCCAAATTAAACCCACGCCCCAAGCTAATTTGAAACTCTCCGCTCTGGCAATACTCTCTCACTTTCTTTGTTTACTAGAGAGTATTGCCAATGCGGAGTGTAAAATTAGCATGGGGTATTCCTTTAAATGAGCGAGATTGCACGGGAAAATGGTGACAGTTTATTTATTTATTTGTTTATTCCATCAATTATATATGTTCATAATCACATTGATAACTGAGGGAAGAGAGGAGATGGATTTCCGTCGCATAAACACGATTTCGGATTGAGTTCGGTGGAAGTTTTCAAAGGAAGACAGTTCTCACTTGATTCACCATAACTTGCTTCAAAATAGTCCGTTCGAGCTCCCGAAGCGTGCGTCCGACGCGTCGCAACGTCCGCAACGCAGCGTAGGCAAAATCGGCAATTGAAATGCGCTAATTTGAGCGGGGAATGGCGGCTTTTTTCTCCTTTTCGCGCTTGCTCGTGACTGGGGTTCTAGGTGACACTGGGGCAGTCACTGATATGTGATATGATATGTAATATCAATATATTTTTGTTCTAAATCAAGAAAAGAATAAGGTATGTATGTAGAGAGAGGTACATCCATACTTTACTCTATTAATATCTAATAACCGATACCAGGTCAGTAAGTTCACATTTCATTTTCTTATCACTCTCTGATAACAATGAATATTGAATTTTGTCGTAAAATGCGAAAATATCGTAAGATTTTCAGTAATTTTAACCGTTTCAACGTTCAGAGCTACCTAAAATTATGTTTACTGAATTCATCGTGCAACATTATATATGATTAGCCGAAAGAAGTGTTAAATTTTGCGATGACTGAAGGAAGATACAGTCTAGAGGAGCGGTCTGGAAGGAGAGGTAGAGAGAGGGAGTGTAGAGTGATGAGAGAGAGGGAGAGAGAGAGAGAGAGAGAGAGAGAGAGAGAGGCACATGGTAGCACAATCCATCGCATGTCTCGCGATGGCCAAAAGCAAGCGGTGTATCTTCTTTACTCGCTCTGATATCTTGAACTGATTCAAATAATGATTTCAAGCCAAAGTTACACACAACACATATAAACTAGATACATCACACGTTTTATAGCAGTTTCTGCGCATTTTCACCCAAATTAAACCCACGCCCCAAGCTAATTTGAAACTCTCCGCTCTGGCAATACTCTCTCACTTTCTTTGTTTACTAGAGAGTATTGCCAATGCGGAGTGTAAAATTAGCATGGGGTATTCCTTTAAATGAGCGAGATTGCACGGGAAAATGGTGACAGTTTATTTATTTATTTGTTTATTCCATCAATTATATATGTTCATAATCACATTGATAACTGAGGGAAGAGAGGAGATGGATTTCCGTCGCATAAACACGATTTCGGATTGAGTTCGGTGGAAGTTTTCAAAGGAAGACAGTTCTCACTTGATTCACCATAACTTGCTTCAAAATAGTCCGTTCGAGCTCCCGAAGCGTGCGTCCGACGCGTCGCAACGTCCGCAACGCAGCGTAGGCAAAATCGGCAATTGAAATGCGCTAATTTGAGCGGGGAATGGCGGCTTTTTTCTCCTTTTCGCGCTTGCTCGTGACTGGGGTTCTAGGTGACACTGGGGCAGTCACTGATATGTGATATGATATGTAATATCAATATATTTTTGTTCTAAATCAAGAAAAGAATAAGGTATGTATGTAGAGAGAGGTACATCCATACTTTACTCTATTAATATCTAATAACCGATACCAGGTCAGTAAGTTCACATTTCATTTTCTTATCACTCTCTGATAACAATGAATATTGAATTTTGTCGTAAAATGCGAAAATATCGTAAGATTTTCAGTAATTTTAACCGTTTCAACGTTCAGAGCTACCTAAAATTATGTTTACTGAATTCATCGTGCAACATTATATATGATTAGCCGAAAGAAGTGTTAAATTTTGCGATGACTGAAGGAAGATACAGTCTAGAGGAGCGGTCTGGAAGGAGAGGTAGAGAGAGGGAGTGTAGAGTGATGAGAGAGAGGGAGAGAGAGAGAGAGAGAGAGAGAGAGAGAGAGGCACATGGTAGCACAATCCATCGCATGTCTCGCGATGGCCAAAAGCAAGCGGTGTATCTTCTTTACTCGCTCTGATATCTTGAACTGATTCAAATAATGATTTCAAGCCAAAGTTACACACAACACATATAAACTAGATACATCACACGTTTTATAGCAGTTTCTGCGCATTTTCACCCAAATTAAACCCACGCCCCAAGCTAATTTGAAACTCTCCGCTCTGGCAATACTCTCTCACTTTCTTTGTTTACTAGAGAGTATTGCCAATGCGGAGTGTAAAATTAGCATGGGGTATTCCTTTAAATGAGCGAGATTGCACGGGAAAATGGTGACAGTTTATTTATTTATTTGTTTATTCCATCAATTATATATGTTCATAATCACATTGATAACTGAGGGAAGAGAGGAGATGGATTTCCGTCGCATAAACACGATTTCGGATTGGGTTCGGTGGAAGTTTTCAAAGGAAGACAGTTCTCACTTGATTCACCATAACTTGCTTCAAAATAGTCCGTTCGAGCTCCCGAAGCGTGCGTCCGACGCGTCGCAACGTCCGCAACGCAGCGTAGGCAAAATCGGCAATTGAAATGCGCTAATTTGAGCGGGGAATGGCGGCTTTTTTCTCCTTTTCGCGCTTGCTCGTGACTGGGGTTCTAGGTGACACTGGGGCAGTCACTGATATGTGATATGATATGTAATATCAATATATTTTTGTTCTAAATCAAGAAAAGAATAAGGTATGTATGTAGAGAGAGGTACATCCATACTTTACTCTATTAATATCTAATAACCGATACCAGGTCAGTAAGTTCACATTTCATTTTCTTATCACTCTCTGATAACAATGAATATTGAATTTTGTCGTAAAATGCGAAAATATCGTAAGATTTTCAGTAATTTTAACCGTTTCAACGTTCAGAGCTACCTAAAATTATGTTTACTGAATTCATCGTGCAACATTATATATGATTAGCCGAAAGAAGTGTTAAATTTTGCGATGACTGAAGGAAGATACAGTCTAGAGGAGCGGTCTGGAAGGAGAGGTAGAGAGAGGGAGTGTAGAGTGATGAGAGAGAGGGAGAGAGAGAGAGAGAGAGAGAGAGAGAGGCACATGGTAGCACAATCCATCGCATGTCTCGCGATGGCCAAAAGCAAGCGGTGTATCTTCTTTACTCGCTCTGATATCTTGAACTGATTCAAATAATGATTTCAAGCCAAAGTTACACACAACACATATAAACTAGATACATCACACGTTTTATAGCAGTTTCTGCGCATTTTCACCCAAATTAAACCCACGCCCCAAGCTAATTTGAAACTCTCCGCTCTGGCAATACTCTCTCACTTTCTTTGTTTACTAGAGAGTATTGCCAATGCGGAGTGTAAAATTAGCATGGGGTATTCCTTTAAATGAGCGAGATTGCACGGGAAAATGGTGACAGTTTATTTATTTATTTGTTTATTCCATCAATTATATATGTTCATAATCACATTGATAACTGAGGGAAGAGAGGAGATGGATTTCCGTCGCATAAACACGATTTCGGATTGGGTTCGGTGGAAGTTTTCAAAGGAAGACAGTTCTCACTTGATTCACCATAACTTGCTTCAAAATAGTCCGTTCGAGCTCCCGAAGCGTGCGTCCGACGCGTCGCAACGTCCGCAACGCAGCGTAGGCAAAATCGGCAATTGAAATGCGCTAATTTGAGCGGGGAATGGCGGCTTTTTTCTCCTTTTCGCGCTTGCTCGTGACTGGGGTTCTAGGTGACACTGGGGCAGTCACTGATATGTGATATGATATGTAATATCAATATATTTTTGTTCTAAATCAAGAAAAGAATAAGGTATGTATGTAGAGAGAGGTACATCCATACTTTACTCTATTAATATCTAATAACCGATACCAGGTCAGTAAGTTCACATTTCATTTTCTTATCACTCTCTGATAACAATGAATATTGAATTTTGTCGTAAAATGCGAAAATATCGTAAGATTTTCAGTAATTTTAACCGTTTCAACGTTCAGAGCTACCTAAAATTATGTTTACTGAATTCATCGTGCAACATTATATATGATTAGCCGAAAGAAGTGTTAAATTTTGCGATGACTGAAGGAAGATACAGTCTAGAGGAGCGGTCTGGAAGGAGAGGTAGAGAGAGGGAGTGTAGAGTGATGAGAGAGAGGGAGAGAGAGAGAGAGAGAGAGAGAGAGAGGCACATGGTAGCACAATCCATCGCATGTCTCGCGATGGCCAAAAGCAAGCGGTGTATCTTCTTTACTCGCTCTGATATCTTGAACTGATTCAAATAATGATTTCAAGCCAAAGTTACACACAACACATATAAACTAGATACATCACACGTTTTATAGCAGTTTCTGCGCATTTTCACCCAAATTAAACCCACGCCCCAAGCTAATTTGAAACTCTCCGCTCTGGCAATACTCTCTCACTTTCTTTGTTTACTAGAGAGTATTGCCAATGCGGAGTGTAAAATTAGCATGGGGTATTCCTTTAAATGAGCGAGATTGCACGGGAAAATGGTGACAGTTTATTTATTTATTTGTTTATTCCATCAATTATATATGTTCATAATCACATTGATAACTGAGGGAAGAGAGGAGATGGATTTCCGTCGCATAAACACGATTTCGGATTGGGTTCGGTGGAAGTTTTCAAAGGAAGACAGTTCTCACTTGATTCACCATAACTTGCTTCAAAATAGTCCGTTCGAGCTCCCGAAGCGTGCGTCCGACGCGTCGCAACGTCCGCAACGCAGCGTAGGCAAAATCGGCAATTGAAATGCGCTAATTTGAGCGGGGAATGGCGGCTTTTTTCTCCTTTTCGCGCTTGCTCGTGACTGGGGTTCTAGGTGACACTGGGGCAGTCACTGATATGTGATATGATATGTAATATCAATATATTTTTGTTCTAAATCAAGAAAAGAATAAGGTATGTATGTAGAGAGAGGTACATCCATACTTTACTCTATTAATATCTAATAACCGATACCAGGTCAGTAAGTTCACATTTCATTTTCTTATCACTCTCTGATAACAATGAATATTGAATTTTGTCGTAAAATGCGAAAATATCGTAAGATTTTCAGTAATTTTAACCGTTTCAACGTTCAGAGCTACCTAAAATTATGTTTACTGAATTCATCGTGCAACATTATATATGATTAGCCGAAAGAAGTGTTAAATTTTGCGATGACTGAAGGAAGATACAGTCTAGAGGAGCGGTCTGGAAGGAGAGGTAGAGAGAGGGAGTGTAGAGTGATGAGAGAGAGGGAGAGAGAGAGAGAGAGAGAGAGAGAGAGGCACATGGTAGCACAATCCATCGCATGTCTCGCGATGGCCAAAAGCAAGCGGTGTATCTTCTTTACTCGCTCTGATATCTTGAACTGATTCAAATAATGATTTCAAGCCAAAGTTACACACAACACATATAAACTAGATACATCACACGTTTTATAGCAGTTTTCTGCGCATTTTCACCCAAATTAAACCCACGCCCCAAGCTAATTTGAAACTCTCCGCTCTGGCAATACTCTCTCACTTTCTTTGTTTACTAGAGAGTATTGCCAATGCGGAGTGTAAAATTAGCATGGGGTATTCCTTTAAATGAGCGAGATTGCACGGGAAAATGGTGACAGTTTATTTATTTATTTGTTTATTCCATCAATTATATATGTTCATAATCACATTGATAACTGAGGGAAGAGAGGAGATGGATTTCCGTCGCATAAACACGATTTCGGATTGGGTTCGGTGGAAGTTTTCAAAGGAAGACAGTTCTCACTTGATTCACCATAACTTGCTTCAAAATAGTCCGTTCGAGCTCCCGAAGCGTGCGTCCGACGCGTCGCAACGTCCGCAACGCAGCGTAGGCAAAATCGGCAATTGAAATGCGCTAATTTGAGCGGGGAATGGCGGCTTTTTTCTCCTTTTCGCGCTTGCTCGTGACTGGGGTTCTAGGTGACACTGGGGCAGTCACTGATATGTGATATGATATGTAATATCAATATATTTTTGTTCTAAATCAAGAAAAGAATAAGGTATGTATGTAGAGAGAGGTACATCCATACTTTACTCTATTAATATCTAATAACCGATACCAGGTCAGTAAGTTCACATTTCATTTTCTTATCACTCTCTGATAACAATGAATATTGAATTTTGTCGTAAAATGCGAAAATATCGTAAGATTTTCAGTAATTTTAACCGTTTCAACGTTCAGAGCTACCTAAAATTATGTTTACTGAATTCATCGTGCAACATTATATATGATTAGCCGAAAGAAGTGTTAAATTTTGCGATGACTGAAGGAAGATACAGTCTAGAGGAGCGGTCTGGAAGGAGAGGTAGAGAGAGGGAGTGTAGAGTGATGAGAGAGAGGGAGAGAGAGAGAGAGAGAGAGAGAGAGAGAGGGCACATGGTAGCACAATCCATCGCATGTCTCGCGATGGCCAAAAGCAAGCGGTGTATCTTCTTTACTCGCTCTGATATCTTGAACTGATTCAAATAATGATTTCAAGCCAAAGTTACACACAACACATATAAACTAGATACATCACACGTTTTATAGCAGTTTCTGCGCATTTTCACCCAAATTAAACCCACGCCCCAAGCTAATTTGAAACTCTCCGCTCTGGCAATACTCTCTCACTTTCTTTGTTTACTAGAGAGTATTGCCAATGCGGAGTGTAAAATTAGCATGGGGTATTCCTTTAAATGAGCGAGATTGCACGGGAAAATGGTGACAGTTTATTTATTTATTTGTTTATTCCATCAATTATATATGTTCATAATCACATTGATAACTGAGGGAAGAGAGGAGATGGATTTCCGTCGCATAAACACGATTTCGGATTGAGTTCGGTGGAAGTTTTCAAAGGAAGACAGTTCTCACTTGATTCACCATAACTTGCTTCAAAATAGTCCGTTCGAGCTCCCGAAGCGTGCGTCCGACGCGTCGCAACGTCCGCAACGCAGCGTAGGCAAAATCGGCAATTGAAATGCGCTAATTTGAGCGGGGAATGGCGGCTTTTTTCTCCTTTTCGCGCTTGCTCGTGACTGGGGTTCTAGGTGACACTGGGGCAGTCACTGATATGTGATATGATATGTAATATCAATATATTTTTTGTTCTAAATCAAGAAAAGAATAAGGTATGTATGTAGAGAGAGGTACATCCATACTTTACTCTATTAATATCTAATAACCGATACCAGGTCAGTAAGTTCACATTTCATTTTCTTATCACTCTCTGATAACAATGAATATTGAATTTTGTCGTAAAAATGCGAAAATATCGTAAGATTTTCAGTAATTTTAACCGTTTCAACGTTCAGAGCTACCTAAAATTATGTTTACTGAATTCATCGTGCAACATTATATATGATTAGCCGAAAGAAGTGTTAAATTTTGCGATGACTGAAGGAAGATACAGTCTAGAGGAGCGGTCTGGAAGGAGAGGTAGAGAGAGGGAGTGTAGAGTGATGAGAGAGAGGAGAGAGAGAGAGAGAGAGAGAGAGAGAGAGAGGCACATGGTAGCACAATCCATCGCATGTCTCGCGATGGCCAAAAGCAAGCGGTGTATCTTCTTTACTCGCTCTGATATCTTGAACTGATTCAAATAATGATTTCAAGCCAAAGTTACACACAACACATATAAACTAGATACATCACACGTTTTATAGCAGTTTCTGCGCATTTTCACCCAAATTAAACCCACGCCCCAAGCTAATTTGAAACTCTCCGCTCTGGCAATACTCTCTCACTTTCTTTGTTTACTAGAGAGTATTGCCAATGCGGAGTGTAAAATTAGCATGGGGTATTCCTTTAAATGAGCGAGATTGCACGGGAAAATGGTGACAGTTTTATTTATTTATTTGTTTATTCCATCAATTATATATGTTCATAATCACATTGATAACTGAGGGAAGAGAGGAGATGGATTTCCGTCGCATAAACACGATTTCGGATTGGGTGTCGGTGGAAGTTTTCAAAGGAAGACAGTTCTCACTTGATTCACCATAACTTGCTTCAAAATAGTCCGTTCGAGCTCCCGAAGCGTGCGTCCGACGCGTCGCAACGTCCGCAACGCAGCGTAGGCAAAATCGGCAATTGAAATGCGCTAATTTGAGCGGGGAATGGCGGCTTTTTTCTCCTTTTCGCGCTTGCTCGTGACTGGGGTTCTAGGCGACACTGGGGCAGTCACTGATATGTGATATGATATGTAATATCAATATATTTTTGTTCTAAATCAAGAAAAGAATAAGGTATGTATGTAGAGAGAGGTACATCCATACTTTACTCTATTAATATCTAATAACCGATACCAGGTCAGTAAGTTCACATTTTCATTTTCTTATCACTCTCTGATAACAATGAATATTGAATTTTGTCGTAAAATGCGAAAATATCGTAAGATTTTCAGTAATTTTAACCGTTTTCAACGTTCAGAGCTACGCTAAAATTATGTTTACTGAATTCATCGTGCAACATTATATATGATTAGCCGAAAGAAGTGTTAAATTTTGCGATGACTGAAGGAAGATACAGTCTAGAGGAGCGGTCTGGAAGGAGAGGTAGAGAGGAGGGGAGTGTAGAGTGATGAGAGAGAGGGAGAGAGAGAGAGAGAGAGAGAGAGAGAGAGAGAGGCACATGGTAGCACAATCCATCGCATGTCTCGCGATGGCCAAAAGCAAGCGGTGTATCTTCTTTACTCGCTCTGATTTCTTGAACTGATTCAAATAATGATTTCAAGCCAAAGTTACACACAACACATATAAACTAGATACATCACACGTTTTATAGCAGTTTCTGCGCATTTTCACCCAAATTAAACCCACGCCCCAAGCTAATTTGAAACTCTCCGCTCTGGCAATACTCTCTCACTTTCTTTGTTTACTAGAGAGTATTGCCAATGCGGAGGGTAAAATTAGCATGGGGTATTCCTTTAAATGAGCGAGATTGCACGGGAAAATGGTGACAGTTTATTTATTTATTTGTTTATTCCATCAATTATATATGTTCATAATCACATTGATAACTGAGGGAAGAGAGGAGATGGATTTCCGTCGCATAAACACGATTTCGGATTGAGTTCGGTGGAAGTTTTCAAAGGAAGACAGTTCTCACTTGATTCACCATAACTTGCTTCAAAATAGTCCGTTCGAGCTCCCGAAGCGTGCGTCCGACGCGTCGCAACGTCCGCAACGCAGCGTAGGCAAAATCGGCAATTGAAATGCGCTAATTTGAGCGGGGAATGGCGGCTTTTTTCTCCTTTTCGCGCTTGCTCGTGACTGGGGTTCTAGGTGACACTGGGGCAGTCACTGATATGTGATATGATATGTAATATCAATATATTTTTGTTCTAAATCAAGAAAAGAATAAGGTATGTATGTAGAGAGAGGGTACAATCCATACTTTACTCTATTAATATCTAATAACCGATACCAGGTCAGTAAGTTCACATTTCATTTTCTTATCACTCTCTGATAACAATGAATATTGAATTTTGTCGTAAAATGCGAAAATATCGTAAGATTTTCAGTAATTTTAACCGTTTCAACGTTCAGAGCTACCTAAAATTATGTTTACTGAATTCATCGTGCAACATTATATATGATTAGCCGAAAGAAGTGTTAAATTTTGCGATGACTGAAGGAAGATACAGTCTAGAGGAGCGGTCTGGAAGGAGAGGTAGAGAGAGGGAGTGTAGAGTGATGAGAGAGAGGGAGAGAGAGAGAGAGAGAGAGAGAGAGAGAGAGGCACATGGTAGCACAATCCATCGCATGTCTCGCGATGGCCAAAAGCAAGCGGTTGTATCTTCTTTACTCGCTCTGATATCTTGAACTGATTCAAATAATGATTTCAAGCCAAAGTTACACACAACACATATAAACTAGATACATCACACGTTTTATAGCAGTTTCTGCGCATTTTCACCCAAATTAAACCCACCGCCCCAAGCTAATTTGAAACTCTCCGCTCTGGCAATACTCTCTCACTTTCTTTGTTTACTAGAGAGTATTGCCAATGCGGAGTGTAAAATTAGCATGGGGTATTCCTTTAAATGAGCGAGATTGCACGGGAAAATGGTGACAGTTTATTTATTTATTTGTTTATTCCATCAATTATATATGTTCATAATCACATTGATAACTGAGGGAAGAGAGGAGATGGATTTCCGTCGCATAAACACGATTTCGGATTGAGTTCGGTGGAAGTTTTCAAAGGAAGACAGTTCTCACTTGATTCACCATAACTTGCTTCAAAATAGTCCGTTCGAGCTCCCGAAGCGTGCGTCCGACGCGTCGCAACGTCCGCAACGCAGCGTAGGCAAAATCGGCAATTGAAATGCGCTAATTTGAGCGGGGAATGGCGGCTTTTTTCTCCTTTTCGCGCTTGCTCGTGACTGGGGTTCTAGGTGACACTGGGGCAGTCACTGATATGTGATATGATATGTAATATCAATATATTTTTGTTCTAAATCAAGAAAGAATAAGGTATGTATGTAGAGAGAGGTACATCCATACTTTACTCTATTAATATCTAATAACCGATACCAGGTCAGTAAGTTCACATTTCAATTTCTTATCACTCTCTGATAACAATGAATATTGAATTTTGTCGTAAAATGCGAAAATATCGTAAGATTTTCAGTAATTTTAACCGTTTCAACGTTCAGAGCTACCTAAAATTATGTTTACTGAATTCATCGTGCAACATTATATATGATTAGCCGAAAGAAGTGTTAAATTTTGCGATGACTGAAGGAAGATACAGTCTAGAGGAGCGGTCTGGAAGGAGAGGTAGAGAGAGGGAGTGTAGAGTGATGAGAGAGAGGGAGAGAGAGAGAGAGAGAGAGAGAGAGAGGCACATGGTAGCACAATCCATCGCATGTCTCGCGATGGCCAAAAGCAAGCGGTGTATCTTCTTTACTCGCTCTGATTTCTTGAACTGATTCAAATAATGATTTCAAGCCAAAGTTACACACAACACATATAAACTAGATACATCACACGTTTTATAGCAGTTTCTGCGCATTTTCACCCAAATTAAACCCACGCCCCAAGCTAATTTGAAACTCTCCGCTCTGGCAATACTCTCTCACTTCTTTGTTTACTAGAGAGTATTGCCAATGCGGAGGGTAAAATTAGCATGGGGTATTCCTTTAAATGAGCGAGATTGCACGGGAAAATGGTGACAGTTTATTTATTTATTTGTTTATTCCATCAATTATATATGTTCATAATCACATTGATAACTGAGGGAAGAGAGGAGATGGATTTCCGTCGCATAAACACGATTTCGGATTGAGTTCGGTGGAAGTTTTCAAAGGAAGACAGTTCTCACTTGATTCACCATAACTTGCTTCAAAATAGTCCGTTCGAGCTCCCGAAGCGTGCGTCCGACGCGTCGCAACGTCCGCAACGCAGCGTAGGCAAAATCGGCAATTGAAATGCGCTAATTTGAGCGGGGGAATGGCGGCTTTTTTCTCCTTTTCGCGCTTGCTCGTGACTGGGGTTCTAGGTGACACTGGGGCAGTCACTGATATGTGATATGATATGTAATATCAATATATTTTTGTTCTAAATCAAGAAAAGAATAAGGTATGTATGTAGAGAGAGGTACATCCATACTTTACTCTATTAATATCTAATAACCGATACCAGGTCAGTAAGTTCACATTTCATTTTCTTATCACTCTCTGATAACAATGAATATTGAATTTTGTCGTAAAATGCGAAAATATCGTAAGATTTTCAGTAATTTTAACCGTTTCAACGTTCAGAGCTACCTAAAATTATGTTTACTGAATTCATCGTGCAACATTATATATGATTAGCCGAAAGAAGTGTTAAATTTTGCGATGACTGAAGGAAGATACAGTCTAGAGGAGCGGTCTGGAAGGAGAGGTAGAGAGAGGGAGTGTAGAGTGATGAGAGAGAGAGAGAGAGAGAGAGAGAGACATGGTAGCACAATCCATCGCATGTCTCGCGATGGCCAAAAGCAAGCGGTGTATCTTCTTTACTCGCTCTGATTTCTTGAACTGATTCAAATAATGATTTCAAGCCAAAGTTACACACAACACATATAAACTAGATACATCACACGTTTTATAGCAGTTTCTGCGCATTTTCACCCAAATTAAACCCACGCCCCAAGCTAATTTGAAACTCTCCGCTCTGGCAATACTCTCTCACTTTCTTTGTTTACTAGAGAGTATTGCCAATGCGGAGTGTAAAATTAGCATGGGGTATTCCTTTAAATGAGCGAGATTGCACGGGGAAAATGGTGACAGTTTATTTATTTATTTGTTTATTCCATCAATTATATATGTCATAATCACATTGATAACTGAGGGAAGAGAGGAGATGGATTTCCGTCGCATAAACACGATTTCGGATTGAGTTCGGTGGAAGTTTTCAAAGGAAGACAGTTCTCACTTGATTCACCATAACTTGCTTCAAAATAGTCCGTTCGAGCTCCCGAAGCGTGCGTCCGACGCGTCGCAACGTCCGCTACGCAGCGTAGGCAAAATCGGCAATTGAAATGCGCTAATTTGAGCGGGGAATGGCGGCTTTTTTCTCCTTTTCGCGCTTGCTCGTGACTGGGGTTCTAGGTGACACTGGGGCAGTCACTGATATGTGATATGATATGTAATATCAATATATTTTTGTTCTAAATCAAGAAAAGAATAAGGTATGTATGTAGAGAGAGGTACATCCATACTTTACTCTATTAATATCTAATAACCGATACCAGGTCAGTAAGTTCACATTTCATTTTCTTATCACTCTCTGATAACAATGAATATTGAATTTTGTCGTAAAATGCGAAAATATCGTAAGATTTTCAGTAATTTTAACCGTTTCAACGTTCAGAGCTACCTAAAATTATGTTTACTGAATTCATCGTGCAACATTATATATGATTAGCCGAAAGAAGTGTTAAATTTTGCGATGACTGAAGGAAGATACAGTCTAGAGGAGCGGTCTGGAAGGAGAGGTAGAGAGAGGGAGTGTAGAGTGATGAGAGAGAGAGAGAGAGAGAGAGAGACATGGTAGCACAATCCATCGCATGTCTCGCGATGGCCAAAGCAAGCGGTGTATCTTCTTTACTCGCTCTGATTTCTTGAACTGATTCAAATAATGATTTCAAGCCAAAGTTACACACAACACATATAAACTAGATACATCACACGTTTTATAGCAGTTTCTGCGCATTTTCACCCAAATTAAACCCACGCCCCAAGCTAATTTGAAACTCTCCGCTCTGGCAATACTCTCTCACTTTCTTTGTTTACTAGAGAGTATTGCCAATGCGGAGTGTAAAATTAGCATGGGGTATTCCTTTAAATGAGCGAGATTGCACGGGAAAATGGTGACAGTTTATTTATTTATTTGTTTATTCCATCAATTATATATGTTCATAATCACATTGATAACTGAGGGAAGAGAGGAGATGGATTTCCGTCGCATAAACACGATTTCGGATTGAGTTCGGTGGAAGTTTTCAAAGGAAGACAGTTCTCACTTGATTCACCATAACTTGCTTCAAAATAGTCCGTTCGAGCTCCCGAAGCGTGCGTCCGACGCGTCGCAACGTCCGCTACGCAGCGTAGGCAAAATCGGCAATTGAAATGCGCTAATTTGAGCGGGGAATGGCGGCTTTTTTCTCCTTTTCGCGCTTGCTCGTGACTGGGGTTCTAGGTGACACTGGGGCAGTCACTGATATGTGATATGATATGTAATATCAATATATTTTTGTTCTAAATCAAGAAAAGAATAAGGTATGTATGTAGAGAGAGGTACATCCATACTTTACTCTATTAATATCTAATAACCGATACCAGGTCAGTAAGTTCACATTTCATTTTCTTATCACTCTCTGATAACAATGAATATTGAATTTTGTCGTAAAATGCGAAAATATCGTAAGATTTTCAGTAATTTTAACCGTTTCAACGTTCAGAGCTACCTAAAATTATGTTTACTGAATTCATCGTGCAACATTATATATGATTAGCCGAAAGAAGTGTTAAATTTTGCGATGACTGAAGGAAGATACAGTCTAGAGGAGCGGTCTGGAAGGAGAGGTAGAGAGAGGGAGTGTAGAGTGATGAGAGAGAGAGAGAGAGAGAGAGAGACATGGTAGCACAATCCATCGCATGTCTCGCGATGGCCAAAAGCAAGCGGTGTATCTTCTTTACTCGCTCTGATTTCTTGAACTGATTCAAATAATGATTTCAAGCCAAAGTTACACACAACACATATAAACTAGATACATCACACGTTTTATAGCAGTTTCTGCGCATTTTCACCCAAATTAAACCCACGCCCCAAGCTAATTTGAAACTCTCCGCTCTGGCAATACTCTCTCACTTTCTTTGTTTACTAGAGAGTATTGCCAATGCGGAGTGTAAAATTAGCATGGGGTATTCCTTTAAATGAGCGAGATTGCACGGGAAAATGGTGACAGTTTATTTATTTATTTGTTTATTCCATCAATTATATATGTTCATAATCACATTGATAACTGAGGGAAGAGAGGAGATGGATTTCCGTCGCATAAACACGATTTCGGATTGAGTTCGGTGGAAGTTTTCAAAGGAAGACAGTTCTCACTTGATTCACCATAACTTGCTTCAAAATAGTCCGTTCGAGCTCCCGAAGCGTGCGTCCGACGCGTCGCAACGTCCGCTACGCAGCGTAGGCAAAATCGGCAATTGAAATGCGCTAATTTGAGCGGGGAATGGCGGCTTTTTTCTCCTTTTCGCGCTTGCTCGTGACTGGGGTTCTAGGTGACACTGGGGCAGTCACTGATATGTGATATGATATGTAATATCAATATATTTTTGTTCTAAATCAAGAAAAGAATAAGGTATGTATGTAGAGAGAGGTACATCCATACTTTACTCTATTAATATCTAATAACCGATACCAGGTCAGTAAGTTCACATTTCATTTTCTTATCACTCTCTGATAACAATGAATATTGAATTTTGTCGTAAAATGCGAAAATATCGTAAGATTTTCAGTAATTTTAACCGTTTCAACGTTCAGAGCTACCTAAAATTATGTTTACTGAATTCATCGTGCAACATTATATATGATTAGCCGAAAGAAGTGTTAAATTTTGCGATGACTGAAGGAAGATACAGTCTAGAGGAGCGGTCTGGAAGGAGAGGTAGAGAGAGGGAGTGTAGAGTGATGAGAGAGAGAGAGAGAGAGAGAGAGAGACATGGTAGCACAATCCATCGCATGTCTCGCGATGGCCAAAAGCAAGCGGTGTATCTTCTTTACTCGCTCTGATTTCTTGAACTGATTCAAATAATGATTTCAAGCCAAAGTTACACACAACACATATAAACTAGATACATCACACGTTTTATAGCAGTTTCTGCGCATTTTCACCCAAATTAAACCCACGCCCCAAGCTAATTTGAAACTCTCCGCTCTGGCAATACTCTCTCACTTTCTTTGTTTACTAGAGAGTATTGCCAATGCGGAGTGTAAAATTAGCATGGGGTATTCCTTTAAATGAGCGAGATTGCACGGGAAAATGGTGACAGTTTATTTATTTATTTGTTTATTCCATCAATTATATATGTTCATAATCACATTGATAACTGAGGGAAGAGAGGAGATGGATTTCCGTCGCATAAACACGATTTCGGATTGGGTTCGGTGGAAGTTTTCAAAGGAAGACAGTTCTCACTTGATTCACCATAACTTGCTTCAAAATAGTCCGTTCGAGCTCCCGAAGCGTGCGTCCGACGCGTCGCAACGTCCGCTACGCAGCGTAGGCAAAATCGGCAATTGAAATGCGCTAATTGAGCGGGGAATGGCGGCTTTTTTCTCCTTTTCGCGCTTGCTCGTGACTGGGGTTCTAGGTGACACTGGGGCAGTCACTGATATGTGATATGATATGTAATATCAATATATTTTTGTTCTAAATCAAGAAAAGAATAAGGTATGTATGTAGAGAGAGGTACATCCATACTTTACTCTATTAATATCTAATAACCGATACCAGGTCAGTAAGTTCACATTTCATTTTCTTATCACTCTCTGATAACAATGAATATTGAATTTTGTCGTAAAATGCGAAAATATCGTAAGATTTTCAGTAATTTTAACCGTTTCAACGTTCAGAGCTACCTAAAATTATGTTTACTGAATTCATCGTGCAACATTATATATGATTAGCCGAAAGAAGTGTTAAATTTTGCGATGACTGAAGGAAGATACAGTCTAGAGGAGCGGTCTGGAAGGAGAGGTAGAGAGAGGGAGTGTAGAGTGATGAGAGAGAGAGAGAGAGAGAGAGACATGTAGCACAATCCATCGCATGTCTCGCGATGGCCAAAAGCAAGCGGTGTATCTTCTTTACTCGCTCTGATTTCTTGAACTGATTCAAATAATGATTTCAAGCCAAAGTTACACACAACACATATAAACTAGATACATCACACGTTTTATAGCAGTTTCTGCGCATTTTCACCCAAATTAAACCCACGCCCCAAGCTAATTTGAAACTCTCCGCTCTGGCAATACTCTCTCACTTTCTTTGTTTACTAGAGAGTATTGCCAATGCGGAGTGTAAAATTAGCATGGGGTATTCCTTTAAATGAGCGAGATTGCACGGGAAAATGGTGACAGTTTATTTATTTATTTGTTTATTCCATCAATTATATATGTTCATAATCACATTGATAACTGAGGGAAGAGAGGAGATGGATTTCCGTCGCATAAACACGATTTCGGATTGGGTTCGGTGGAAGTTTTCAAAGGAAGACAGTTCTCACTTGATTCACCATAACTTGCTTCAAAATAGTCCGTTCGAGCTCCCGAAGCGTGCGTCCGACGCGTCGCAACGTCCGCTACGCAGCGTAGGCAAAATCGGCAATTGAAATGCGCTAATTTGAGCGGGGAATGGCGGCTTTTTTCTCCTTTTCGCGCTTGCTCGTGACTGGGGTTCTAGGTGACACTGGGGCAGTCACTGATATGTGATATGATATGTAATATCAATATATTTTTGTTCTAAATCAAGAAAAGAATAAGGTATGTATGTAGAGAGAGGTACATCCATACTTTACTCTATTAATATCTAATAACCGATACCAGGTCAGTAAGTTCACATTTCATTTTCTTATCACTCTCTGATAACAATGAATATTGAATTTTGTCGTAAAATGCGAAAATATCGTAAGATTTTCAGTAATTTTTAACCGTTTCAACGTTCAGAGCTACCTAAAATTATGTTTACTGAATTCATCGTGCAACATTATATATGATTAGCCGAAAGAAGTGTTAAATTTTGCGATGACTGAAGGAAGATACAGTCTAGAGGAGCGGTCTGGAAGGAGAGGTAGAGAGAGGGAGTGTAGAGTGATGAGAGAGAGAGAGAGAGAGAGAGACATGGTAGCACAATCCATCGCATGTCTCGCGATGGCCAAAAGCAAGCGGTGTATCTTCTTTACTCGCTCTGATATCTTGAACTGATTCAAATAATGATTTCAAGCCAAAGTTACACACAACACATATAAACTAGATACATCACACGTTTTATAGCAGTTTCTGCGCATTTTCACCCAAATTAAACCCACGCCCCAAGCTAATTTGAAACTCTCCGCTCTGGCAATACTCTCTCACTTTCTTTGTTTACTAGAGAGTATTGCCAATGCGGAGTGTAAAATTAGCATGGGGTATTCCTTTAAATGAGCGAGATTGCACGGGAAAATGGTGACAGTTTATTTATTTATTTGTTTATTCCATCAATTATATATGTTCATAATCACATTGATAACTGAGGGAAGAGAGGAGATGGATTTCCGTCGCATAAACACGATTTCGGATTGGGTTCGGTGGAAGTTTTCAAAGGAAGACAGTTCTCACTTGATTCACCATAACTTGCTTCAAAATAGTCCGTTCGAGCTCCCGAAGCGCGCGTCCGACGCGTCGCAACGTCCGCTACGCAGCGTAGGCAAAATCGGCAATTGAAATGCGCTAATTTGAGCGGGGAATGGCGGCTTTTTTCTCCTTTTCGCGCTTGCTCGTGACTGGGGTTCTAGGTGACACTGGGGCAGTCACTGATATGTGATATGATATGTAATATCAATATATTTTTGTTCTAAATCAAGAAAAGAATAAGGTATGTATGTAGAGAGAGGTACATCCATACTTTACTCTATTAATATCTAATAACCGATACCAGGTCAGTAAGTTCACATTTCATTTTCTTATCACTCTCTGATAACAATGAATATTGAATTTTGTCGTAAAATGCGAAAATATCGTAAGATTTTCAGTAATTTTAACCGTTTCAACGTTCAGAGCTACCTAAAATTATGTTTACTGAATTCATCGTGCAACATTATATATGATTAGCCGAAAGAAGTGTTAAATTTTGCGATGACTGAAGGAAGATACAGTCTAGAGGAGCGGTCTGGAAGGAGAGGTAGAGAGAGGGAGTGTAGAGTGATGAGAGAGAGAGAGAGAGACATGGTAGCACAATCCATCGCATGTCTCGCGATGGCCAAAAGCAAGCGGTGTATCTTCTTTACTCGCTCTGATTTCTTGAACTGATTCAAATAATGATTTCAAGCCAAAGTTACACACAACACATATAAACTAGATACATCACACGTTTTATAGCAGTTTCTGCGCATTTTCACCCAAATTAAACCCACGCCCCAAGCTAATTTGAAACTCTCCGCTCTGGCAATACTCTCTCACTTTCTTTGTTTACTAGAGAGTATTGCCAATGCGGAGTGTAAAATTAGCATGGGGTATTCCTTTAAATGAGCGAGATTGCACGGGAAAATGGTGACAGTTTATTTATTTATTTGTTTATTCCATCAATTATATATGTTCATAATCACATTGATAACTGAGGGAAGAGAGGAGATGGATTTCCGTCGCATAAACACGATTTCGGATTGGGTTCGGTGGAAGTTTTCAAAGGAAGACAGTTCTCACTTGATTCACCATAACTTGCTTCAAAATAGTCCGTTCGAGCTCCCGAAGCGTGCGTCCGACGCGTCGCAACGTCCGCTACGCAGCGTAGGCAAAATCGGCAATTGAAATGCGCTAATTTGAGCGGGGAATGGCGGCTTTTTTCTCCTTTTCGCGCTTGCTCGTGACTGGGGTTCTAGGTGACACTGGGGCAGTCACTGATATGTGATATGATATGTAATATCAATATATTTTTGTTCTAAATCAAGAAAAGAATAAGGTATGTATGTAGAGAGAGGTACATCCATACTTTACTCTATTAATATCTAATAACCGATACCAGGTCAGTAAGTTCACATTTCATTTTCTTATCACTCTCTGATAACAATGAATATTGAATTTTGTCGTAAAATGCGAAAATATCGTAAGATTTTCAGTAATTTTAACCGTTTCAACGTTCAGAGCTACCTAAAATTATGTTTACTGAATTCATCGTGCAACATTATATATGATTAGCCGAAAGAAGTGTTAAATTTTGCGATGACTGAAGGAAGATACAGTCTAGAGGAGCGGTCTGGAAGGAGAGGTAGAGAGAGGGAGTGTAGAGTGATGAGAGAGAGAGAGAGAGAGAGAGACATGGTAGCACAATCCATCGCATGTCTCGCGATGGCCAAAAGCAAGCGGTGTATCTTCTTTACTCGCTCTGATTTCTTGAACTGATTCAAATAATGATTTCAAGCCAAAGTTACACACAACACATATAAACTAGATACATCACACGTTTTATAGCAGTTTCTGCGCATTTTCACCCAAATTAAACCCACGCCCCAAGCTAATTTGAAACTCTCCGCTCTGGCAATACTCTCTCACTTTCTTTGTTTACTAGAGAGTATTGCCAATGCGGAGTGTAAAATTAGCATGGGGTATTCCTTTAAATGAGCGAGATTGCACGGGAAAATGGTGACAGTTTATTTATTTATTTGTTTATTCCATCAATTATATATGTTCATAATCACATTGATAACTGAGGGAAGAGAGGAGATGGATTTCCGTCGCATAAACACGATTTCGGATTGGGTTCGGTGGAAGTTTTCAAAGGAAGACAGTTCTCACTTGATTCACCATAACTTGCTTCAAAATAGTCCGTTCGAGCTCCCGAAGCGTGCGTCCGACGCGTCGCAACGTCCGCTACGCAGCGTAGGCAAAATCGGCAATTGAAATGCGCTAATTTGAGCGGGGAATGGCGGCTTTTTTCTCCTTTTCGCGCTTGCTCGTGACTGGGGTTCTAGGTGACACTGGGGCAGTCACTGATATGTGATATGATATGTAATATCAATATATTTTTGTTCTAAATCAAGAAAAGAATAAGGTATGTATGTAGAGAGAGGTACATCCATACTTTACTCTATTAATATCTAATAACCGATACCAGGTCAGTAAGTTCACATTTCATTTTCTTATCACTCTCTGATAACAATGAATATTGAATTTTGTCGTAAAATGCGAAAATATCGTAAGATTTTCAGTAATTTTAACCGTTTCAACGTTCAGAGCTACCTAAAATTATGTTTACTGAATTCATCGTGCAACATTATATATGATTAGCCGAAAGAAGTGTTAAATTTTGCGATGACTGAAGGAAGATACAGTCTAGAGGAGCGGTCTGGAAGGAGAGGTAGAGAGAGGGAGTGTAGAGTGATGAGAGAGAGAGAGAGAGAGAGAGACATGGTAGCACAATCCATCGCATGTCTCGCGATGGCCAAAAGCAAGCGGTGTATCTTCTTTACTCGCTCTGATATCTTGAACTGATTCAAATAATGATTTCAAGCCAAAGTTACACACAACACATATAAACTAGATACATCACACGTTTTATAGCAGTTTCTGCGCATTTTCACCCAAATTAAACCCACGCCCCAAGCTAATTTGAAACTCTCCGCTCTGGCAATACTCTCTCACTTTCTTTGTTTACTAGAGAGTATTGCCAATGCGGAGTGTAAAATTAGCATGGGGTATTCCTTTAAATGAGCGAGATTGCACGGGAAAATGGTGACAGTTTATTTATTTATTTGTTTATTCCATCAATTATATATGTTCATAATCACATTGATAACTGAGGGAAGAGAGGAGATGGATTTCCGTCGCATAAACACGATTTCGGATTGGGTTCGGTGGAAGTTTTCAAAGGAAGACAGTTCTCACTTGATTCACCATAACTTGCTTCAAAATAGTCCGTTCGAGCTCCCGAAGCGCGCGTCCGACGCGTCGCAACGTCCGCTACGCAGCGTAGGCAAAATCGGCAATTGAAATGCGCTAATTTGAGCGGGGAATGGCGGCTTTTTTCTCCTTTTCGCGCTTGCTCGTGACTGGGGTTCTAGGTGACACTGGGGCAGTCACTGATATGTGATATGATATGTAATATCAATATATTTTTGTTCTAAATCAAGAAAAGAATAAGGTATGTATGTAGAGAGAGGTACATCCATACTTTACTCTATTAATATCTAATAACCGATACCAGGTCAGTAAGTTCACATTTCATTTTCTTATCACTCTCTGATAACAATGAATATTGAATTTTGTCGTAAAATGCGAAAATATCGTAAGATTTTCAGTAATTTTAACCGTTTCAACGTTCAGAGCTACCTAAAATTATGTTTACTGAATTCATCGTGCAACATTATATATGATTAGCCGAAAGAAGTGTTAAATTTTGCGATGACTGAAGGAAGATACAGTCTAGAGGAGCGGTCTGGAAGGAGAGGTAGAGAGAGGGAGTGTAGAGTGATGAGAGAGAGAGAGAGAGACATGGTAGCACAATCCATCGCATGTCTCGCGATGGCCAAAAGCAAGCGGTGTATCTTCTTTACTCGCTCTGATTTCTTGAACTGATTCAAATAATGATTTCAAGCCAAAGTTACACACAACACATATAAACTAGATACATCACACGTTTTATAGCAGTTTCTGCGCATTTTCACCCAAATTAAACCCACGCCCCAAGCTAATTTGAAACTCTCCGCTCTGGCAATACTCTCTCACTTTCTTTGTTTACTAGAGAGTATTGCCAATGCGGAGTGTAAAATTAGCATGGGGTATTCCTTTAAATGAGCGAGATTGCACGGGAAAATGGTGACAGTTTATTTATTTATTTGTTTATTCCATCAATTATATATGTTCATAATCACATTGATAACTGAGGGAAGAGAGGAGATGGATTTCCGTCGCATAAACACGATTTCGGATTGGGTTCGGTGGAAGTTTTCAAAGGAAGACAGTTCTCACTTGATTCACCATAACTTGCTTCAAAATAGTCCGTTCGAGCTCCCGAAGCGCGCGTCCGACGCGTCGCAACGTCCGCTACGCAGCGTAGGCAAAATCGGCAATTGAAATGCGCTAATTTGAGCGGGGAATGGCGGCTTTTTTCTCCTTTTCGCGCTTGCTCGTGACTGGGGTTCTAGGTGACACTGGGGCAGTCACTGATATGTGATATGATATGTAATATCAATATATTTTTGTTCTAAATCAAGAAAAGAATAAGGTATGTATGTAGAGAGAGGTACATCCATACTTTACTCTATTAATATCTAATAACCGATACCAGGTCAGTAAGTTCACATTTCATTTTCTTATCACTCTCTGATAACAATGAATATTGAATTTTGTCGTAAAATGCGAAAATATCGTAAGATTTTCAGTAATTTTAACCGTTTCAACGTTCAGAGCTACCTAAAATTATGTTTACTGAATTCATCGTGCAACATTATATATGATTAGCCGAAAGAAGTGTTAAATTTTGCGATGACTGAAGGAAGATACAGTCTAGAGGAGCGGTCTGGAAGGAGAGGTAGAGAGAGGGAGTGTAGAGTGATGAGAGAGAGAGAGAGAGAGAGACATGGTAGCACAATCCATCGCATGTCTCGCGATGGCCAAAAGCAAGCGGTGTATCTTCTTTACTCGCTCTGATTTCTTGAACTGATTCAAATAATGATTTCAAGCCAAAGTTACACACAACACATATAAACTAGATACATCACACGTTTTATAGCAGTTTCTGCGCATTTTCACCCAAATTAAACCCACGCCCCAAGCTAATTTGAAACTCTCCGCTCTGGCAATACTCTCTCACTTTCTTTGTTTACTAGAGAGTATTGCCAATGCGGAGTGTAAAATTAGCATGGGGTATTCCTTTAAATGAGCGAGATTGCACGGGAAAATGGTGACAGTTTATTTATTTATTTGTTTATTCCATCAATTATATATGTTCATAATCACATTGATAACTGAGGGAAGAGAGGAGATGGATTTCCGTCGCATAAACACGATTTCGGATTGGGTTCGGTGGAAGTTTTCAAAGGAAGACAGTTCTCACTTGATTCACCATAACTTGCTTCAAAATAGTCCGTTCGAGCTCCCGAAGCGCGCGTCCGACGCGTCGCAACGTCCGCTACGCAGCGTAGGCAAAATCGGCAATTGAAATGCGCTAATTTGAGCGGGGAATGGCGGCTTTTTTCTCCTTTTCGCGCTTGCTCGTGACTGGGGTTCTAGGTGACACTGGGGCAGTCACTGATATGTGATATGATATGTAATATCAATATATTTTTGTTCTAAATCAAGAAAAGAATAAGGTATGTATGTAGAGAGAGGTACATCCATACTTTACTCTATTAATATCTAATAACCGATACCAGGTCAGTAAGTTCACATTTCATTTTCTTATCACTCTCTGATAACAATGAATATTGAATTTTGTCGTAAAATGCGAAAATATCGTAAGATTTTCAGTAATTTTAACCGTTTCAACGTTCAGAGCTACCTAAAATTATGTTTACTGAATTCATCGTGCAACATTATATATGATTAGCCGAAAGAAGTGTTAAATTTTGCGATGACTGAAGGAAGATACAGTCTAGAGGAGCGGTCTGGAAGGAGAGGTAGAGAGAGGGAGTGTAGAGTGATGAGAGAGAGAGAGAGAGAGAGACATGGTAGCACAATCCATCGCATGTCTCGCGATGGCCAAAAGCAAGCGGTGTATCTTCTTTACTCGCTCTGATTTCTTGAACTGATTCAAATAATGATTTCAAGCCAAAGTTACACACAACACATATAAACTAGATACATCACACGTTTTATAGCAGTTTCTGCGCATTTTCACCCAAATTAAACCCACGCCCCAAGCTAATTTGAAACTCTCCGCTCTGGCAATACTCTCTCACTTTCTTTGTTTACTAGAGAGTATTGCCAATGCGGAGTGTAAAATTAGCATGGGGTATTCCTTTAAATGAGCGAGATTGCACGGGAAAATGGTGACAGTTTATTTATTTATTTGTTTATTCCATCAATTATATATGTTCATAATCACATTGATAACTGAGGGAAGAGAGGAGATGGATTTCCGTCGCATAAACACGATTTCGGATTGGGTTCGGTGGAAGTTTTCAAAGGAAGACAGTTCTCACTTGATTCACCATAACTTGCTTCAAAATAGTCCGTTCGAGCTCCCGAAGCGCGCGTCCGACGCGTCGCAACGTCCGCTACGCAGCGTAGGCAAAATCGGCAATTGAAATGCGCTAATTTGAGCGGGGAATGGCGGCTTTTTTCTCCTTTTCGCGCTTGCTCGTGACTGGGGTTCTAGGTGACACTGGGGCAGTCACTGATATGTGATATGATATGTAATATCAATATATTTTTGTTCTAAATCAAGAAAAGAATAAGGTATGTATGTAGAGAGAGGTACATCCATACTTTACTCTATTAATATCTAATAACCGATACCAGGTCAGTAAGTTCACATTTCATTTTCTTATCACTCTCTGATAACAATGAATATTGAATTTTGTCGTAAAATGCGAAAATATCGTAAGATTTTCAGTAATTTTAACCGTTTCAACGTTCAGAGCTACCTAAAATTATGTTTACTGAATTCATCGTGCAACATTATATATGATTAGCCGAAAGAAGTGTTAAATTTTGCGATGACTGAAGGAAGATACAGTCTAGAGGAGCGGTCTGGAAGGAGAGGTAGAGAGAGGGAGTGTAGAGTGATGAGAGAGAGAGAGAGAGAGAGACATGGTAGCACAATCCATCGCATGTCTCGCGATGGCCAAAAGCAAGCGGTGTATCTTCTTTACTCGCTCTGATTTCTTGAACTGATTCAAATAATGATTTCAAGCCAAAGTTACACACAACACATATAAACTAGATACATCACACGTTTTATAGCAGTTTCTGCGCATTTTCACCCAAATTAAACCCACGCCCCAAGCTAATTTGAAACTCTCCGCTCTGGCAATACTCTCTCACTTTCTTTGTTTACTAGAGAGTATTGCCAATGCGGAGTGTAAAATTAGCATGGGGTATTCCTTTAAATGAGCGAGATTGCACGGGAAAATGGTGACAGTTTATTTATTTATTTGTTTATTCCATCAATTATATATGTTCATAATCACATTGATAACTGAGGGAAGAGAGGAGATGGATTTCCGTCGCATAAACACGATTTCGGATTGGGTTCGGTGGAAGTTTTCAAAGGAAGACAGTTCTCACTTGATTCACCATAACTTGCTTCAAAATAGTCCGTTCGAGCTCCCGAAGCGCGCGTCCGACGCGTCGCAACGTCCGCTACGCAGCGTAGGCAAAATCGGCAATTGAAATGCGCTAATTTGAGCGGGGAATGGCGGCTTTTTTCTCCTTTTCGCGCTTGCTCGTGACTGGGGTTCTAGGTGACACTGGGGCAGTCACTGATATGTGATATGATATGTAATATCAATATATTTTTGTTCTAAATCAAGAAAAGAATAAGGTATGTATGTAGAGAGAGGTACATCCATACTTTACTCTATTAATATCTAATAACCGATACCAGGTCAGTAAGTTCACATTTCATTTTCTTATCACTCTCTGATAACAATGAATATTGAATTTTGTCGTAAAATGCGAAAATATCGTAAGATTTTCAGTAATTTTAACCGTTTCAACGTTCAGAGCTACCTAAAATTATGTTTACTGAATTCATCGTGCAACATTATATATGATTAGCCGAAAGAAGTGTTAAATTTTGCGATGACTGAAGGAAGATACAGTCTAGAGGAGCGGTCTGGAAGGAGAGGTAGAGAGAGGGAGTGTAGAGTGATGAGAGAGAGAGAGAGAGAGAGACATGGTAGCACAATCCATCGCATGTCTCGCGATGGCCAAAAGCAAGCGGTGTATCTTCTTTACTCGCTCTGATTTCTTGAACTGATTCAAATAATGATTTCAAGCCAAAGTTACACACAACACATATAAACTAGATACATCACACGTTTTATAGCAGTTTCTGCGCATTTTCACCCAAATTAAACCCACGCCCCAAGCTAATTTGAAACTCTCCGCTCTGGCAATACTCTCTCACTTTCTTTGTTTACTAGAGAGTATTGCCAATGCGGAGTGTAAAATTAGCATGGGGTATTCCTTTAAATGAGCGAGATTGCACGGGAAAATGGTGACAGTTTATTTATTTATTTGTTTATTCCATCAATTATATATGTTCATAATCACATTGATAACTGAGGGAAGAGAGGAGATGGATTTCCGTCGCATAAACACGATTTCGGATTGGGTTCGGTGGAAGTTTTCAAAGGAAGACAGTTCTCACTTGATTCACCATAACTTGCTTCAAAATAGTCCGTTCGAGCTCCCGAAGCGTGCGTCCGACGCGTCGCAACGTCCGCTACGCAGCGTAGGCAAAATCGGCAATTGAAATGCGCTAATTTGAGCGGGGAATGGCGGCTTTTTTCTCCTTTTCGCGCTTGCTCGTGACTGGGGTTCTAGGTGACACTGGGGCAGTCACTGATATGTGATATGATATGTAATATCAATATATTTTTGTTCTAAATCAAGAAAAGAATAAGGTATGTATGTAGAGAGAGGTACATCCATACTTTACTCTATTAATATCTAATAACCGATACCAGGTCAGTAAGTTCACATTTCATTTTCTTATCACTCTCTGATAACAATGAATATTGAATTTTGTCGTAAAATGCGAAAATATCGTAAGATTTTCAGTAATTTTAACCGTTTCAACGTTCAGAGCTACCTAAAATTATGTTTACTGAATTCATCGTGCAACATTATATATGATTAGCCGAAAGAAGTGTTAAATTTTGCGATGACTGAAGGAAGATACAGTCTAGAGGAGCGGTCTGGAAGGAGAGGTAGAGAGAGGGAGTGTAGAGTGATGAGAGAGAGAGAGAGAGAGAGAGAGACATGGTAGCACAATCCATCGCATGTCTCGCGATGGCCAAAAGCAAGCGGTGTATCTTCTTTACTCGCTCTGATTTCTTGAACTGATTCAAATAATGATTTCAAGCCAAAGTTACACACAACACATATAAACTAGATACATCACACGTTTTATAGCAGTTTCTGCGCATTTTCACCCAAATTAAACCCACGCCCCAAGCTAATTTGAAACTCTCCGCTCTGGCAATACTCTCTCACTTTCTTTGTTTACTAGAGAGTATTGCCAATGCGGAGTGTAAAATTAGCATGGGGTATTCCTTTAAATGAGCGAGATTGCACGGGAAAATGGTGACAGTTTATTTATTTATTTGTTTATTCCATCAATTATATATGTTCATAATCACATTGATAACTGAGGGAAGAGAGGAGATGGATTTCCGTCGCATAAACACGATTTCGGATTGGGTTCGGTGGAAGTTTTCAAAGGAAGACAGTTCTCACTTGATTCACCATAACTTGCTTCAAAATAGTCCGTTCGAGCTCCCGAAGCGCGCGTCCGACGCGTCGCAACGTCCGCTACGCAGCGTAGGCAAAATCGGCAATTGAAATGCGCTAATTTGAGCGGGGAATGGCGGCTTTTTTCTCCTTTTCGCGCTTGCTCGTGACTGGGGTTCTAGGTGACACTGGGGCAGTCACTGATATGTGATATGATATGTAATATCAATATATTTTTGTTCTAAATCAAGAAAAGAATAAGGTATGTATGTAGAGAGAGGTACATCCATACTTTACTCTATTAATATCTAATAACCGATACCAGGTCAGTAAGTTCACATTTCATTTTCTTATCACTCTCTGATAACAATGAATATTGAATTTTGTCGTAAAATGCGAAAATATCGTAAGATTTTCAGTAATTTTAACCGTTTCAACGTTCAGAGCTACCTAAAATTATGTTTACTGAATTCATCGTGCAACATTATATATGATTAGCCGAAAGAAGTGTTAAATTTTGCGATGACTGAAGGAAGATACAGTCTAGAGGAGCGGTCTGGAAGGAGAGGTAGAGAGAGGGAGTGTAGAGTGATGAGAGAGAGAGAGAGAGAGAGAGAGACATGGTAGCACAATCCATCGCATGTCTCGCGATGGCCAAAAGCAAGCGGTGTATCTTCTTTACTCGCTCTGATATCTTGAACTGATTCAAATAATGATTTCAAGCCAAAGTTACACACAACACATATAAACTAGATACATCACACGTTTTATAGCAGTTTCTGCGCATTTTCACCCAAATTAAACCCACGCCCCAAGCTAATTTGAAACTCTCCGCTCTGGCAATACTCTCTCACTTTCTTTGTTTACTAGAGAGTATTGCCAATGCGGAGTGTAAAATTAGCATGGGGTATTCCTTTAAATGAGCGAGATTGCACGGGAAAATGGTGACAGTTTATTTATTTATTTGTTTATTCCATCAATTATATATGTTCATAATCACATTGATAACTGAGGGAAGAGAGGAGATGGATTTCCGTCGCATAAACACGATTTCGGATTGGGTTCGGTGGAAGTTTTCAAAGGAAGACAGTTCTCACTTGATTCACCATAACTTGCTTCAAAATAGTCCGTTCGAGCTCCCGAAGCGCGCGTCCGACGCGTCGCAACGTCCGCTACGCAGCGTAGGCAAAATCGGCAATTGAAATGCGCTAATTTGAGCGGGGAATGGCGGCTTTTTTCTCCTTTTCGCGCTTGCTCGTGACTGGGGTTCTAGGTGACACTGGGGCAGTCACTGATATGTGATATGATGTGTAATATCAATATATTTTTATTCTAAATCAAGAAAAGAATAAGGTATGTATGTAGAGAGAGGTACATCCATACTTTACTCTATTAATATCTAATAACCGATACCAGGTCAGTAAGTTCACATTTCATTTTCTTATCACTCTCTGATAACAATGAATATTGAATTTTGTCGTAAAATGCGAAAATATCGTAAGATTTTCAGTAATTTTAACCGTTTCAACGTTCAGAGCTACCTAAAATTATGTTTACTGAATTCATCGTGCAACATTATATATGATTAGCCGAAAGAAGTGTTAAATTTTGCGATGACTGAAGGAAGATACAGTCTAGAGGAGCGGTCTGGAAGGAGAGGTAGAGAGAGGGAGTGTAGAGTGATGAGAGAGAGAGAGAGAGAGAGAGAGACATGGTAGCACAATCCATCGCATGTCTCGCGATGGCCAAAAGCAAGCGGTGTATCTTCTTTACTCGCTCTGATATCTTGAACTGATTCAAATAATGATTTCAAGCCAAAGTTACACACAACACATATAAACTAGATACATCACACGTTTTATAGCAGTTTCTGCGCATTTTCACCCAAATTAAACCCACGCCCCAAGCTAATTTGAAACTCTCCGCTCTGGCAATACTCTCTCACTTTCTTTGTTTACTAGAGAGTATTGCCAATGCGGAGTGTAAAATTAGCATGGGGTATTCCTTTAAATGAGCGAGATTGCACGGGAAAATGGTGACAGTTTATTTATTTATTTGTTTATTCCATCAATTATATATGTTCATAATCACATTGATAACTGAGGGAAGAGAGGAGATGGATTTCCGTCGCATAAACACGATTTCGGATTGGGTTCGGTGGAAGTTTTCAAAGGAAGACAGTTCTCACTTGATTCACCATAACTTGCTTCAAAATAGTCCGTTCGAGCTCCCGAAGCGCGCGTCCGACGCGTCGCAACGTCCGCTACGCAGCGTAGGCAAAATCGGCAATTGAAATGCGCTAATTTGAGCGGGGAATGGCGGCTTTTTTCTCCTTTTCGCGCTTGCTCGTGACTGGGGTTCTAGGTGACACTGGGGCAGTCACTGATATGTGATATGATATGTAATATCAATATATTTTTGTTCTAAATCAAGAAAAGAATAAGGTATGTATGTAGAGAGAGGTACATCCATACTTTACTCTATTAATATCTAATAACCGATACCAGGTCAGTAAGTTCACATTTAATTTTCTTATCACTCTCTGATAACAATGAATATTGAATTTTGTCGTAAAATGCGAAAATATCGTAAGATTTTCAGTAATTTTAACCGTTTCAACGTTCAGAGCTACCTAAAATTATGTTTACTGAATTCATCGTGCAACATTATATATGATTAGCCGAAAGAAGTGTTAAATTTTGCGATGACTGAAGGAAGATACAGTCTAGAGGAGCGGTCTGGAAGGAGAGGTAGAGAGAGGGAGTGTAGAGTGATGAGAGAGAGAGAGAGAGAGAGAGACATGGTAGCACAATCCATCGCATGTCTCGCGATGGCCAAAAGCAAGCGGTGTATCTTCTTTACTCGCTCTGATTTCTTGAACTGATTCAAATAATGATTTCAAGCCAAAGTTACACACAACACATATAAACTAGATACATCACACGTTTTATAGCAGTTTCTGCGCATTTTCACCCAAATTAAACCCACGCCCCAAGCTAATTTGAAACTCTCCGCTCTGGCAATACTCTCTCACTTTCTTTGTTTACTAGAGAGTATTGCCAATGCGGAGTGTAAAATTAGCATGGGGTATTCCTTTAAATGAGCGAGATTGCACGGGAAAATGGTGACAGTTTATTTATTTATTTGTTTATTCCATCAATTATATATGTTCATAATCACATTGATAACTGAGGGAAGAGAGGAGATGGATTTCCGTCGCATAAACACGATTTCGGATTGGGTTCGGTGGAAGTTTTCAAAGGAAGACAGTTCTCACTTGATTCACCATAACTTGCTTCAAAATAGTCCGTTCGAGCTCCCGAAGCGTGCGTCCGACGCGTCGCAACGTCCGCTACGCAGCGTAGGCAAAATCGGCAATTGAAATGCGCTAATTTGAGCGGGGAATGGCGGCTTTTTTCTCCTTTTCGCGCTTGCTCGTGACTGGGGTTCTAGGTGACACTGGGGCAGTCACTGATATGTGATATGATATGTAATATCAATATATTTTTGTTCTAAATCAAGAAAAGAATAAGGTATGTATGTAGAGAGAGGTACATCCATACTTTACTCTATTAATATCTAATAACCGATACCAGGTCAGTAAGTTCACATTTAATTTTCTTATCACTCTCTGATAACAATGAATATTGAATTTTGTCGTAAAATGCGAAAATATCGTAAGATTTTCAGTAATTTTAACCGTTTCAACGTTCAGAGCTACCTAAAATTATGTTTACTGAATTCATCGTGCAACATTATATATGATTAGCCGAAAGAAGTGTTAAATTTTGCGATGACTGAAGGAAGATACAGTCTAGAGGAGCGGTCTGGAAGGAGAGGTAGAGAGAGGGAGTGTAGAGTGATGAGAGAGAGAGAGAGAGAGAGAGACATGGTAGCACAATCCATCGCATGTCTCGCGATGGCCAAAAGCAAGCGGTGTATCTTCTTTACTCGCTCTGATTTCTTGAACTGATTCAAATAATGATTTCAAGCCAAAGTTACACACAACACATATAAACTAGATACATCACACGTTTTATAGCAGTTTCTGCGCATTTTCACCCAAATTAAACCCACGCCCCAAGCTAATTTGAAACTCTCCGCTCTGGCAATACTCTCTCACTTTCTTTGTTTACTAGAGAGTATTGCCAATGCGGAGTGTAAAATTAGCATGGGGTATTCCTTTAAATGAGCGAGATTGCACGGGAAAATGGTGACAGTTTATTTATTTATTTGTTTATTCCATCAATTATATATGTTCATAATCACATTGATAACTGAGGGAAGAGAGGAGATGGATTTCCGTCGCATAAACACGATTTCGGATTGGGTTCGGTGGAAGTTTTCAAAGGAAGACAGTTCTCACTTGATTCACCATAACTTGCTTCAAAATAGTCCGTTCGAGCTCCCGAAGCGTGCGTCCGACGCGTCGCAACGTCCGCTACGCAGCGTAGGCAAAATCGGCAATTGAAATGCGCTAATTTGAGCGGGGAATGGCGGCTTTTTTCTCCTTTTCGCGCTTGCTCGTGACTGGGGTTCTAGGTGACACTGGGGCAGTCACTGATATGTGATATGATATGTAATATCAATATATTTTTGTTCTAAATCAAGAAAAGAATAAGGTATGTATGTAGAGAGAGGTACATCCATACTTTACTCTATTAATATCTAATAACCGATACCAGGTCAGTAAGTTCACATTTCATTTTCTTATCACTCTCTGATAACAATGAATATTGAATTTTGTCGTAAAATGCGAAAATATCGTAAGATTTTCAGTAATTTTAACCGTTTCAACGTTCAGAGCTACCTAAAATTATGTTTACTGAATTCATCGTGCAACATTATATATGATTAGCCGAAAGAAGTGTTAAATTTTGCGATGACTGAAGGAAGATACAGTCTAGAGGAGCGGTCTGGAAGGAGAGGTAGAGAGAGGGAGTGTAGAGTGATGAGAGAGAGAGAGAGAGAGAGAGAGAGAGAGACATGGTAGCACAATCCATCGCATGTCTCGCGATGGCCAAAAGCAAGCGGTGTATCTTCTTTACTCGCTCTGATTTCTTGAACTGATTCAAATAATGATTTCAAGCCAAAGTTACACACAACACATATAAACTAGATACATCACACGTTTTATAGCAGTTTCTGCGCATTTTCACCCAAATTAAACCCACGCCCCAAGCTAATTTGAAACTCTCCGCTCTGGCAATACTCTCTCACTTTCTTTGTTTACTAGAGAGTATTGCCAATGCGGAGTGTAAAATTAGCATGGGGTATTCCTTTAAATGAGCGAGATTGCACGGGAAAATGGTGACAGTTTATTTATTTATTTGTTTATTCCATCAATTATATATGTTCATAATCACATTGATAACTGAGGGAAGAGAGGAGATGGATTTCCGTCGCATATACACGATTTCGGATTGGGTTCGGTGGAAGTTTTCAAAGGAAGACAGTTCTCACTTGATTCACCATAACTTGCTTCAAAATAGTCCGTTCGAGCTCCCGAAGCGTGCGTCCGACGCGTCGCAACGTCCGCTACGCAGCGTAGGCAAAATCGGCAATTGAAATGCGCTAATTTGAGCGGGGAATGGCGGCTTTTTTCTCCTTTTCGCGCTTGCTCGTGACTGGGGTTCTAGGTGACACTGGGGCAGTCACTGATATGTGATATGATGTGTAATATCAATATATTTTTATTCTAAATCAAGAATAGAATAATGTATGTATGTATAGAGAGGTACATCCATACTTTACTCTATTAATATCTAATAACCGATACCAGGTCAGTAAGTTCACATTTCATTTTCTTATCACTCTCTGATAACAATGAATATTGAATTTTGTCGTAAAATGCGAAAATATCGTAAGATTTTCAGTAATTTTAACCGTTTCAACGTTCAGAGCTACCTAAAATTATGTTTACTGAATTCATCGTGCAACATTATATATGATTAGCCGAAAGAAGTGTTAAATTTTGCGATGACTGAAGGAAGATACAGTCTAGAGGAGCGGTCTGGAAGGAGAGGTAAAGAGAGGGAGTGTAGAGTGATGAGAGAGAGAGATAGAGAGAGAGAGAGAGAGAGAGAGGCACATGGTAGCACAATCCATCGCATGTCTCGCGATGGCCAAAAGCAAGCGGTGTATCTTCTTTACTCGCTCTGATATCTTGAACTGATTCAAATAATGATTTCAAGCCAAAGTTACACACAACACATATAAACTAGATACATCACACGTTTTATAGCAGTTTCTGCGCATTTTCACCCAAATTAAACCCACGCCCCAAGCTAATTTGAAACTCTCCGCTCTGGCAATACTCTCTCACTTTCTTTGTTTACTAGAGAGTATTGCCAATGCGGAGTGTAAAATTAGCATGGGGTATTCCTTTAGATGAGCGAGATTGCACGGGAAAATGGTGACAGTTTATTTATTTATTTGTTTATTCCATCAATTATATATGTTCATAATCACATTGATAACTGAGGGAAGAGAGGAGATGGATTTCCGTCGCATATACACGATTTCGGATTGAGTTCGGTGGAAGTTTTCAAAGGAAGACAGTTCTCACTTGATTCACCATAACTTGCTTCAAAATAGTCCGTTCGAGCTGCCGAAGCGCGCGTCCGACGCGTCGCAACGTCCGCTACGCAGCGTAGGCAAAATCGGCAATTGAAATGCGCTAATTTGAGCGGGGAATGGCGGCTTTTTTCTCCTTTTCGCGCTTGCTCGTGACTGGGGTTCTAGGTGACACTGGGGCAGTCACTGATATGTGATATGATGTGTAATATCAATATATTTTTATTCTAAATCAAGAATAGAATAATGTATGTATGTATAGAGAGGTACATCCATACTTTACTCTATTAATATCTAATAACCGATACCAGGTCAGTAAGTTCACATTTCATTTTCTTATCACTCTCTGATAACAATGAATATTGAATTTTGTCGTAAAATGCGAAAATATCGTAAGATTTTCAGTAATTTTAACCGTTTCAACGTTCAGAGCTACCTAAAATTATGTTTACTGAATTCATCGTGCAACATTATATATGATTAGCCGAAAGAAGTGTTAAATTTTGCGATGACTGAAGGAAGATACAGTCTAGAGGAGCGGTCTGGAAGGAGAGGTAAAGAGAGGGAGTGTAGAGTGATGAGAGAGAGAGATAGAGAGAGAGAGAGAGAGAGAGAGGCACATGGTAGCACAATCCATCGCATGTCTCGCGATGGCCAAAAGCAAGCGGTGTATCTTCTTTACTCGCTCTGATATCTTGAACTGATTCAAATAATGATTTCAAGCCAAAGTTACACACAACACATATAAACTAGATACATCACACGTTTTATAGCAGTTTCTGCGCATTTTCACCCAAATTAAACCCACGCCCCAAGCTAATTTGAAACTCTCCGCTCTGGCAATACTCTCTCACTTTCTTTGTTTACTAGAGAGTATTGCCAATGCGGAGTGTAAAATTAGCATGGGGTATTCCTTTAGATGAGCGAGATTGCACGGGAAAATGGTGACAGTTTATTTATTTATTTGTTTATTCCATCAATTATATATGTTCATAATCACATTGATAACTGAGGGAAGAGAGGAGATGGATTTCCGTCGCATATACACGATTTCGGATTGAGTTCGGTGGAAGTTTTCAAAGGAAGACAGTTCTCACTTGATTCACCATAACTTGCTTCAAAATAGTCCGTTCGAGCTGCCGAAGCGCGCGTCCGACGCGTCGCAACGTCCGCTACGCAGCGTAGGCAAAATCGGCAATTGAAATGCGCTAATTTGAGCGGGGAATGGCGGCTTTTTTCTCCTTTTCGCGCTTGCTCGTGACTGGGGTTCTAGGTGACACTGGGGCAGTCACTGATATGTGATATGATGTGTAATATCAATATATTTTTATTCTAAATCAAGAATAGAATAATGTATGTATGTATAGAGAGGTACATCCATACTTTACTCTATTAATATCTAATAACCGATACCAGGTCAGTAAGTTCACATTTCATTTTCTTATCACTCTCTGATAACAATGAATATTGAATTTTGTCGTAAAATGCGAAAATATCGTAAGATTTTCAGTAATTTTAACCGTTTCAACGTTCAGAGCTACCTAAAATTATGTTTACTGAATTCATCGTGCAACATTATATATGATTAGCCGAAAGAAGTGTTAAATTTTGCGATGACTGAAGGAAGATACAGTCTAGAGGAGCGGTCTGGAAGGAGAGGTAAAGAGAGGGAGTGTAGAGTGATGAGAGAGAGAGATAGAGAGAGAGAGAGAGAGAGAGAGGCACATGGTAGCACAATCCATCGCATGTCTCGCGATGGCCAAAAGCAAGCGGTGTATCTTCTTTACTCGCTCTGATATCTTGAACTGATTCAAATAATGATTTCAAGCCAAAGTTACACACAACACATATAAACTAGATACATCACACGTTTTATAGCAGTTTCTGCGCATTTTCACCCAAATTAAACCCACGCCCCAAGCTAATTTGAAACTCTCCGCTCTGGCAATACTCTCTCACTTTCTTTGTTTACTAGAGAGTATTGCCAATGCGGAGTGTAAAATTAGCATGGGGTATTCCTTTAGATGAGCGAGATTGCACGGGAAAATGGTGACAGTTTATTTATTTATTTGTTTATTCCATCAATTATATATGTTCATAATCACATTGATAACTGAGGGAAGAGAGGAGATGGATTTCCGTCGCATATACACGATTTCGGATTGAGTTCGGTGGAAGTTTTCAAAGGAAGACAGTTCTCACTTGATTCACCATAACTTGCTTCAAAATAGTCCGTTCGAGCTGCCGAAGCGCGCGTCCGACGCGTCGCAACGTCCGCTACGCAGCGTAGGCAAAATCGGCAATTGAAATGCGCTAATTTGAGCGGGGAATGGCGGCTTTTTTCTCCTTTTCGCGCTTGCTCGTGACTGGGGTTCTAGGTGACACTGGGGCAGTCACTGATATGTGATATGATGTGTAATATCAATATATTTTTATTCTAAATCAAGAAAAGAATAAGGTATGTATGTAGAGAGAGGTACATCCATACTTTACTCTATTAATATCTAATAACCGATACCAGGTCAGTAAGTTCACATTTCATTTTCTTATCACTCTCTGATAACAATGAATATTGAATTTTGTCGTAAAATGCGAAAATATCGTAAGATTTTCAGTAATTTTAACCGTTTCAACGTTCAGAGCTACCTAAAATTATGTTTACTGAATTCATCGTGCAACATTATATATGATTAGCCGAAAGAAGTGTTAAATTTTGCGATGACTGAAGGAAGATACAGTCTAGAGGAGCGGTCTGGAAGGAGAGGTAAAGAGAGGGAGTGTAGAGTGATGAGAGAGAGAGATAGAGAGAGAGAGAGAGAGAGAGAGGCACATGGTAGCACAATCCATCGCATGTCTCGCGATGGCCAAAAGCAAGCGGTGTATCTTCTTTACTCGCTCTGATATCTTGAACTGATTCAAATAATGATTTCAAGCCAAAGTTACACACAACACATATAAACTAGATACATCACACGTTTTATAGCAGTTTCTGCGCATTTTCACCCAAATTAAACCCACGCCCCAAGCTAATTTGAAACTCTCCGCTCTGGCAATACTCTCTCACTTTCTTTGTTTACTAGAGAGTATTGCCAATGCGGAGTGTAAAATTAGCATGGGGTATTCCTTTAGATGAGCGAGATTGCACGGGAAAATGGTGACAGTTTATTTATTTATTTGTTTATTCCATCAATTATATATGTTCATAATCACATTGATAACTGAGGGAAGAGAGGAGATGGATTTCCGTCGCATATACACGATTTCGGATTGAGTTCGGTGGAAGTTTTCAAAGGAAGACAGTTCTCACTTGATTCACCATAACTTGCTTCAAAATAGTCCGTTCGAGCTGCCGAAGCGCGCGTCCGACGCGTCGCAACGTCCGCTACGCAGCGTAGGCAAAATCGGCAATTGAAATGCGCTAATTTGAGCGGGGAATGGCGGCTTTTTTCTCCTTTTCGCGCTTGCTCGTGACTGGGGTTCTAGGTGACACTGGGGCAGTCACTGATATGTGATATGATGTGTAATATCAATATATTTTTATTCTAAATCAAGAAAAGAATAAGGTATGTATGTAGAGAGAGGTACATCCATACTTTACTCTATTAATATCTAATAACCGATACCAGGTCAGTAAGTTCACATTTCATTTTCTTATCACTCTCTGATAACAATGAATATTGAATTTTGTCGTAAAATGCGAAAATATCGTAAGATTTTCAGTAATTTTAACCGTTTCAACGTTCAGAGCTACCTAAAATTATGTTTACTGAATTCATCGTGCAACATTATATATGATTAGCCGAAAGAAGTGTTAAATTTTGCGATGACTGAAGGAAGATACAGTCTAGAGGAGCGGTCTGGAAGGAGAGGTAAAGAGAGGGAGTGTAGAGTGATGAGAGAGAGAGATAGAGAGAGAGAGAGAGAGAGAGAGGCACATGGTAGCACAATCCATCGCATGTCTCGCGATGGCCAAAAGCAAGCGGTGTATCTTCTTTACTCGCTCTGATATCTTGAACTGATTCAAATAATGATTTCAAGCCAAAGTTACACACAACACATATAAACTAGATACATCACACGTTTTATAGCAGTTTCTGCGCATTTTCACCCAAATTAAACCCACGCCCCAAGCTAATTTGAAACTCTCCGCTCTGGCAATACTCTCTCACTTTCTTTGTTTACTAGAGAGTATTGCCAATGCGGAGTGTAAAATTAGCATGGGGTATTCCTTTAAATGAGCGAGATTGCACGGGAAAATGGTGACAGTTTATTTATTTATTTGTTTATTCCATCAATTATATATGTTCATAATCACATTGATAACTGAGGGAAGAGAGGAGATGGATTTCCGTCGCATATACACGATTTCGGATTGAGTTCGGTGGAAGTTTTCAAAGGAAGACAGTTCTCACTTGATTCACCATAACTTGCTTCAAAATAGTCCGTTCGAGCTGCCGAAGCGCGCGTCCGACGCGTCGCAACGTCCGCTACGCAGCGTAGGCAAAATCGGCAATTGAAATGCGCTAATTTGAGCGGGGAATGGCGGCTTTTTTCTCCTTTTCGCGCTTGCTCGTGACTGGGGTTCTAGGTGACACTGGGGCAGTCACTGATATGTGATATGATGTGTAATATCAATATATTTTTATTCTAAATCAAGAATAGAATAATGTATGTATGTAGAGAGAGGTACATCCATACTTTACTCTATTAATATCTAATAACCGATACCAGGTCAGTAAGTTCACATTTCATTTTCTTATCACTCTCTGATAACAATGAATATTGAATTTTGTCGTAAAATGCGAAAATATCGTAAGATTTTCAGTAATTTTAACCGTTTCAACGTTCAGAGCTACCTAAAATTATGTTTACTGAATTCATCGTGCAACATTATATATGATTAGCCGAAAGAAGTGTTAAATTTTGCGATGACTGAAGGAAGATACAGTCTAGAGGAGCGGTCTGGAAGGAGAGGTAAAGAGAGGGGGTGTAGAGTGATGAGAGAGAGAGAGAGAGAGAGAGAGAGAGAGAGAGAGAGGCACATGGTAGCACAATCCATCGCATGTCTCGCGATGGCCAAAAGCAAGCGGTGTATCTTCTTTACTCGCTCTGATATCTTGAACTGATTCAAATAATGATTTCAAGCCAAAGTTACACACAACACATATAAACTAGATACATCACACGTTTTATAGCAGTTTCTGCGCATTTTCACCCAAATTAAACCCACGCCCCAAGCTAATTTGAAACTCTCCGCTCTGGCAATACTCTCTCACTTTCTTTGTTTACTAGAGAGTATTGCCAATGCGGAGTGTAAAATTAGCATGGGGTATTCCTTTAAATGAGCGAGATTGCACGGGAAAATGGTGACAGTTTATTTATTTATTTGTTTATTCCATCAATTATATATGTTCATAATCACATTGATAACTGAGGGAAGAGAGGAGATGGATTTCCGTCGCATATACACGATTTCGGATTGAGTTCGGTGGAAGTTTTCAAAGGAAGACAGTTCTCACTTGATTCACCATAACTTGCTTCAAAATAGTCCGTTCGAGCTGCCGAAGCGCGCGTCCGACGCGTCGCAACGTCCGCTACGCAGCGTAGGCAAAATCGGCAATTGAAATGCGCTAATTTGAGCGGGGAATGGCGGCTTTTTTCTCCTTTTCGCGCTTGCTCGTGACTGGGGTTCTAGGTGACACTGGGGCAGTCACTGATATGTGATATGATGTGTAATATCAATATATTTTTATTCTAAATCAAGAATAGAATAATGTATGTATGTAGAGAGAGGTACATCCATACTTTACTCTATTAATATCTAATAACCGATACCAGGTCAGTAAGTTCACATTTCATTTTCTTATCACTCTCTGATAACAATGAATATTGAATTTTGTCGTAAAATGCGAAAATATCGTAAGATTTTCAGTAATTTTAACCGTTTCAACGTTCAGAGCTACCTAAAATTATGTTTACTGAATTCATCGTGCAACATTATATATGATTAGCCGAAAGAAGTGTTAAATTTTGCGATGACTGAAGGAAGATACAGTCTAGAGGAGCGGTCTGGAAGGAGAGGTAAAGAGAGGGGGTGTAGAGTGATGAGAGAGAGAGAGAGAGAGAGAGAGAGAGAGAGAGAGAGAGAGAGAGAGGCACATGGTAGCACAATCCATCGCATGTCTCGCGATGGCCAAAAGCAAGCGCTGTATCTTCTTTACTCGCTCTGATATCTTGAACTGATTCAAATAATGATTTCAAGCCAAAGTTACACACAACACATATAAACTAGATACATCACACGTTTTATAGCAGTTTCTGCGCATTTTCACCCAAATTAAACCCACGCCCCAAGCTAATTTGAAACTCTCCGCTCTGGCAATACTCTCTCACTTTCTTTGTTTACTAGAGAGTATTGCCAATGCGGAGTGTAAAATTAGCATGGGGTATTCCTTTAAATGAGCGAGATTGCACGGGAAAATGGTGACAGTTTATTTATTTATTTGTTTATTCCATCAATTATATATGTTCATAATCACATTGATAACTGAGGGAAGAGAGGAGATGGATTTCCGTCGCATATACACGATTTCGGATTGAGTTCGGTGGAAGTTTTCAAAGGAAGACAGTTCTCACTTGATTCACCATAACTTGCTTCAAAATAGTCCGTTCGAGCTGCCGAAGCGCGCGTCCGACGCGTCGCAACGTCCGCTACGCAGCGTAGGCAAAATCGGCAATTGAAATGCGCTAATTTGAGCGGGGAATGGCGGCTTTTTTCTCCTTTTCGCGCTTGCTCGTGACTGGGGTTCTAGGTGACACTGGGGCAGTCACTGATATGTGATATGATGTGTAATATCAATATATTTTTATTCTAAATCAAGAATAGAATAATGTATGTATGTAGAGAGAGGTACATCCATACTTTACTCTATTAATATCTAATAACCGATACCAGGTCAGTAAGTTCACATTTCATTTTCTTATCACTCTCTGATAACAATGAATATTGAATTTTGTCGTAAAATGCGAAAATATCGTAAGATTTTCAGTAATTTTAACCGTTTCAACGTTCAGAGCTACCTAAAATTATGTTTACTGAATTCATCGTGCAACATTATATATGATTAGCCGAAAGAAGTGTTAAATTTTGCGATGACTGAAGGAAGATACAGTCTAGAGGAGCGGTCTGGAAGGAGAGGTAAAGAGAGGGGGTGTAGAGTGATGAGAGAGAGAGAGAGAGAGAGAGAGAGAGAGAGAGAGAGAGAGAGAGAGGCACATGGTAGCACAATCCATCGCATGTCTCGCGATGGCCAAAAGCAAGCGGTGTATCTTCTTTACTCGCTCTGATATCTTGAACTGATTCAAATAATGATTTCAAGCCAAAGTTACACACAACACATATAAACTAGATACATCACACGTTTTATAGCAGTTTCTGCGCATTTTCACCCAAATTAAACCCACGCCCCAAGCTAATTTGAAACTCTCCGCTCTGGCAATACTCTCTCACTTTCTTTGTTTACTAGAGAGTATTGCCAATGCGGAGTGTAAAATTAGCATGGGGTATTCCTTTAGATGAGCGAGATTGCACGGGAAAATGGTGACAGTTTATTTATTTATTTGTTTATTCCATCAATTATATATGTTCATAATCACATTGATAACTGAGGGAAGAGAGGAGATGGATTTCCGTCGCATATACACGATTTCGGATTGAGTTCGGTGGAAGTTTTCAAAGGAAGACAGTTCTCACTTGATTCACCATAACTTGCTTCAAAATAGTCCGTTCGAGCTGCCGAAGCGCGCGTCCGACGCGTCGCAACGTCCGCTACGCAGCGTAGGCAAAATCGGCAATTGAAATGCGCTAATTTGAGCGGGGAATGGCGGCTTTTTTCTCCTTTTCGCGCTTGCTCGTGACTGGGGTTCTAGGTGACACTGGGGCAGTCACTGATATGTGATATGATGTGTAATATCAATATATTTTTATTCTAAATCAAGAATAGAATAATGTATGTATGTATAGAGAGGTACATCCATACTTTACTCTATTAATATCTAATAACCGATACCAGGTCAGTAAGTTCACATTTCATTTTCTTATCACTCTCTGATAACAATGAATATTGAATTTTGTCGTAAAATGCGAAAATATGGTAAGATTTTCAGTAATTTTAACCGTTTCAACGTTCAGAGCTACCTAAAATTATGTTTACTGAATTCATCGTGCAACATTATATATGATTAGCCGAAAGAAGTGTTAAATTTTGCGATGACTGAAGGAAGATACAGTCTAGAGGAGCGGTCTGGAAGGAGAGGTAAAGAGAGGGAGTGTAGAGTGATGAGAGAGAGAGATAGAGAGAGAGAGAGAGAGAGAGAGAGAGAGAGAGAGAGGCACATGGTAGCACAATCCATCGCATGTCTCGCGATGGCCAAAAGCAAGCGGTGTATCTTCTTTACTCGCTCTGATATCTTGAACTGATTCAAATAATGATTTCAAGCCAAAGTTACACACAACACATATAAACTAGATACATCACACGTTTTATAGCAGTTTCTGCGCATTTTCACCCAAATTAAACCCACGCCCCAAGCTAATTTGAAACTCTCCGCTCTGGCAATACTCTCTCACTTTCTTTGTTTACTAGAGAGTATTGCCAATGCGGAGTGTAAAATTAGCATGGGGTATTCCTTTAGATGAGCGAGATTGCACGGGAAAATGGTGACAGTTTATTTATTTATTTGTTTATTCCATCAATTATATATGTTCATAATCACATTGATAACTGAGGGAAGAGAGGAGATGGATTTCCGTCGCATATACACGATTTCGGATTGAGTTCGGTGGAAGTTTTCAAAGGAAGACAGTTCTCACTTGATTCACCATAACTTGCTTCAAAATAGTCCGTTCGAGCTCCCGAAGCGCGCGTCCGACGCGTCGCAACGTCCGCTACGCAGCGTAAGCAAAATCGGCAATTGAAATGCGCTAATTTGAGCGGGGAATGGCGGCTTTTTTCTCCTTTTCGCGCTTGCTCGTGACTGGGGTTCTAGGTGACACTGGGGCAGTCACTGATATGTGATATGATGTGTAATATCAATATATTTTTATTCTAAATCAAGAATAGAATAATGTATGTATGTATAGAGAGGTACATCCATACTTTACTCTATTAATATCTAATAACCGATACCAGGTCAGTAAGTTCACATTTCATTTTCTTATCACTCTCTGATAACAATGAATATTGAATTTTGTCGTAAAATGCGAAAATATCGTAAGATTTTCAGTAATTTTAACCGTTTCAACGTTCAGAGCTACCTAAAATTATGTTTACTGAATTCATCGTGCAACATTATATATGATTAGCCGAAAGAAGTGTTAAATTTTGCGATGACTGAAGGAAGATACAGTCTAGAGGAGCGGTCTGGAAGGAGAGGTAAAGAGAGGGAGTGTAGAGTGATGAGAGAGAGAGAGAGAGAGAGAGAGAGAGAGAGAGAGAGGCACATGGTAGCACAATCCATCGCATGTCTCGCGATGGCCAAAAGCAAGCGGTGTATCTTCTTTACTCGCTCTGATATCTTGAACTGATTCAAATAATGATTTCAAGCCAAAGTTACACACAACACATATAAACTAGATACATCACACGTTTTATAGCAGTTTCTGCGCATTTTCACCCAAATTAAACCCACGCCCCAAGCTAATTTGAAACTCTCCGCTCTGGCAATACTCTCTCACTTTCTTTGTTTACTAGAGAGTATTGCCAATGCGGAGTGTAAAATTAGCATGGAGTATTCCTTTAGATGAGCGAGATTGCACGGGAAAATGGTGACAGTTTATTTATTTATTTGTTTATTCCATCAATTATATATGTTCATAATCACATTGATAACTGAGGGAAGAGAGGAGATGGATTTCCGTCGCATATACACGATTTCGGATTGAGTTCGGTGGAAGTTTTCAAAGGAAGACAGTTCTCACTTGATTCACCATAACTTGCTTCAAAATAGTCCGTTCGAGCTCCCGAAGCGTGCGTCCGACGCGTCGCAACGTCCGCTACGCAGCGTAGGCAAAATCGGCAATTGAAATGCGCTAATTTGAGCGGGGAATGGCGGCTTTTTTCTCCTTTTCGCGCTTGCTCGTGACTGGGGTTCTAGGTGACACTGGGGCAGTCACTGATATGTGATATGATGTGTAATATCAATATATTTTTATTCTAAATCAAGAATAGAATAATGTATGTATGTATAGAGAGGTACATCCATACTTTACTCTATTAATATCTAATAACCGATACCAGGTCAGTAAGTTCACATTTCATTTTCTTATCACTCTCTGATAACAATGAATATTGAATTTTGTCGTAAAATGCGAAAATATCGTAAGATTTTCAGTAATTTTAACCGTTTCAACGTTCAGAGCTACCTAAAATTATGTTTACTGAATTCATCGTGCAACATTATATATGATTAGCCGAAAGAAGTGTTAAATTTTGCGATGACTGAAGGAAGATACAGTCTAGAGGAGCGGTCTGGAAGGAGAGGTAAAGAGAGGGAGTGTAGAGTGATGAGAGAGAGAGAGAGAGAGAGAGAGAGAGAGAGAGAGAGGCACATGGTAGCACAATCCATCGCATGTCTCGCGATGGCCAAAAGCAAGCGGTGTATCTTCTTTACTCGCTCTGATATCTTGAACTGATTCAAATAATGATTTCAAGCCAAAGTTACACACAACACATATAAACTAGATACATCACACGTTTTATAGCAGTTTCTGCGCATTTTCACCCAAATTAAACCCACGCCCCAAGCTAATTTGAAACTCTCCGCTCTGGCAATACTCTCTCACTTTCTTTGTTTACTAGAGAGTATTGCCAATGCGGAGTGTAAAATTAGCATGGGGTATTCCTTTAAATGAGCGAGATTGCACGGGAAAATGGTGACAGTTTATTTATTTATTTGTTTATTCCATCAATTATATATGTTCATAATCACATTGATAACTGAGGGAAGAGAGGAGATGGATTTCCGTCGCATATACACGATTTCGGATTGAGTTCGGTGGAAGTTTTCAAAGGAAGACAGTTCTCACTTGATTCACCATAACTTGCTTCAAAATAGTCCGTTCGAGCTGCCGAAGCGCGCGTCCGACGCGTCGCAACGTCCGCTACGCAGCGTAGGCAAAATCGGCAATTGAAATGCGCTAATTTGAGCGGGGAATGGCGGCTTTTTTCTCCTTTTCGCGCTTGCTCGTGACTGGGGTTCTAGGTGACACTGGGGCAGTCACTGATATGTGATATGATGTGTAATATCAATATATTTTTATTCTAAATCAAGAAAAGAATAAGGTATGTATGTAGAGAGAGGTACATCCATACTTTACTCTATTAATATCTAATAACCGATACCAGGTCAGTAAGTTCGCATTTCATTTTCTTATCACTCTCTGATAACAATGAATATTGAATTTTGTCGTAAAATGCGAAAATATCGTAAGATTTTCAGTAATTTTAACCGTTTCAACGTTCAGAGCTACCTAAAATTATGTTTACTGAATTCATCGTGCAACATTATATATGATTAGCCGAAAGAAGTGTTAAATTTTGCGATGACTGAAGGAAGATACAGTCTAGAGGAGCGGTCTGGAAGGAGAGGTAAAGAGAGGGAGTGTAGAGTGATGAGAGAGAGAGAGAGAGAGAGAGAGAGAGAGAGAGAGAGAGAGGCACATGGTAGCACAATCCATCGCATGTCTCGCGATGGCCAAAAGCAAGCGGTGTATCTTCTTTACTCGCTCTGATATCTTGAACTGATTCAAATAATGATTTCAAGCCAAAGTTACACACAACACATATAAACTAGATACATCACACGTTTTATAGCAGTTTCTGCGCATTTTCACCCAAATTAAACCCACGCCCCAAGCTAATTTGAAACTCTCCGCTCTGGCAATACTCTCTCACTTTCTTTGTTTACTAGAGAGTATTGCCAATGCGGAGTGTAAAATTAGCATGGGGTATTCCTTTAAATGAGCGAGATTGCACGGGAAAATGGTGACAGTTTATTTATTTATTTGTTTATTCCATCAATTATATATGTTCATAATCACATTGATAACTGAGGGAAGAGAGGAGATGGATTTCCGTCGCATATACACGATTTCGGATTGAGTTCGGTGGAAGTTTTCAAAGGAAGACAGTTCTCACTTGATTCACCATAACTTGCTTCAAAATAGTCCGTTCGAGCTGCCGAAGCGCGCGTCCGACGCGTCGCAACGTCCGCTACGCAGCGTAGGCAAAATCGGCAATTGAAATGCGCTAATTTGAGCGGGGAATGGCGGCTTTTTTCTCCTTTTCGCGCTTGCTCGTGACTGGGGTTCTAGGTGACACTGGGGCAGTCACTGATATGTGATATGATGTGTAATATCAATATATTTTTATTCTAAATCAAGAAAAGAATAAGGTATGTATGTAGAGAGAGGTACATCCATACTTTACTCTATTAATATCTAATAACCGATACCAGGTCAGTAAGTTCGCATTTCATTTTCTTATCACTCTCTGATAACAATGAATATTGAATTTTGTCGTAAAATGCGAAAATATCGTAAGATTTTCAGTAATTTTAACCGTTTCAACGTTCAGAGCTACCTAAAATTATGTTTACTGAATTCATCGTGCAACATTATATATGATTAGCCGAAAGAAGTGTTAAATTTTGCGATGACTGAAGGAAGATACAGTCTAGAGGAGCGGTCTGGAAGGAGAGGTAAAGAGAGGGAGTGTAGAGTGATGAGAGAGAGAGAGAGAGAGAGAGAGAGAGAGAGGCACATGGTAGCACAATCCATCGCATGTCTCGCGATGGCCAAAAGCAAGCGGTGTATCTTCTTTACTCGCTCTGATATCTTGAACTGATTCAAATAATGATTTCAAGCCAAAGTTACACACAACACATATAAACTAGATACATCACACGTTTTATAGCAGTTTCTGCGCATTTTCACCCAAATTAAACCCACGCCCCAAGCTAATTTGAAACTCTCCGCTCTGGCAATACTCTCTCACTTTCTTTGTTTACTAGAGAGTATTGCCAATGCGGAGTGTAAAATTAGCATGGGGTATTCCTTTAGATGAGCGAGATTGCACGGGAAAATGGTGACAGTTTATTTATTTATTTGTTTATTCCATCAATTATATATGTTCATAATCACATTGATAACTGAGGGAAGAGAGGAGATGGATTTCCGTCGCATATACACGATTTCGGATTGAGTTCGGTGGAAGTTTTCAAAGGAAGACAGTTCTCACTTGATTCACCATAACTTGCTTCAAAATAGTCCGTTCGAGCTCCCGAAGCGTGCGTCCGACGCGTCGCAACGTCCGCTACGCAGCGTAGGCAAAATCGGCAATTGAAATGCGCTAATTTGAGCGGGGAATGGCGGCTTTTTTCTCCTTTTCGCGCTTGCTCGTGACTGGGGTTCTAGGTGACACTGGGGCAGTCACTGATATGTGATATGATGTGTAATATCAATATATTTTTATTCTAAATCAAGAATAGAATAATGTATGTATGTATAGAGAGGTACATCCATACTTTACTCTATTAATATCTAATAACCGATACCAGGTCAGTAAGTTCACATTTCATTTTCTTATCACTCTCTGATAACAATGAATATTGAATTTTGTCGTAAAATGCGAAAATATCGTAAGATTTTCAGTAATTTTAACCGTTTCAACGTTCAGAGCTACCTAAAATTATGTTTACTGAATTCATCGTGCAACATTATATATGATTAGCCGAAAGAAGTGTTAAATTTTGCGATGACTGAAGGAAGATACAGTCTAGAGGAGCGGTCTGGAAGGAGAGGTAAAGAGAGGGAGTGTAGAGTGATGAGAGAGAGAGAGAGAGAGAGAGAGAGAGAGAGGCACATGGTAGCACAATCCATCGCATGTCTCGCGATGGCCAAAAGCAAGCGGTGTATCTTCTTTACTCGCTCTGATATCTTGAACTGATTCAAATAATGATTTCAAGCCAAAGTTACACACAACACATATAAACTAGATACATCACACGTTTTATAGCAGTTTCTGCGCATTTTCACCCAAATTAAACCCACGCCCCAAGCTAATTTGAAACTCTCCGCTCTGGCAATACTCTCTCACTTTCTTTGTTTACTAGAGAGTATTGCCAATGCGGAGTGTAAAATTAGCATGGGGTATTCCTTTAGATGAGCGAGATTGCACGGGAAAATGGTGACAGTTTATTTATTTATTTGTTTATTCCATCAATTATATATGTTCATAATCACATTGATAACTGAGGGAAGAGAGGAGATGGATTTCCGTCGCATATACACGATTTCGGATTGAGTTCGGTGGAAGTTTTCAAAGGAAGACAGTTCTCACTTGATTCACCATAACTTGCTTCAAAATAGTCCGTTCGAGCTCCCGAAGCGTGCGTCCGACGCGTCGCAACGTCCGCTACGCAGCGTAGGCAAAATCGGCAATTGAAATGCGCTAATTTGAGCGGGGAATGGCGGCTTTTTTCTCCTTTTCGCGCTTGCTCGTGACTGGGGTTCTAGGTGACACTGGGGCAGTCACTGATATGTGATATGATGTGTAATATCAATATATTTTTATTCTAAATCAAGAATAGAATAATGTATGTATGTATAGAGAGGTACATCCATACTTTACTCTATTAATATCTAATAACCGATACCAGGTCAGTAAGTTCACATTTCATTTTCTTATCACTCTCTGATAACAATGAATATTGAATTTTGTCGTAAAATGCGAAAATATCGTAAGATTTTCAGTAATTTTAACCGTTTCAACGTTCAGAGCTACCTAAAATTATGTTTACTGAATTCATCGTGCAACATTATATATGATTAGCCGAAAGAAGTGTTAAATTTTGCGATGACTGAAGGAAGATACAGTCTAGAGGAGCGGTCTGGAAGGAGAGGTAAAGAGAGGGAGTGTAGAGTGATGAGAGAGAGAGAGAGAGAGAGAGAGAGAGAGAGAGGCACATGGTAGCACAATCCATCGCATGTCTCGCGATGGCCAAAAGCAAGCGGTGTATCTTCTTTACTCGCTCTGATATCTTGAACTGATTCAAATAATGATTTCAAGCCAAAGTTACACACAACACATATAAACTAGATACATCACACGTTTTATAGCAGTTTCTGCGCATTTTCACCCAAATTAAACCCACGCCCCAAGCTAATTTGAAACTCTCCGCTCTGGCAATACTCTCTCACTTTCTTTGTTTACTAGAGAGTATTGCCAATGCGGAGTGTAAAATTAGCATGGGGTATTCCTTTAAATGAGCGAGATTGCACGGGAAAATGGTGACAGTTTATTTATTTATTTGTTTATTCCATCAATTATATATGTTCATAATCACATTGATAACTGAGGGAAGAGAGGAGATGGATTTCCGTCGCATATACACGATTTCGGATTGAGTTCGGTGGAAGTTTTCAAAGGAAGACAGTTCTCACTTGATTCACCATAACTTGCTTCAAAATAGTCCGTTCGAGCTCCCGAAGCGCGCGTCCGACGCGTCGCAACGTCCGCTACGCAGCGTAGGCAAAATCGGCAATTGAAATGCGCTAATTTGAGCGGGGAATGGCGGCTTTTTTCTCCTTTTCGCGCTTGCTCGTGACTGGGGTTCTAGGTGACACTGGGGCAGTCACTGATATGTGATATGATGTGTAATATCAATATATTTTTATTCTAAATCAAGAAAAGAATAAGGTATGTATGTAGAGAGAGGTACATCCATACTTTACTCTATTAATATCTAATAACCGATACCAGGTCAGTAAGTTCACATTTCATTTTCTTATCACTCTCTGATAACAATGAATATTGAATTTTGTCGTAAAATGCGAAAATATCGTAAGATTTTCAGTAATTTTAACCGTTTCAACGTTCAGAGCTACCTAAAATTATGTTTACTGAATTCATCGCGCAACATTATATATGATTAGCCGAAAGAAGTGTTAAATTTTGCGATGACTGAAGGAAGATACAGTCTAGAGGAGCGGTCTGGAAGGAGAGGTAAAGAGAGGGAGTGTAGAGTGATGAGAGAGAGAGAGAGAGAGAGAGAGAGAGAGAGGCACATGGTAGCACAATCCATCGCATGTCTCGCGATGGCCAAAAGCAAGCGGTGTATCTTCTTTACTCGCTCTGATATCTTGAACTGATTCAAATAATGATTTCAAGCCAAAGTTACACACAACACATATAAACTAGATACATCACACGTTTTATAGCAGTTTCTGCGCATTTTCACCCAAATTAAACCCACGCCCCAAGCTAATTTGAAACTCTCCGCTCTGGCAATACTCTCTCACTTTCTTTGTTTACTAGAGAGTATTGCCAATGCGGAGTGTAAAATTAGCATGGGGTATTCCTTTAAATGAGCGAGATTGCACGGGAAAATGGTGACAGTTTATTTATTTATTTGTTTATTCCATCAATTATATATGTTCATAATCACATTGATAACTGAGGGAAGAGAGGAGATGGATTTCCGTCGCATATACACGATTTCGGATTGAGTTCGGTGGAAGTTTTCAAAGGAAGACAGTTCTCACTTGATTCACCATAACTTGCTTCAAAATAGTCCGTTCGAGCTCCCGAAGCGCGCGTCCGACGCGTCGCAACGTCCGCTACGCAGCGTAGGCAAAATCGGCAATTGAAATGCGCTAATTTGAGCGGGGAATGGCGGCTTTTTTCTCCTTTTCGCGCTTGCTCGTGACTGGGGTTCTAGGTGACACTGGGGCAGTCACTGATATGTGATATGATGTGTAATATCAATATATTTTTATTCTAAATCAAGAAAAGAATAAGGTATGTATGTAGAGAGAGGTACATCCATACTTTACTCTATTAATATCTAATAACCGATACCAGGTCAGTAAGTTCACATTTCATTTTCTTATCACTCTCTGATAACAATGAATATTGAATTTTGTCGTAAAATGCGAAAATATCGTAAGATTTTCAGTAATTTTAACCGTTTCAACGTTCAGAGCTACCTAAAATTATGTTTACTGAATTCATCGCGCAACATTATATATGATTAGCCGAAAGAAGTGTTAAATTTTGCGATGACTGAAGGAAGATACAGTCTAGAGGAGCGGTCTGGAAGGAGAGGTAAAGAGAGGGAGTGTAGAGTGATGAGAGAGAGAGAGAGAGAGAGAGAGAGAGAGGCACATGGTAGCACAATCCATCGCATGTCTCGCGATGGCCAAAAGCAAGCGGTGTATCTTCTTTACTCGCTCTGATATCTTGAACTGATTCAAATAATGATTTCAAGCCAAAGTTACACACAACACATATAAACTAGATACATCACACGTTTTATAGCAGTTTCTGCGCATTTTCACCCAAATTAAACCCACGCCCCAAGCTAATTTGAAACTCTCCGCTCTGGCAATACTCTCTCACTTTCTTTGTTTACTAGAGAGTATTGCCAATGCGGAGTGTAAAATTAGCATGGGGTATTCCTTTAGATGAGCGAGATTGCACGGGAAAATGGTGACAGTTTATTTATTTATTTGTTTATTCCATCAATTATATATGTTCATAATCACATTGATAACTGAGGGAAGAGAGGAGATGGATTTCCGTCGCATATACACGATTTCGGATTGAGTTCGGTGGAAGTTTTCAAAGGAAGACAGTTCTCACTTGATTCACCATAACTTGCTTCAAAATAGTCCGTTCGAGCTCCCGAAGCGTGCGTCCGACGCGTCGCAACGTCCGCTACGCAGCGTAGGCAAAATCGGCAATTGAAATGCGCTAATTTGAGCGGGGAATGGCGGCTTTTTTCTCCTTTTCGCGCTTGCTCGTGACTGGGGTTCTAGGTGACACTGGGGCAGTCACTGATATGTGATATGATGTGTAATATCAATATATTTTTATTCTAAATCAAGAATAGAATAATGTATGTATGTATAGAGAGGTACATCCATACTTTACTCTATTAATATCTAATAACCGATACCAGGTCAGTAAGTTCACATTTCATTTTCTTATCACTCTCTGATAACAATGAATATTGAATTTTGTCGTAAAATGCGAAAATATCGTAAGATTTTCAGTAATTTTAACCGTTTCAACGTTCAGAGCTACCTAAAATTATGTTTACTGAATTCATCGCGCAACATTATATATGATTAGCCGAAAGAAGTGTTAAATTTTGCGATGACTGAAGGAAGATACAGTCTAGAGGAGCGGTCTGGAAGGAGAGGTAAAGAGAGGGAGTGTAGAGTGATGAGAGAGAGAGAGAGAGAGAGAGAGAGAGAGAGAGAGAGAGGCACATGGTAGCACAATCCATCGCATGTCTCGCGATGGCCAAAAGCAAGCGGTGTATCTTCTTTACTCGCTCTGATATCTTGAACTGATTCAAATAATGATTTCAAGCCAAAGTTACACACAACACATATAAACTAGATACATCACACGTTTTATAGCAGTTTCTGCGCATTTTCACCCAAATTAAACCCACGCCCCAAGCTAATTTGAAACTCTCCGCTCTGGCAATACTCTCTCACTTTCTTTGTTTACTAGAGAGTATTGCCAATGCGGAGTGTAAAATTAGCATGGGGTATTCCTTTAAATGAGCGAGATTGCACGGGAAAATGGTGACAGTTTATTTATTTATTTGTTTATTCCATCAATTATATATGTTCATAATCACAATGATAACTGAGGGAAGAGAGGAGATGGATTTCCGTCGCATATACACGATTTCGGATTGGGTTCGGTGGAAGTTTTCAAAGGAAGACAGTTCTCACTTGATTCACCATAACTTGCTTCAAAATAGTCCGTTCGAGCTGCCGAAGCGCGCGTCCGACGCGTCGCAACGTCCGCTACGCAGCGTAGGCAAAATCGGCAATTGAAATGCGCTAATTTGAGCGGGGAATGGCGGCTTTTTTCTCCTTTTCGCGCTTGCTCGTGACTGGGGTTCTAGGTGACACTGGGGCAGTCACTGATATGTGATATGATGTGTAATATCAATATATTTTTATTCTAAATCAAGAATAGAATAATGTATGTATGTATAGAGAGGTACATCCATACTTTACTCTATTAATATCTAATAACCGATACCAGGTCAGTAAGTTCACATTTCATTTTCTTATCACTCTCTGATAACAATGAATATTGAATTTTGTCGTAAAATGCGAAAATATCGTAAGATTTTCAGTAATTTTAACCGTTTCAACGTTCAGAGCTACCTAAAATTATGTTTACTGAATTCATCGTGCAACATTATATATGATTAGCCGAAAGAAGTGTTAAATTTTGCGATGACTGAAGGAAGATACAGTCTAGAGGAGCGGTCTGGAAGGAGAGGTAAAGAGAGGGAGTGTAGAGTGATGAGAGAGAGAGAGAGAGAGAGAGAGAGAGAGAGAGAGAGGCACATGGTAGCACAATCCATCGCATGTCTCGCGATGGCCAAAAGCAAGCGGTGTATCTTCTTTACTCGCTCTGATATCTTGAACTGATTCAAATAATGATTTCAAGCCAAAGTTACACACAACACATATAAACTAGATACATCACACGTTTTATAGCAGTTTCTGCGCATTTTCACCCAAATTAAACCCACGCCCCAAGCTAATTTGAAACTCTCCGCTCTGGCAATACTCTCTCACTTTCTTTGTTTACTAGAGAGTATTGCCAATGCGGAGTGTAAAATTAGCATGGGGTATTCCTTTAGATGAGCGAGATAGCACGGGAAAATGGTGACAGTTTATTTATTTATTTGTTTATTCCATCAATTATATATGTTCATAATCACATTGATAACTGAGGGAAGAGAGGAGATGGATTTCCGTCGCATATACACGATTTCGGATTGAGTTCGGTGGAAGTTTTCAAAGGAAGACAGTTCTCACTTGATTCACCATAACTTGCTTCAAAATAGTCCGTTCGAGCTGCCGAAGCGCGCGTCCGACGCGTCGCAACGTCCGCTACGCAGCGTAGGCAAAATCGGCAATTGAAATGCGCTAATTTGAGCGGGGAATGGCGGCTTTTTTCTCCTTTTCGCGCTTGCTCGTGACTGGGGTTCTAGGTGACACTGGGGCAGTCACTGATATGTGATATGATGTGTAATATCAATATATTTTTATTCTAAATCAAGAATAGAATAATGTATGTATGTATAGAGAGGTACATCCATACTTTACTCTATTAATATCTAATAACCGATACCAGGTCAGTAAGTTCACATTTCATTTTCTTATCACTCTCTGATAACAATGAATATTGAATTTTGTCGTAAAATGCGAAAATATCGTAAGATTTTCAGTAATTTTAACCGTTTCAACGTTCAGAGCTACCTAAAATTATGTTTACTGAATTCATCGTGCAACATTATATATGATTAGCCGAAAGAAGTGTTAAATTTTGCGATGACTGAAGGAAGATACAGTCTAGAGGAGCGGTCTGGAAGGAGAGGTAAAGAGAGGGAGTGTAGAGTGATGAGAGAGAGAGAGAGAGAGAGAGAGGCACATGGTAGCACAATCCTCGCATGTCTCGCGATGGCCAAAAGCAAGCGGTGTATCTTCTTTACTCGCTCTGATATCTTGAACTGATTCAAATAATGATTTCAAGCCAAAGTTACACACAACACATATAAACTAGATACATCACACGTTTTATAGCAGTTTCTGCGCATTTTCACCCAAATTAAACCCACGCCCCAAGCTAATTTGAAACTCTCCGCTCTGGCAATACTCTCTCACTTTCTTTGTTTACTAGAGAGTATTGCCAATGCGGAGTGTAAAATTAGCATGGGGTATTCCTTTAAATGAGCGAGATTGCACGGGAAAATGGTGACAGTTTATTTATTTATTTGTTTATTCCATCAATTATATATGTTCATAATCACATTGATAACTGAGGGAAGAGAGGAGATGGATTTCCGTCGCATATACACGATTTCGGATTGAGTTCGGTGGAAGTTTTCAAAGGAAGACAGTTCTCACTTGATTCACCATAACTTGCTTCAAAATAGTCCGTTCGAGCTCCCGAAGCGTGCGTCCGACGCGTCGCAACGTCCGCTACGCAGCGTAGGCAAAATCGGCAATTGAAATGCGCTAATTTGAGCGGGGAATGGCGGCTTTTTTCTCCTTTTCGCGCTTGCTCGTGACTGGGGTTCTAGGTGACACTGGGGCAGTCACTGATATGTGATATGATGTGTAATATCAATATATTTTTATTCTAAATCAAGAATAGAATAATGTATGTATGTATAGAGAGGTACATCCATACTTTACTCTATTAATATCTAATAACCGATACCAGGTCAGTAAGTTCACATTTCATTTTCTTATCACTCTCTGATAACAATGAATATTGAATTTTGTCGTAAAATGCGAAAATATCGTAAGATTTTCAGTAATTTTAACCGTTTCAACGTTCAGAGCTACCTAAAATTATGTTTACTGAATTCATCGTGCAACATTATATATGATTAGCCGAAAGAAGTGTTAAATTTTGCGATGACTGAAGGAAGATACAGTCTAGAGGAGCGGTCTGGAAGGAGAGGTAAAGAGAGGGAGTGTAGAGTGATGAGAGAGAGAGAGAGAGAGAGAGAGAGAGAGGCACATGGTAGCACAATCCATCGCATGTCTCGCGATGGCCAAAAGCAAGCGGTGTATCTTCTTTACTCGCTCTGATATCTTGAACTGATTCAAATAATGATTTCAAGCCAAAGTTACACACAACACATATAAACTAGATACATCACACGTTTTATAGCAGTTTCTGCGCATTTTCACCCAAATTAAACCCACGCCCCAAGCTAATTTGAAACTCTCCGCTCTGGCAATACTCTCTCACTTTCTTTGTTTACTAGAGAGTATTGCCAATGCGGAGTGTAAAATTAGCATGGGGTATTCCTTTAGATGAGCGAGATTGCACGGGAAAATGGTGACAGTTTATTTATTTATTTGTTTATTCCATCAATTATATATGTTCATAATCACATTGATAACTGAGGGAAGAGAGGAGATGGATTTCCGTCGCATATACACGATTTCGGATTGAGTTCGGTGGAAGTTTTCAAAGGAAGACAGTTCTCACTTGATTCACCATAACTTGCTTCAAAATAGTCCGTTCGAGCTGCCGAAGCGCGCGTCCGACGCGTCGCAACGTCCGCTACGCAGCGTAGGCAAAATCGGCAATTGAAATGCGCTAATTTGAGCGGGGAATGGCGGCTTTTTTCTCCTTTTCGCGCTTGCTCGTGACTGGGGTTCTAGGTGACACTGGGGCAGTCACTGATATGTGATATGATGTGTAATATCAATATATTTTTATTCTAAATCAAGAATAGAATAATGTATGTATGTATAGAGAGGTACATCCATACTTTACTCTATTAATATCTAATAACCGATACCAGGTCAGTGAGTTCGCATTTCATTTTCTTATCACTCTCTGATAACAATGAATATTGAATTTTGTCGTAAAATGCGAAAATATCGTAAGATTTTCAGTAATTTTAACCGTTTCAACGTTCAGAGCTACCTAAAATTATGTTTACTGAATTCATCGTGCAACATTATATATGATTAGCCGAAAGAAGTGTTAAATTTTGCGATGACTGAAGGAAGATACAGTCTAGAGGAGCGGTCTGGAAGGAGAGGTAAAGAGAGGGAGTGTAGAGTGATGAGAGAGAGAGAGAGAGAGAGAGAGAGAGAGAGAGAGGCACATGGTAGCACAATCCATCGCATGTCTCGCGATGGCCAAAAGCAAGCGGTGTATCTTCTTTACTCGCTCTGATATCTTGAACTGATTCAAATAATGATTTCAAGCCAAAGTTACACACAACACATATAAACTAGATACATCACACGTTTTATAGCAGTTTCTGCGCATTTTCACCCAAATTAAACCCACGCCCCAAGCTAATTTGAAACTCTCCGCTCTGGCAATACTCTCTCACTTTCTTTGTTTACTAGAGAGTATTGCCAATGCGGAGTGTAAAATTAGCATGGGGTATTCCTTTAGATGAGCGAGATTGCACGGGAAAATGGTGACAGTTTATTTATTTATTTGTTTATTCCATCAATTATATATGTTCATAATCACATTGATAACAGAGGGAAGAGAGGAGATGGATTTCCGTCGCATATACACGATTTCGGATTGAGTTCGGTGGAAGTTTTCAAAGGAAGACAGTTCTCACTTGATTCACCATAACTTGCTTCAAAATAGTCCGTTCGAGCTCCCGAAGCGCGCGTCCGACGCGTCGCAACGTCCGCTACGCAGCGTAGGCAAAATCGGCAATTGAAATGCACTAATTTGAGCGGGGAATGGCGGCTTTTTTCTCCTTTTCGCGCTTGCTCGTGACTGGGGTTCTAGGTGACACTGGGGCAGTCACTGATATGGGATATGATATGTAATATCAATATATTTTTATTCTAAATCAAGAATAGAATAATGTATGTATGTAGAGAGAGGTACATCCATACTTTACTCTATTAATATCTAATAACCGATACCAGGTCAGTAAGTTCACATTTCATTTTCTTATCACTCTCTGATAACAATGAATATTGAATTTTGTCGTAAAATGCGAAAATATCGTAAGATTTTCAGTAATTTTAACCGTTTCAACGTTCAGAGCTACCTAAAATTATGTTTACTGAATTCATCGTGCAACATTATATATGATTAGCCGAAAGAAGTGTTAAATTTTGCGATGACTGAAGGAAGATACAGTCTAGAGGAGCGGTCTGGAAGGAGAGGTAAAGAGAGGGAGTGTAGAGTGATGAGAGAGAGAGAGAGAGAGAGAGAGAGAGAGAGAGAGAGAGAGGCACATGGTAGCACAATCCATCGCATGTCTCGCGATGGCCAAAAGCAAGCGGTGTATCTTCTTTACTCGCTCTGATATCTTGAACTGATTCAAATAATGATTTCAAGCCAAAGTTACACACAACACATATAAACTAGATACATCACACGTTTTATAGCAGTTTCTGCGCATTTTCACCCAAATTAAACCCACGCCCCAAGCTAATTTGAAACTCTCCGCTCTGGCAATACTCTCTCACTTTCTTTGTTTACTAGAGAGTATTGCCAATGCGGAGGGTAAAATTAGCATGGGGTATTCCTTTAAATGAGCGAGATTGCACGGGAAAATGGTGACAGTTTATTTATTTATTTGTTTATTCCATCAATTATATATGTTCATAATCACATTGATAACTGAGGGAAGAGAGGAGATGGATTTCCGTCGCATATACACGATTTCGGATTGAGTTCGGTGGAAGTTTTCAAAGGAAGACAGTTCTCACTTGATTCACCATAACTTGCTTCAAAATAGTCCGTTCGAGCTGCCGAAGCGTGCGTCCGACGCGTCGCAACGTCCGCTACGCAGCGTAGGCAAAATCGGCAATTGAAATGCGCTAATTTGAGCGGGGAATGGCGGCTTTTTTCTCCTTTTCGCGCTTGCTCGTGACTGGGGTTCTAGGTGACACTGGGGCAGTCACTGATATGTGATATGATGTGTAATATCAATATATTTTTATTCTAAATCAAGAAAAGAATAAGGTATGTATGTAGAGAGAGGTACATCCATACTTTACTCTATTAATATCTAATAACCGATACCAGGTCAGTGAGTTCGCATTTCATTTTCTTATCACTCTCTGATAACAATGAATATTGAATTTTGTCGTAAAATGCGAACATATCGTAAGATTTTCAGTAATTTTAACCGTTTCAACGTTCAGAGCTACCTAAAATTATGTTTACTGAATTCATCGTGCAACATTATATATGATTAGCCGAAAGAAGTGTTAAATTTTGCGATGACTGAAGGAAGATACAGTCTAGAGGAGCGGTCTGGAAGGAGAGGTAAAGAGAGGGAGTGTAGAGTGATGAGAGAGAGAGAGAGAGAGAGAGAGAGAGAGAGAGAGAGGCACATGGTAGCACAATCCATCGCATGTCTCGCGATGGCCAAAAGCAAGCGGTGTATCTTCTTTACTCGCTCTGATATCTTGAACTGATTCAAATAATGATTTCAAGCCAAAGTTACACACAACACATATAAACTAGATACATCACACGTTTTATAGCAGTTTCTGCGCATTTTCACCCAAATTAAACCCACGCCCCAAGCTAATTTGAAACTCTCCGCTCTGGCAATACTCTCTCACTTTCTTTGTTTACTAGAGAGTATTGCCAATGCGGAGTGTAAAATTAGCATGGGGTATTCCTTTAGATGAGCGAGATTGCACGGGAAAATGGTGACAGTTTATTTATTTATTTGTTTATTCCATCAATTATATATGTTCATAATCACATTGATAACTGAGGGAAGAGAGGAGATGGATTTCCGTCGCATATACACGATTTCGGATTGAGTTCGGTGGAAGTTTTCAAAGGAAGACAGTTCTCACTTGATTCACCATAACTTGCTTCAAAATAGTCCGTTCGAGCTGCCGAAGCGCGCGTCCGACGCGTCGCAACGTCCGCTACGCAGCGTAGGCAAAATCGGCAATTGAAATGCGCTAATTTGAGCGGGGAATGGCGGCTTTTTTCTCCTTTTCGCGCTTGCTCGTGACTGGGGTTCTAGGTGACACTGGGGCAGTCACTGATATGTGATATGATGTGTAATATCAATATATTTTTATTCTAAATCAAGAATAGAATAATGTATGTATGTAGAGAGAGGTACATCCATACTTTACTCTATTAATATCTAATAACCGATACCAGGTCAGTAAGTTCACATTTCATTTTCTTATCACTCTCTGATAACAATGAATATTGAATTTTGTCGTAAAATGCGAAAATATCGTAAGATTTTCAGTAATTTTAACCGTTTCAACGTTCAGAGCTACCTAAAATTATGTTTACTGAATTCATCGTGCAACATTATATATGATTAGCCGAAAGAAGTGTTAAATTTTGCGATGACTGAAGGAAGATACAGTCTAGAGGAGCGGTCTGGAAGGAGAGGTAAAGAGAGGGAGTGTAGAGTGATGAGAGAGAGAGAGAGAGAGAGAGAGAGAGAGAGAGAGAGAGAGGCACATGGTAGCACAATCCATCGCATGTCTCGCGATGGCCAAAAGCAAGCGGTGTATCTTCTTTACTCGCTCTGATATCTTGAACTGATTCAAATAATGATTTCAAGCCAAAGTTACACACAACACATATAAACTAGATACATCACACGTTTTATAGCAGTTTCTGCGCATTTTCACCCAAATTAAACCCACGCCCCAAGCTAATTTGAAACTCTCCGCTCTGGCAATACTCTCTCACTTTCTTTGTTTACTAGAGAGTATTGCCAATGCGGAGTGTAAAATTAGCATGGGGTATTCCTTTAGATGAGCGAGATTGCACGGGAAAATGGTGACAGTTTATTTATTTATTTGTTTATTCCATCAATTATATATGTTCATAATCACATTGATAACTGAGGGAAGAGAGGAGATGGATTTCCGTCGCATATACACGATTTCGGATTGAGTTCGGTGGAAGTTTTCAAAGGAAGACAGTTCTCACTTGATTCACCATAACTTGCTTCAAAATAGTCCGTTCGAGCTGCCGAAGCGCGCGTCCGACGCGTCGCAACGTCCGCTACGCAGCGTAGGCAAAATCGGCAATTGAAATGCGCTAATTTGAGCGGGGAATGGCGGCTTTTTTCTCCTTTTCGCGCTTGCTCGTGACTGGGGTTCTAGGTGACACTGGGGCAGTCACTGATATGTGATATGATGTGTAATATCAATATATTTTTATTCTAAATCAAGAATAGAATAATGTATGTATGTAGAGAGAGGTACATCCATACTTTACTCTATTAATATCTAATAACCGATACCAGGTCAGTAAGTTCACATTTCATTTTCTTATCACTCTCTGATAACAATGAATATTGAATTTTGTCGTAAAATGCGAAAATATCGTAAGATTTTCAGTAATTTTAACCGTTTCAACGTTCAGAGCTACCTAAAATTATGTTTACTGAATTCATCGTGCAACATTATATATGATTAGCCGAAAGAAGTGTTAAATTTTGCGATGACTGAAGGAAGATACAGTCTAGAGGAGCGGTCTGGAAGGAGAGGTAAAGAGAGGGAGTGTAGAGTGATGAGAGAGAGAGAGAGAGAGAGAGAGAGAGAGAGAGGCACATGGTAGCACAATCCATCGCATGTCTCGCGATGGCCAAAAGCAAGCGGTGTATCTTCTTTACTCGCTCTGATATCTTGAACTGATTCAAATAATGATTTCAAGCCAAAGTTACACACAACACATATAAACTAGATACATCACACGTTTTATAGCAGTTTCTGCGCATTTTCACCCAAATTAAACCCACGCCCCAAGCTAATTTGAAACTCTCCGCTCTGGCAATACTCTCTCACTTTCTTTGTTTACTAGAGAGTATTGCCAATGCGGAGTGTAAAATTAGCATGGGGTATTCCTTTAGATGAGCGAGATTGCACGGGAAAATGGTGACAGTTTATTTATTTATTTGTTTATTCCATCAATTATATATGTTCATAATCACATTGATAACTGAGGGAAGAGAGGAGATGGATTTCCGTCGCATATACACGATTTCGGATTGAGTTCGGTGGAAGTTTTCAAAGGAAGACAGTTCTCACTTGATTCACCATAACTTGCTTCAAAATAGTCCGTTCGAGCTGCCGAAGCGCGCGTCCGACGCGTCGCAACGTCCGCTACGCAGCGTAGGCAAAATCGGCAATTGAAATGCGCTAATTTGAGCGGGGAATGGCGGCTTTTTTCTCCTTTTCGCGCTTGCTCGTGACTGGGGTTCTAGGTGACACTGGGGCAGTCACTGATATGTGATATGATGTGTAATATCAATATATTTTTATTCTAAATCAAGAATAGAATAATGTATGTATGTAGAGAGAGGTACATCCATACTTTACTCTATTAATATCTAATAACCGATACCAGGTCAGTAAGTTCACATTTCATTTTCTTATCACTCTCTGATAACAATGAATATTGAATTTTGTCGTAAAATGCGAAAATATCGTAAGATTTTCAGTAATTTTAACCGTTTCAACGTTCAGAGCTACCTAAAATTATGTTTACTGAATTCATCGTGCAACATTATATATGATTAGCCGAAAGAAGTGTTAAATTTTGCGATGACTGAAGGAAGATACAGTCTAGAGGAGCGGTCTGGAAGGAGAGGTAAAGAGAGGGAGTGTAGAGTGATGAGAGAGAGAGAGAGAGAGAGAGAGAGAGAGAGGCACATGGTAGCACAATCCATCGCATGTCTCGCGATGGCCAAAAGCAAGCGGTGTATCTTCTTTACTCGCTCTGATATCTTGAACTGATTCAAATAATGATTTCAAGCCAAAGTTACACACAACACATATAAACTAGATACATCACACGTTTTATAGCAGTTTCTGCGCATTTTCACCCAAATTAAACCCACGCCCCAAGCTAATTTGAAACTCTCCGCTCTGGCAATACTCTCTCACTTTCTTTGTTTACTAGAGAGTATTGCCAATGCGGAGTGTAAAATTAGCATGGGGTATTCCTTTAGATGAGCGAGATTGCACGGGAAAATGGTGACAGTTTATTTATTTATTTGTTTATTCCATCAATTATATATGTTCATAATCACATTGATAACTGAGGGAAGAGAGGAGATGGATTTCCGTCGCATATACACGATTTCGGATTGAGTTCGGTGGAAGTTTTCAAAGGAAGACAGTTCTCACTTGATTCACCATAACTTGCTTCAAAATAGTCCGTTCGAGCTGCCGAAGCGCGCGTCCGACGCGTCGCAACGTCCGCTACGCAGCGTAGGCAAAATCGGCAATTGAAATGCGCTAATTTGAGCGGGGAATGGCGGCTTTTTTCTCCTTTTCGCGCTTGCTCGTGACTGGGGTTCTAGGTGACACTGGGGCAGTCACTGATATGTGATATGATGTGTAATATCAATATATTTTTATTCTAAATCAAGAATAGAATAATGTATGTATGTAGAGAGAGGTACATCCATACTTTACTCTATTAATATCTAATAACCGATACCAGGTCAGTAAGTTCACATTTCATTTTCTTATCACTCTCTGATAACAATGAATATTGAATTTTGTCGTAAAATGCGAAAATATCGTAAGATTTTCAGTAATTTTAACCGTTTCAACGTTCAGAGCTACCTAAAATTATGTTTACTGAATTCATCGTGCAACATTATATATGATTAGCCGAAAGAAGTGTTAAATTTTGCGATGACTGAAGGAAGATACAGTCTAGAAGAGCGGTCTGGAAGGAGAGGTAAAGAGAGGGAGTGTAGAGTGATGAGAGAGAGAGAGAGAGAGAGAGAGAGAGAGAGAGAGAGAGGCACATGGTAGCACAATCCATCGCATGTCTCGCGATGGCCAAAAGCAAGCGGTGTATCTTCTTTACTCGCTCTGATATCTTGAACTGATTCAAATAATGATTTCAAGCCAAAGTTACACACAACACATATAAACTAGATACATCACACGTTTTATAGCAGTTTCTGCGCATTTTCACCCAAATTAAACCCACGCCCCAAGCTAATTTGAAACTCTCCGCTCTGGCAATACTCTCTCACTTTCTTTGTTTACTAGAGAGTATTGCCAATGCGGAGTGTAAAATTAGCATGGGGTATTCCTTTAAATGAGCGAGATTGCACGGGAAAATGGTGACAGTTTATTTATTTATTTGTTTATTCCATCAATTATATATGTTCATAATCACATTGATAACTGAGGGAAGAGAGGAGATGGATTTCCGTCGCATATACACGATTTCGGATTGGGTTCGGTGGAAGTTTTCAAAGGAAGACAGTTCTCACTTGATTCACCATAACTTGCTTCAAAATAGTCCGTTCGAGCTGCCGAAGCGCGCGTCCGACGCGTCGCAACGTCCGCTACGCAGCGTAGGCAAAATCGGCAATTGAAATGCGCTAATTTGAGCGGGGAATGGCGGCTTTTTTCTCCTTTTCGCGCTTGCTCGTGACTGGGGTTCTAGGTGACACTGGGGCAGTCACTGATATGTGATATGATGTGTAATATCAATATATTTTTATTCTAAATCAAGAATAGAATAATGTATGTATGTAGAGAGAGGTACATCCATACTTTACTCTATTAATATCTAATAACCGATACCAGGTCAGTAAGTTCACATTTCATTTTCTTATCACTCTCTGATAACAATGAATATTGAATTTTGTCGTAAAATGCGAAAATATCGTAAGATTTTCAGTAATTTTAACCGTTTCAACGTTCAGAGCTACCTAAAATTATGTTTACTGAATTCATCGTGCAACATTATATATGATTAGCCGAAAGAAGTGTTAAATTTTGCGATGACTGAAGGAAGATACAGTCTAGAGGAGCGGTCTGGAAGGAGAGGTAAAGAGAGGGAGTGTAGAGTGATGAGAGAGAGAGAGAGAGAGAGAGAGAGAGAGAGAGAGGCACATGGTAGCACAATCCATCGCATGTCTCGCGATGGCCAAAAGCAAGCGGTGTATCTTCTTTACTCGCTCTGATATCTTGAACTGATTCAAATAATGATTTCAAGCCAAAGTTACACACAACACATATAAACTAGATACATCACACGTTTTATAGCAGTTTCTGCGCATTTTCACCCAAATTAAACCCACGCCCCAAGCTAATTTGAAACTCTCCGCTCTGGCAATACTCTCTCACTTTCTTTGTTTACTAGAGAGTATTGCCAATGCGGAGTGTAAAATTAGCATGGGGTATTCCTTTAAATGAGCGAGATTGCACGGGAAAATGGTGACAGTTTATTTATTTATTTGTTTATTCCATCAATTATATATGTTCATAATCACATTGATAACTGAGGGAAGAGAGGAGATGGATTTCCGTCGCATATACACGATTTCGGATTGGGTTCGGTGGAAGTTTTCAAAGGAAGACAGTTCTCACTTGATTCACCATAACTTGCTTCAAAATAGTCCGTTCGAGCTGCCGAAGCGCGCGTCCGACGCGTCGCAACGTCCGCTACGCAGCGTAGGCAAAATCGGCAATTGAAATGCGCTAATTTGAGCGGGGAATGGCGGCTTTTTTCTCCTTTTCGCGCTTGCTCGTGACTGGGGTTCTAGGTGACACTGGGGCAGTCACTGATATGTGATATGATGTGTAATATCAATATATTTTTATTCTAAATCAAGAATAGAATAATGTATGTATGTAGAGAGAGGTACATCCATACTTTACTCTATTAATATCTAATAACCGATACCAGGTCAGTAAGTTCACATTTCATTTTCTTATCACTCTCTGATAACAATGAATATTGAATTTTGTCGTAAAATGCGAAAATATCGTAAGATTTTCAGTAATTTTAACCGTTTCAACGTTCAGAGCTACCTAAAATTATGTTTACTGAATTCATCGTGCAACATTATATATGATTAGCCGAAAGAAGTGTTAAATTTTGCGATGACTGAAGGAAGATACAGTCTAGAGGAGCGGTCTGGAAGGAGAGGTAAAGAGAGGGAGTGTAGAGTGATGAGAGAGAGAGAGAGAGAGAGAGAGAGAGAGAGGCACATGGTAGCACAATCCATCGCATGTCTCGCGATGGCCAAAAGCAAGCGGTGTATCTTCTTTACTCGCTCTGATATCTTGAACTGATTCAAATAATGATTTCAAGCCAAAGTTACACACAACACATATAAACTAGATACATCACACGTTTTATAGCAGTTTCTGCGCATTTTCACCCAAATTAAACCCACGCCCCAAGCTAATTTGAAACTCTCCGCTCTGGCAATACTCTCTCACTTTCTTTGTTTACTAGAGAGTATTGCCAATGCGGAGTGTAAAATTAGCATGGGGTATTCCTTTAAATGAGCGAGATTGCACGGGAAAATGGTGACAGTTTATTTATTTATTTGTTTATTCCATCAATTATATATGTTCATAATCACATTGATAACTGAGGGAAGAGAGGAGATGGATTTCCGTCGCATATACACGATTTCGGATTGGGTTCGGTGGAAGTTTTCAAAGGAAGACAGTTCTCACTTGATTCACCATAACTTGCTTCAAAATAGTCCGTTCGAGCTGCCGAAGCGCGCGTCCGACGCGTCGCAACGTCCGCTACGCAGCGTAGGCAAAATCGGCAATTGAAATGCGCTAATTTGAGCGGGGAATGGCGGCTTTTTTCTCCTTTTCGCGCTTGCTCGTGACTGGGGTTCTAGGTGACACTGGGGCAGTCACTGATATGTGATATGATGTGTAATATCAATATATTTTTATTCTAAATCAAGAATAGAATAATGTATGTATGTAGAGAGAGGTACATCCATACTTTACTCTATTAATATCTAATAACCGATACCAGGTCAGTAAGTTCACATTTCATTTTCTTATCACTCTCTGATAACAATGAATATTGAATTTTGTCGTAAAATGCGAAAATATCGTAAGATTTTCAGTAATTTTAACCGTTTCAACGTTCAGAGCTACCTAAAATTATGTTTACTGAATTCATCGTGCAACATTATATATGATTAGCCGAAAGAAGTGTTAAATTTTGCGATGACTGAAGGAAGATACAGTCTAGAGGAGCGGTCTGGAAGGAGAGGTAAAGAGAGGGAGTGTAGAGTGATGAGAGAGAGAGAGAGAGAGAGAGAGAGAGAGAGAGAGAGAGAGAGGCACATGGTAGCACAATCCATCGCATGTCTCGCGATGGCCAAAAGCAAGCGGTGTATCTTCTTTACTCGCTCTGATATCTTGAACTGATTCAAATAATGATTTCAAGCCAAAGTTACACACAACACATATAAACTAGATACATCACACGTTTTATAGCAGTTTCTGCGCATTTTCACCCAAATTAAACCCACGCCCCAAGCTAATTTGAAACTCTCCGCTCTGGCAATACTCTCTCACTTTCTTTGTTTACTAGAGAGTATTGCCAATGCGGAGTGTAAAATTAGCATGGGGTATTCCTTTAAATGAGCGAGATTGCACGGGAAAATGGTGACAGTTTATTTATTTATTTGTTTATTCCATCAATTATATATGTTCATAATCACATTGATAACTGAGGGAAGAGAGGAGATGGATTTCCGTCGCATATACACGATTTCGGATTGGGTTCGGTGGAAGTTTTCAAAGGAAGACAGTTCTCACTTGATTCACCATAACTTGCTTCAAAATAGTCCGTTCGAGCTGCCGAAGCGCGCGTCCGACGCGTCGCAACGTCCGCTACGCAGCGTAGGCAAAATCGGCAATTGAAATGCGCTAATTTGAGCGGGGAATGGCGGCTTTTTTCTCCTTTTCGCGCTTGCTCGTGACTGGGGTTCTAGGTGACACTGGGGCAGTCACTGATATGTGATATGATGTGTAATATCAATATATTTTTATTCTAAATCAAGAATAGAATAATGTATGTATGTAGAGAGAGGTACATCCATACTTTACTCTATTAATATCTAATAACCGATACCAGGTCAGTAAGTTCACATTTCATTTTCTTATCACTCTCTGATAACAATGAATATTGAATTTTGTCGTAAAATGCGAAAATATCGTAAGATTTTCAGTAATTTTAACCGTTTCAACGTTCAGAGCTACCTAAAATTATGTTTACTGAATTCATCGTGCAACATTATATATGATTAGCCGAAAGAAGTGTTAAATTTTGCGATGACTGAAGGAAGATACAGTCTAGAGGAGCGGTCTGGAAGGAGAGGTAAAGAGAGGGAGTGTAGAGTGATGAGAGAGAGAGAGAGAGAGAGAGAGAGAGAGAGAGAGAGAGAGGCACATGGTAGCACAATCCATCGCATGTCTCGCGATGGCCAAAAGCAAGCGGTGTATCTTCTTTACTCGCTCTGATATCTTGAACTGATTCAAATAATGATTTCAAGCCAAAGTTACACACAACACATATAAACTAGATACATCACACGTTTTATAGCAGTTTCTGCGCATTTTCACCCAAATTAAACCCACGCCCCAAGCTAATTTGAAACTCTCCGCTCTGGCAATACTCTCTCACTTTCTTTGTTTACTAGAGAGTATTGCCAATGCGGAGTGTAAAATTAGCATGGGGTATTCCTTTAGATGAGCGAGATTGCACGGGAAAATGGTGACAGTTTATTTATTTATTTGTTTATTCCATCAATTATATATGTTCATAATCACATTGATAACAGAGGGAAGAGAGGAGATGGATTTCCGTCGCATATACACGATTTCGGATTGAGTTCGGTGGAAGTTTTCAAAGGAAGACAGTTCTCACTTGATTCACCATAACTTGCTTCAAAATAGTCCGTTCGAGCTCCCGAAGCGCGCGTCCGACGCGTCGCAACGTCCGCTACGCAGCGTAGGCAAAATCGGCAATTGAAATGCACTAATTTGAGCGGGGAATGGCGGCTTTTTTCTCCTTTTCGCGCTTGCTCGTGACTGGGGTTCTAGGTGACACTGGGGCAGTCACTGATATGTGATATGATGTGTAATATCAATATATTTTTATTCTAAATCAAGAATAGAATAATGTATGTATGTATAGAGAGGTACATCCATACTTTACTCTATTAATATCTAATAACCGATACCAGGGCAGTAAGTTCACATTTCATTTTCTTATCACTCTCTGATAACAATGAATATTGAATTTTGTCGTAAAATGCGAAAATATCGTAAGATTTTCAGTAATTTTAACCGTTTCAACGTTCAGAGCTACCTAAAATTATGTTTACTGAATTCATCGTGCAACATTATATATGATTAGCCGAAAGAAGTGTTAAATTTTGCGATGACTGAAGGAAGATACAGTCTAGAGGAGCGGTCTGGAAGGAGAGGTAAAGAGAGGGAGTGTAGAGTGATGAGAGAGAGAGAGAGAGAGAGAGAGAGAGAGAGAGAGGCACATGGTAGCACAATCCATCGCATGTCTCGCGATGGCCAAAAGCAAGCGGTGTATCTTCTTTACTCGCTCTGATATCTTGAACTGATTCAAATAATGATTTCAAGCCAAAGTTACACACAACACATATAAACTAGATACATCACACGTTTTATAGCAGTTTCTGCGCATTTTCACCCAAATTAAACCCACGCCCCAAGCTAATTTGAAACTCTCCGCTCTGGCAATACTCTCTCACTTTCTTTGTTTACTAGAGAGTATTGCCAATGCGGAGTGTAAAATTAGCATGGGGTATTCCTTTAGATGAGCGAGATTGCACGGGAAAATGGTGACAGTTTATTTATTTATTTGTTTATTCCATCAATTATATATGTTCATAATCACATTGATAACAGAGGGAAGAGAGGAGATGGATTTCCGTCGCATATACACGATTTCGGATTGAGTTCGGTGGAAGTTTTCAAAGGAAGACAGTTCTCACTTGATTCACCATAACTTGCTTCAAAATAGTCCGTTCGAGCTCCCGAAGCGCGCGTCCGACGCGTCGCAACGTCCGCTACGCAGCGTAGGCAAAATCGGCAATTGAAATGCACTAATTTGAGCGGGGAATGGCGGCTTTTTTCTCCTTTTCGCGCTTGCTCGTGACTGGGGTTCTAGGTGACACTGGGGCAGTCACTGATATGTGATATGATGTGTAATATCAATATATTTTTATTCTAAATCAAGAATAGAATAATGTATGTATGTATAGAGAGGTACATCCATACTTTACTCTATTAATATCTAATAACCGATACCAGGGCAGTAAGTTCACATTTCATTTTCTTATCACTCTCTGATAACAATGAATATTGAATTTTGTCGTAAAATGCGAAAATATCGTAAGATTTTCAGTAATTTTAACCGTTTCAACGTTCAGAGCTACCTAAAATTATGTTTACTGAATTCATCGTGCAACATTATATATGATTAGCCGAAAGAAGTGTTAAATTTTGCGATGACTGAAGGAAGATACAGTCTAGAGGAGCGGTCTGGAAGGAGAGGTAAAGAGAGGGAGTGTAGAGTGATGAGAGAGAGAGAGAGAGAGAGAGAGAGAGAGAGAGAGGCACATGGTAGCACAATCCATCGCATGTCTCGCGATGGCCAAAAGCAAGCGGTGTATCTTCTTTACTCGCTCTGATATCTTGAACTGATTCAAATAATGATTTCAAGCCAAAGTTACACACAACACATATAAACTAGATACATCACACGTTTTATAGCAGTTTCTGCGCATTTTCACCCAAATTAAACCCACGCCCCAAGCTAATTTGAAACTCTCCGCTCTGGCAATACTCTCTCACTTTCTTTGTTTACTAGAGAGTATTGCCAATGCGGAGTGTAAAATTAGCATGGGGTATTCCTTTAGATGAGCGAGATTGCACGGGAAAATGGTGACAGTTTATTTATTTATTTGTTTATTCCATCAATTATATATGTTCATAATCACATTGATAACAGAGGGAAGAGAGGAGATGGATTTCCGTCGCATATACACGATTTCGGATTGAGTTCGGTGGAAGTTTTCAAAGGAAGACAGTTCTCACTTGATTCACCATAACTTGCTTCAAAATAGTCCGTTCGAGCTCCCGAAGCGCGCGTCCGACGCGTCGCAACGTCCGCTACGCAGCGTAGGCAAAATCGGCAATTGAAATGCACTAATTTGAGCGGGGAATGGCGGCTTTTTTCTCCTTTTCGCGCTTGCTCGTGACTGGGGTTCTAGGTGACACTGGGGCAGTCACTGATATGTGATATGATGTGTAATATCAATATATTTTTATTCTAAATCAAGAATAGAATAATGTATGTATGTATAGAGAGGTACATCCATACTTTACTCTATTAATATCTAATAACCGATACCAGGGCAGTAAGTTCACATTTCATTTTCTTATCACTCTCTGATAACAATGAATATTGAATTTTGTCGTAAAATGCGAAAATATCGTAAGATTTTCAGTAATTTTAACCGTTTCAACGTTCAGAGCTACCTAAAATTATGTTTACTGAATTCATCGTGCAACATTATATATGATTAGCCGAAAGAAGTGTTAAATTTTGCGATGACTGAAGGAAGATACAGTCTAGAGGAGCGGTCTGGAAGGAGAGGTAAAGAGAGGGAGTGTAGAGTGATGAGAGAGAGAGAGAGAGAGAGAGAGAGAGAGAGAGAGGCACATGGTAGCACAATCCATCGCATGTCTCGCGATGGCCAAAAGCAAGCGGTGTATCTTCTTTACTCGCTCTGATATCTTGAACTGATTCAAATAATGATTTCAAGCCAAAGTTACACACAACACATATAAACTAGATACATCACACGTTTTATAGCAGTTTCTGCGCATTTTCACCCAAATTAAACCCACGCCCCAAGCTAATTTGAAACTCTCCGCTCTGGCAATACTCTCTCACTTTCTTTGTTTACTAGAGAGTATTGCCAATGCGGAGTGTAAAATTAGCATGGGGTATTCCTTTAGATGAGCGAGATTGCACGGGAAAATGGTGACAGTTTATTTATTTATTTGTTTATTCCATCAATTATATATGTTCATAATCACATTGATAACTGAGGGAAGAGAGGAGATGGATTTCCGTCGCATATACACGATTTCGGATTGAGTTCGGTGGAAGTTTTCAAAGGAAGACAGTTCTCACTTGATTCACCATAACTTGCTTCAAAATAGTCCGTTCGAGCTCCCGAAGCGTGCGTCCGACGCGTCGCAACGTCCGCTACGCAGCGTAGGCAAAATCGGCAATTGAAATGCGCTAATTTGAGCGGGGAATGGCGGCTTTTTTCTCCTTTTCGCGCTTGCTCGTGACTGGGGTTCTAGGTGACACTGGGGCAGTCACTGATATGTGATATGATGTGTAATATCAATATATTTTTATTCTAAATCAAGAATAGAATAATGTATGTATGTAGAGAGAGGTACATCCATACTTTACTCTATTAATATCTAATAACCGATACCAGGTCAGTAAGTTCACATTTCATTTTCTTATCACTCTCTGATAACAATGAATATTGAATTTTGTCGTAAAATGCGAAAATATCGTAAGATTTTCAGTAATTTTAACCGTTTCAACGTTCAGAGCTACCTAAAATTATGTTTACTGAATTCATCGTGCAACATTATATATGATTAGCCGAAAGAAGTGTTAAATTTTGCGATGACTGAAGGAAGATACAGTCTAGAGGAGCGGTCTGGAAGGAGAGGTAAAGAGAGGGAGTGTAGAGTGATGAGAGAGAGAGAGAGAGAGAGAGAGAGAGAGAGAGAGGCACATGGTAGCACAATCCATCGCATGTCTCGCGATAGCCAAAAGCAAGCGGTGTATCTTCTTTACTCGCTCTGATATCTTGAACTGATTCAAATAATGATTTCAAGCCAAAGTTACACACAACACATATAAACTAGATACATCACACGTTTTATAGCAGTTTCTGCGCATTTTCACCGAAATTAAACCCACGCACCAAGCTAATTTGAAACTCTCCGCTCTGGCAATACTCTCTCACTTTCTTTGTTTACTAGAGAGTATTGCCAATGCGGAGTGTAAAATTAGCATGGGGTATTCCTTTAGATGAGCGAGATTGCACGGGAAAATGGTGACAGTTTATTTATTTATTTGTTTATTCCATCAATTATATATGTTCATAATCACATTGATAACTGAGGGAAGAGAGGAGATGGATTTCCGTCGCATATACACGATTTCGGATTGGGTTCGGTGGAAGTTTTCAAAGGAAGACAGTTCTCACTTGATTCACCATAACTTGCTTCAAAATAGTCCGTTCGAGCTGCCGAAGCGCGCGTCCGACGCGTCGCAACGTCCGCTACGCAGCGTAGGCAAAATCGGCAATTGAAATGCGCTAATTTGAGCGGGGAATGGCGGCTTTTTTCTCCTTTTCGCGCTTGCTCGTGACTGGGGTTCTAGGTGACACTGGGGCAGTCACTGATATGTGATATGATGTGTAATATCAATATATTTTTATTCTAAATCAAGAATAGAATAATGTATGTATGTAGAGAGAGGTACATCCATACTTTACTCTATTAATATCTAATAACCGATACCAGGTCAGTAAGTTCACATTTCATTTTCTTATCACTCTCTGATAACAATGAATATTGAATTTTGTCGTAAAATGCGAAAATATCGTAAGATTTTCAGTAATTTTAACCGTTTCAACGTTCAGAGCTACCTAAAATTATGTTTACTGAATTCATCGTGCAACATTATATATGATTAGCCGAAAGAAGTGTTAAATTTTGCGATGACTGAAGGAAGATACAGTCTAGAGGAGCGGTCTGGAAGGAGAGGTAAAGAGAGGGAGTGTAGAGTGATGAGAGAGAGAGAGAGAGAGAGAGAGAGAGAGAGAGAGAGAGGCACATGGTAGCACAATCCATCGCATGTCTCGCGATGGCCAAAAGCAAGCGGTGTATCTTCTTTACTCGCTCTGATATCTTGAACTGATTCAAATAATGATTTCAAGCCAAAGTTACACACAACACATATAAACTAGATACATCACACGTTTTATAGCAGTTTCTGCGCATTTTCACCGAAATTAAACCCACGCACCAAGCTAATTTGAAACTCTCCGCTCTGGCAATACTCTCTCACTTTCTTTGTTTACTAGAGAGTATTGCCAATGCGGAGTGTAAAATTAGCATGGGGTATTCCTTTAGATGAGCGAGATTGCACGGGAAAATGGTGACAGTTTATTTATTTATTTGTTTATTCCATCAATTATATATGTTCATAATCACATTGATAACTGAGGGAAGAGAGGAGATGGATTTCCGTCGCATATACACGATTTCGGATTGGGTTCGGTGGAAGTTTTCAAAGGAAGACAGTTCTCACTTGATTCACCATAACTTGCTTCAAAATAGTCCGTTCGAGCTGCCGAAGCGCGCGTCCGACGCGTCGCAACGTCCGCTACGCAGCGTAGGCAAAATCGGCAATTGAAATGCGCTAATTTGAGCGGGGAATGGCGGCTTTTTTCTCCTTTTCGCGCTTGCTCGTGACTGGGGTTCTAGGTGACACTGGGGCAGTCACTGATATGTGATATGATGTGTAATATCAATATATTTTTATTCTAAATCAAGAATAGAATAATGTATGTATGTAGAGAGAGGTACATCCATACTTTACTCTATTAATATCTAATAACCGATACCAGGTCAGTAAGTTCACATTTCATTTTCTTATCACTCTCTGATAACAATGAATATTGAATTTTGTCGTAAAATGCGAAAATATCGTAAGATTTTCAGTAATTTTAACCGTTTCAACGTTCAGAGCTACCTAAAATTATGTTTACTGAATTCATCGTGCAACATTATATATGATTAGCCGAAAGAAGTGTTAAATTTTGCGATGACTGAAGGAAGATACAGTCTAGAGGAGCGGTCTGGAAGGAGAGGTAAAGAGAGGGAGTGTAGAGTGATGAGAGAGAGAGAGAGAGAGAGAGAGAGAGAGGCACATGGTAGCACAATCCATCGCATGTCTCGCGATGGCCAAAAGCAAGCGGTGTATCTTCTTTACTCGCTCTGATATCTTGAACTGATTCAAATAATGATTTCAAGCCAAAGTTACACACAACACATATAAACTAGATACATCACACGTTTTATAGCAGTTTCTGCGCATTTTCACCGAAATTAAACCCACGCCCCAAGCTAATTTGAAACTCTCCGCTCTGGCAATACTCTCTCACTTTCTTTGTTTACTAGAGAGTATTGCCAATGCGGAGTGTAAAATTAGCATGGGGTATTCCTTTAGATGAGCGAGATTGCACGGGAAAATGGTGACAGTTTATTTATTTATTTGTTTATTCCATCAATTATATATGTTCATAATCACATTGATAACTGAGGGAAGAGAGGAGATGGATTTCCGTCGCATATACACGATTTCGGATTGGGTTCGGTGGAAGTTTTCAAAGGAAGACAGTTCTCACTTGATTCACCATAACTTGCTTCAAAATAGTCCGTTCGAGCTGCCGAAGCGCGCGTCCGACGCGTCGCAACGTCCGCTACGCAGCGTAGGCAAAATCGGCAATTGAAATGCGCTAATTTGAGCGGGGAATGGCGGCTTTTTTCTCCTTTTCGCGCTTGCTCGTGACTGGGGTTCTAGGTGACACTGGGGCAGTCACTGATATGTGATATGATGTGTAATATCAATATATTTTTATTCTAAATCAAGAATAGAATAATGTATGTATGTATAGAGAGGTACATCCATACTTTACTCTATTAATATCTAATAGCCGATACCAGGTCAGTAAGTTCACATTTCATTTTCTTATCACTCTCTGATAACAATGAATATTGAATTTTGTCGTAAAATGCGAAAATATCGTAAGATTTTCAGTAATTTTAACCGTTTCAACGTTCAGAGCTACCTAAAATTATGTTTACTGAATTCATCGTGCAACATTATATATGATTAGCCGAAAGAAGTGTTAAATTTTGCGATGACTGAAGGAAGATACAGTCTAGAGGAGCGGTCTGGAAGGAGAGGTAAAGAGAGGGAGTGTAGAGTGATGAGAGAGAGAGAGAGAGAGAGAGAGAGAGAGAGAGAGAGAGGCACATGGTAGCACAATCCATCGCATGTCTCGCGATGGCCAAAAGCAAGCGGTGTATCTTCTTTACTCGCTCTGATATCTTGAACTGATTCAAATAATGATTTCAAGCCAAAGTTACACACAACACATATAAACTAGATACATCACACGTTTTATAGCAGTTTCTGCGCATTTTCACCGAAATTAAACCCACGCACCAAGCTAATTTGAAACTCTCCGCTCTGGCAATACTCTCTCACTTTCTTTGTTTACTAGAGAGTATTGCCAATGCGGAGTGTAAAATTAGCATGGGGTATTCCTTTAGATGAGCGAGATTGCACGGGAAAATGGTGACAGTTTATTTATTTATTTGTTTATTCCATCAATTATATATGTTCATAATCACATTGATAACTGAGGGAAGAGAGGAGATGGATTTCCGTCGCATATACACGATTTCGGATTGGGTTCGGTGGAAGTTTTCAAAGGAAGACAGTTCTCACTTGATTCACCATAACTTGCTTCAAAATAGTCCGTTCGAGCTGCCGAAGCGCGCGTCCGACGCGTCGCAACGTCCGCTACGCAGCGTAGGCAAAATCGGCAATTGAAATGCGCTAATTTGAGCGGGGAATGGCGGCTTTTTTCTCCTTTTCGCGCTTGCTCGTGACTGGGGTTCTAGGTGACACTGGGGCAGTCACTGATATGTGATATGATGTGTAATATCAATATATTTTTATTCTAAATCAAGAATAGAATAATGTATGTATGTAGAGAGAGGTACATCCATACTTTACTCTATTAATATCTAATAACCGATACCAGGTCAGTAAGTTCACATTTCATTTTCTTATCACTCTCTGATAACAATGAATATTGAATTTTGTCGTAAAATGCGAAAATATCGTAAGATTTTCAGTAATTTTAACCGTTTCAACGTTCAGAGCTACCTAAAATTATGTTTACTGAATTCATCGTGCAACATTATATATGATTAGCCGAAAGAAGTGTTAAATTTTGCGATGACTGAAGGAAGATACAGTCTAGAGGAGCGGTCTGGAAGGAGAGGTAAAGAGAGGGAGTGTAGAGTGATGAGAGAGAGAGAGAGAGAGAGAGAGAGAGAGGCACATGGTAGCACAATCCATCGCATGTCTCGCGATGGCCAAAAGCAAGCGGTGTATCTTCTTTACTCGCTCTGATATCTTGAACTGATTCAAATAATGATTTCAAGCCAAAGTTACACACAACACATATAAACTAGATACATCACACGTTTTATAGCAGTTTCTGCGCATTTTCACCGAAATTAAACCCACGCCCCAAGCTAATTTGAAACTCTCCGCTCTGGCAATACTCTCTCACTTTCTTTGTTTACTAGAGAGTATTGCCAATGCGGAGTGTAAAATTAGCATGGGGTATTCCTTTAGATGAGCGAGATTGCACGGGAAAATGGTGACAGTTTATTTATTTATTTGTTTATTCCATCAATTATATATGTTCATAATCACATTGATAACTGAGGGAAGAGAGGAGATGGATTTCCGTCGCATATACACGATTTCGGATTGGGTTCGGTGGAAGTTTTCAAAGGAAGACAGTTCTCACTTGATTCACCATAACTTGCTTCAAAATAGTCCGTTCGAGCTGCCGAAGCGCGCGTCCGACGCGTCGCAACGTCCGCTACGCAGCGTAGGCAAAATCGGCAATTGAAATGCGCTAATTTGAGCGGGGAATGGCGGCTTTTTTCTCCTTTTCGCGCTTGCTCGTGACTGGGGTTCTAGGTGACACTGGGGCAGTCACTGATATGTGATATGATGTGTAATATCAATATATTTTTATTCTAAATCAAGAATAGAATAATGTATGTATGTATAGAGAGGTACATCCATACTTTACTCTATTAATATCTAATAGCCGATACCAGGTCAGTAAGTTCACATTTCATTTTCTTATCACTCTCTGATAACAATGAATATTGAATTTTGTCGTAAAATGCGAAAATATCGTAAGATTTTCAGTAATTTTAACCGTTTCAACGTTCAGAGCTACCTAAAATTATGTTTACTGAATTCATCGTGCAACATTATATATGATTAGCCGAAAGAAGTGTTAAATTTTGCGATGACTGAAGGAAGATACAGTCTAGAGGAGCGGTCTGGAAGGAGAGGTAAAGAGAGGGAGTGTAGAGTGATGAGAGAGAGAGAGAGAGAGAGAGAGGCACATGGTAGCACAATCCATCGCATGTCTCGCGATGGCCAAAAGCAAGCGGTGTATCTTCTTTACTCGCTCTGATATCTTGAACTGATTCAAATAATGATTTCAAGCCAAAGTTACACACAACACATATAAACTAGATACATCACACGTTTTATAGCAGTTTCTGCGCATTTTCACCCAAATTAAACCCACGCCCCAAGCTAATTTGAAACTCTCCGCTCTGGCAATACTCTCTCACTTTCTTTGTTTACTAGAGAGTATTGCCAATGCGGAGTGTAAAATTAGCATGGGGTATTCCTTTAGATGAGCGAGATTGCACGGGAAAATGGTGACAGTTTATTTATTTATTTGTTTATTCCATCAATTATATATGTTCATAATCACATTGATAACTGAGGGAAGAGAGGAGATGGATTTCCGTCGCATATACACGATTTCGGATTGAGTTCGGTGGAAGTTTTCAAAGGAAGACAGTTCTCACTTGATTCACCATAACTTGCTTCAAAATAGTCCGTTCGAGCTGCCGAAGCGCGCGTCCGACGCGTCGCAACGTCCGCTACGCAGCGTAGGCAAAATCGGCAATTGAAATGCGCTAATTTGAGCGGGGAATGGCGGCTTTTTTCTCCTTTTCGCGCTTGCTCGTGACTGGGGTTCTAGGTGACACTGGGGCAGTCACTGATATGTGATATGATGTGTAATATCAATATATTTTTATTCTAAATCAAGAATAGAATAATGTATGTATGTATAGAGAGGTACATCCATACTTTACTCTATTAATATCTAATAGCCGATACCAGGTCAGTAAGTTCACATTTCATTTTCTTATCACTCTCTGATAACAATGAATATTGAATTTTGTCGTAAAATGCGAAAATATCGTAAGATTTTCAGTAATTTTAACCGTTTCAACGTTCAGAGCTACCTAAAATTATGTTTACTGAATTCATCGTGCAACATTATATATGATTAGCCGAAAGAAGTGTTAAATTTTGCGATGACTGAAGGAAGATACAGTCTAGAGGAGCGGTCTGGAAGGAGAGGTAAAGAGAGGGAGTGTAGAGTGATGAGAGAGAGAGAGAGAGAGAGAGAGGCACATGGTAGCACAATCCATCGCATGTCTCGCGATGGCCAAAAGCAAGCGGTGTATCTTCTTTACTCGCTCTGATATCTTGAACTGATTCAAATAATGATTTCAAGCCAAAGTTACACACAACACATATAAACTAGATACATCACACGTTTTATAGCAGTTTCTGCGCATTTTCACCCAAATTAAACCCACGCCCCAAGCTAATTTGAAACTCTCCGCTCTGGCAATACTCTCTCACTTTCTTTGTTTACTAGAGAGTATTGCCAATGCGGAGTGTAAAATTAGCATGGGGTATTCCTTTAGATGAGCGAGATTGCACGGGAAAATGGTGACAGTTTATTTATTTATTTGTTTATTCCATCAATTATATATGTTCATAATCACATTGATAACTGAGGGAAGAGAGGAGATGGATTTCCGTCGCATATACACGATTTCGGATTGAGTTCGGTGGAAGTTTTCAAAGGAAGACAGTTCTCACTTGATTCACCATAACTTGCTTCAAAATAGTCCGTTCGAGCTGCCGAAGCGCGCGTCCGACGCGTCGCAACGTCCGCTACGCAGCGTAGGCAAAATCGGCAATTGAAATGCGCTAATTTGAGCGGGGAATGGCGGCTTTTTTCTCCTTTTCGCGCTTGCTCGTGACTGGGGTTCTAGGTGACACTGGGGCAGTCACTGATATGTGATATGATGTGTAATATCAATATATTTTTATTCTAAATCAAGAATAGAATAATGTATGTATGTATAGAGAGGTACATCCATACTTTACTCTATTAATATCTAATAGCCGATACCAGGTCAGTAAGTTCACATTTCATTTTCTTATCACTCTCTGATAACAATGAATATTGAATTTTGTCGTAAAATGCGAAAATATCGTAAGATTTTCAGTAATTTTAACCGTTTCAACGTTCAGAGCTACCTAAAATTATGTTTACTGAATTCATCGTGCAACATTATATATGATTAGCCGAAAGAAGTGTTAAATTTTGCGATGACTGAAGGAAGATACAGTCTAGAGGAGCGGTCTGGAAGGAGAGGTAAAGAGAGGGAGTGTAGAGTGATGAGAGAGAGAGAGAGAGAGAGAGAGGCACATGGTAGCACAATCCATCGCATGTCTCGCGATGGCCAAAAGCAAGCGGTGTATCTTCTTTACTCGCTCTGATATCTTGAACTGATTCAAATAATGATTTCAAGCCAAAGTTACACACAACACATATAAACTAGATACATCACACGTTTTATAGCAGTTTCTGCGCATTTTCACCCAAATTAAACCCACGCCCCAAGCTAATTTGAAACTCTCCGCTCTGGCAATACTCTCTCACTTTCTTTGTTTACTAGAGAGTATTGCCAATGCGGAGTGTAAAATTAGCATGGGGTATTCCTTTAGATGAGCGAGATTGCACGGGAAAATGGTGACAGTTTATTTATTTATTTGTTTATTCCATCAATTATATATGTTCATAATCACATTGATAACTGAGGGAAGAGAGGAGATGGATTTCCGTCGCATATACACGATTTCGGATTGAGTTCGGTGGAAGTTTTCAAAGGAAGACAGTTCTCACTTGATTCACCATAACTTGCTTCAAAATAGTCCGTTCGAGCTGCCGAAGCGCGCGTCCGACGCGTCGCAACGTCCGCTACGCAGCGTAGGCAAAATCGGCAATTGAAATGCGCTAATTTGAGCGGGGAATGGCGGCTTTTTTCTCCTTTTCGCGCTTGCTCGTGACTGGGGTTCTAGGTGACACTGGGGCAGTCACTGATATGTGATATGATGTGTAATATCAATATATTTTTATTCTAAATCAAGAAAAGAATAAGGTATGTATGTAGAGAGAGGTACATCCATACTTTACTCTATTAATATCTAATAACCGATACCAGGTCAGTAAGTTCACATTTCATTTTCTTATCACTCTCTGATAACAATGAATATTGAATTTTGTCGTAAAATGCGAAAATATCGTAAGATTTTCAGTAATTTTAACCGTTTCAACGTTCAGAGCTACCTAAACTTATGTTTACTGAATTCATCGTGCAACATTATATATGATTAGCCGAAAGAAGTGTTAAATTTTGCGATGACTGAAGGAAGATACAGTCTAGAGGAGCGGTCTGGAAGGAGAGGTAGAGAGAGGGAGTGTAGAGTGATGAGAGAGAGAGAGAGAGAGAGAGAGAGAGAGAGAGAGGCACATGGTAGCACAATCCATCGCATGTCTCGCGATGGCCAAAAGCAAGCGGTGTATCTTCTTTACTCGCTCTGATATCTTGAACTGATTCAAATAATGATTTCAAGCCAAAGTTACACACAACACATATAAACTAGATACATCACACGTTTTATAGCAGTTTCTGCGCATTTTCACCCAAATTAAACCCACGCCCCAAGCTAATTTGAAACTCTCCGCTCTGGCAATACTCTCTCACTTTCTTTGTTTACTAGAGAGTATTGCCAATGCGGAGTGTAAAATTAGCATGGGGTATTCCTTTAGATGAGCGAGATTGCACGGGAAAATGGTGACAGTTTATTTATTTATTTGTTTATTCCATCAATTATATATGTTCATAATCACATTGATAACTGAGGGAAGAGAGGAGATGGATTTCCGTCGCATATACACGATTTCGGATTGAGTTCGGTGGAAGTTTTCAAAGGAAGACAGTTCTCACTTGATTCACCATAACTTGCTTCAAAATAGTCCGTTCGAGCTCCCGAAGCGCGCGTCCGACGCGTCGCAACGTCCGCTACGCAGCGTAGGCAAAATCGGCAATTGAAATGCGCTAATTTGAGCGGGGAATGGCGGCTTTTTTCTCCTTTTCGCGCTTGCTCGTGACTGGGGTTCTAGGTGACACTGGGGCAGTCACTGATATGTGATATGATGTGTAATATCAATATATTTTTATTCTAAATCAAGAATAGAATAATGTATGTATGTATAGAGAGGTACATCCATACTTTACTCTATTAATATCTAATAACCGATACCAGGTCAGTAAGTTCACATTTCATTTTCTTATCACTCTCTGATAACAATGAATATTGAATTTTGTCGTAAAATGCGAAAATATCGTAAGATTTTCAGTAATTTTAACCGTTTCAACATTCAGAGCTACCTAAAATTATGTTTACTGAATTCATCGTGCAACATTATATATGATTAGCCGAAAGAAGTGTTAAATTTTGCGATGACTGAAGGAAGATACAGTCTAGAGGAGCGGTCTGGAAGGAGAGGTAGAGAGAGGGAGTGTAGAGTGATGAGAGAGAGAGAGAGAGAGAGAGAGAGAGAGAGGCACATGGTAGCACAATCCATCGCATGTCTCGCGATGGCCAAAAGCAAGCGGTGTATCTTCTTTACTCGCTCTGATATCTTGAACTGATTCAAATAATGATTTCAAGCCAAAGTTACACACAACACATATAAACTAGATACATCACACGTTTTATAGCAGTTTCTGCGCATTTTCACCCAAATTAAACCCACACCCCAAGCTAATTTGAAACTCTCCGCTCTGGCAATACTCTCTCACTTTCTTTGTTTACTAGAGAGTATTGCCAATGCGGAGTGTAAAATTAGCATGGGGTATTCCTTTAAATGAGCGAGATTGCACGGGAAAATGGTGACAGTTTATTTTATTATTTGTTTATTCCATCAATTATATATGTTCATAATCACAATGATAACTGAGGGAAGAGAGGAGATGGATTTCCGTCGCATATACACGATTTCGGATTGAGTTCGGTGGAAGTTTTCAAAGGAAGACAGTTCTCACTTGATTCACCATAACTTGCTTCAAAATAGTCCGTTCGAGCTCCCGAAGCGTGCGTCCGACGCGTCGCAACGTCCGCTACGCAGCGTAGGCAAAATCGGCAATTGAAATGCGCTAATTTGAGCGGGGAATGGCTGCTTTTTTCTCCTTTTCGCGCTTGCTCGTGACTGGGGTTCTAGGTGACACTGGGGCAGTCACTGATATGTGATATGATGTGTAATATCAATATATTTTTATTCTAAATCAAGAATAGAATAATGTATGTATGTATAGAGAGGTACATCCATACTTTACTCTATTAATATCTAATAACCGATACCAGGTCAGTAAGTTCACATTTCATTTTCTTATCACTCTCTGATAACAATGAATATTGAATTTTGTCGTAAAATGCGAAAATATCGTAAGATTTTCAGTAATTTTAACCGTTTCAACATTCAGAGCTACCTAAAATTATGTTTACTGAATTCATCGTGCAACATTATATATGATTAGCCGAAAGAAGTGTTAAATTTTGCGATGACTGAAGGAAGATACAGTCTAGAGGAGCGGTCTGGAAGGAGAGGTAGAGAGAGGGAGTGTAGAGTGATGAGAGAGAGAGAGAGAGAGAGAGGCACATGGTAGCACAATCCATCGCATGTCTCGCGATGGCCAAAAGCAAGCGGTGTATCTTCTTTACTCGCTCTGATATCTTGAACTGATTCAAATAATGATTTCAAGCCAAAGTTACACACAACACATATAAACTAGATACATCACACGTTTTATAGCAGTTTCTGCGCATTTTCACCCAAATTAAACCCACGCCCCAAGCTAATTTGAAACTCTCCGCTCTGGCAATACTCTCTCATTTTCTTTGTTTACTAGAGAGTATTGCCAATGCGGAGTGTAAAATTAGCATGGGGTATTCCTTTAAATGAGCGAGATTGCACGGGAAAATGGTGACAGTTTATTTTATTATTTGTTTATTCCATCAATTATATATGTTCATAATCACAATGATAACTGAGGGAAGAGAGGAGATGGATTTCCGTCGCATATACACGATTTCGGATTGAGTTCGGTGGAAGTTTTCAAAGGAAGACAGTTCTCACTTGATTCACCATAACTTGCTTCAAAATAGTCCGTTCGAGCTCCCGAAGCGTGCGTCCGACGCGTCGCAACGTCCGCTACGCAGCGTAGGCAAAATCGGCAATTGAAATGCGCTAATTTGAGCGGGGAATGGCGGCTTTTTTCTCCTTTTCGCGCTTGCTCGTGACTGGGGTTCTAGGTGGCACTGGGGCAGTCACTGATATGTGATATGATATGTAATATCAATATATTTTTATTCTAAATCAAGAAAAGAATAAGGTATGTATGTAGAGAGAGGTACATCCATACCTTACTCTATTAATATCTAATAACCGATACCAGGTCAGTGAGTTCGCATTTCATTTTCTTATCACTCTCTGATAACAATGAATATTGAATTTTGTCGTAAAATGCGAAAATATCGTAAGATTTTCAGTCATTTTAACCGTTTCAACGTTCAGAGCTACCTAAAATTATGTTTACTGAATTCATCGTGCAACATTATATATGATTAGCCGAAAGAAGTGTTAAATTTTGCGATGACTGAAGGAAGATACAGTCTAGAGGAGCGGTCTGGAAGGAGAGGTAGAGAGAGGGAGTGTAGAGTGATGAGAGAGAGAGAGAGAGAGAGAGAGAGAGAGAGAGAGAGGCACATGGTAGCACAATGGCCAAAAGCAAGCGGTGTATCTTCTTTACTCGCTCTGATATCTTGAACTGATTCAAATAATGATTTCAAGCCAAAGTTACACACAACACATATAAACTAGATACATCACACGTTTTATAGCAGTTTCTGCGCATTTTCACCCAAATTAAACCCACACCCCAAGCTAATTTGAAACTCTCCGCTCTGGCAATACTCTCTCACTTTCTTTGTTTACTAGAGAGTATTGCCAATGCGGAGTGTAAAATTAGCATGGGGTATTCCTTTAAATGAGCGAGATTGCACGGGAAAATGGTGACAGTTTATTTTATTATTTGTTTATTCCATCAATTATATATGTTCATAATCACAATGATAACTGAGGGAAGAGAGGAGATGGATTTCCGTCGCATATACACGATTTCGGATTGAGTTCGGTGGAAGTTTTCAAAGGAAGACAGTTCTCACTTGATTCACCATAACTTGCTTCAAAATAGTCCGTTCGAGCTCCCGAAGCGTGCGTCCGACGCGTCGCAACGTCCGCTACGCAGCGTAGGCAAAATCGGCAATTGAAATGCGCTAATTTGAGCGGGGAATGGCTGCTTTTTTCTCCTTTTCGCGCTTGCTCGTGACTGGGGTTCTAGGTGACACTGGGGCAGTCACTGATATGTGATATGATGTGTAATATCAATATATTTTTATTCTAAATCAAGAATAGAATAATGTATGTATGTATAGAGAGGTACATCCATACTTTACTCTATTAATATCTAATAACCGATACCAGGTCAGTAAGTTCACATTTCATTTTCTTATCACTCTCTGATAACAATGAATATTGAATTTTGTCGTAAAATGCGAAAATATCGTAAGATTTTCAGTAATTTTAACCGTTTCAACATTCAGAGCTACCTAAAATTATGTTTACTGAATTCATCGTGCAACATTATATATGATTAGCCGAAAGAAGTGTTAAATTTTGCGATGACTGAAGGAAGATACAGTCTAGAGGAGCGGTCTGGAAGGAGAGGTAGAGAGAGGGAGTGTAGAGTGATGAGAGAGAGAGAGAGAGAGAGAGGCACATGGTAGCACAATCCATCGCATGTCTCGCGATGGCCAAAAGCAAGCGGTGTATCTTCTTTACTCGCTCTGATATCTTGAACTGATTCAAATAATGATTTCAAGCCAAAGTTACACATAACACATATAAACTAGATACATCACACGTTTTATAGCAGTTTCTGCGCATTTTCACCCAAATTAAACCCACGCCCCAAGCTAATTTGAAACTCTCCGCTCTGGCAATACTCTCTCATTTTCTTTGTTTACTAGAGAGTATTGCCAATGCGGAGTGTAAAATTAGCATGGGGTATTCCTTTAAATGAGCGAGATTGCACGGGAAAATGGTTACAGTTTATTTTATTATTTGTTTATTCCATCAATTATATATGTTCATAATCACATTGATAACAGAGGGAAGAGAGGAGATGGATTTCCGTCGCATATACACGATTTCGGATTGAGTTCGGAGGAAGTTTTCAAAGGAAGACAGTTCTCACTTGATTCACCATAACTTGCTTCAAAATAGTCCGTTCGAGCTCCCGAAGCGTGCGTCCGACGCGTCGCAACGTCCGCTACGCAGCGTAGGCAAAATCGGCAATTGAAATGCGCTAATTTGAGCGGGGAATGGCTGCTTTTTTCTCCTTTTCGCGCTTGCTCGTGACTGGGGTTCTAGGTGACACTGGGGCAGTCACTGATATGTGATATGATGTGTAATATCAATATATTTTTATTCTAAATCAAGAATAGAATAATGTATGTATGTATAGAGAGGTACATCCATACTTTACTCTATTAATATCTAATAACCGATACCAGGTCAGTAAGTTCACATTTCATTTTCTTATCACTCTCTGATAACAATGAATATTGAATTTTGTCGTAAAATGCGAAAATATCGTAAGATTTTCAGTAATTTTAACCGTTTCAACATTCAGAGCTACCTAAAATTATGTTTACTGAATTCATCGTGCAACATTATATATGATTAGCCGAAAGAAGTGTTAAATTTTGCGATGACTGAAGGAAGATACAGTCTAGAGGAGCGGTCTGGAAGGAGAGGTAGAGAGAGGGAGTGTAGAGTGATGAGAGAGAGAGAGAGAGAGAGAGGCACATGGTAGCACAATCCATCGCATGTCTCGCGATGGCCAAAAGCAAGCGGTGTATCTTCTTTACTCGCTCTGATATCTTGAACTGATTCAAATAATGATTTCAAGCCAAAGTTACACACAACACATATAAACTAGATACATCACACGTTTTATAGCAGTTTCTGCGCATTTTCACCCAAATTAAACCCACGCCCCAAGCTAATTTGAAACTCTCCGCTCTGGCAATACTCTCTCATTTTCTTTGTTTACTAGAGAGTATTGCCAATGCGGAGTGTAAAATTAGCATGGGGTATTCCTTTAAATGAGCGAGATTGCACGGGAAAATGGTTACAGTTTATTTTATTATTTGTTTATTCCATCAATTATATATGTTCATAATCACATTGATAACAGAGGGAAGAGAGGAGATGGATTTCCGTCGCATATACACGATTTCGGATTGAGTTCGGAGGAAGTTTTCAAAGGAAGACAGTTCTCACTTGATTCACCATAACTTGCTTCAAAATAGTCCGTTCGAGCTCCCGAAGCGTGCGTCCGACGCGTCGCAACGTCCGCTACGCAGCGTAGGCAAAATCGGCAATTGAAATGCGCTAATTTGAGCGGGGAATGGCTGCTTTTTTCTCCTTTTCGCGCTTGCTCGTGACTGGGGTTCTAGGTGACACTGGGGCAGTCACTGATATGTGATATGATGTGTAATATCAATATATTTTTATTCTAAATCAAGAATAGAATAATGTATGTATGTATAGAGAGGTACATCCATACTTTACTCTATTAATATCTAATAACCGATACCAGGTCAGTAAGTTCACATTTCATTTTCTTATCACTCTCTGATAACAATGAATATTGAATTTTGTCGTAAAATGCGAAAATATCGTAAGATTTTCAGTAATTTTAACCGTTTCAACATTCAGAGCTACCTAAAATTATGTTTACTGAATTCATCGTGCAACATTATATATGATTAGCCGAAAGAAGTGTTAAATTTTGCGATGACTGAAGGAAGATACAGTCTAGAGGAGCGGTCTGGAAGGAGAGGTAGAGAGAGGGAGTGTAGAGTGATGAGAGAGAGAGAGAGAGAGAGAGGCACATGGTAGCACAATCCATCGCATGTCTCGCGATGGCCAAAAGCAAGCGGTGTATCTTCTTTACTCGCTCTGATATCTTGAACTGATTCAAATAATGATTTCAAGCCAAAGTTACACACAACACATATAAACTAGATACATCACACGTTTTATAGCAGTTTCTGCGCATTTTCACCCAAATTAAACCCACGCCCCAAGCTAATTTGAAACTCTCCGCTCTGGCAATACTCTCTCATTTTCTTTGTTTACTAGAGAGTATTGCCAATGCGGAGTGTAAAATTAGCATGGGGTATTCCTTTAAATGAGCGAGATTGCACGGGAAAATGGTTACAGTTTATTTTATTATTTGTTTATTCCATCAATTATATATGTTCATAATCACATTGATAACAGAGGGAAGAGAGGAGATGGATTTCCGTCGCATATACACGATTTCGGATTGAGTTCGGAGGAAGTTTTCAAAGGAAGACAGTTCTCACTTGATTCACCATAACTTGCTTCAAAATAGTCCGTTCGAGCTCCCGAAGCGTGCGTCCGACGCGTCGCAACGTCCGCTACGCAGCGTAGGCAAAATCGGCAATTGAAATGCGCTAATTTGAGCGGGGAATGGCTGCTTTTTTCTCCTTTTCGCGCTTGCTCGTGACTGGGGTTCTAGGTGACACTGGGGCAGTCACTGATATGTGATATGATGTGTAATATCAATATATTTTTATTCTAAATCAAGAATAGAATAATGTATGTATGTATAGAGAGGTACATCCATACTTTACTCTATTAATATCTAATAACCGATACCAGGTCAGTAAGTTCACATTTCATTTTCTTATCACTCTCTGATAACAATGAATATTGAATTTTGTCGTAAAATGCGAAAATATCGTAAGATTTTCAGTAATTTTAACCGTTTCAACATTCAGAGCTACCTAAAATTATGTTTACTGAATTCATCGTGCAACATTATATATGATTAGCCGAAAGAAGTGTTAAATTTTGCGATGACTGAAGGAAGATACAGTCTAGAGGAGCGGTCTGGAAGGAGAGGTAGAGAGAGGGAGTGTAGAGTGATGAGAGAGAGAGAGAGAGAGAGAGGCACATGGTAGCACAATCCATCGCATGTCTCGCGATGGCCAAAAGCAAGCGGTGTATCTTCTTTACTCGCTCTGATATCTTGAACTGATTCAAATAATGATTTCAAGCCAAAGTTACACACAACACATATAAACTAGATACATCACACGTTTTATAGCAGTTTCTGCGCATTTTCACCCAAATTAAACCCACGCCCCAAGCTAATTTGAAACTCTCCGCTCTGGCAATACTCTCTCATTTTCTTTGTTTACTAGAGAGTATTGCCAATGCGGAGTGTAAAATTAGCATGGGGTATTCCTTTAAATGAGCGAGATTGCACGGGAAAATGGTTACAGTTTATTTTATTATTTGTTTATTCCATCAATTATATATGTTCATAATCACATTGATAACAGAGGGAAGAGAGGAGATGGATTTCCGTCGCATATACACGATTTCGGATTGAGTTCGGAGGAAGTTTTCAAAGGAAGACAGTTCTCACTTGATTCACCATAACTTGCTTCAAAATAGTCCGTTCGAGCTCCCGAAGCGTGCGTCCGACGCGTCGCAACGTCCGCTACGCAGCGTAGGCAAAATCGGCAATTGAAATGCGCTAATTTGAGCGGGGAATGGCTGCTTTTTTCTCCTTTTCGCGCTTGCTCGTGACTGGGGTTCTAGGTGACACTGGGGCAGTCACTGATATGTGATATGATGTGTAATATCAATATATTTTTATTCTAAATCAAGAATAGAATAATGTATGTATGTATAGAGAGGTACATCCATACTTTACTCTATTAATATCTAATAACCGATACCAGGTCAGTAAGTTCACATTTCATTTTCTTATCACTCTCTGATAACAATGAATATTGAATTTTGTCGTAAAATGCGAAAATATCGTAAGATTTTCAGTAATTTTAACCGTTTCAACATTCAGAGCTACCTAAAATTATGTTTACTGAATTCATCGTGCAACATTATATATGATTAGCCGAAAGAAGTGTTAAATTTTGCGATGACTGAAGGAAGATACAGTCTAGAGGAGCGGTCTGGAAGGAGAGGTAGAGAGAGGGAGTGTAGAGTGATGAGAGAGAGAGAGAGAGAGAGAGGCACATGGTAGCACAATCCATCGCATGTCTCGCGATGGCCAAAAGCAAGCGGTGTATCTTCTTTACTCGCTCTGATATCTTGAACTGATTCAAATAATGATTTCAAGCCAAAGTTACACACAACACATATAAACTAGATACATCACACGTTTTATAGCAGTTTCTGCGCATTTTCACCCAAATTAAACCCACGCCCCAAGCTAATTTGAAACTCTCCGCTCTGGCAATACTCTCTCATTTTCTTTGTTTACTAGAGAGTATTGCCAATGCGGAGTGTAAAATTAGCATGGGGTATTCCTTTAAATGAGCGAGATTGCACGGGAAAATGGTTACAGTTTATTTTATTATTTGTTTATTCCATCAATTATATATGTTCATAATCACATTGATAACAGAGGGAAGAGAGGAGATGGATTTCCGTCGCATATACACGATTTCGGATTGAGTTCGGAGGAAGTTTTCAAAGGAAGACAGTTCTCACTTGATTCACCATAACTTGCTTCAAAATAGTCCGTTCGAGCTCCCGAAGCGTGCGTCCGACGCGTCGCAACGTCCGCTACGCAGCGTAGGCAAAATCGGCAATTGAAATGCGCTAATTTGAGCGGGGAATGGCTGCTTTTTTCTCCTTTTCGCGCTTGCTCGTGACTGGGGTTCTAGGTGACACTGGGGCAGTCACTGATATGTGATATGATGTGTAATATCAATATATTTTTATTCTAAATCAAGAATAGAATAATGTATGTATGTATAGAGAGGTACATCCATACTTTACTCTATTAATATCTAATAACCGATACCAGGTCAGTAAGTTCACATTTCATTTTCTTATCACTCTCTGATAACAATGAATATTGAATTTTGTCGTAAAATGCGAAAATATCGTAAGATTTTCAGTAATTTTAACCGTTTCAACATTCAGAGCTACCTAAAATTATGTTTACTGAATTCATCGTGCAACATTATATATGATTAGCCGAAAGAAGTGTTAAATTTTGCGATGACTGAAGGAAGATACAGTCTAGAGGAGCGGTCTGGAAGGAGAGGTAGAGAGAGGGAGTGTAGAGTGATGAGAGAGAGAGAGAGAGAGAGAGGCACATGGTAGCACAATCCATCGCATGTCTCGCGATGGCCAAAAGCAAGCGGTGTATCTTCTTTACTCGCTCTGATATCTTGAACTGATTCAAATAATGATTTCAAGCCAAAGTTACACACAACACATATAAACTAGATACATCACACGTTTTATAGCAGTTTCTGCGCATTTTCACCCAAATTAAACCCACGCCCCAAGCTAATTTGAAACTCTCCGCTCTGGCAATACTCTCTCACTTTCTTTGTTTACTAGAGAGTATTGCCAATGCGGAGGGTAAAATTAGCATGGGGTATTCCTTTAAATGAGCGAGATTGCACGGGAAAATGGTGACAGTTTATTTATTTATTTGTTTATTCCATCAATTATATATGTTCATAATCACATTGATAACTGAGGGAAGAGAGGAGATGGATTTCCGTCGCATATACACGATTTCGGATTGAGTTCGGTGGAAGTTTTCAAAGGAAGACAGTTCTCACTTGATTCACCATAACTTGCTTCAAAATAGTCCGTTCGAGCTGCCGAAGCGTGCGTCCGACGCGTCGCAACGTCCGCTACGCAGCGTAGGCAAAATCGGCAATTGAAATGCGCTAATTTGAGCGGGGAATGGCGGCTTTTTTCTCCTTTTCGCGCTTGCTCGTGACTGGGGTTCTAGGTGACACTGGGGCAGTCACTGATATGTGATATGATGTGTAATATCAATATATTTTTATTCTAAATCAAGAAAAGAATAAGGTATGTATGTAGAGAGAGGTACATCCATACTTTACTCTATTAATATCTAATAACCGATACCAGGTCAGTGAGTTCGCATTTCATTTTCTTATCACTCTCTGATAACAATGAATATTGAATTTTGTCGTAAAATGCGAACATATCGTAAGATTTTCAGTAATTTTAACCGTTTCAACGTTCAGAGCTACCTAAAATTATGTTTACTGAATTCATCGTGCAACATTATATATGATTAGCCGAAAGAAGTGTTAAATTTTGCGATGACTGAAGGAAGATACAGTCTAGAGGAGCGGTCTGGAAGGAGAGGTAAAGAGAGGGAGTGTAGAGTGATGAGAGAGAGAGAGAGAGAGAGAGAGAGAGAGAGAGAGAGAGAGAGGCACATGGTAGCACAATCCATCGCATGTCTCGCGATGGCCAAAAGCAAGCGGTGTATCTTCTTTACTCGCTCTGATATCTTGAACTGATTCAAATAATGATTTCAAGCCAAAGTTACACACAACACATATAAACTAGATACATCACACGTTTTATAGCAGTTTCTGCGCATTTTCACCCAAATTAAACCCACGCCCCAAGCTAATTTGAAACTCTCCGCTCTGGCAATACTCTCTCACTTTCTTTGTTTACTAGAGAGTATTGCCAATGCGGAGTGTAAAATTAGCATGGGGTATTCCTTTAGATGAGCGAGATTGCACGGGAAAATGGTGACAGTTTATTTATTTATTTGTTTATTCCATCAATTATATATGTTCATAATCACATTGATAACTGAGGGAAGAGAGGAGATGGATTTCCGTCGCATATACACGATTTCGGATTGAGTTCGGTGGAAGTTTTCAAAGGAAGACAGTTCTCACTTGATTCACCATAACTTGCTTCAAAATAGTCCGTTCGAGCTGCCGAAGCGCGCGTCCGACGCGTCGCAACGTCCGCTACGCAGCGTAGGCAAAATCGGCAATTGAAATGCGCTAATTTGAGCGGGGAATGGCGGCTTTTTTCTCCTTTTCGCGCTTGCTCGTGACTGGGGTTCTAGGTGACACTGGGGCAGTCACTGATATGTGATATGATGTGTAATATCAATATATTTTTATTCTAAATCAAGAATAGAATAATGTATGTATGTAGAGAGAGGTACATCCATACTTTACTCTATTAATATCTAATAACCGATACCAGGTCAGTAAGTTCACATTTCATTTTCTTATCACTCTCTGATAACAATGAATATTGAATTTTGTCGTAAAATGCGAAAATATCGTAAGATTTTCAGTAATTTTAACCGTTTCAACGTTCAGAGCTACCTAAAATTATGTTTACTGAATTCATCGTGCAACATTATATATGATTAGCCGAAAGAAGTGTTAAATTTTGCGATGACTGAAGGAAGATACAGTCTAGAGGAGCGGTCTGGAAGGAGAGGTAAAGAGAGGGAGTGTAGAGTGATGAGAGAGAGAGAGAGAGAGAGAGAGAGAGAGAGAGAGAGAGGCACATGGTAGCACAATCCATCGCATGTCTCGCGATGGCCAAAAGCAAGCGGTGTATCTTCTTTACTCGCTCTGATATCTTGAACTGATTCAAATAATGATTTCAAGCCAAAGTTACACACAACACATATAAACTAGATACATCACACGTTTTATAGCAGTTTCTGCGCATTTTCACCCAAATTAAACCCACGCCCCAAGCTAATTTGAAACTCTCCGCTCTGGCAATACTCTCTCACTTTCTTTGTTTACTAGAGAGTATTGCCAATGCGGAGTGTAAAATTAGCATGGGGTATTCCTTTAGATGAGCGAGATTGCACGGGAAAATGGTGACAGTTTATTTATTTATTTGTTTATTCCATCAATTATATATGTTCATAATCACATTGATAACTGAGGGAAGAGAGGAGATGGATTTCCGTCGCATATACACGATTTCGGATTGAGTTCGGTGGAAGTTTTCAAAGGAAGACAGTTCTCACTTGATTCACCATAACTTGCTTCAAAATAGTCCGTTCGAGCTGCCGAAGCGCGCGTCCGACGCGTCGCAACGTCCGCTACGCAGCGTAGGCAAAATCGGCAATTGAAATGCGCTAATTTGAGCGGGGAATGGCGGCTTTTTTCTCCTTTTCGCGCTTGCTCGTGACTGGGGTTCTAGGTGACACTGGGGCAGTCACTGATATGTGATATGATGTGTAATATCAATATATTTTTATTCTAAATCAAGAATAGAATAATGTATGTATGTAGAGAGAGGTACATCCATACTTTACTCTATTAATATCTAATAACCGATACCAGGTCAGTAAGTTCACATTTCATTTTCTTATCACTCTCTGATAACAATGAATATTGAATTTTGTCGTAAAATGCGAAAATATCGTAAGATTTTCAGTAATTTTAACCGTTTCAACGTTCAGAGCTACCTAAAATTATGTTTACTGAATTCATCGTGCAACATTATATATGATTAGCCGAAAGAAGTGTTAAATTTTGCGATGACTGAAGGAAGATACAGTCTAGAGGAGCGGTCTGGAAGGAGAGGTAAAGAGAGGGAGTGTAGAGTGATGAGAGAGAGAGAGAGAGAGAGAGAGAGAGAGAGGCACATGGTAGCACAATCCATCGCATGTCTCGCGATGGCCAAAAGCAAGCGGTGTATCTTCTTTACTCGCTCTGATATCTTGAACTGATTCAAATAATGATTTCAAGCCAAAGTTACACACAACACATATAAACTAGATACATCACACGTTTTATAGCAGTTTCTGCGCATTTTCACCCAAATTAAACCCACGCCCCAAGCTAATTTGAAACTCTCCGCTCTGGCAATACTCTCTCACTTTCTTTGTTTACTAGAGAGTATTGCCAATGCGGAGTGTAAAATTAGCATGGGGTATTCCTTTAGATGAGCGAGATTGCACGGGAAAATGGTGACAGTTTATTTATTTATTTGTTTATTCCATCAATTATATATGTTCATAATCACATTGATAACTGAGGGAAGAGAGGAGATGGATTTCCGTCGCATATACACGATTTCGGATTGAGTTCGGTGGAAGTTTTCAAAGGAAGACAGTTCTCACTTGATTCACCATAACTTGCTTCAAAATAGTCCGTTCGAGCTGCCGAAGCGCGCGTCCGACGCGTCGCAACGTCCGCTACGCAGCGTAGGCAAAATCGGCAATTGAAATGCGCTAATTTGAGCGGGGAATGGCGGCTTTTTTCTCCTTTTCGCGCTTGCTCGTGACTGGGGTTCTAGGTGACACTGGGGCAGTCACTGATATGTGATATGATGTGTAATATCAATATATTTTTATTCTAAATCAAGAATAGAATAATGTATGTATGTAGAGAGAGGTACATCCATACTTTACTCTATTAATATCTAATAACCGATACCAGGTCAGTAAGTTCACATTTCATTTTCTTATCACTCTCTGATAACAATGAATATTGAATTTTGTCGTAAAATGCGAAAATATCGTAAGATTTTCAGTAATTTTAACCGTTTCAACGTTCAGAGCTACCTAAAATTATGTTTACTGAATTCATCGTGCAACATTATATATGATTAGCCGAAAGAAGTGTTAAATTTTGCGATGACTGAAGGAAGATACAGTCTAGAGGAGCGGTCTGGAAGGAGAGGTAAAGAGAGGGAGTGTAGAGTGATGAGAGAGAGAGAGAGAGAGAGAGAGAGAGAGGCACATGGTAGCACAATCCATCGCATGTCTCGCGATGGCCAAAAGCAAGCGGTGTATCTTCTTTACTCGCTCTGATATCTTGAACTGATTCAAATAATGATTTCAAGCCAAAGTTACACACAACACATATAAACTAGATACATCACACGTTTTATAGCAGTTTCTGCGCATTTTCACCCAAATTAAACCCACGCCCCAAGCTAATTTGAAACTCTCCGCTCTGGCAATACTCTCTCACTTTCTTTGTTTACTAGAGAGTATTGCCAATGCGGAGTGTAAAATTAGCATGGGGTATTCCTTTAGATGAGCGAGATTGCACGGGAAAATGGTGACAGTTTATTTATTTATTTGTTTATTCCATCAATTATATATGTTCATAATCACATTGATAACTGAGGGAAGAGAGGAGATGGATTTCCGTCGCATATACACGATTTCGGATTGAGTTCGGTGGAAGTTTTCAAAGGAAGACAGTTCTCACTTGATTCACCATAACTTGCTTCAAAATAGTCCGTTCGAGCTGCCGAAGCGCGCGTCCGACGCGTCGCAACGTCCGCTACGCAGCGTAGGCAAAATCGGCAATTGAAATGCGCTAATTTGAGCGGGGAATGGCGGCTTTTTTCTCCTTTTCGCGCTTGCTCGTGACTGGGGTTCTAGGTGACACTGGGGCAGTCACTGATATGTGATATGATGTGTAATATCAATATATTTTTATTCTAAATCAAGAATAGAATAATGTATGTATGTAGAGAGAGGTACATCCATACTTTACTCTATTAATATCTAATAACCGATACCAGGTCAGTAAGTTCACATTTCATTTTCTTATCACTCTCTGATAACAATGAATATTGAATTTTGTCGTAAAATGCGAAAATATCGTAAGATTTTCAGTAATTTTAACCGTTTCAACATTCAGAGCTACCTAAAATTATGTTTACTGAATTCATCGTGCAACATTATATATGATTAGCCGAAAGAAGTGTTAAATTTTGCGATGACTGAAGGAAGATACAGTCTAGAGGAGCGGTCTGGAAGGAGAGGTAAAGAGAGGGAGTGTAGAGTGATGAGAGAGAGAGAGAGAGAGAGAGAGAGAGAGGCACATGGTAGCACAATCCATCGCATGTCTCGCGATGGCCAAAAGCAAGCGGTGTATCTTCTTTACTCGCTCTGATATCTTGAACTGATTCAAATAATGATTTCAAGCCAAAGTTACACACAACACATATAAACTAGATACATCACACGTTTTATAGCAGTTTCTGCGCATTTTCACCCAAATTAAACCCACACCCCAAGCTAATTTGAAACTCTCCGCTCTGGCAATACTCTCTCACTTTCTTTGTTTACTAGAGAGTATTGCCAATGCGGAGTGTAAAATTAGCATGGGGTATTCCTTTAAATGAGCGAGATTGCACGGGAAAATGGTGACAGTTTATTTTATTATTTGTTTATTCCATCAATTATATATGTTCATAATCACAATGATAACTGAGGGAAGAGAGGAGATGGATTTCCGTCGCATATACACGATTTCGGATTGAGTTCGGTGGAAGTTTTCAAAGGAAGACAGTTCTCACTTGATTCACCATAACTTGCTTCAAAATAGTCCGTTCGAGCTCCCGAAGCGTGCGTCCGACGCGTCGCAACGTCCGCTACGCAGCGTAGGCAAAATCGGCAATTGAAATGCGCTAATTTGAGCGGGGAATGGCTGCTTTTTTCTCCTTTTCGCGCTTGCTCGTGACTGGGGTTCTAGGTGACACTGGGGCAGTCACTGATATGTGATATGATGTGTAATTTCAATATATTTTTATTCTAAATCAAGAATAGAATAATGTATGTATGTATAGAGAGGTACATCCATACTTTACTCTATTAATATCTAATAACCGATACCAGGTCAGTAAGTTCACATTTCATTTTCTTATCACTCTCTGATAACAATGAATATTGAATTTTGTCGTAAAATGCGAAAATATCGTAAGATTTTCAGTAATTTTAACCGTTTCAACATTCAGAGCTACCTAAAATTATGTTTACTGAATTCATCGTGCAACATTATATATGATTAGCCGAAAGAAGTGTTAAATTTTGCGATGACTGAAGGAAGATACAGTCTAGAGGAGCGGTCTGGAAGGAGAGGTAGAGAGAGGGAGTGTAGAGTGATGAGAGAGAGAGAGAGAGAGAGAGGCACATGGTAGCACAATCCATCGCATGTCTCGCGATGGCCAAAAGCAAGCGGTGTATCTTCTTTACTCGCTCTGATATCTTGAACTGATTCAAATAATGATTTCAAGCCAAAGTTACACACAACACATATAAACTAGATACATCACACGTTTTATAGCAGTTTCTGCGCATTTTCACCCAAATTAAACCCACGCCCCAAGCTAATTTGAAACTCTCCGCTCTGGCAATACTCTCTCATTTTCTTTGTTTACTAGAGAGTATTGCCAATGCGGAGTGTAAAATTAGCATGGGGTATTCCTTTAAATGAGCGAGATTGCACGGGAAAATGGTGACAGTTTATTTTATTATTTGTTTATTCCATCAATTATATATGTTCATAATCACAATGATAACTGAGGGAAGAGAGGAGATGGATTTCCGTCGCATATACACGATTTCGGATTGAGTTCGGTGGAAGTTTTCAAAGGAAGACAGTTCTCACTTGATTCACCATAACTTGCTTCAAAATAGTCCGTTCGAGCTCCCGAAGCGTGCGTCCGACGCGTCGCAACGTCCGCTACGCAGCGTAGGCAAAATCGGCAATTGAAATGCGCTAATTTGAGCGGGGAATGGCGGCTTTTTTCTCCTTTTCGCGCTTGCTCGTGACTGGGGTTCTAGGTGGCACTGGGGCAGTCACTGATATGTGATATGATATGTAATATCAATATATTTTTATTCTAAATCAAGAAAAGAATAAGGTATGTATGTAGAGAGAGGTACATCCATACCTTACTCTATTAATATCTAATAACCGATACCAGGTCAGTGAGTTCGCATTTCATTTTCTTATCACTCTCTGATAACAATGAATATTGAATTTTGTCGTAAAATGCGAAAATATCGTAAGATTTTCAGTCATTTTAACCGTTTCAACGTTCAGAGCTACCTAAAATTATGTTTACTGAATTCATCGTGCAACATTATATATGATTAGCCGAAAGAAGTGTTAAATTTTGCGATGACTGAAGGAAGATACAGTCTAGAGGAGCGGTCTGGAAGGAGAGGTAGAGAGAGGGAGTGTAGAGTGATGAGAGAGAGAGAGAGAGAGAGAGAGAGAGAGAGAGAGAGGCACATGGTAGCACAATGGCCAAAAGCAAGCGGTGTATCTTCTTTACTCGCTCTGATATCTTGAACTGATTCAAATAATGATTTCAAGCCAAAGTTACACACAACACATATAAACTAGATACATCACACGTTTTATAGCAGTTTCTGCGCATTTTCACCCAAATTAAACCCACACCCCAAGCTAATTTGAAACTCTCCGCTCTGGCAATACTCTCTCACTTTCTTTGTTTACTAGAGAGTATTGCCAATGCGGAGTGTAAAATTAGCATGGGGTATTCCTTTAAATGAGCGAGATTGCACGGGAAAATGGTGACAGTTTATTTTATTATTTGTTTATTCCATCAATTATATATGTTCATAATCACAATGATAACTGAGGGAAGAGAGGAGATGGATTTCCGTCGCATATACACGATTTCGGATTGAGTTCGGTGGAAGTTTTCAAAGGAAGACAGTTCTCACTTGATTCACCATAACTTGCTTCAAAATAGTCCGTTCGAGCTCCCGAAGCGTGCGTCCGACGCGTCGCAACGTCCGCTACGCAGCGTAGGCAAAATCGGCAATTGAAATGCGCTAATTTGAGCGGGGAATGGCTGCTTTTTTCTCCTTTTCGCGCTTGCTCGTGACTGGGGTTCTAGGTGACACTGGGGCAGTCACTGATATGTGATATGATGTGTAATATCAATATATTTTTATTCTAAATCAAGAATAGAATAATGTATGTATGTATAGAGAGGTACATCCATACTTTACTCTATTAATATCTAATAACCGATACCAGGTCAGTAAGTTCACATTTCATTTTCTTATCACTCTCTGATAACAATGAATATTGAATTTTGTCGTAAAATGCGAAAATATCGTAAGATTTTCAGTAATTTTAACCGTTTCAACATTCAGAGCTACCTAAAATTATGTTTACTGAATTCATCGTGCAACATTATATATGATTAGCCGAAAGAAGTGTTAAATTTTGCGATGACTGAAGGAAGATACAGTCTAGAGGAGCGGTCTGGAAGGAGAGGTAGAGAGAGGGAGTGTAGAGTGATGAGAGAGAGAGAGAGAGAGAGAGGCACATGGTAGCACAATCCATCGCATGTCTCGCGATGGCCAAAAGCAAGCGGTGTATCTTCTTTACTCGCTCTGATATCTTGAACTGATTCAAATAATGATTTCAAGCCAAAGTTACACACAACACATATAAACTAGATACATCACACGTTTTATAGCAGTTTCTGCGCATTTTCACCCAAATTAAACCCACGCCCCAAGCTAATTTGAAACTCTCCGCTCTGGCAATACTCTCTCATTTTCTTTGTTTACTAGAGAGTATTGCCAATGCGGAGTGTAAAATTAGCATGGGGTATTCCTTTAAATGAGCGAGATTGCACGGGAAAATGGTTACAGTTTATTTTATTATTTGTTTATTCCATCAATTATATATGTTCATAATCACATTGATAACAGAGGGAAGAGAGGAGATGGATTTCCGTCGCATATACACGATTTCGGATTGAGTTCGGAGGAAGTTTTCAAAGGAAGACAGTTCTCACTTGATTCACCATAACTTGCTTCAAAATAGTCCGTTCGAGCTCCCGAAGCGTGCGTCCGACGCGTCGCAACGTCCGCTACGCAGCGTAGGCAAAATCGGCAATTGAAATGCGCTAATTTGAGCGGGGAATGGCTGCTTTTTTCTCCTTTTCGCGCTTGCTCGTGACTGGGGTTCTAGGTGACACTGGGGCAGTCACTGATATGTGATATGATGTGTAATATCAATATATTTTTATTCTAAATCAAGAATAGAATAATGTATGTATGTATAGAGAGGTACATCCATACTTTACTCTATTAATATCTAATAACCGATACCAGGTCAGTAAGTTCACATTTCATTTTCTTATCACTCTCTGATAACAATGAATATTGAATTTTGTCGTAAAATGCGAAAATATCGTAAGATTTTCAGTAATTTTAACCGTTTCAACATTCAGAGCTACCTAAAATTATGTTTACTGAATTCATCGTGCAACATTATATATGATTAGCCGAAAGAAGTGTTAAATTTTGCGATGACTGAAGGAAGATACAGTCTAGAGGAGCGGTCTGGAAGGAGAGGTAGAGAGAGGGAGTGTAGAGTGATGAGAGAGAGAGAGAGAGAGAGAGGCACATGGTAGCACAATCCATCGCATGTCTCGCGATGGCCAAAAGCAAGCGGTGTATCTTCTTTACTCGCTCTGATATCTTGAACTGATTCAAATAATGATTTCAAGCCAAAGTTACACACAACACATATAAACTAGATACATCACACGTTTTATAGCAGTTTCTGCGCATTTTTCACCCAAATTAAACCCACGCCCCCAAGCTAATTTGAAACTCTCCGCTCTGGCAATACTCTCTCATTTTCTTTGTTTACTAGAGAGTATTGCCAATGCGGAGTGTAAAATTAGCATGGGGTATTCCTTTAAATGAGCGAGATTGCACGGGAAAATGGTTACAGTTTATTTTATTATTTGTTTATTCCATCAATTATATATGTTCATAATCACATTGATAACAGAGGGAAGAGAGGAGATGGATTTCCGTCGCATATACACGATTTCGGATTGAGTTCGGAGGAAGTTTTCAAAGGAAGACAGTTCTCACTTGATTCACCATAACTTGCTTCAAAATAGTCCGTTCGAGCTCCCGAAGCGTGCGTCCGACGCGTCGCAACGTCCGCTACGCAGCGTAGGCAAAATCGGCAATTGAAATGCGCTAATTTGAGCGGGGAATGGCTGCTTTTTTCTCCTTTTCGCGCTTGCTCGTGACTGGGGGTTCTAGGTGACACTGGGGCAGTCACTGATATGTGATATGATGTGTAATATCAATATATTTTTATTCTAAATCAAGAATAGAATAATGTATGTATGTATAGAGAGGTACATCCATACTTTACTCTATTAATATCTAATAACCGATACCAGGTCAGTAAGTTCACATTTCATTTTCTTATCACTCTCTGATAACAATGAATATTGAATTTTGTCGTAAAATGCGAAAATATCGTAAGATTTTCAGTAATTTTAACCGTTTCAACATTCAGAGCTACCTAAAATTATGTTTACTGAATTCATCGTGCAACATTATATATGATTAGCCGAAAGAAGTGTTAAATTTTGCGATGACTGAAGGAAGATACAGTCTAGAGGAGCGGTCTGGAAGGAGAGGTAGAGAGAGGGAGTGTAGAGTGATGAGAGAGAGAGAGAGAGAGAGAGGCACATGGTAGCACAATCCATCGCATGTCTCGCGATGGCCAAAAGCAAGCGGTGTATCTTCTTTACTCGCTCTGATATCTTGAACTGATTCAAATAATGATTTCAAGCCAAAGTTACACACAACACATATAAACTAGATACATCACACGTTTTATAGCAGTTTCTGCGCATTTTCACCCAAATTAAACCCACGCCCCAAGCTAATTTGAAACTCTCCGCTCTGGCAATACTCTCTCATTTTCTTTGTTTACTAGAGAGTATTGCCAATGCGGAGTGTAAAATTAGCATGGGGTATTCCTTTAAATGAGCGAGATTGCACGGGAAAATGGTTACAGTTTATTTTATTATTTGTTTATTCCATCAATTATATATGTTCATAATCACATTGATAACAGAGGGAAGAGAGGAGATGGATTTCCGTCGCATATACACGATTTCGGATTGAGTTCGGAGGAAGTTTTCAAAGGAAGACAGTTCTCACTTGATTCACCATAACTTGCTTCAAAATAGTCCGTTCGAGCTCCCGAAGCGTGCGTCCGACGCGTCGCAACGTCCGCTACGCAGCGTAGGCAAAATCGGCAATTGAAATGCGCTAATTTGAGCGGGGAATGGCTGCTTTTTTCTCCTTTTCGCGCTTGCTCGTGACTGGGGTTCTAGGTGACACTGGGGCAGTCACTGATATGTGATATGATGTGTAATATCAATATATTTTTATTCTAAATCAAGAATAGAATAATGTATGTATGTATAGAGAGGTACATCCATACTTTACTCTATTAATATCTAATAACCGATACCAGGTCAGTAAGTTCACATTTCATTTTCTTATCACTCTCTGATAACAATGAATATTGAATTTTGTCGTAAAATGCGAAAATATCGTAAGATTTTCAGTAATTTTAACCGTTTCAACATTCAGAGCTACCTAAAATTATGTTTACTGAATTCATCGTGCAACATTATATATGATTAGCCGAAAGAAGTGTTAAATTTTGCGATGACTGAAGGAAGATACAGTCTAGAGGAGCGGTCTGGAAGGAGAGGTAGAGAGAGGGAGTGTAGAGTGATGAGAGAGAGAGAGAGAGAGAGAGGCACATGGTAGCACAATCCATCGCATGTCTCGCGATGGCCAAAAGCAAGCGGTGTATCTTCTTTACTCGCTCTGATATCTTGAACTGATTCAAATAATGATTTCAAGCCAAAGTTACACACAACACATATAAACTAGATACATCACACGTTTTATAGCAGTTTCTGCGCATTTTCACCCAAATTAAACCCACGCCCCAAGCTAATTTGAAACTCTCCGCTCTGGCAATACTCTCTCATTTTCTTTGTTTACTAGAGAGTATTGCCAATGCGGAGTGTAAAATTAGCATGGGGTATTCCTTTAAATGAGCGAGATTGCACGGGAAAATGGTTACAGTTTATTTTATTATTTGTTTATTCCATCAATTATATATGTTCATAATCACATTGATAACAGAGGGAAGAGAGGAGATGGATTTCCGTCGCATATACACGATTTCGGATTGAGTTCGGAGGAAGTTTTCAAAGGAAGACAGTTCTCACTTGATTCACCATAACTTGCTTCAAAATAGTCCGTTCGAGCTCCCGAAGCGTGCGTCCGACGCGTCGCAACGTCCGCTACGCAGCGTAGGCAAAATCGGCAATTGAAATGCGCTAATTTGAGCGGGGAATGGCTGCTTTTTTCTCCTTTTCGCGCTTGCTCGTGACTGGGGTTCTAGGTGACACTGGGGCAGTCACTGATATGTGATATGATGTGTAATATCAATATATTTTTATTCTAAATCAAGAATAGAATAATGTATGTATGTATAGAGAGGTACATCCATACTTTACTCTATTAATATCTAATAACCGATACCAGGTCAGTAAGTTCACATTTCATTTTCTTATCACTCTCTGATAACAATGAATATTGAATTTTGTCGTAAAATGCGAAAATATCGTAAGATTTTCAGTAATTTTAACCGTTTCAACATTCAGAGCTACCTAAAATTATGTTTACTGAATTCATCGTGCAACATTATATATGATTAGCCGAAAGAAGTGTTAAATTTTGCGATGACTGAAGGAAGATACAGTCTAGAGGAGCGGTCTGGAAGGAGAGGTAGAGAGAGGGAGTGTAGAGTGATGAGAGAGAGAGAGAGAGAGAGAGGCACATGGTAGCACAATCCATCGCATGTCTCGCGATGGCCAAAAGCAAGCGGTGTATCTTCTTTACTCGCTCTGATATCTTGAACTGATTCAAATAATGATTTCAAGCCAAAGTTACACACAACACATATAAACTAGATACATCACACGTTTTATAGCAGTTTCTGCGCATTTTCACCCAAATTAAACCCACGCCCCAAGCTAATTTGAAACTCTCCGCTCTGGCAATACTCTCTCATTTTCTTTGTTTACTAGAGAGTATTGCCAATGCGGAGTGTAAAAATTAGCATGGGGTATTCCTTTAAATGAGCGAGATTGCACGGGAAAATGGTTACAGTTTATTTTATTATTTGTTTATTCCATCAATTATATATGTTCATAATCACATTGATAACAGAGGGAAGAGAGGAGATGGATTTCCGTCGCATATACACGATTTCGGATTGAGTTCGGAGGAAGTTTTCAAAGGAAGACAGTTCTCACTTGATTCACCATAACTTGCTTCAAAATAGTCCGTTCGAGCTCCCGAAGCGTGCGTCCGACGCGTCGCAACGTCCGCTACGCAGCGTAGGCAAAATCGGCAATTGAAATGCGCTAATTTGAGCGGGGAATGGCTGCTTTTTTCTCCTTTTCGCGCTTGCTCGTGACTGGGGTTTCTAGGTGACACTGGGGCAGTCACTGATATGTGATATGATGTGTAATATCAATATATTTTTATTCTAAATCAAGAATAGAATAATGTATGTATGTATAGAGAGGTACATCCATACTTTACTCTATTAATATCTAATAACCGATACCAGGTCAGTAAGTTCACATTTCATTTTCTTATCACTCTCTGATAACAATGAATATTGAATTTTGTCGTAAAATGCGAAAATATCGTAAGATTTTCAGTAATTTTAACCGTTTCAACATTCAGAGCTACCTAAAATTATGTTTACTGAATTCATCGTGCAACATTATATATGATTAGCCGAAAGAAGTGTTAAATTTTGCGATGACTGAAGGAAGATACAGTCTAGAGGAGCGGTCTGGAAGGAGAGGTAGAGAGAGGGAGTGTAGAGTGATGAGAGAGAGAGAGAGAGAGAGAGGCACATGGGTAGCACAATCCATCGCATGTCTCGCGATGGCCAAAAGCAAGCGGTGTATCTTCTTTACTCGCTCTGATATCTTGAACTGATTCAAATAATGATTTCAAGCCAAAGTTACACACAACACATATAAACTAGATACATCACACGTTTTATAGCAGTTTCTGCGCATTTTCACCCAAATTAAACCCACGCCCCAAGCTAATTTGAAACTCTCCGCTCTGGCAATACTCTCTCACTTTCTTTGTTTACTAGAGAGTATTGCCAATCGCGGAGGGTAAAATTAGCATGGGGTATTCCCTTTAAATGAGCGAGATTGCACGGGAAAATGGTGACAGTTTATTTATTTATTTGTTTATTCCATCAATTATATATGTTCATAATCACATTGATAACTGAGGGAAGAGAGGAGATGGATTTCCGTCGCATATACACGATTTCGGATTGAGTTCGGTGGAAGTTTTCAAAGGAAGACAGTTCTCACTTGATTCACCCATAACTTGCTTCAAAATAGTCCGTTCGAGCTGCCGAAGCGTGCGTCCGACGCGTCGCAACGTCCGCTACGCAGCGTAGGCAAAATCGGCAATTGAAATGCGCTAATTTGAGCGGGGAATGGCGGCTTTTTTCTCCCTTTTCGCGCTTGCTCGTGACTGGGGTTCTAGGTGACACTGGGGCAGTCACTGATATGTGATATGATGTGTAATATCAATATATTTTTTATTCTAAATCAAGAAAAGAATAAGGTATGTATGTAGAGAGAGGTACATCCATACTTTACTCTATTAATATCTAATAACCGATACCAGGTCAGTGAGTTCGCATTTCATTTTCTTATCACTCTCTGATAACAATGAATATTGAATTTTGTCGTAAAATGCGAACATATCGTAAGATTTTCAGTAATTTTAACCGTTTCAACGTTCAGAGCTACCTAAAATTATGTTTACTGAATTCATCGTGCAACATTATATATGATTAGCCGAAAGAAGTGTTAAATTTTGCGATGACTGAAGGAAGATACAGTCTAGAGGAGCGGTCTGGAAGGAGAGGTAAAGAGAGGGAGTGTAGAGTGATGAGAGAGAGAGAGAGAGAGAGAGAGAGAGAGAGAGAGAGAGAGGGCACATGGTAGCACAATCCATCGCATGTCTCGCGATGGCCAAAAGCAAGCGGTGTATCTTCTTTACTCGCTCTGATATCTTGAACTGATTCAAATAATGATTTCAAGCCAAAGTTACACACAACACATATAAACTAGATACATCACACGTTTTATAGCAGTTTCTGCGCATTTTCACCCAAATTAAACCCACGCCCCAAGCTAATTTGAAACTCTCCGCTCTGGCAATACTCTCTCACTTTCTTTGTTTACTAGAGAGTATTGCCAATGCGGAGTGTAAAATTAGCATGGGGTATTCCTTTAGATGAGCGAGATTGCACGGGAAAATGGTGACAGTTTATTTATTTATTTGTTTATTCCATCAATTATATATGTTCATAATCACATTGATAACTGAGGGAAGAGAGGAGATGGATTTCCGTCGCATATACACGATTTCGGATTGAGTTCGGTGGAAGTTTTCAAAGGAAGACAGTTCTCACTTGATTCACCATAACTTGCTTCAAAATAGTCCGTTCGAGCTGCCGAAGCGCGCGTCCGACGCGTCGCAACGTCCGCTACGCAGCGTAGGCAAAATCGGCAATTGAAATGCGCTAATTTGAGCGGGGAATGGCGGCTTTTTTCTCCTTTTCGCGCTTGCTCGTGACTGGGGTTCTAGGTGACACTGGGGCAGTCACTGATATGTGATATGATGTGTAATATCAATATATTTTTATTCTAAATCAAGAATAGAATAATGTATGTATGTAGAGAGAGGTACATCCATACTTTACTCTATTAATATCTAATAACCGATACCAGGTCAGTAAGTTCACATTTCATTTTCTTATCACTCTCTGATAACAATGAATATTGAATTTTGTCGTAAAATGCGAAAATATCGTAAGATTTTCAGTAATTTTAACCGTTTCAACGTTCAGAGCTACCTAAAATTATGTTTACTGAATTCATCGTGCAACATTATATATGATTAGCCGAAAGAAGTGTTAAATTTTGCGATGACTGAAGGAAGATACAGTCTAGAGGAGCGGTCTGGAAGGAGAGGTAAAGAGAGGGAGTGTAGAGTGATGAGAGAGAGAGAGAGAGAGAGAGAGAGAGAGAGAGAGAGAGGCACATGGTAGCACAATCCATCGCATGTCTCGCGATGGCCAAAAGCAAGCGGTGTATCTTCTTTACTCGCTCTGATATCTTGAACTGATTCAAATAATGATTTCAAGCCAAAGTTACACACAACACATATAAACTAGATACATCACACGTTTTATAGCAGTTTCTGCGCATTTTCACCCAAATTAAACCCACGCCCCAAGCTAATTTGAAACTCTCCGCTCTGGCAATACTCTCTCACTTTCTTTGTTTACTAGAGAGTATTGCCAATGCGGAGTGTAAAATTAGCATGGGGTATTCCTTTAGATGAGCGAGATTGCACGGGAAAATGGTGACAGTTTATTTATTTATTTGTTTATTCCATCAATTATATATGTTCATAATCACATTGATAACTGAGGGAAGAGAGGAGATGGATTTCCGTCGCATATACACGATTTCGGATTGAGTTCGGTGGAAGTTTTCAAAGGAAGACAGTTCTCACTTGATTCACCATAACTTGCTTCAAAATAGTCCGTTCGAGCTGCCGAAGCGCGCGTCCGACGCGTCGCAACGTCCGCTACGCAGCGTAGGCAAAATCGGCAATTGAAATGCGCTAATTTGAGCGGGGAATGGCGGCTTTTTTCTCCTTTTCGCGCTTGCTCGTGACTGGGGTTCTAGGTGACACTGGGGCAGTCACTGATATGTGATATGATGTGTAATATCAATATATTTTTATTCTAAATCAAGAATAGAATAATGTATGTATGTAGAGAGAGGTACATCCATACTTTACTCTATTAATATCTAATAACCGATACCAGGTCAGTAAGTTCACATTTCATTTTCTTATCACTCTCTGATAACAATGAATATTGAATTTTGTCGTAAAATGCGAAAATATCGTAAGATTTTCAGTAATTTTAACCGTTTCAACGTTCAGAGCTACCTAAAATTATGTTTACTGAATTCATCGTGCAACATTATATATGATTAGCCGAAAGAAGTGTTAAATTTTGCGATGACTGAAGGAAGATACAGTCTAGAGGAGCGGTCTGGAAGGAGAGGTAAAGAGAGGGAGTGTAGAGTGATGAGAGAGAGAGAGAGAGAGAGAGAGAGAGAGAGGCACATGGTAGCACAATCCATCGCATGTCTCGCGATGGCCAAAAGCAAGCGGTGTATCTTCTTTACTCGCTCTGATATCTTGAACTGATTCAAATAATGATTTCAAGCCAAAGTTACACACAACACATATAAACTAGATACATCACACGTTTTATAGCAGTTTCTGCGCATTTTCACCCAAATTAAACCCACGCCCCAAGCTAATTTGAAACTCTCCGCTCTGGCAATACTCTCTCACTTTCTTTGTTTACTAGAGAGTATTGCCAATGCGGAGTGTAAAATTAGCATGGGGTATTCCTTTAGATGAGCGAGATTGCACGGGAAAATGGTGACAGTTTATTTATTTATTTGTTTATTCCATCAATTATATATGTTCATAATCACATTGATAACTGAGGGAAGAGAGGAGATGGATTTCCGTCGCATATACACGATTTCGGATTGAGTTCGGTGGAAGTTTTCAAAGGAAGACAGTTCTCACTTGATTCACCATAACTTGCTTCAAAATAGTCCGTTCGAGCTGCCGAAGCGCGCGTCCGACGCGTCGCAACGTCCGCTACGCAGCGTAGGCAAAATCGGCAATTGAAATGCGCTAATTTGAGCGGGGAATGGCGGCTTTTTTCTCCTTTTCGCGCTTGCTCGTGACTGGGGTTCTAGGTGACACTGGGGCAGTCACTGATATGTGATATGATGTGTAATATCAATATATTTTTATTCTAAATCAAGAATAGAATAATGTATGTATGTAGAGAGAGGTACATCCATACTTTACTCTATTAATATCTAATAACCGATACCAGGTCAGTAAGTTCACATTTCATTTTCTTATCACTCTCTGATAACAATGAATATTGAATTTTGTCGTAAAATGCGAAAATATCGTAAGATTTTCAGTAATTTTAACCGTTTCAACGTTCAGAGCTACCTAAAATTATGTTTACTGAATTCATCGTGCAACATTATATATGATTAGCCGAAAGAAGTGTTAAATTTTGCGATGACTGAAGGAAGATACAGTCTAGAGGAGCGGTCTGGAAGGAGAGGTAAAGAGAGGGAGTGTAGAGTGATGAGAGAGAGAGAGAGAGAGAGAGAGAGAGAGGCACATGGTAGCACAATCCATCGCATGTCTCGCGATGGCCAAAAGCAAGCGGTGTATCTTCTTTACTCGCTCTGATATCTTGAACTGATTCAAATAATGATTTCAAGCCAAAGTTACACACAACACATATAAACTAGATACATCACACGTTTTATAGCAGTTTCTGCGCATTTTCACCCAAATTAAACCCACGCCCCAAGCTAATTTGAAACTCTCCGCTCTGGCAATACTCTCTCACTTTCTTTGTTTACTAGAGAGTATTGCCAATGCGGAGTGTAAAATTAGCATGGGGTATTCCTTTAGATGAGCGAGATTGCACGGGAAAATGGTGACAGTTTATTTATTTATTTGTTTATTCCATCAATTATATATGTTCATAATCACATTGATAACTGAGGGAAGAGAGGAGATGGATTTCCGTCGCATATACACGATTTCGGATTGAGTTCGGTGGAAGTTTTCAAAGGAAGACAGTTCTCACTTGATTCACCATAACTTGCTTCAAAATAGTCCGTTCGAGCTGCCGAAGCGCGCGTCCGACGCGTCGCAACGTCCGCTACGCAGCGTAGGCAAAATCGGCAATTGAAATGCGCTAATTTGAGCGGGGAATGGCGGCTTTTTTCTCCTTTTCGCGCTTGCTCGTGACTGGGGTTCTAGGTGACACTGGGGCAGTCACTGATATGTGATATGATGTGTAATATCAATATATTTTTATTCTAAATCAAGAATAGAATAATGTATGTATGTAGAGAGAGGTACATCCATACTTTACTCTATTAATATCTAATAACCGATACCAGGTCAGTAAGTTCACATTTCATTTTCTTATCACTCTCTGATAACAATGAATATTGAATTTTGTCGTAAAATGCGAAAATATCGTAAGATTTTCAGTAATTTTAACCGTTTCAACATTCAGAGCTACCTAAAATTATGTTTACTGAATTCATCGTGCAACATTATATATGATTAGCCGAAAGAAGTGTTAAATTTTGCGATGACTGAAGGAAGATACAGTCTAGAGGAGCGGTCTGGAAGGAGAGGTAAAGAGAGGGAGTGTAGAGTGATGAGAGAGAGAGAGAGAGAGAGAGAGAGAGAGGCACATGGTAGCACAATCCATCGCATGTCTCGCGATGGCCAAAAGCAAGCGGTGTATCTTCTTTACTCGCTCTGATATCTTGAACTGATTCAAATAATGATTTCAAGCCAAAGTTACACACAACACATATAAACTAGATACATCACACGTTTTATAGCAGTTTCTGCGCATTTTCACCCAAATTAAACCCACACCCCAAGCTAATTTGAAACTCTCCGCTCTGGCAATACTCTCTCACTTTCTTTGTTTACTAGAGAGTATTGCCAATGCGGAGTGTAAAATTAGCATGGGGTATTCCTTTAAATGAGCGAGATTGCACGGGAAAATGGTGACAGTTTATTTTATTATTTGTTTATTCCATCAATTATATATGTTCATAATCACAATGATAACTGAGGGAAGAGAGGAGATGGATTTCCGTCGCATATACACGATTTCGGATTGAGTTCGGTGGAAGTTTTCAAAGGAAGACAGTTCTCACTTGATTCACCATAACTTGCTTCAAAATAGTCCGTTCGAGCTCCCGAAGCGTGCGTCCGACGCGTCGCAACGTCCGCTACGCAGCGTAGGCAAAATCGGCAATTGAAATGCGCTAATTTGAGCGGGGAATGGCTGCTTTTTTCTCCTTTTCGCGCTTGCTCGTGACTGGGGTTCTAGGTGACACTGGGGCAGTCACTGATATGTGATATGATGTGTAATTTCAATATATTTTTATTCTAAATCAAGAATAGAATAATGTATGTATGTATAGAGAGGTACATCCATACTTTACTCTATTAATATCTAATAACCGATACCAGGTCAGTAAGTTCACATTTCATTTTCTTATCACTCTCTGATAACAATGAATATTGAATTTTGTCGTAAAATGCGAAAATATCGTAAGATTTTCAGTAATTTTAACCGTTTCAACATTCAGAGCTACCTAAAATTATGTTTACTGAATTCATCGTGCAACATTATATATGATTAGCCGAAAGAAGTGTTAAATTTTGCGATGACTGAAGGAAGATACAGTCTAGAGGAGCGGTCTGGAAGGAGAGGTAGAGAGAGGGAGTGTAGAGTGATGAGAGAGAGAGAGAGAGAGAGAGGCACATGGTAGCACAATCCATCGCATGTCTCGCGATGGCCAAAAGCAAGCGGTGTATCTTCTTTACTCGCTCTGATATCTTGAACTGATTCAAATAATGATTTCAAGCCAAAGTTACACACAACACATATAAACTAGATACATCACACGTTTTATAGCAGTTTCTGCGCATTTTCACCCAAATTAAACCCACGCCCCAAGCTAATTTGAAACTCTCCGCTCTGGCAATACTCTCTCATTTTCTTTGTTTACTAGAGAGTATTGCCAATGCGGAGTGTAAAATTAGCATGGGGTATTCCTTTAAATGAGCGAGATTGCACGGGAAAATGGTGACAGTTTATTTTATTATTTGTTTATTCCATCAATTATATATGTTCATAATCACAATGATAACTGAGGGAAGAGAGGAGATGGATTTCCGTCGCATATACACGATTTCGGATTGAGTTCGGTGGAAGTTTTCAAAGGAAGACAGTTCTCACTTGATTCACCATAACTTGCTTCAAAATAGTCCGTTCGAGCTCCCGAAGCGTGCGTCCGACGCGTCGCAACGTCCGCTACGCAGCGTAGGCAAAATCGGCAATTGAAATGCGCTAATTTGAGCGGGGAATGGCGGCTTTTTTCTCCTTTTCGCGCTTGCTCGTGACTGGGGTTCTAGGTGGCACTGGGGCAGTCACTGATATGTGATATGATATGTAATATCAATATATTTTTATTCTAAATCAAGAAAAGAATAAGGTATGTATGTAGAGAGAGGTACATCCATACCTTACTCTATTAATATCTAATAACCGATACCAGGTCAGTGAGTTCGCATTTCATTTTCTTATCACTCTCTGATAACAATGAATATTGAATTTTGTCGTAAAATGCGAAAATATCGTAAGATTTTCAGTCATTTTAACCGTTTCAACGTTCAGAGCTACCTAAAATTATGTTTACTGAATTCATCGTGCAACATTATATATGATTAGCCGAAAGAAGTGTTAAATTTTGCGATGACTGAAGGAAGATACAGTCTAGAGGAGCGGTCTGGAAGGAGAGGTAGAGAGAGGGAGTGTAGAGTGATGAGAGAGAGAGAGAGAGAGAGAGAGAGAGAGAGAGAGAGGCACATGGTAGCACAATGGCCAAAAGCAAGCGGTGTATCTTCTTTACTCGCTCTGATATCTTGAACTGATTCAAATAATGATTTCAAGCCAAAGTTACACACAACACATATAAACTAGATACATCACACGTTTTATAGCAGTTTCTGCGCATTTTCACCCAAATTAAACCCACACCCCAAGCTAATTTGAAACTCTCCGCTCTGGCAATACTCTCTCACTTTCTTTGTTTACTAGAGAGTATTGCCAATGCGGAGTGTAAAATTAGCATGGGGTATTCCTTTAAATGAGCGAGATTGCACGGGAAAATGGTGACAGTTTATTTTATTATTTGTTTATTCCATCAATTATATATGTTCATAATCACAATGATAACTGAGGGAAGAGAGGAGATGGATTTCCGTCGCATATACACGATTTCGGATTGAGTTCGGTGGAAGTTTTCAAAGGAAGACAGTTCTCACTTGATTCACCATAACTTGCTTCAAAATAGTCCGTTCGAGCTCCCGAAGCGTGCGTCCGACGCGTCGCAACGTCCGCTACGCAGCGTAGGCAAAATCGGCAATTGAAATGCGCTAATTTGAGCGGGGAATGGCTGCTTTTTTCTCCTTTTCGCGCTTGCTCGTGACTGGGGTTCTAGGTGACACTGGGGCAGTCACTGATATGTGATATGATGTGTAATATCAATATATTTTTATTCTAAATCAAGAATAGAATAATGTATGTATGTATAGAGAGGTACATCCATACTTTACTCTATTAATATCTAATAACCGATACCAGGTCAGTAAGTTCACATTTCATTTTCTTATCACTCTCTGATAACAATGAATATTGAATTTTGTCGTAAAATGCGAAAATATCGTAAGATTTTCAGTAATTTTAACCGTTTCAACATTCAGAGCTACCTAAAATTATGTTTACTGAATTCATCGTGCAACATTATATATGATTAGCCGAAAGAAGTGTTAAATTTTGCGATGACTGAAGGAAGATACAGTCTAGAGGAGCGGTCTGGAAGGAGAGGTAGAGAGAGGGAGTGTAGAGTGATGAGAGAGAGAGAGAGAGAGAGAGGCACATGGTAGCACAATCCATCGCATGTCTCGCGATGGCCAAAAGCAAGCGGTGTATCTTCTTTACTCGCTCTGATATCTTGAACTGATTCAAATAATGATTTCAAGCCAAAGTTACACACAACACATATAAACTAGATACATCACACGTTTTATAGCAGTTTCTGCGCATTTTCACCCAAATTAAACCCACGCCCCAAGCTAATTTGAAACTCTCCGCTCTGGCAATACTCTCTCATTTTCTTTGTTTACTAGAGAGTATTGCCAATGCGGAGTGTAAAATTAGCATGGGGTATTCCTTTAAATGAGCGAGATTGCACGGGAAAATGGTTACAGTTTATTTTATTATTTGTTTATTCCATCAATTATATATGTTCATAATCACATTGATAACAGAGGGAAGAGAGGAGATGGATTTCCGTCGCATATACACGATTTCGGATTGAGTTCGGAGGAAGTTTTCAAAGGAAGACAGTTCTCACTTGATTCACCATAACTTGCTTCAAAATAGTCCGTTCGAGCTCCCGAAGCGTGCGTCCGACGCGTCGCAACGTCCGCTACGCAGCGTAGGCAAAATCGGCAATTGAAATGCGCTAATTTGAGCGGGGAATGGCTGCTTTTTTCTCCTTTTCGCGCTTGCTCGTGACTGGGGTTCTAGGTGACACTGGGGCAGTCACTGATATGTGATATGATGTGTAATATCAATATATTTTTATTCTAAATCAAGAATAGAATAATGTATGTATGTATAGAGAGGTACATCCATACTTTACTCTATTAATATCTAATAACCGATACCAGGTCAGTAAGTTCACATTTCATTTTCTTATCACTCTCTGATAACAATGAATATTGAATTTTGTCGTAAAATGCGAAAATATCGTAAGATTTTCAGTAATTTTAACCGTTTCAACATTCAGAGCTACCTAAAATTATGTTTACTGAATTCATCGTGCAACATTATATATGATTAGCCGAAAGAAGTGTTAAATTTTGCGATGACTGAAGGAAGATACAGTCTAGAGGAGCGGTCTGGAAGGAGAGGTAGAGAGAGGGAGTGTAGAGTGATGAGAGAGAGAGAGAGAGAGAGAGGCACATGGTAGCACAATCCATCGCATGTCTCGCGATGGCCAAAAGCAAGCGGTGTATCTTCTTTACTCGCTCTGATATCTTGAACTGATTCAAATAATGATTTCAAGCCAAAGTTACACACAACACATATAAACTAGATACATCACACGTTTTATAGCAGTTTCTGCGCATTTTCACCCAAATTAAACCCACGCCCCAAGCTAATTTGAAACTCTCCGCTCTGGCAATACTCTCTCATTTTCTTTGTTTACTAGAGAGTATTGCCAATGCGGAGTGTAAAATTAGCATGGGGTATTCCTTTAAATGAGCGAGATTGCACGGGAAAATGGTTACAGTTTATTTTATTATTTGTTTATTCCATCAATTATATATGTTCATAATCACATTGATAACAGAGGGAAGAGAGGAGATGGATTTCCGTCGCATATACACGATTTCGGATTGAGTTCGGAGGAAGTTTTCAAAGGAAGACAGTACTCACTTGATTCACCATAACTTGCTTCAAAATAGTCCGTTCGAGCTCCCGAAGCGTGCGTCCGACGCGTCGCAACGTCCGCTACGCAGCGTAGGCAAAATCGGCAATTGAAATGCGCTAATTTGAGCGGGGAATGGCTGCTTTTTTCTCCTTTTCGCGCTTGCTCGTGACTGGGGTTCTAGGTGACACTGGGGCAGTCACTGATATGTGATATGATGTGTAATATCAATATATTTTTATTCTAAATCAAGAATAGAATAATGTATGTATGTATAGAGAGGTACATCCATACTTTACTCTATTAATATCTAATAACCGATACCAGGTCAGTAAGTTCACATTTCATTTTCTTATCACTCTCTGATAACAATGAATATTGAATTTTGTCGTAAAATGCGAAAATATCGTAAGATTTTCAGTAATTTTAACCGTTTCAACATTCAGAGCTACCTAAAATTATGTTTACTGAATTCATCGTGCAACATTATATATGATTAGCCGAAAGAAGTGTTAAATTTTGCGATGACTGAAGGAAGATACAGTCTAGAGGAGCGGTCTGGAAGGAGAGGTAGAGAGAGGGAGTGTAGAGTGATGAGAGAGAGAGAGAGAGAGAGAGGCACATGGTAGCACAATCCATCGCATGTCTCGCGATGGCCAAAAGCAAGCGGTGTATCTTCTTTACTCGCTCTGATATCTTGAACTGATTCAAATAATGATTTCAAGCCAAAGTTACACACAACACATATAAACTAGATACATCACACGTTTTATAGCAGTTTCTGCGCATTTTCACCCAAATTAAACCCACGCCCCAAGCTAATTTGAAACTCTCCGCTCTGGCAATACTCTCTCATTTTCTTTGTTTACTAGAGAGTATTGCCAATGCGGAGTGTAAAATTAGCATGGGGTATTCCTTTAAATGAGCGAGATTGCACGGGAAAATGGTTACAGTTTATTTTATTATTTGTTTATTCCATCAATTATATATGTTCATAATCACATTGATAACAGAGGGAAGAGAGGAGATGGATTTCCGTCGCATATACACGATTTCGGATTGAGTTCGGAGGAAGTTTTCAAAGGAAGACAGTTCTCACTTGATTCACCATAACATGCTTCAAAATAGTCCGTTCGAGCTCCCGAAGCGTGCGTCCGACGCGTCGCAACGTCCGCTACGCAGCGTAGGCAAAATCGGCAATTGAAATGCGCTAATTTGAGCGGGGAATGGCGGCTTTTTTCTCCTTTTCGCGCTTGCTCGTGACTGGGGTTCTAGGTGGCACTGGGGCAGTCACTGATATGTGATATGATATGTAATATCAATATATTTTTATTCTAAATCAAGAAAAGAATAAGGTATGTATGTAGAGAGAGGTACATCCATACCTTACTCTATTAATATCTAATAACCGATACCAGGTCAGTGAGTTCGCATTTCATTTTCTTATCACTCTCTGATAACAATGAATATTGAATTTTGTCGTAAAATGCGAAAATATCGTAAGATTTTCAGTCATTTTAACCGTTTCAACGTTCAGAGCTACCTAAAATTATGTTTACTGAATTCATCGTGCAACATTATATATGATTAGCCGAAAGAAGTGTTAAATTTTGCGATGACTGAAGGAAGATACAGTCTAGAGGAGCGGTCTGGAAGGAGAGGTAGAGAGAGGGAGTGTAGAGTGATGAGAGAGAGAGAGAGAGAGAGAGAGAGAGAGAGAGAGAGAGAGGCACATGGTAGCACAATGGCCAAAAGCAAGCGGTGTATCTTCTTTACTCGCTCTGATATCTTGAACTGATTCAAATAATGATTTCAAGCCAAAGTTACACACAACACATATAAACTAGATACATCACACGTTTTATAGCAGTTTCTGCGCATTTTCACCCAAATTAAACCCACGCCCCAAGCTAATTTGAAACTCTCCGCTCTGGCAATACTCTCTCATTTTCTTTGTTTACTAGAGAGTATTGCCAATGCGGAGTGTAAAATTAGCATGGGGTATTCCTTTAAATGAGCGAGATTGCACGGGAAAATGGTGACAGTTTATTTTATTATTTGTTTATTCCATCAATTATATATGTTCATAATCACATTGATAACAGAGGGAAGAGAGGAGATGGATTTCCGTCGCATATACACGATTTCGGATTGAGTTCGGAGGAAGTTTTCAAAGGAAGACAGTTCTCACTTGATTCACCATAACTTGCTTCAAAATAGTCCGTTCGAGCTCCCGAAGCGTGCGTCCGACGCGTCGCAACGTCCGCTACGCAGCGTAGGCAAAATCGGCAATTGAAATGCGCTAATTTGAGCGGGGAATGGCGGCTTTTTTCTCCTTTTCGCGCTTGCTCGTGACTGGGGTTCTAGGTGGCACTGGGGCAGTCACTGATATGTGATATGATATGTAATATCAATATATTTTTATTCTAAATCAAGAAAAGAATAAGGTATGTATGTAGAGAGAGGTACATCCATACCTTACTCTATTAATATCTAATAACCGATACCAGGTCAGTGAGTTCGCATTTCATTTTCTTATCACTCTCTGATAACAATGAATATTGAATTTTGTCGTAAAATGCGAAAATATCGTAAGATTTTCAGTCATTTTAACCGTTTCAACGTTCAGAGCTACCTAAAATTATGTTTACTGAATTCATCGTGCAACATTATATATGATTAGCCGAAAGAAGTGTTAAATTTTGCGATGACTGAAGGAAGATACAGTCTAGAGGAGCGGTCTGGAAGGAGAGGTAGAGAGAGGGAGTGTAGAGTGATGAGAGAGAGAGAGAGAGAGAGAGAGAGAGAGAGAGAGAGAGAGGCACATGGTAGCACAATGGCCAAAAGCAAGCGGTGTATCTTCTTTACTCGCTCTGATATCTTGAACTGATTCAAATAATGATTTCAAGCCAAAGTTACACACAACACATATAAACTAGATACATCACACGTTTTATAGCAGTTTCTGCGCATTTTCACCCAAATTAAACCCACGCCCCAAGCTAATTTGAAACTCTCCGCTCTGGCAATACTCTCTCATTTTCTTTGTTTACTAGAGAGTATTGCCAATGCGGAGTGTAAAATTAGCATGGGGTATTCCTTTAAATGAGCGAGATTGCACGGGAAAATGGTGACAGTTTATTTTATTATTTGTTTATTCCATCAATTATATATGTTCATAATCACATTGATAACAGAGGGAAGAGAGGAGATGGATTTCCGTCGCATATACACGATTTCGGATTGAGTTCGGAGGAAGTTTTCAAAGGAAGACAGTTCTCACTTGATTCACCATAACTTGCTTCAAAATAGTCCGTTCGAGCTCCCGAAGCGTGCGTCCGACGCGTCGCAACGTCCGCTACGCAGCGTAGGCAAAATCGGCAATTGAAATGCGCTAATTTGAGCGGGGAATGGCGGCTTTTTTCTCCTTTTCGCGCTTGCTCGTGACTGGGGTTCTAGGTGGCACTGGGGCAGTCACTGATATGTGATATGATATGTAATATCAATATATTTTTATTCTAAATCAAGAAAAGAATAAGGTATGTATGTAGAGAGAGGTACATCCATACCTTACTCTATTAATATCTAATAACCGATACCAGGTCAGTGAGTTCGCATTTCATTTTCTTATCACTCTCTGATAACAATGAATATTGAATTTTGTCGTAAAATGCGAAAATATCGTAAGATTTTCAGTCATTTTAACCGTTTCAACGTTCAGAGCTACCTAAAATTATGTTTACTGAATTCATCGTGCAACATTATATATGATTAGCCGAAAGAAGTGTTAAATTTTGTGATGACTGAAGGAAGATACAGTCTAGAGGAGCGGTCTGGAAGGAGAGGTAGAGAGAGGGAGTGTAGAGTGATGAGAGAGAGAGAGAGAGAGAGAGAGAGAGAGAGAGACATGGTAGCACAATCCATCGCATGTCTCGCGATGGCCAAAAGCAAGCGGTGTATCTTCTTTACTCGCTCTGATATCTTGAACTGATTCAAATAATGATTTCAAGCCAAAGTTACACACAACACATATAAACTAGATACATCACACGTTTTATAGCAGTTTCTGCGCATTTTCACCCAAATTAAACCCACGCCCCAAGCTAATTTTAAACTCTCCGCTCTGGCAATACTCTCTCACTTTCTTTGTTTACGAGAGAGTATTGCCAATGCGGAGGGTAAAATTAGCATGGGGTATTCCTTTAAATGAGCGAGATTGCACGGGAAAATGGTGACAGTTTATTTATTTATTTGTTTATTCCATCAATTATATATGTTCATAATCACAATGATAACTGAGGGAAGAGAGGAGATAGATTTCCGTCGCATATACACGATTTCGGATTGGGTTCGGTGGAAGTTTTCAAAGGAAGACAGTTCTCACTTGATTCACCATAACTTGCTTCAAAATAGTCCGTTCGAGCTCCCGAAGCGCGCGTCCGACGCGTCGCAACGTCCGCTACGCAGCGTAGGCAAAATCGGCAATTGAAATGCGCTAATTTGAGCGGGGAATGGCGGCTTTTTTCTCCTTTTCGCGCTTGCTCGTGACTGGGGTTCTAGGTGACACTGGGGCAGTCACTGATATGTGATATGATATGTAATATCAATATATTTTTATTCTAAATCAAGAAAAGAATAAGGTATGTATGTAGAGAGAGGTACATCCATACCTTACTCTATTAATATCTAATAACCGATACCAGGTCAGTGAATTCGCATTTCATTTTCTTATCACTCTCTGATAACAATGAATATAGAATTTTGTCGTAAAATGCGAAAATATCGTAAGATTGTCAGTCATTTTAACCGTTTCAACGTTCAGAGCTACCTAAAATTATGTTTACTGAATTCATCGTGCAACATTATATATGATTAGCCGAAAGAAGTGTTAAATTTTGTGATGACTGAAGGAAGATACAGTCTAGAGGAGCGGTCTGGAAGGAGAGGTAGAGAGAGGGAGTGTAGAGTGATGAGAGAGAGAGAGAGAGAGAGAGAGAGAGACATGGTAGCACAATCCATCGCATGTCTCGCGATGGCCAAAAGCAAGCGGTGTATCTTCTTTACTCGCTCTGATTTCTTGAACTGATTCAAATAATGATTTCAAGCCAAAGTTACACACAACACATATAAACTAGATACATCACACGTTTTATAGCAGTTTCTGCGCATTTTCACCCAAATTAAACCCACGCCCCAAGCTAATTTTAAACTCTCCGCTCTGGCAATACTCTCTCACTTTCTTTGTTTACTAGAGAGTATTGCCAATGCGGAGTGTAAAATTAGCATGGGGTATTTCTTTAAATGAGCGAGATTGCACGGGAAAATGGTGACAGTTTATTTATTTATTTGTTTATTCCATCAATTATATATGTTCATAATCACAATGATAACTGAGGGAAGAGAGGAGATGGATTTCCGTCGCATATACACGATTTCGGATTGGGTTCGGTGGAAGTTTTCAAAGGAAGACAGTTCTCACTTGATTCACCATAACTTGCTTCAAAATAGTCCGTTCGAGCTCCCGAAGCGCGCGTCCGACGCGTCGCAACGTCCGCTACGCAGCGTAGGCAAAATCGGCAATTGAAATGCGCTAATTTGAGCGGGGAATGGCGGCTTTTTTCTCCTTTTCGCGCTTGCTCGTGACTGGGGTTCTAGGTGGCACTGGGGCAGTCACTGATATGTGATATGATATGTAATATCAATATATTTTTATTCTAAATCAAGAAAAGAATAAGGTATGTATGTAGAGAGAGGTACATCCATACCTTACTCTATTAATATCTAATAACCGATACCAGGTCAGTGAGTTCGCATTTCATTTTCTTATCACTCTCTGATAACAATGAATATTGAATTTTGTCGTAAAATGCGAAAATATCGTAAGATTGTCAGTCATTTTAACCGTTTCAACGTTCAGAGCTACCTAAAATTATGTTTACTGAATTCATCGTGCAACATTATATATGATTAGCCGAAAGAAGTGTTAAATTTTGTGATGACTGAAGGAAGATACAGTCTAGAGGAGCGGTCTGGAAGGAGAGGTAGAGAGAGGGAGTGTAGAGTGATGAGAGAGAGAGAGAGAGAGAGAGAGAGAGAGAGAGAGAGAGAGAGAGAGACATGGTAGCACAATCCATCGCATGTCTCGCGATGGCCAAAAGCAAGCGGTGTATCTTCTTTACTCGCTCTGATATCTTGAACTGATTCAAATAATGATTTCAAGCCAAAGTTACACACAACACATATAAACTAGATACATCACACGTTTTATAGCAGTTTCTGCGCATTTTCACCCAAATTAAACCCACGCCCCAAGCTAATTTGAAACTCTCCGCTCTGGCAATACTCTCTCACTTTCTTTGTTTACGAGAGAGTATTGCCAATGCGGAGGGTAAAATTAGCATGGGGTATTCCTTTAAATGAGCGAGATTGCACGGGAAAATGGTGACAGTTTATTTATTTATTTGTTTATTCCATCAATTATATATGTTCATAATCACAATGATAACTGAGGGAAGAGAGGAGATGGATTTCCGTCGCATATACACGATTTCGGATTGGGTTCGGTGGAAGTTTTCAAAGGAAGACAGTTCTCACTTGATTCACCATAACTTGCTTCAAAATAGTCCGTTCGAGCTCCCGAAGCGCGCGTCCGACGCGTCGCAACGTCCGCTACGCAGCGTAGGCAAAATCGGCAATTGAAATGCGCTAATTTGAGCGGGGAATGGCGGCTTTTTTCTCCTTTTCGCGCTTGCTCGTGATTGGGGTTCTAGGTGGCACTGGGGCAGTCACTGATATGTGATATGATATGTAATATCAATATATTTTTATTCTAAATCAAGAAAAGAATAAGGTATGTATGTAGAGAGAGGTACATCCATTCCTTACTCTATTAATATCTAATAACCGATACCAGGTCAGTGAGTTCGCATTTCATTTTCTTATCACTCTCTGATAACAATGAATATTGAATTTTGTCGTAAAATGCGAAAATATCGTAAGATTGTCAGTCATTTTAACCGTTTCAACGTTCAGAGCTACCTAAAATTATGTTTACTGAATTCATCGTGCAACATTATATATGATTAGCCGAAAGAAGTGTTAAATTTTGTGATGACTGAAGGAAGATACAGTCTAGAGGAGCGGTCTGGAAGGAGAGGTAGAGAGAGGGAGTGTAGAGTGATGAGAGAGAGAGAGAGAGAGAGAGAGAGAGAGAGAGAGAGAGAGAGAGATGGTAGCACAATCCATCGCATGTCTCGCGATGGCCAAAAGCAAGCGGTGTATCTTCTTTACTCGCTCTGATTTCTTGAACTGATTCAAATAATGATTTCAAGCCAAAGTTACACACAACACATATAAACTAGATACATCACACGTTTTATAGCAGTTTCTGCGCATTTTCACCCAAATTAAACCCACGCCCCAAGCTAATTTGAAACTCTCCGCTCTGGCAATACTCTCTCACTTTCTTTGTTTACGAGAGAGTATTGCCAATGCGGAGGGTAAAATTAGCATGGGGTATTCCTTTAAATGAGCGAGATTGCACGGGAAAATGGTGACAGTTTATTTATTTATTTGTTTATTCCATCAATTATATATGTTCATAATCACAATGATAACTGAGGGAAGAGAGGAGATGGATTTCCGTCGCATATACACGATTTCGGATTGGGTTCGGTGGAAGTTTTCAAAGGAAGACAGTTCTCACTTGATTCACCATAACTTGCTTCAAAATAGTCCGTTCGAGCTCCCGAAGCGCGCGTCCGACGCGTCGCAACGTCCGCTACGCAGCGTAGGCAAAATCGGCAATTGAAATGCGCTAATTTGAGCGGGGAATGGCGGCTTTTTTCTCCTTTTCGCGCTTGCTCGTGATTGGGGTTCTAGGTGGCACTGGGGCAGTCACTGATATGTGATATGATATGTAATATCAATATATTTTTATTCTAAATCAAGAAAAGAATAAGGTATGTATGTAGAGAGAGGTACATCCATTCCTTACTCTATTAATATCTAATAACCGATACCAGGTCAGTGAGTTCGCATTTCATTTTCTTATCACTCTCTGATAACAATGAATATTGAATTTTGTCGTAAAATGCGAAAATATCGTAAGATTGTCAGTCATTTTAACCGTTTCAACGTTCAGAGCTACCTAAAATTATGTTTACTGAATTCATCGTGCAACATTATATATGATTAGCCGAAAGAAGTGTTAAATTTTGTGATGACTGAAGGAAGATACAGTCTAGAGGAGCGGTCTGGAAGGAGAGGTAGAGAGAGGGAGTGTAGAGTGATGAGAGAGAGAGAGAGAGAGAGAGAGAGAGAGAGAGAGAGAGAGAGATGGTAGCACAATCCATCGCATGTCTCGCGATGGCCAAAAGCAAGCGGTGTATCTTCTTTACTCGCTCTGATTTCTTGAACTGATTCAAATAATGATTTCAAGCCAAAGTTACACACAACACATATAAACTAGATACATCACACGTTTTATAGCAGTTTCTGCGCATTTTCACCCAAATTAAACCCACGCCCCAAGCTAATTTGAAACTCTCCGCTCTGGCAATACTCTCTCACTTTCTTTGTTTACGAGAGAGTATTGCCAATGCGGAGGGTAAAATTAGCATGGGGTATTCCTTTAAATGAGCGAGATTGCACGGGAAAATGGTGACAGTTTATTTATTTATTTGTTTATTCCATCAATTATATATGTTCATAATCACAATGATAACTGAGGGAAGAGAGGAGATGGATTTCCGTCGCATATACACGATTTCGGATTGGGTTCGGTGGAAGTTTTCAAAGGAAGACAGTTCTCACTTGATTCACCATAACTTGCTTCAAAATAGTCCGTTCGAGCTCCCGAAGCGCGCGTCCGACGCGTCGCAACGTCCGCTACGCAGCGTAGGCAAAATCGGCAATTGAAATGCGCTAATTTGAGCGGGGAATGGCGGCTTTTTTCTCCTTTTCGCGCTTGCTCGTGATTGGGGTTCTAGGTGGCACTGGGGCAGTCACTGATATGTGATATGATATGTAATATCAATATATTTTTATTCTAAATCAAGAAAAGAATAAGGTATGTATGTAGAGAGAGGTACATCCATTCCTTACTCTATTAATATCTAATAACCGATACCAGGTCAGTGAGTTCGCATTTCATTTTCTTATCACTCTCTGATAACAATGAATATTGAATTTTGTCGTAAAATGCGAAAATATCGTAAGATTGTCAGTCATTTTAACCGTTTCAACGTTCAGAGCTACCTAAAATTATGTTTACTGAATTCATCGTGCAACATTATATATGATTAGCCGAAAGAAGTGTTAAATTTTGTGATGACTGAAGGAAGATACAGTCTAGAGGAGCGGTCTGGAAGGAGAGGTAGAGAGAGGGAGTGTAGAGTGATGAGAGAGAGAGAGAGAGAGAGAGAGAGAGAGAGAGAGAGAGAGAGATGGTAGCACAATCCATCGCATGTCTCGCGATGGCCAAAAGCAAGCGGTGTATCTTCTTTACTCGCTCTGATTTCTTGAACTGATTCAAATAATGATTTCAAGCCAAAGTTACACACAACACATATAAACTAGATACATCACACGTTTTATAGCAGTTTCTGCGCATTTTCACCCAAATTAAACCCACGCCCCAAGCTAATTTGAAACTCTCCGCTCTGGCAATACTCTCTCACTTTCTTTGTTTACGAGAGAGTATTGCCAATGCGGAGGGTAAAATTAGCATGGGGTATTCCTTTAAATGAGCGAGATTGCACGGGAAAATGGTGACAGTTTATTTATTTATTTGTTTATTCCATCAATTATATATGTTCATAATCACAATGATAACTGAGGGAAGAGAGGAGATGGATTTCCGTCGCATATACACGATTTCGGATTGGGTTCGGTGGAAGTTTTCAAAGGAAGACAGTTCTCACTTGATTCACCATAACTTGCTTCAAAATAGTCCGTTCGAGCTCCCGAAGCGCGCGTCCGACGCGTCGCAACGTCCGCTACGCAGCGTAGGCAAAATCGGCAATTGAAATGCGCTAATTTGAGCGGGGAATGGCGGCTTTTTTCTCCTTTTCGCGCTTGCTCGTGACTGGGGTTCTAGGTGGCACTGGGGCAGTCACTGATATGTGATATGATATGTAATATCAATATATTTTTATTCTAAATCAAGAAAAGAATAAGGTATGTATGTAGAGAGAGGTACATCCATTCCTTACTCTATTAATATCTAATAACCGATACCAGGTCAGTGAGTTCGCATTTCATTTTCTTATCACTCTCTGATAACAATGAATATTGAATTTTGTCGTAAAATGCGAAAATATCGTAAGATTGTCAGTCATTTTAACCGTTTCAACGTTCAGAGCTACCTAAAATTATGTTTACTGAATTCATCGTGCAACATTATATATGATTAGCCGAAAGAAGTGTTAAATTTTGTGATGACTGAAGGAAGATACAGTCTAGAGGAGCGGTCTGGAAGGAGAGGTAGAGAGAGGGAGTGTAGAGTGATGAGAGAGAGAGAGAGAGAGAGAGAGAGAGAGAGAGAGAGACATGGTAGCACAATCCATCGCATGTCTCGCGATGGCCAAAAGCAAGCGGTGTATCTTCTTTACTCGCTCTGATATCTTGAACTGATTCAAATAATGATTTCAAGCCAAAGTTACACACAACACATATAAACTAGATACATCACACGTTTTATAGCAGTTTCTGCGCATTTTCACCCAAATTAAACCCACGCCCCAAGCTAATTTGAAACTCTCCGCTCTGGCAATACTCTCTCACTTTCTTTGTTTACGAGAGAGTATTGCCAATGCGGAGGGTAAAATTAGCATGGGGTATTCCTTTAAATGAGCGAGATTGCACGGGAAAATGGTGACAGTTTATTTATTTATTTGTTTATTCCATCAATTATATATGTTCATAATCACAATGATAACTGAGGGAAGAGAGGAGATGGATTTCCGTCGCATATACACGATTTCGGATTGGGTTCGGTGGAAGTTTTCAAAGGAAGACAGTTCTCACTTGATTCACCATAACTTGCTTCAAAATAGTCCGTTCGAGCTCCCGAAGCGCGCGTCCGACGCGTCGCAACGTCCGCTACGCAGCGTAGGCAAAATCGGCAATTGAAATGCGCTAATTTGAGCGGGGAATGGCGGCTTTTTTCTCCTTTTCGCGCTTGCTCGTGATTGGGGTTCTAGGTGGCACTGGGGCAGTCACTGATATGTGATATGATATGTAATATCAATATATTTTTATTCTAAATCAAGAAAAGAATAAGGTATGTATGTAGAGAGAGGTACATCCATTCCTTACTCTATTAATATCTAATAACCGATACCAGGTCAGTGAGTTCGCATTTCATTTTCTTATCACTCTCTGATAACAATGAATATTGAATTTTGTCGTAAAATGCGAAAATATCGTAAGATTGTCAGTCATTTTAACCGTTTCAACGTTCAGAGCTACCTAAAATTATGTTTACTGAATTCATCGTGCAACATTATATATGATTAGCCGAAAGAAGTGTTAAATTTTGTGATGACTGAAGGAAGATACAGTCTAGAGGAGCGGTCTGGAAGGAGAGGTAGAGAGAGGGAGTGTAGAGTGATGAGAGAGAGAGAGAGAGAGAGAGAGAGAGAGAGAGAGAGAGAGAGATGGTAGCACAATCCATCGCATGTCTCGCGATGGCCAAAAGCAAGCGGTGTATCTTCTTTACTCGCTCTGATTTCTTGAACTGATTCAAATAATGATTTCAAGCCAAAGTTACACACAACACATATAAACTAGATACATCACACGTTTTATAGCAGTTTCTGCGCATTTTCACCCAAATTAAACCCACGCCCCAAGCTAATTTGAAACTCTCCGCTCTGGCAATACTCTCTCACTTTCTTTGTTTACGAGAGAGTATTGCCAATGCGGAGGGTAAAATTAGCATGGGGTATTCCTTTAAATGAGCGAGATTGCACGGGAAAATGGTGACAGTTTATTTATTTATTTGTTTATTCCATCAATTATATATGTTCATAATCACAATGATAACTGAGGGAAGAGAGGAGATGGATTTCCGTCGCATATACACGATTTCGGATTGGGTTCGGTGGAAGTTTTCAAAGGAAGACAGTTCTCACTTGATTCACCATAACTTGCTTCAAAATAGTCCGTTCGAGCTCCCGAAGCGCGCGTCCGACGCGTCGCAACGTCCGCTACGCAGCGTAGGCAAAATCGGCAATTGAAATGCGCTAATTTGAGCGGGGAATGGCGGCTTTTTTCTCCTTTTCGCGCTTGCTCGTGACTGGGGTTCTAGGTGGCACTGGGGCAGTCACTGATATGTGATATGATATGTAATATCAATATATTTTTATTCTAAATCAAGAAAAGAATAAGGTATGTATGTAGAGAGAGGTACATCCATTCCTTACTCTATTAATATCTAATAACCGATACCAGGTCAGTGAGTTCGCATTTCATTTTCTTATCACTCTCTGATAACAATGAATATTGAATTTTGTCGTAAAATGCGAAAATATCGTAAGATTGTCAGTCATTTTAACCGTTTCAACGTTCAGAGCTACCTAAAATTATGTTTACTGAATTCATCGTGCAACATTATATATGATTAGCCGAAAGAAGTGTTAAATTTTGTGATGACTGAAGGAAGATACAGTCTAGAGGAGCGGTCTGGAAGGAGAGGTAGAGAGAGGGAGTGTAGAGTGATGAGAGAGAGAGAGAGAGAGAGAGAGAGAGAGAGAGAGAGAGACATGGTAGCACAATCCATCGCATGTCTCGCGATGGCCAAAAGCAAGCGGTGTATCTTCTTTACTCGCTCTGATATCTTGAACTGATTCAAATAATGATTTCAAGCCAAAGTTACACACAACACATATAAACTAGATACATCACACGTTTTATAGCAGTTTCTGCGCATTTTCACCCAAATTAAACCCACGCCCCAAGCTAATTTGAAACTCTCCGCTCTGGCAATACTCTCTCACTTTCTTTGTTTACGAGAGAGTATTGCCAATGCGGAGGGTAAAATTAGCATGGGGTATTCCTTTAAATGAGCGAGATTGCACGGGAAAATGGTGACAGTTTATTTATTTATTTGTTTATTCCATCAATTATATATGTTCATAATCACAATGATAACTGAGGGAAGAGAGGAGATGGATTTCCGTCGCATATACACGATTTCGGATTGGGTTCGGTGGAAGTTTTCAAAGGAAGACAGTTCTCACTTGATTCACCATAACTTGCTTCAAAATAGTCCGTTCGAGCTCCCGAAGCGCGCGTCCGACGCGTCGCAACGTCCGCTACGCAGCGTAGGCAAAATCGGCAATTGAAATGCGCTAATTTGAGCGGGGAATGGCGGCTTTTTTCTCCTTTTCGCGCTTGCTCGTGATTGGGGTTCTAGGTGGCACTGGGGCAGTCACTGATATGTGATATGATATGTAATATCAATATATTTTTATTCTAAATCAAGAAAAGAATAAGGTATGTATGTAGAGAGAGGTACATCCATTCCTTACTCTATTAATATCTAATAACCGATACCAGGTCAGTGAGTTCGCATTTCATTTTCTTATCACTCTCTGATAACAATGAATATTGAATTTTGTCGTAAAATGCGAAAATATCGTAAGATTGTCAGTCATTTTAACCGTTTCAACGTTCAGAGCTACCTAAAATTATGTTTACTGAATTCATCGTGCAACATTATATATGATTAGCCGAAAGAAGTGTTAAATTTTGTGATGACTGAAGGAAGATACAGTCTAGAGGAGCGGTCTGGAAGGAGAGGTAGAGAGAGGGAGTGTAGAGTGATGAGAGAGAGAGAGAGAGAGAGAGAGAGAGAGACATGGTAGCACAATCCATCGCATGTCTCGCGATGGCCAAAAGCAAGCGGTGTATCTTCTTTACTCGCTCTGATTTCTTGAACTGATTCAAATAATGATTTCAAGCCAAAGTTACACACAACACATATAAACTAGATACATCACACGTTTTATAGCAGTTTCTGCGCATTTTCACCCAAATTAAACCCACGCCCCAAGCTAATTTGAAACTCTCCGCTCTGGCAATACTCTCTCACTTTCTTTGTTTACGAGAGAGTATTGCCAATGCGGAGGGTAAAATTAGCATGGGGTATTCCTTTAAATGAGCGAGATTGCACGGGAAAATGGTGACAGTTTATTTATTTATTTGTTTATTCCATCAATTATATATGTTCATAATCACAATGATAACTGAGGGAAGAGAGGAGATGGATTTCCGTCGCATATACACGATTTCGGATTGAGTTCGGTGGAAGTTTTCATAGGGAGACAGTTCTCATTTGATTCACCATAACTTGCTTCAAAATAGTCCGTTCGAGCTCCCGAAGCGCGCGTCCGACGCGTCGCAACGTCCGCTACGCAGCGTAGGCAAAATCGGCAATTGAAATGCGCTAATTTGAGCGGGGAATGGCGGCTTTTTTCTCCTTTTCGCGCTTGCTCGTGATTGGGGTTCTAGGTGGCACTGGGGCAGTCACTGATATGTGATATGATATGTAATATCAATATATTTTTATTCTAAATCAAGAAAAGAATAAGGTATGTATGTAGAGAGAGGTACATCCATTCCTTACTCTATTAATATCTAATAACCGATACCAGGTCAGTGAGTTCGCATTTCATTTTCTTATCACTCTCTGATAACAATGAATATTGAATTTTGTCGTAAAATGCGAAAATATCGTAAGATTGTCAGTCATTTTAACCGTTTCAACGTTCAGAGCTACCTAAAATTATGTTTACTGAATTCATCGTGCAACATTATATATGATTAGCCGAAAGAAGTGTTAAATTTTGTGATGACTGAAGGAAGATACAGTCTAGAGGAGCGGTCTGGAAGGAGAGGTAGAGAGAGGGAGTGTAGAGTGATGAGAGAGAGAGAGAGAGAGAGAGAGAGAGAGACATGGTAGCACAATCCATCGCATGTCTCGCGATGGCCAAAAGCAAGCGGTGTATCTTCTTTACTCGCTCTGATTTCTTGAACTGATTCAAATAATGATTTCAAGCCAAAGTTACACACAACACATATAAACTAGATACATCACACGTTTTATAGCAGTTTCTGCGCATTTTCACCCAAATTAAACCCACGCCCCAAGCTAATTTGAAACTCTCCGCTCTGGCAATACTCTCTCACTTTCTTTGTTTACGAGAGAGTATTGCCAATGCGGAGGGTAAAATTAGCATGGGGTATTCCTTTAAATGAGCGAGATTGCACGGGAAAATGGTGACAGTTTATTTATTTATTTGTTTATTCCATCAATTATATATGTTCATAATCACAATGATAACTGAGGGAAGAGAGGAGATGGATTTCCGTCGCATATACACGATTTCGGATTGAGTTCGGTGGAAGTTTTCATAGGGAGACAGTTCTCATTTGATTCACCATAACTTGCTTCAAAATAGTCCGTTCGAGCTCCCGAAGCGCGCGTCCGACGCGTCGCAACGTCCGCTACGCAGCGTAGGCAAAATCGGCAATTGAAATGCGCTAATTTGAGCGGGGAATGGCGGCTTTTTTCTCCTTTTCGCGCTTGCTCGTGATTGGGGTTCTAGGTGGCACTGGGGCAGTCACTGATATGTGATATGATATGTAATATCAATATATTTTTATTCTAAATCAAGAAAAGAATAAGGTATGTATGTAGAGAGAGGTACATCCATTCCTTACTCTATTAATATCTAATAACCGATACCAGGTCAGTGAGTTCGCATTTCATTTTCTTATCACTCTCTGATAACAATGAATATTGAATTTTTGTCGTAAAATGCGAAAATATCGTAAGATTGTCAGTCATTTTAACCGTTTCAACGTTCAGAGCTACCTAAAATTATGTTTACTGAATTCATCGTGCAACATTATATATGATTAGCCGAAAGAAGTGTTAAATTTTGTGATGACTGAAGGAAGATACAGTCTAGAGGAGCGGTCTGGAAGGAGAGGTAGAGAGAGGGAGTGTAGAGTGATGAGAGAGAGAGAGAGAGAGAGAGAGAGAGACATGGTAGCACAATCCATCGCATGTCTCGCGATGGCCAAAAGCAAGCGGTGTATCTTCTTTACTCGCTCTGATTTCTTGAACTGATTCAAATAATGATTTCAAGCCAAAGTTACACACAACACATATAAACTAGATACATCACACGTTTTATAGCAGTTTCTGCGCATTTTCACCCAAATTAAACCCACGCCCCAAGCTAATTTGAAACTCTCCGCTCTGGCAATACTCTCTCACTTTCTTTGTTTACGAGAGAGTATTGCCAATGCGGAGGGTAAAATTAGCATGGGGTATTCCTTTAAATGAGCGAGATTGCACGGGAAAATGGTGACAGTTTATTTATTTATTTGTTTATTCCATCAATTATATATGTTCATAATCACAATGATAACTGAGGGAAGAGAGGAGATGGATTTCCGTCGCATATACACGATTTCGGATTGAGTTCGGTGGAAGTTTTCATAGGGAGACAGTTCTCATTTGATTCACCATAACTTGCTTCAAAATAGTCCGTTCGAGCTCCCGAAGCGCGCGTCCGACGCGTCGCAACGTCCGCTACGCAGCGTAGGCAAAATCGGCAATTGAAATGCGCTAATTTGAGCGGGGAATGGCGGCTTTTTTCTCCTTTTCGCGCTTGCTCGTGATTGGGGTTCTAGGTGGCACTGGGGCAGTCACTGATATGTGATATGATATGTAATATCAATATATTTTTATTCTAAATCAAGAAAAGAATAAGGTATGTATGTAGAGAGAGGTACATCCATTCCTTACTCTATTAATATCTAATAACCGATACCAGGTCAGTGAGTTCGCATTTCATTTTCTTATCACTCTCTGATAACAATGAATATTGAATTTTGTCGTAAAATGCGAAAATATCGTAAGATTGTCAGTCATTTTAACCGTTTCAACGTTCAGAGCTACCTAAAATTATGTTTACTGAATTCATCGTGCAACATTATATATGATTAGCCGAAAGAAGTGTTAAATTTTGTGATGACTGAAGGAAGATACAGTCTAGAGGAGCGGTCTGGAAGGAGAGGTAGAGAGAGGGAGTGTAGAGTGATGAGAGAGAGAGAGAGAGAGAGAGAGAGAGACATGGTAGCACAATCCATCGCATGTCTCGCGATGGCCAAAAGCAAGCGGTGTATCTTCTTTACTCGCTCTGATTTCTTGAACTGATTCAAATAATGATTTCAAGCCAAAGTTACACACAACACATATAAACTAGATACATCACACGTTTTATAGCAGTTTCTGCGCATTTTCACCCAATTAAACCCACGCCCCAAGCTAATTTGAAACTCTCCGCTCTGGCAATACTCTCTCACTTTCTTTGTTTACGAGAGAGTATTGCCAATGCGGAGGGTAAAATTAGCATGGGGTATTCCTTTAAATGAGCGAGATTGCACGGGAAAATGGTGACAGTTTATTTATTTATTTGTTTATTCCATCAATTATATATGTTCATAATCACAATGATAACTGAGGGAAGAGAGGAGATGGATTTCCGTCGCATATACACGATTTCGGATTGAGTTCGGTGGAAGTTTTCATAGGGAGACAGTTCTCATTTGATTCACCATAACTTGCTTCAAAATAGTCCGTTCGAGCTCCCGAAGCGCGCGTCCGACGCGTCGCAACGTCCGCTACGCAGCGTAGGCAAAATCGGCAATTGAAATGCGCTAATTTGAGCGGGGAATGGCGGCTTTTTTCTCCTTTTCGCGCTTGCTCGTGATTGGGGTTCTAGGTGGCACTGGGCAGTCACTGATATGTGATATGATATGTAATATCAATATATTTTTATTCTAAATCAAGAAAAGAATAAGGTATGTATGTAGAGAGAGGTACATCCATACTTTACTCTATTAATATCTAATAACCGATACCAGGTCAGTGAGTTCGCATTTCATTTTCTTATCACTCTCTGATAACAATGAATATTGAATTTTGTCGTAAAATGCGAAAATATCGTAAGATTGTCAGTCATTTTAACCGTTTCAACGTTCAGAGCTACCTAAAATTATGTTTACTGAATTCATCGTGCAACATTATATATGATTAGCCGAAAGAAGTGTTAAATTTTGTGATGACTGAAGGAAGATACAGTCTAGAGGAGCGGTCTGGAAGGAGAGGTAGAGAGAGGGAGTGTAGAGTGATGAGAGAGAGAGAGAGAGAGAGAGAGAGAGAGACATGGTAGCACAATCCATCGCATGTCTCGCGATGGCCAAAAGCAAGCGGTGTATCTTCTTTACTCGCTCTGATTTCTTGAACTGATTCAAATAATGATTTCAAGCCAAAGTTACACACAACACATATAAACTAGATACATCACACGTTTTATAGCAGTTTCTACGCATTTTCACCCAAATTAAACCCACGCCCCAAGCTAATTTGAAACTCTCCGCTCTGGCAATACTCTCTCACTTTCTTTGTTTACGAGAGAGTATTGCCAATGCGGAGGGTAAAATTAGCATGGGGTATTCCTTTAAATGAGCGAGATTGCACGGGAAAATGGTGACAGTTTATTTATTTATTTGTTTATTCCATCAATTATATATGTTCATAATCACAATGATAACTGAGGGAAGAGAGGAGATGGATTTCCGTCGCATATACACGATTTCGGATTGAGTTCGGTGGAAGTTTTCATAGGGAGACAGTTCTCATTTGATTCACCATAACTTGCTTCATAATAGTCCGTTCGAGCTCCCGAAGCGCGCGTCCGACGCGTCGCAACGTCCGCTACGCAGCGTAGGCAAAATCGGCAATTGAAATGCGCTAATTTGAGCGGGGAATGGCGGCTTTTTTCTCCTTTTCGCGCTTGCTCGTGATTGGGGTTCTAGGTGGCACTGGGGCAGTCACTGATATGTGATATGATATGTAATATCAATATATTTTTATTCTAAATCAAGAAAAGAATAAGGTATGTATGTAGAGAGAGGTACATCCATTCCTTACTCTATTAATATCTAATAACCGATACCAGGTCAGTGAGTTCGCATTTCATTTTCTTATCACTCTCTGATAACAATGAATATTGAATTTTGTCGTAAAATGCGAAAATATCGTAAGATTGTCAGTCATTTTAACCGTTTCAACGTTCAGAGCTACCTAAAATTATGTTTACTGAATTCATCGTGCAACATTATATATGATTAGCCGAAAGAAGTGTTAAATTTTGTGATGACTGAAGGAAGATACAGTCTAGAGGAGCGGTCTGGAAGGAGAGGTAGAGAGAGGGAGTGTAGAGTGATGAGAGAGAGAGAGAGAGAGAGAGAGAGAGAGACATGGTAGCACAATCCATCGCATGTCTCGCGATGGCCAAAAGCAAGCGGTGTATCTTCTTTACTCGCTCTGATTTCTTGAACTGATTCAAATAATGATTTCAAGCCAAAGTTACACACAACACATATAAACTAGATACATCACACGTTTTATAGCAGTTTCTGCGCATTTTCACCCAAATTAAACCCACGCCCCAAGCTAATTTGAAACTCTCCGCTCTGGCAATACTCTCTCACTTTCTTTGTTTACGAGAGAGTATTGCCAATGCGGAGGGTAAAATTAGCATGGGGTATTCCTTTAAATGAGCGAGATTGCACGGGAAAATGGTGACAGTTTATTTATTTATTTGTTTATTCCATCAATTATATATGTTCATAATCACAATGATAACTGAGGGAAGAGAGGAGATGGATTTCCGTCGCATATACACGATTTCGGATTGGGTTCGGTGGAAGTTTTCAAAGGAAGACAGTTCTCACTTGATTCACCATAACTTGCTTCAAAATAGTCCGTTCGAGCTCCCGAAGCGCGCGTCCGACGCGTCGCAACGTCCGCTACGCAGCGTAGGCAAAATCGGCAATTGAAATGCGCTAATTTGAGCGGGGAATGGCGGCTTTTTTCTCCTTTTCGCGCTTGCTCGTGATTGGGGTTCTAGGTGGCACTGGGGCAGTCACTGATATGTGATATGATATGTAATATCAATATATTTTTATTCTAAATCAAGAAAAGAATAAGGTATGTATGTAGAGAGAGGTACATCCATTCCTTACTCTATTAATATCTAATAACCGATACCAGGTCAGTGAGTTCGCATTTCATTTTCTTATCACTCTCTGATAACAATGAATATTGAATTTTGTCGTAAAATGCGAAAATATCGTAAGATTGTCAGTCATTTTAACCGTTTCAACGTTCAGAGCTACCTAAAATTATGTTTACTGAATTCATCGTGCAACATTATATATGATTAGCCGAAAGAAGTGTTAAATTTTGTGATGACTGAAGGAAGATACAGTCTAGAGGAGCGGTCTGGAAGGAGAGGTAGAGAGAGGGAGTGTAGAGTGATGAGAGAGAGAGAGAGAGAGAGAGAGAGAGAGAGACATGGTAGCACAATCCATCGCATGTCTCGCGATGGCCAAAAGCAAGCGGTGTATCTTCTTTACTCGCTCTGATTTCTTGAACTGATTCAAATAATGATTTCAAGCCAAAGTTACACACAACACATATAAACTAGATACATCACACGTTTTATAGCAGTTTCTGCGCATTTTCACCCAAATTAAACCCACGCCCCAAGCTAATTTGAAACTCTCCGCTCTGGCAATACTCTCTCACTTTCTTTGTTTACGAGAGAGTATTGCCAATGCGGAGGGTAAAATTAGCATGGGGTATTCCTTTAAATGAGCGAGATTGCACGGGAAAATGGTGACAGTTTATTTATTTATTTGTTTATTCCATCAATTATATATGTTCATAATCACAATGATAACTGAGGGAAGAGAGGAGATGGATTTCCGTCGCATATACACGATTTCGGATTGGGTTCGGTGGAAGTTTTCAAAGGAAGACAGTTCTCACTTGATTCACCATAACTTGCTTCAAAATAGTCCGTTCGAGCTCCCGAAGCGCGCGTCCGACGCGTCGCAACGTCCGCTACGCAGCGTAGGCAAAATCGGCAATTGAAATGCGCTAATTTGAGCGGGGAATGGCGGCTTTTTTCTCCTTTTCGCGCTTGCTCGTGATTGGGGTTCTAGGTGGCACTGGGGCAGTCACTGATATGTGATATGATATGTAATATCAATATATTTTTATTCTAAATCAAGAAAAGAATAAGGTATGTATGTAGAGAGAGGTACATCCATTCCTTACTCTATTAATATCTAATAACCGATACCAGGTCAGTGAGTTCGCATTTCATTTTCTTATCACTCTCTGATAACAATGAATATTGAATTTTGTCGTAAAATGCGAAAATATCGTAAGATTGTCAGTCATTTTAACCGTTTCAACGTTCAGAGCTACCTAAAATTATGTTTACTGAATTCATCGTGCAACATTATATATGATTAGCCGAAAGAAGTGTTAAATTTTGTGATGACTGAAGGAAGATACAGTCTAGAGGAGCGGTCTGGAAGGAGAGGTAGAGAGAGGGAGTGTAGAGTGATGAGAGAGAGAGAGAGAGAGAGAGAGAGAGAGAGAGACATGGTAGCACAATCCATCGCATGTCTCGCGATGGCCAAAAGCAAGCGGTGTATCTTCTTTACTCGCTCTGATTTCTTGAACTGATTCAAATAATGATTTCAAGCCAAAGTTACACACAACACATATAAACTAGATACATCACACGTTTTATAGCAGTTTCTGCGCATTTTCACCCAAATTAAACCCACGCCCCAAGCTAATTTGAAACTCTCCGCTCTGGCAATACTCTCTCACTTTCTTTGTTTACGAGAGAGTATTGCCAATGCGGAGGGTAAAATTAGCATGGGGTATTCCTTTAAATGAGCGAGATTGCACGGGAAAATGGTGACAGTTTATTTATTTATTTGTTTATTCCATCAATTATATATGTTCATAATCACAATGATAACTGAGGGAAGAGAGGAGATGGATTTCCGTCGCATATACACGATTTCGGATTGGGTTCGGTGGAAGTTTTCAAAGGAAGACAGTTCTCACTTGATTCACCATAACTTGCTTCAAAATAGTCCGTTCGAGCTCCCGAAGCGCGCGTCCGACGCGTCGCAACGTCCGCTACGCAGCGTAGGCAAAATCGGCAATTGAAATGCGCTAATTTGAGCGGGGAATGGCGGCTTTTTTCTCCTTTTCGCGCTTGCTCGTGATTGGGGTTCTAGGTGGCACTGGGGCAGTCACTGATATGTGATATGATATGTAATATCAATATATTTTTATTCTAAATCAAGAAAAGAATAAGGTATGTATGTAGAGAGAGGTACATCCATTCCTTACTCTATTAATATCTAATAACCGATACCAGGTCAGTGAGTTCGCATTTCATTTTCTTATCACTCTCTGATAACAATGAATATTGAATTTTGTCGTAAAATGCGAAAATATCGTAAGATTGTCAGTCATTTTAACCGTTTCAACGTTCAGAGCTACCTAAAATTATGTTTACTGAATTCATCGTGCAACATTATATATGATTAGCCGAAAGAAGTGTTAAATTTTGTGATGACTGAAGGAAGATACAGTCTAGAGGAGCGGTCTGGAAGGAGAGGTAGAGAGAGGGAGTGTAGAGTGATGAGAGAGAGAGAGAGAGAGAGAGAGAGAGAGACATGGTAGCACAATCCATCGCATGTCTCGCGATGGCCAAAAGCAAGCGGTGTATCTTCTTTACTCGCTCTGATTTCTTGAACTGATTCAAATAATGATTTCAAGCCAAAGTTACACACAACACATATAAACTAGATACATCACACGTTTTATAGCAGTTTCTGCGCATTTTCACCCAAATTAAACCCACGCCCCAAGCTAATTTGAAACTCTCCGCTCTGGCAATACTCTCTCACTTTCTTTGTTTACGAGAGAGTATTGCCAATGCGGAGGGTAAAATTAGCATGGGGTATTCCTTTAAATGAGCGAGATTGCACGGGAAAATGGTGACAGTTTATTTATTTATTTGTTTATTCCATCAATTATATATGTTCATAATCACAATGATAACTGAGGGAAGAGAGGAGATGGATTTCCGTCGCATATACACGATTTCGGATTGGGTTCGGTGGAAGTTTTCAAAGGAAGACAGTTCTCACTTGATTCACCATAACTTGCTTCAAAATAGTCCGTTCGAGCTCCCGAAGCGCGCGTCCGACGCGTCGCAACGTCCGCTACGCAGCGTAGGCAAAATCGGCAATTGAAATGCGCTAATTTGAGCGGGGAATGGCGGCTTTTTTCTCCTTTTCGCGCTTGCTCGTGATTGGGGTTCTAGGTGGCACTGGGGCAGTCACTGATATGTGATATGATATGTAATATCAATATATTTTTATTCTAAATCAAGAAAAGAATAAGGTATGTATGTAGAGAGAGGTACATCCATTCCTTACTCTATTAATATCTAATAACCGATACCAGGTCAGTGAGTTCGCATTTCATTTTCTTATCACTCTCTGATAACAATGAATATTGAATTTTGTCGTAAAATGCGAAAATATCGTAAGATTGTCAGTCATTTTAACCGTTTCAACGTTCAGAGCTACCTAAAATTATGTTTACTGAATTCATCGTGCAACATTATATATGATTAGCCGAAAGAAGTGTTAAATTTTGTGATGACTGAAGGAAGATACAGTCTAGAGGAGCGGTCTGGAAGGAGAGGTAGAGAGAGGGAGTGTAGAGTGATGAGAGAGAGAGAGAGAGAGAGAGAGAGAGAGAGAGAGAGAGAGAGAGATGGTAGCACAATCCATCGCATGTCTCGCGATGGCCAAAAGCAAGCGGTGTATCTTCTTTACTCGCTCTGATTTCTTGAACTGATTCAAATAATGATTTCAAGCCAAAGTTACACACAACACATATAAACTAGATACATCACACGTTTTATAGCAGTTTCTGCGCATTTTCACCCAAATTAAACCCACGCCCCAAGCTAATTTGAAACTCTCCGCTCTGGCAATACTCTCTCACTTTCTTTGTTTACGAGAGAGTATTGCCAATGCGGAGGGTAAAATTAGCATGGGGTATTCCTTTAAATGAGCGAGATTGCACGGGAAAATGGTGACAGTTTATTTATTTATTTGTTTATTCCATCAATTATATATGTTCATAATCACAATGATAACTGAGGGAAGAGAGGAGATGGATTTCCGTCGCATATACACGATTTCGGATTGGGTTCGGTGGAAGTTTTCAAAGGAAGACAGTTCTCACTTGATTCACCATAACTTGCTTCAAAATAGTCCGTTCGAGCTCCCGAAGCGCGCGTCCGACGCGTCGCAACGTCCGCTACGCAGCGTAGGCAAAATCGGCAATTGAAATGCGCTAATTTGAGCGGGGAATGGCGGCTTTTTTCTCCTTTTCGCGCTTGCTCGTGATTGGGGTTCTAGGTGGCACTGGGGCAGTCACTGATATGTGATATGATATGTAATATCAATATATTTTTATTCTAAATCAAGAAAAGAATAAGGTATGTATGTAGAGAGAGGTACATCCATTCCTTACTCTATTAATATCTAATAACCGATACCAGGTCAGTGAGTTCGCATTTCATTTTCTTATCACTCTCTGATAACAATGAATATTGAATTTTGTCGTAAAATGCGAAAATATCGTAAGATTGTCAGTCATTTTAACCGTTTCAACGTTCAGAGCTACCTAAAATTATGTTTACTGAATTCATCGTGCAACATTATATATGATTAGCCGAAAGAAGTGTTAAATTTTGTGATGACTGAAGGAAGATACAGTCTAGAGGAGCGGTCTGGAAGGAGAGGTAGAGAGAGGGAGTGTAGAGTGATGAGAGAGAGAGAGAGAGAGAGAGAGAGAGAGAGAGAGAGAGAGAGATGGTAGCACAATCCATCGCATGTCTCGCGATGGCCAAAAGCAAGCGGTGTATCTTCTTTACTCGCTCTGATTTCTTGAACTGATTCAAATAATGATTTCAAGCCAAAGTTACACACAACACATATAAACTAGATACATCACACGTTTTATAGCAGTTTCTGCGCATTTTCACCCAAATTAAACCCACGCCCCAAGCTAATTTGAAACTCTCCGCTCTGGCAATACTCTCTCACTTTCTTTGTTTACGAGAGAGTATTGCCAATGCGGAGGGTAAAATTAGCATGGGGTATTCCTTTAAATGAGCGAGATTGCACGGGAAAATGGTGACAGTTTATTTATTTATTTGTTTATTCCATCAATTATATATGTTCATAATCACAATGATAACTGAGGGAAGAGAGGAGATGGATTTCCGTCGCATATACACGATTTCGGATTGGGTTCGGTGGAAGTTTTCAAAGGAAGACAGTTCTCACTTGATTCACCATAACTTGCTTCAAAATAGTCCGTTCGAGCTCCCGAAGCGCGCGTCCGACGCGTCGCAACGTCCGCTACGCAGCGTAGGCAAAATCGGCAATTGAAATGCGCTAATTTGAGCGGGGAATGGCGGCTTTTTTCTCCTTTTCGCGCTTGCTCGTGATTGGGGTTCTAGGTGGCACTGGGCAGTCACTGATATGTGATATGATATGTAATATCAATATATTTTTATTCTAAATCAAGAAAAGAATAAGGTATGTATGTAGAGAGAGGTACATCCATTCCTTACTCTATTAATATCTAATAACCGATACCAGGTCAGTGAGTTCGCATTTCATTTTCTTATCACTCTCTGATAACAATGAATATTGAATTTTGTCGTAAAATGCGAAAATATCGTAAGATTGTCAGTCATTTTAACCGTTTCAACGTTCAGAGCTACCTAAAATTATGTTTACTGAATTCATCGTGCAACATTATATATGATTAGCCGAAAGAAGTGTTAAATTTTGTGATGACTGAAGGAAGATACAGTCTAGAGGAGCGGTCTGGAAGGAGAGGTAGAGAGAGGGAGTGTAGAGTGATGAGAGAGAGAGAGAGAGAGAGAGAGAGAGAGAGAGAGAGAGAGAGATGGTAGCACAATCCATCGCATGTCTCGCGATGGCCAAAAGCAAGCGGTGTATCTTCTTTACTCGCTCTGATTTCTTGAACTGATTCAAATAATGATTTCAAGCCAAAGTTACACACAACACATATAAACTAGATACATCACACGTTTTATAGCAGTTTCTGCGCATTTTCACCCAAATTAAACCCACGCCCCAAGCTAATTTGAAACTCTCCGCTCTGGCAATACTCTCTCACTTTCTTTGTTTACGAGAGAGTATTGCCAATGCGGAGGGTAAAATTAGCATGGGGTATTCCTTTAAATGAGCGAGATTGCACGGGAAAATGGTGACAGTTTATTTATTTATTTGTTTATTCCATCAATTATATATGTTCATAATCACAATGATAACTGAGGGAAGAGAGGAGATGGATTTCCGTCGCATATACACGATTTCGGATTGGGTTCGGTGGAAGTTTTCAAAGGAAGACAGTTCTCACTTGATTCACCATAACTTGCTTCAAAATAGTCCGTTCGAGCTCCCGAAGCGCGCGTCCGACGCGTCGCAACGTCCGCTACGCAGCGTAGGCAAAATCGGCAATTGAAATGCGCTAATTTGAGCGGGGAATGGCGGCTTTTTTCTCCTTTTCGCGCTTGCTCGTGACTGGGGTTCTAGGTGGCACTGGGGCAGTCACTGATATGTGATATGATATGTAATATCAATATATTTTTATTCTAATCAAGAAAAGAATAAGGTATGTATGTAGAGAGAGGTACATCCATTCCTTACTCTATTAATATCTAATAACCGATACCAGGTCAGTGAGTTCGCATTTCATTTTCTTATCACTCTCTGATAACAATGAATATTGAATTTTGTCGTAAAATGCGAAAATATCGTAAGATTGTCAGTCATTTTAACCGTTTCAACGTTCAGAGCTACCTAAAATTATGTTTACTGAATTCATCGTGCAACATTATATATGATTAGCCGAAAGAAGTGTTAAATTTTGTGATGACTGAAGGAAGATACAGTCTAGAGGAGCGGTCTGGAAGGAGAGGTAGAGAGAGGGAGTGTAGAGTGATGAGAGAGAGAGAGAGAGAGAGAGAGAGAGAGAGAGAGAGACATGGTAGCACAATCCATCGCATGTCTCGCGATGGCCAAAAGCAAGCGGTGTATCTTCTTTACTCGCTCTGATATCTTGAACTGATTCAAATAATGATTTCAAGCCAAAGTTACACACAACACATATAAACTAGATACATCACACGTTTTTATAGCAGTTTCTGCGCATTTTCACCCAAATTAAACCCACGCCCCAAGCTAATTTGAAACTCTCCGCTCTGGCAATACTCTCTCACTTTCTTTGTTTACGAGAGAGTATTGCCAATGCGGAGGGTAAAATTAGCATGGGGTATTCCTTTAAATGAGCGAGATTGCACGGGAAAATGGTGACAGTTTATTTATTTATTTGTTTATTCCATCAATTATATATGTTCATAATCACAATGATAACTGAGGGAAGAGAGGAGATGGATTTCCGTCGCATATACACGATTTCGGATTGGGTTCGGTGGAAGTTTTCAAAGGAAGACAGTTCTCACTTGATTCACCATAACTTGCTTCAAAATAGTCCGTTCGAGCTCCCGAAGCGCGCGTCCGACGCGTCGCAACGTCCGCTACGCAGCGTAGGCAAAATCGGCAATTGAAATGCGCTAATTTGAGCGGGGAATGGCGGCTTTTTTCTCCTTTTCGCGCTTGCTCGTGATTGGGGTTCTAGGTGGCACTGGGGCAGTCACTGATATGTGATATGATATGTAATATCAATATATTTTTATTCTAAATCAAGAAAAGAATAAGGTATGTATGTAGAGAGAGGTACATCCATTCCTTACTCTATTAATATCTAATAACCGATACCAGGTCAGTGAGTTCGCATTTCATTTTCTTATCACTCTCTGATAACAATGAATATTGAATTTTGTCGTAAAATGCGAAAATATCGTAAGATTGTCAGTCATTTTAACCGTTTCAACGTTCAGAGCTACCTAAAATTATGTTTACTGAATTCATCGTGCAACATTATATATGATTAGCCGAAAGAAGTGTTAAATTTTGTGATGACTGAAGGAAGATACAGTCTAGAGGAGCGGTCTGGAAGGAGAGGTAGAGAGAGGGAGTGTAGAGTGATGAGAGAGAGAGAGAGAGAGAGAGAGAGAGAGAGAGAGAGAGAGAGATGGTAGCACAATCCATCGCATGTCTCGCGATGGCCAAAAGCAAGCGGTGTATCTTCTTTACTCGCTCTGATTTCTTGAACTGATTCAAATAATGATTTCAAGCCAAAGTTACACACAACACATATAAACTAGATACATCACACGTTTTATAGCAGTTTCTGCGCATTTTCACCCAAATTAAACCCACGCCCCAAGCTAATTTGAAACTCTCCGCTCTGGCAATACTCTCTCACTTTCTTTGTTTACGAGAGAGTATTGCCAATGCGGAGGGTAAAATTAGCATGGGGTATTCCTTTAAATGAGCGAGATTGCACGGGAAAATGTGACAGTTTATTTATTTATTTGTTTATTCCATCAATTATATATGTTCATAATCACAATGATAACTGAGGGAAGAGAGGAGATGGATTTCCGTCGCATATACACGATTTCGGATTGGGTTCGGTGGAAGTTTTCAAAGGAAGACAGTTCTCACTTGATTCACCATAACTTGCTTCAAAATAGTCCGTTCGAGCTCCCGAAGCGCGCGTCCGACGCGTCGCAACGTCCGCTACGCAGCGTAGGCAAAATCGGCAATTGAAATGCGCTAATTTGAGCGGGGAATGGCGGCTTTTTTCTCCTTTTCGCGCTTGCTCGTGACTGGGGTTCTAGGTGGCACTGGGGCAGTCACTGATATGTGATATGATATGTAATATCAATATATTTTTATTCTAAATCAAGAAAGAATAAGGTATGTATGTAGAGAGAGTACATCCATTCCTTACTCTATTAATATCTAATAACCGATACCAGGTCAGTGAGTTCGCATTTCATTTTCTTATCACTCTCTGATAACAATGAATATTGAATTTTGTCGTAAAATGCGAAAATATCGTAAGATTGTCAGTCATTTTAAACCGTTTCAACGTTCAGAGCTACCTAAAATTATGTTTACTGAATTCATCGTGCAACATTATATATGATTAGCCGAAAGAAGTGTTAAATTTTGTGATGACTGAAGGAAGATACAGTCTAGAGGAGCGGTCTGGAAGGAGAGGTAGAGAGAGGGAGTGTAGAGTGATGAGAGAGAGAGAGAGAGAGAGAGAGAGAGAGAGAGAGAGAGACATGGTAGCACAATCCATCGCATGTCTCGCGATGGCCAAAAGCAAGCGGTGTATCTTCTTTACTCGCTCTGATATCTTGAACTGATTCAAATAATGATTTCAAGCCAAAGTTACACACAACACATATAAACTAGATACATCACACGTTTTATAGCAGTTTCTGCGCATTTTCACCCAAATTAAACCCACGCCCCAAGCTAATTTGAAACTCTCCGCTCTGGCAATACTCTCTCACTTTCTTTGTTTACGAGAGAGTATTGCCAATGCGGAGGGTAAAATTAGCATGGGGTATTCCTTTAAATGAGCGAGATTGCACGGGAAAATGGTGACAGTTTATTTATTTATTTGTTTATTCCATCAATTATATATGTTCATAATCACAATGATAACTGAGGGAAGAGAGGAGATGGATTTCCGTCGCATATACACGATTTCGGATTGGGTTCGGTGGAAGTTTTCAAAGGAAGACAGTTCTCACTTGATTCACCATAACTTGCTTCAAAATAGTCCGTTCGAGCTCCCGAAGCGCGCGTCCGACGCGTCGCAACGTCCGCTACGCAGCGTAGGCAAAATCGGCAATTGAAATGCGCTAATTTGAGCGGGGAATGGCGGCTTTTTTCTCCTTTTCGCGCTTGCTCGTGATTGGGGTTCTAGGTGGCACTGGGGCAGTCACTGATATGTGATATGATATGTAATATCATATATTTTTATTCTAAATCAAGAAAAGAATAAGGTATGTATGTAGAGAGAGGTACATCCATTCCTTACTCTATTAATATCTAATAACCGATACCAGGTCAGTGAGTTCGCATTTCATTTTCTTATCACTCTCTGATAACAATGAATATTGAATTTTGTCGTAAAATGCGAAAATATCGTAAGATTGTCAGTCATTTTAACCGTTTCAACGTTCAGAGCTACCTAAAATTATGTTTACTGAATTCATCGTGCAACATTATATATGATTAGCCGAAAGAAGTGTTAAATTTTGTGATGACTGAAGGAAGATACAGTCTAGAGGAGCGGTCTGGAAGGAGAGGTAGAGAGAGGGAGTGTAGAGTGATGAGAGAGAGAGAGAGAGAGAGAGAGAGAGAGACATGGTAGCACAATCCATCGCATGTCTCGCGATGGCCAAAGCAAGCGGTGTATCTTCTTTACTCGCTCTGATTTCTTGAACTGATTCAAATAATGATTTCAAGCCAAAGTTACACACAACACATATAAACTAGATACATCACACGTTTTATAGCAGTTTCTGCGCATTTTCACCCAAATTAAACCCACGCCCCAAGCTAATTTGAAACTCTCCGCTCTGGCAATACTCTCTCACTTTCTTTGTTTACGAGAGAGTATTGCCAATGCGGAGGGTAAAATTAGCATGGGGTATTCCTTTAAATGAGCGAGATTGCACGGGAAAATGGTGACAGTTTATTTATTTATTTGTTTATTCCATCAATTATATATGTTCATAATCACAATGATAACTGAGGGAAGAGAGGAGATGGATTTCCGTCGCATATACACGATTTCGGATTGAGTTCGGTGAAGTTTTCATAGGGAGACAGTTCTCATTTGATTCACCATAACTTGCTTCAAAATAGTCCGTTCGAGCTCCCGAAGCGCGCGTCCGACGCGTCGCAACGTCCGCTACGCAGCGTAGGCAAAATCGGCAATTGAAATGCGCTAATTTGAGCGGGGAATGGCGGCTTTTTTCTCCTTTTCGCGCTTGCTCGTGATTGGGGTTCTAGGTGGCACTGGGGCAGTCACTGATATGTGATATGATATGTAATATCAATATATTTTTATTCTAAATCAAGAAAAGAATAAGGTATGTATGTAGAGAGAGGTACATCCATTCCTTACTCTATTAATATCTAATAACCGATACCAGGTCAGTGAGTTCGCATTTCATTTTCTTATCACTCTCTGATAACAATGAATATTGAATTTTGTCGTAAAAATGCGAAAATATCGTAAGATTGTCAGTCATTTTAACCGTTTCAACGTTCAGAGCTACCTAAAATTATGTTTACTGAATTCATCGTGCAACATTATATATGATTAGCCGAAAGAAGTGTTAAATTTTGTGATGACTGAAGGAAGATACAGTCTAGAGGAGCGGTCTGGAAGGAGAGGTAGAGAGAGGGAGTGTAGAGTGATGAGAGAGAGAGAGAGAGAGAGAGAGAGAGAGACATGGTAGCACAATCCATCGCATGTCTCGCGATGGCCAAAAGCAAGCGGTGTATCTTCTTTACTCGCTCTGATTTCTTGAACTGATTCAAATAATGATTTCAAGCCAAAGTTACACACAACACATATAAACTAGATACATCACACGTTTTATAGCAGTTTCTGCGCATTTTCACCCAAATTAAACCCACGCCCCAAGCTAATTTGAAACTCTCCGCTCTGGCAATACTCTCTCACTTTCTTTGTTTACGAGAGAGTATTGCCAATGCGGAGGGTAAAATTAGCATGGGGTATTCCTTTAAATGAGCGAGATTGCACGGGAAAATGGTGACAGTTTATTTATTTATTTGTTTATTCCATCAATTATATATGTTCATAATCACAATGATAACTGAGGGAAGAGAGGAGATGGATTTCCGTCGCATATACACGATTTCGGATTGAGTTCGGTGGAAGTTTTCATAGGGAGACAGTTCTCATTTGATTCACCATAACTTGCTTCAAAATAGTCCGTTCGAGCTCCCGAAGCGCGCGTCCGACGCGTCGCAACGTCCGCTACGCAGCGTAGGCAAAATCGGCAATTGAAATGCGCTAATTTGAGCGGGGAATGGCGGCTTTTTTCTCCTTTTCGCGCTTGCTCGTGATTGGGGTTCTAGGTGGCACTGGGGCAGTCACTGATATGTGATATGATATGTAATATCAATATATTTTTATTCTAAATCAAGAAAAGAATAAGGTATGTATGTAGAGAGAGGTACATCCATTCCTTACTCTATTAATATCTAATAACCGATACCAGGTCAGTGAGTTCGCATTTCATTTTCTTATCACTCTCTGATAACAATGAATATTGAATTTTGTCGTAAAATGCGAAAATATCGTAAGATTGTCAGTCATTTTAACCGTTTCAACGTTCAGAGCTACCTAAAATTATGTTTACTGAATTCATCGTGCAACATTATATATGATTAGCCGAAAGAAGTGTTAAATTTTGTGATGACTGAAGGAAGATACAGTCTAGAGGAGCGGTCTGGAAGGAGAGGTAGAGAGAGGGAGTGTAGAGTGATGAAGAGAGAGAGAGAGAGAGAGAGAGAGAGAGACATGGTAGCACAATCCATCGCATGTCTCGCGATGGCCAAAAGCAAGCGGTGTATCTTCTTTACTCGCTCTGATTTCTTGAACTGATTCAAATAATGATTTCAAGCCAAAGTTACACACAACACATATAAACTAGATACATCACACGTTTTATAGCAGTTTCTGCGCATTTTCACCCAAATTAAACCCACGCCCCAAGCTAATTTGAAACTCTCCGCTCTGGCAATACTCTCTCACTTTCTTTGTTTACGAGAGAGTATTGCCAATGCGGAGGGTAAAATTAGCATGGGGTATTCCTTTAAATGAGCGAGATTGCACGGGAAAATGGTGACAGTTTATTTATTTATTTGTTTATTCCATCAATTATATATGTTCATAATCACAATGATAACTGAGGGAAGAGAGGAGATGGATTTCCGTCGCATATACACGATTTCGGATTGAGTTCGGTGGAAGTTTTCATAGGGAGACAGTTCTCATTTGATTCACCATAACTTGCTTCAAAATAGTCCGTTCGAGCTCCCGAAGCGCGCGTCCGACGCGTCGCAACGTCCGCTACGCAGCGTAGGCAAAATCGGCAATTGAAATGCGCTAATTTGAGCGGGGAATGGCGGCTTTTTTCTCCTTTTCGCGCTTGCTCGTGATTGGGGTTCTAGGTGGCACTGGGGCAGTCACTGATATGTGATATGATATGTAATATCAATATATTTTTATTCTAAATCAAGAAAAGAATAAGGTATGTATGTAGAGAGAGGTACATCCATTCCTTACTCTATTAATATCTAATAACCGATACCAGGTCAGTGAGTTCGCATTTCATTTTCTTATCACTCTCTGATAACAATGAATATTGAATTTTGTCGTAAAATGCGAAAATATCGTAAGATTGTCAGTCATTTTAACCGTTTCAACGTTCAGAGCTACCTAAAATTATGTTTACTGAATTCATCGTGCAACATTATATATGATTAGCCGAAAGAAGTGTTAAATTTTGTGATGACTGAAGGAAGATACAGTCTAGAGGAGCGGTCTGGAAGGAGAGGTAGAGAGAGGGAGTGTAGAGTGATGAGAGAGAGAGAGAGAGAGAGAGAGAGAGACATGGTAGCACAATCCATCGCATGTCTCGCGATGGCCAAAAGCAAGCGGTGTATCTTCTTTACTCGCTCTGATTTCTTGAACTGATTCAAATAATGATTTCAAGCCAAAGTTACACACAACACATATAAACTAGATACATCACACGTTTTATAGCAGTTTCTGCGCATTTTCACCCAAATTAAACCCACGCCCCAAGCTAATTTGAAACTCTCCGCTCTGGCAATACTCTCTCACTTTCTTTGTTTACGAGAGAGTATTGCCAATGCGGAGGGTAAAATTAGCATGGGGTATTCCTTTAAATGAGCGAGATTGCACGGGAAAATGGTGACAGTTTATTTATTTATTTGTTTATTCCATCAATTATATATGTTCATAATCACAATGATAACTGAGGGAAGAGAGGAGATGGATTTCCGTCGCATATACACGATTTCGGATTGAGTTCGGTGGAAGTTTTCATAGGGAGACAGTTCTCATTTGATTCACCATAACTTGCTTCAAAATAGTCCGTTCGAGCTCCCGAAGCGCGCGTCCGACGCGTCGCAACGTCCGCTACGCAGCGTAGGCAAAATCGGCAATTGAAATGCGCTAATTTGAGCGGGGAATGGCGGCTTTTTTCTCCTTTTCGCGCTTGCTCGTGATTGGGGTTCTAGGTGGCACTGGGGCAGTCACTGATATGTGATATGATATGTAATATCAATATATTTTTATTCTAAATCAAGAAAAGAATAAGGTATGTATGTAGAGAGAGGTACATCCATACTTTACTCTATTAATATCTAATAACCGATACCAGGTCAGTGAGTTCGCATTTCATTTTCTTATCACTCTCTGATAACAATGAATATTGAATTTTGTCGTAAAATGCGAAAATATCGTAAGATTGTCAGTCATTTTAACCGTTTCAACGTTCAGAGCTACCTAAAATTATGTTTACTGAATTCATCGTGCAACATTATATATGATTAGCCGAAAGAAGTGTTAAATTTTGTGATGACTGAAGGAAGATACAGTCTAGAGGAGCGGTCTGGAAGGAGAGGTAGAGAGAGGGAGTGTAGAGTGATGAGAGAGAGAGAGAGAGAGAGAGAGAGAGAGACATGGTAGCACAATCCATCGCATGTCTCGCGATGGCCAAAAGCAAGCGGTGTATCTTCTTTACTCGCTCTGATTTCTTGAACTGATTCAAATAATGATTTCAAGCCAAAGTTACACACAACACATATAAACTAGATACATCACACGTTTTATAGCAGTTTCTACGCATTTTCACCCAAATTAAACCCACGCCCCAAGCTAATTTGAAACTCTCCGCTCTGGCAATACTCTCTCACTTTCTTTGTTTACGAGAGAGTATTGCCAATGCGGAGGGTAAAATTAGCATGGGGTATTCCTTTAAATGAGCGAGATTGCACGGGAAAATGGTGACAGTTTATTTATTTATTTGTTTATTCCATCAATTATATATGTTCATAATCACAATGATAACTGAGGGAAGAGAGGAGATGGATTTCCGTCGCATATACACGATTTCGGATTGGGTTCGGTGGAAGTTTTCAAAGGAAGACAGTTCTCACTTGATTCACCATAACTTGCTTCAAAATAGTCCGTTCGAGCTCCCGAAGCGCGCGTCCGACGCGTCGCAACGTCCGCTACGCAGCGTAGGCAAAATCGGCAATTGAAATGCGCTAATTTGAGCGGGGAATGGCGGCTTTTTTCTCCTTTTCGCGCTTGCTCGTGATTGGGGTTCTAGGTGGCACTGGGGCAGTCACTGATATGTGATATGATATGTAATATCAATATATTTTTATTCTAAATCAAGAAAAGAATAAGGTATGTATGTAGAGAGAGGTACATCCATTCCTTACTCTATTAATATCTAATAACCGATACCAGGTCAGTGAGTTCGCATTTCATTTTCTTATCACTCTCTGATAACAATGAATATTGAATTTTGTCGTAAAATGCGAAAATATCGTAAGATTGTCAGTCATTTTAACCGTTTCAACGTTCAGAGCTACCTAAAATTATGTTTACTGAATTCATCGTGCAACATTATATATGATTAGCCGAAAGAAGTGTTAAATTTTGTGATGACTGAAGGAAGATACAGTCTAGAGGAGCGGTCTGGAAGGAGAGGTAGAGAGAGGGAGTGTAGAGTGATGAGAGAGAGAGAGAGAGAGAGAGAGAGAGAGACATGGTAGCACAATCCATCGCATGTCTCGCGATGGCCAAAAGCAAGCGGTGTATCTTCTTTACTCGCTCTGATTTCTTGAACTGATTCAAATAATGATTTCAAGCCAAAGTTACACACAACACATATAAACTAGATACATCACACGTTTTATAGCAGTTTCTGCGCATTTTCACCCAAATTAAACCCACGCCCCAAGCTAATTTGAAACTCTCCGCTCTGGCAATACTCTCTCACTTTCTTTGTTTACGAGAGAGTATTGCCAATGCGGAGGGTAAAATTAGCATGGGGTATTCCTTTAAATGAGCGAGATTGCACGGGAAAATGGTGACAGTTTATTTATTTATTTGTTTATTCCATCAATTATATATGTTCATAATCACAATGATAACTGAGGGAAGAGAGGAGATGGATTTCCGTCGCATATACACGATTTCGGATTGGGTTCGGTGGAAGTTTTCAAAGGAAGACAGTTCTCACTTGATTCACCATAACTTGCTTCAAAATAGTCCGTTCGAGCTCCCGAAGCGCGCGTCCGACGCGTCGCAACGTCCGCTACGCAGCGTAGGCAAAATCGGCAATTGAAATGCGCTAATTTGAGCGGGGAATGGCGGCTTTTTTTCTCCTTTTCGCGCTTGCTCGTGATTGGGGTTCTAGGTGGCACTGGGGCAGTCACTGATATGTGATATGATATGTAATATCAATATATTTTTATTCTAAATCAAGAAAAGAATAAGGTATGTATGTAGAGAGAGGTACATCCATTCCTTACTCTATTAATATCTAATAACCGATACCAGGTCAGTGAGTTCGCATTTCATTTTCTTATCACTCTCTGATAACAATGAATATTGAATTTTGTCGTAAAATGCGAAAATATCGTAAGATTGTCAGTCATTTTAACCGTTTCAACGTTCAGAGCTACCTAAAATTATGTTTACTGAATTCATCGTGCAACATTATATATGATTAGCCGAAAGAAGTGTTAAATTTTGTGATGACTGAAGGAAGATACAGTCTAGAGGAGCGGTCTGGAAGGAGAGGTAGAGAGAGGGAGTGTAGAGTGATGAGAGAGAGAGAGAGAGAGAGAGAGAGAGAGAGACATGGTAGCACAATCCATCGCATGTCTCGCGATGGCCAAAAGCAAGCGGTGTATCTTCTTTACTCGCTCTGATTTCTTGAACTGATTCAAATAATGATTTCAAGCCAAAGTTACACACAACACATATAAACTAGATACATCACACGTTTTATAGCAGTTTCTGCGCATTTTCACCCAAATTAAACCCACGCCCCAAGCTAATTTGAAACTCTCCGCTCTGGCAATACTCTCTCACTTTCTTTGTTTACGAGAGAGTATTGCCAATGCGGAGGGTAAAATTAGCATGGGGTATTCCTTTAAATGAGCGAGATTGCACGGGAAAATGGTGACAGTTTATTTATTTATTTGTTTATTCCATCAATTATATATGTTCATAATCACAATGATAACTGAGGGAAGAGAGGAGATGGATTTCCGTCGCATATACACGATTTCGGATTGGGTTCGGTGGAAGTTTTCAAAGGAAGACAGTTCTCACTTGATTCACCATAACTTGCTTCAAAATAGTCCGTTCGAGCTCCCGAAGCGCGCGTCCGACGCGTCGCAACGTCCGCTACGCAGCGTAGGCAAAATCGGCAATTGAAATGCGCTAATTTGAGCGGGGAATGGCGGCTTTTTTCTCCTTTTCGCGCTTGCTCGTGATTGGGGTTCTAGGTGGCACTGGGGCAGTCACTGATATGTGATATGATATGTAATATCAATATATTTTTATTCTAAATCAAGAAAAGAATAAGGTATGTATGTAGAGAGAGGTACATCCATTCCTTACTCTATTAATATCTAATAACCGATACCAGGTCAGTGAGTTCGCATTTCATTTTCTTATCACTCTCTGATAACAATGAATATTGAATTTTGTCGTAAAATGCGAAAATATCGTAAGATTGTCAGTCATTTTAACCGTTTCAACGTTCAGAGCTACCTAAAATTATGTTTACTGAATTCATCGTGCAACATTATATATGATTAGCCGAAAGAAGTGTTAAATTTTGTGATGACTGAAGGAAGATACAGTCTAGAGGAGCGGTCTGGAAGGAGAGGTAGAGAGAGGGAGTGTAGAGTGATGAGAGAGAGAGAGAGAGAGAGAGAGAGAGAGAGACATGGTAGCACAATCCATCGCATGTCTCGCGATGGCCAAAAGCAAGCGGTGTATCTTCTTTACTCGCTCTGATGTTCTTGAACTGATTCAAATAATGATTTCAAGCCAAAGTTACACACAACACATATAAACTAGATACATCACACGTTTTATAGCAGTTTCTGCGCATTTTCACCCAATTAAACCCACGCCCCAAGCTAATTTGAAACTCTCCGCTCTGGCAATACTCTCTCACTTTCTTGTTTACGAGAGAGTATTGCCAATGCGGGAGGGTAAAATTAGCATGGGGTATTCCTTTAAATGAGCGAGATTGCACGGGAAAATGGTGACAGTTTATTTATTTATTTGTTTATTCCATCAATTATATATGTCATATCACAATGATAACTGAGGGAAGAGAGGAGATGGATTTCCGTCGCATATACACGATTTCGGATTGGGTTCGGTGGAAGTTTTCAAAGGAAGACAGTTCTCACTTGATTCACCATAACTTGCTTCAAAATAGTCCGTTCGAGCTCCCGAAGCGCGCGTCCGACGCGTCGCAACGTCCGCTACGCAGCGTAGGCAAAATCGGCAATTGAAATGCGCTAATTTGAGCGGGGAATGGCGGCTTTTTCTCCTTTTCGCGCTTGCTCGTGATTGGGGTTCTAGGTGGCACTGGGGCAGTCACTGATATGTGATATGATATGTAATATCAATATATTTTTATTCTAAATCAAGAAAAGAATAAGGTATGTATGTAGAGAGAGGTACATCCATTCCTTACTCTATTAATATCTAATAACCGATACCAGGTCAGTGAGTTCGCATTTCATTTTCTTATCACTCTCTGATAACAATGAATATTGAATTTTGTCGTAAAATGCGAAAATATCGTAAGATTGTCAGTCATTTTAACCGTTTCAACGTTCAGAGCTACCTAAAATTATGTTTACTGAATTCATCGTGCAACATTATATATGATTAGCCGAAAGAAGTGTTAAATTTTGTGATGACTGAAGGAAGATACAGTCTAGAGGAGCGGTCTGGAAGGAGAGGTAGAGAGAGGGAGTGTTAGAGTGATGAGAGAGAGAGAGAGAGAGATGAGAGAGAGAGAGAGACATGGTAGCACAATCCATCGCATGTCTCGCGATGGCCAAAAGCAAGCGGTGTATCTTCTTACTCGCTCTGATTTCTTGAACTGATTCAAATAATGATTTCAAGCCAAAGTTACACACAACACATATAAACTAGATACATCACACGTTTTATAGCAGTTTCTGCGCATTTTCACCCAAATTAAACCCACGCCCCAAGCTAATTTGAAACTCTCCGCTCTGGCAATACTCTCTCACTTTCTTTGTTTACGAGAGAGTATTGCCAATGCGGAGGGTAAAATTTAGCATGGGGTATTCCTTTAAATGAGCGAGATTGCACGGGAAAATGGTGACAGTTTATTTATTTATTTGTTTATTCCCATCAATTATATATGTTCATAATCACAATGATAACTGAGGGAAGAGAGGAGATGGATTTCCGTCGCATATACACGATTTCGGATTGGGTTCGGTGGAAGTTTTCAAAGGAAGACAGTTCTCACTTGATTCACCATAACTTGCTTCAAAATAGTCCGTTCGAGCTCCCCGAAGCGCGCGTCCGACGCGTCGCAAACGTCCGCTACGCAGCGTAGGCAAAATCGGCAATTGAAATGCGCTAATTTGAGCGGGGAATGGCGGCTTTTTTCTCCTTTTCGCGCTTGCTCGTGATTGGGGTTCTAGGTGGCACTGGGGCAGTCACTGATATGTGATATGATATGTAATATCAATATATTTTTATTCTAAATCAAGAAAAGAATAAGGTATGTATGTAGAGAGAGGTACATCCATTCCTTACTCTATTAATATCTAATAACCGATACCAGGTCAGTGAGTTTCGCATTTTCATTTTCTTATCACTCTCTGATAACAATGAATATTGAATTTTGTCGTAAAATGCGAAAATATCGTAAGATTGTCAGTCATTTTAACCGTTTCAAACGTTCAGAGCTACCTAAAATTATGTTTACTGAATTCATCGTGCAACATTATATATGATTAGCCGAAAGAAGTGTTAAATTTTGTGATGACTGAAGGAAGATACAGTCTAGAGGAGCGGTCTGGAAGGAGAGGTAGAGAGAGGGAGTGTAGAGTGATGAGAGAGAGAGAGAGAGAGAGAGAGAGAGAGAGAGAGAGACATGGTAGCACAATCCATCGCATGTCTCGCGATGGCCAAAAGCAAGCGGTGTATCTTCTTTACTCGCTCTGATTTCTTGAACTGATTCAAATAATGATTTCAAGCCAAAGTTACACACAACACATATAAACTAGATACATCACACGTTTTATAGCAGTTTCTGCGCATTTTCACCCAAATTAAACCCACGCCCCAAGCTAATTTGAAACTCTCCGCTCTGGCAATACTCTCTCACTTTCTTTGTTTACGAGAGAGTATTGCCAATGCGGAGGGTAAAATTAGCATGGGGTATTCCTTTAAATGAGCGAGATTGCACGGGAAAATGGTGACAGTTTATTTATTTATTTGTTTATTCCATCAATTATATATGTTCATAATCACAATGATAACTGAGGGAAGAGAGGAGATGGATTTCCGTCGCATATACACGATTTCGGATTGGGTTCGGTGGAAGTTTTCAAAGGAAGACAGTTCTCACTTGATTCACCATAACTTGCTTCAAAATAGTCCGTTCGAGCTCCCGAAGCGCGCGTCCGACGCGTCGCAACGTCCGCTACGCAGCGTAGGCAAAATCGGCAATTGAAATGCGCTAATTTGAGCGGGGAATGGCGGCTTTTTTCTCCTTTTCGCGCTTGCTCGTGATTGGGGTTCTAGGTGGCACTGGGGCAGTCACTGATATGTGATATGATATGTAATATCAATATATTTTTATTCTAAATCAAGAAAAGAATAAGGTATGTATGTAGAGAGAGGTACATCCATTCCTTACTCTATTAATATCTAATAACCGATACCAGGTCAGTGAGTTCGCATTTCATTTTCTTATCACTCTCTGATAACAATGAATATTGAATTTTGTCGTAAAATGCGAAAATATCGTAAGATTGTCAGTCATTTTAACCGTTTCAACGTTCAGAGCTACCTAAAATTATGTTTACTGAATTCATCGTGCAACATTATATATGATTAGCCGAAAGAAGTGTTAAATTTTGTGATGACTGAAGGAAGATACAGTCTAGAGGAGCGGTCTGGAAGGAGAGGTAGAGAGAGGGAGTGTAGAGTGATGAGAGAGAGAGAGAGAGAGAGAGAGAGAGAGACATGGTAGCACAATCCATCGCATGTCTCGCGATGGCCAAAAGCAAGCGGTGTATCTTCTTTACTCGCTCTGATTTCTTGAACTGATTCAAATAATGATTTCAAGCCAAAGTTACACACAACACATATAAACTAGATACATCACACGTTTTATAGCAGTTTCTGCGCATTTTCACCCAAATTAAACCCACGCCCCAAGCTAATTTGAAACTCTCCGCTCTGGCAATACTCTCTCACTTTCTTTGTTTACGAGAGAGTATTGCCAATGCGGAGGGTAAAATTAGCATGGGGTATTCCTTTAAATGAGCGAGATTGCACGGGAAAATGGTGACAGTTTATTTATTTATTTGTTTATTCCATCAATTATATATGTTCATAATCACAATGATAACTGAGGGAAGAGAGGAGATGGATTTCCGTCGCATATACACGATTTCGGATTGGGTTCGGTGGAAGTTTTCAAAGGAAGACAGTTCTCACTTGATTCACCATAACTTGCTTCAAAATAGTCCGTTCGAGCTCCCGAAGCGCGCGTCCGACGCGTCGCAACGTCCGCTACGCAGCGTAGGCAAAATCGGCAATTGAAATGCGCTAATTTGAGCGGGGAATGGCGGCTTTTTTCTCCTTTTCGCGCTTGCTCGTGATTGGGGTTCTAGGTGGCACTGGGGCAGTCACTGATATGTGATATGATATGTAATATCAATATATTTTTATTCTAAATCAAGAAAAGAATAAGGTATGTATGTAGAGAGAGGTACATCCATTCCTTACTCTATTAATATCTAATAACCGATACCAGGTCAGTGAGTTCGCATTTCATTTTCTTATCACTCTCTGATAACAATGAATATTGAATTTTGTCGTAAAATGCGAAAATATCGTAAGATTGTCAGTCATTTTAACCGTTTCAACGTTCAGAGCTACCTAAAATTATGTTTACTGAATTCATCGTGCAACATTATATATGATTAGCCGAAAGAAGTGTTAAATTTTGTGATGACTGAAGGAAGATACAGTCTAGAGGAGCGGTCTGGAAGGAGAGGTAGAGAGAGGGAGTGTAGAGTGATGAGAGAGAGAGAGAGAGAGAGAGAGAGAGAGAGAGAGAGACATGGTAGCACAATCCATCGCATGTCTCGCGATGGCCAAAAGCAAGCGGTGTATCTTCTTTACTCGCTCTGATTTCTTGAACTGATTCAAATAATGATTTCAAGCCAAAGTTACACACAACACATATAAACTAGATACATCACACGTTTTATAGCAGTTTCTGCGCATTTTCACCCAAATTAAACCCACGCCCCAAGCTAATTTGAAACTCTCCGCTCTGGCAATACTCTCTCACTTTCTTTGTTTACGAGAGAGTATTGCCAATGCGGAGGGTAAAATTAGCATGGGGTATTCCTTTAAATGAGCGAGATTGCACGGGAAAATGGTGACAGTTTATTTATTTATTTGTTTATTCCATCAATTATATATGTTCATAATCACAATGATAACTGAGGGAAGAGAGGAGATGGATTTCCGTCGCATATACACGATTTCGGATTGGGTTCGGTGGAAGTTTTCAAAGGAAGACAGTTCTCACTTGATTCACCATAACTTGCTTCAAAATAGTCCGTTCGAGCTCCCGAAGCGCGCGTCCGACGCGTCGCAACGTCCGCTACGCAGCGTAGGCAAAATCGGCAATTGAAATGCGCTAATTTGAGCGGGGAATGGCGGCTTTTTTCTCCTTTTCGCGCTTGCTCGTGATTGGGGTTCTAGGTGGCACTGGGGCAGTCACTGATATGTGATATGATATGTAATATCAATATATTTTTATTCTAAATCAAGAAAAGAATAAGGTATGTATGTAGAGAGAGGTACATCCATTCCTTACTCTATTAATATCTAATAACCGATACCAGGTCAGTGAGTTCGCATTTCATTTTCTTATCACTCTCTGATAACAATGAATATTGAATTTTGTCGTAAAATGCGAAAATATCGTAAGATTGTCAGTCATTTTAACCGTTTCAACGTTCAGAGCTACCTAAAATTATGTTTACTGAATTCATCGTGCAACATTATATATGATTAGCCGAAAGAAGTGTTAAATTTTGTGATGACTGAAGGAAGATACAGTCTAGAGGAGCGGTCTGGAAGGAGAGGTAGAGAGAGGGAGTGTAGAGTGATGAGAGAGAGAGAGAGAGAGAGAGAGAGAGAGAGAGAGAGACATGGTAGCACAATCCATCGCATGTCTCGCGATGGCCAAAAGCAAGCGGTGTATCTTCTTTACTCGCTCTGATTTCTTGAACTGATTCAAATAATGATTTCAAGCCAAAGTTACACACAACACATATAAACTAGATACATCACACGTTTTATAGCAGTTTCTGCGCATTTTCACCCAAATTAAACCCACGCCCCAAGCTAATTTGAAACTCTCCGCTCTGGCAATACTCTCTCACTTTCTTTGTTTACGAGAGAGTATTGCCAATGCGGAGGGTAAAATTAGCATGGGGTATTCCTTTAAATGAGCGAGATTGCACGGGAAAATGGTGACAGTTTATTTATTTATTTGTTTATTCCATCAATTATATATGTTCATAATCACAATGATAACTGAGGGAAGAGAGGAGATGGATTTCCGTCGCATATACACGATTTCGGATTGGGTTCGGTGGAAGTTTTCAAAGGAAGACAGTTCTCACTTGATTCACCATAACTTGCTTCAAAATAGTCCGTTCGAGCTCCCGAAGCGCGCGTCCGACGCGTCGCAACGTCCGCTACGCAGCGTAGGCAAAATCGGCAATTGAAATGCGCTAATTTGAGCGGGGAATGGCGGCTTTTTTCTCCTTTTCGCGCTTGCTCGTGATTGGGGTTCTAGGTGGCACTGGGGCAGTCACTGATATGTGATATGATATGTAATATCAATATATTTTTATTCTAAATCAAGAAAAGAATAAGGTATGTATGTAGAGAGAGGTACATCCATTCCTTACTCTATTAATATCTAATAACCGATACCAGGTCAGTGAGTTCGCATTTCATTTTCTTATCACTCTCTGATAACAATGAATATTGAATTTTGTCGTAAAATGCGAAAATATCGTAAGATTGTCAGTCATTTTAACCGTTTCAACGTTCAGAGCTACCTAAAATTATGTTTACTGAATTCATCGTGCAACATTATATATGATTAGCCGAAAGAAGTGTTAAATTTTGTGATGACTGAAGGAAGATACAGTCTAGAGGAGCGGTCTGGAAGGAGAGGTAGAGAGAGGGAGTGTAGAGTGATGAGAGAGAGAGAGAGAGAGAGAGAGAGAGAGAGAGAGAGAGAGAGACATGGTAGCACAATCCATCGCATGTCTCGCGATGGCCAAAAGCAAGCGGTGTATCTTCTTTACTCGCTCTGATTTCTTGAACTGATTCAAATAATGATTTCAAGCCAAAGTTACACACAACACATATAAACTAGATACATCACACGTTTTATAGCAGTTTCTGCGCATTTTCACCCAAATTAAACCCACGCCCCAAGCTAATTTGAAACTCTCCGCTCTGGCAATACTCTCTCACTTTCTTTGTTTACGATAGAGTATTGCCAATGCGGAGGGTAAAATTAGCATGGGGTATTCCTTTAAATGAGCGAGATTGCACGGGAAAATGGTGACAGTTTATTTATTTATTTGTTTATTCCATCAATTATATATGTTCATAATCACAATGATAACTGAGGGAAGAGAGGAGATGGATTTCCGTCGCATATACACGATTTCGGATTGGGTTCGGTGGAAGTTTTCAAAGGAAGACAGTTCTCACTTGATTCACCATAACTTGCTTCAAAATAGTCCGTTCGAGCTCCCGAAGCGCGCGTCCGACGCGTCGCAACGTCCGCTACGCAGCGTAGGCAAAATCGGCAATTGAAATGCGCTAATTTGAGCGGGGAATGGCGGCTTTTTTCTCCTTTTCGCGCTTGCTCGTGATTGGGGTTCTAGGTGGCACTGGGGCAGTCACTGATATGTGATATGATATGTAATATCAATATATTTTTATTCTAAATCAAGAAAAGAATAAGGTATGTATGTAGAGAGAGGTACATCCATTCCTTACTCTATTAATATCTAATAACCGATACCAGGTCAGTGAGTTCGCATTTCATTTTCTTATCACTCTCTGATAACAATGAATATTGAATTTTGTCGTAAAATGCGAAAATATCGTAAGATTGTCAGTCATTTTAACCGTTTCAACGTTCAGAGCTACCTAAAATTATGTTTACTGAATTCATCGTGCAACATTATATATGATTAGCCGAAAGAAGTGTTAAATTTTGTGATGACTGAAGGAAGATACAGTCTAGAGGAGCGGTCTGGAAGGAGAGGTAGAGAGAGGGAGTGTAGAGTGATGAGAGAGAGAGAGAGAGAGAGAGAGAGAGAGAGAGAGAGAGACATGGTAGCACAATCCATCGCATGTCTCGCGATGGCCAAAAGCAAGCGGTGTATCTTCTTTACTCGCTCTGATTTCTTGAACTGATTCAAATAATGATTTCAAGCCAAAGTTACACACAACACATATAAACTAGATACATCACACGTTTTATAGCAGTTTCTGCGCATTTTCACCCAAATTAAACCCACGCCCCAAGCTAATTTGAAACTCTCCGCTCTGGCAATACTCTCTCACTTTCTTTGTTTACGAGAGAGTATTGCCAATGCGGAGGGTAAAATTAGCATGGGGTATTCCTTTAAATGAGCGAGATTGCACGGGAAAATGGTGACAGTTTATTTATTTATTTGTTTATTCCATCAATTATATATGTTCATAATCACAATGATAACTGAGGGAAGAGAGGAGATGGATTTCCGTCGCATATACACGATTTCGGATTGGGTTCGGTGGAAGTTTTCAAAGGAAGACAGTTCTCACTTGATTCACCATAACTTGCTTCAAAATAGTCCGTTCGAGCTCCCGAAGCGCGCGTCCGACGCGTCGCAACGTCCGCTACGCAGCGTAGGCAAAATCGGCAATTGAAATGCGCTAATTTGAGCGGGGAATGGCGGCTTTTTTCTCCTTTTCGCGCTTGCTCGTGATTGGGGTTCTAGGTGGCACTGGGGCAGTCACTGATATGTGATATGATATGTAATATCAATATATTTTTATTCTAAATCAAGAAAAGAATAAGGTATGTATGTAGAGAGAGGTACATCCATTCCTTACTCTATTAATATCTAATAACCGATACCAGGTCAGTGAGTTCGCATTTCATTTTCTTATCACTCTCTGATAACAATGAATATTGAATTTTGTCGTAAAATGCGAAAATATCGTAAGATTGTCAGTCATTTTAACCGTTTCAACGTTCAGAGCTACCTAAAATTATGTTTACTGAATTCATCGTGCAACATTATATATGATTAGCCGAAAGAAGTGTTAAATTTTGTGATGACTGAAGGAAGATACAGTCTAGAGGAGCGGTCTGGAAGGAGAGGTAGAGAGAGGGAGTGTAGAGTGATGAGAGAGAGAGAGAGAGAGAGAGAGAGAGAGAGAGAGAGAGAGACATGGTAGCACAATCCATCGCATGTCTCGCGATGGCCAAAAGCAAGCGGTGTATCTTCTTTACTCGCTCTGATTTCTTGAACTGATTCAAATAATGATTTCAAGCCAAAGTTACACACAACACATATAAACTAGATACATCACACGTTTTATAGCAGTTTCTGCGCATTTTCACCCAAATTAAACCCACGCCCCAAGCTAATTTGAAACTCACCGCTCTGGCAATACTCTCTCACTTTCTTTGTTTACGAGAGAGTATTGCCAATGCGGAGGGTAAAATTAGCATGGGGTATTCCTTTAAATGAGCGAGATTGCACGGGAAAATGGTGACAGTTTATTTATTTATTTGTTTATTCCATCAATTATATATGTTCATAATCACAATGATAACTGAGGGAAGAGAGGAGATGGATTTCCGTCGCATATACACGATTTCGGATTGGGTTCGGTGGAAGTTTTCAAAGGAAGACAGTTCTCACTTGATTCACCATAACTTGCTTCAAAATAGTCCGTTCGAGCTCCCGAAGCGCGCGTCCGACGCGTCGCAACGTCCGCTACGCAGCGTAGGCAAAATCGGCAATTGAAATGCGCTAATTTGAGCGGGGAATGGCGGCTTTTTTCTCCTTTTCGCGCTTGCTCGTGATTGGGGTTCTAGGTGGCACTGGGGCAGTCACTGATATGTGATATGATATGTAATATCAATATATTTTTATTCTAAATCAAGAAAAGAATAAGGTATGTATGTAGAGAGAGGTACATCCATTCCTTACTCTATTAATATCTAATAACCGATACCAGGTCAGTGAGTTCGCATTTCATTTTCTTATCACTCTCTGATAACAATGAATATTGAATTTTGTCGTAAAATGCGAAAATATCGTAAGATTGTCAGTCATTTTAACCGTTTCAACGTTCAGAGCTACCTAAAATTATGTTTACTGAATTCATCGTGCAACATTATATATGATTAGCCGAAAGAAGTGTTAAATTTTGTGATGACTGAAGGAAGATACAGTCTAGAGGAGCGGTCTGGAAGGAGAGGTAGAGAGAGGGAGTGTAGAGTGATGAGAGAGAGAGAGAGAGAGAGAGAGAGAGAGAGAGACATGGTAGCACAATCCATCGCATGTCTCGCGATGGCCAAAAGCAAGCGGTGTATCTTCTTTACTCGCTCTGATTTCTTGAACTGATTCAAATAATGATTTCAAGCCAAAGTTACACACAACACATATAAACTAGATACATCACACGTTTTATAGCAGTTTCTGCGCATTTTCACCCAAATTAAACCCACGCCCCAAGCTAATTTGAAACTCTCCGCTCTGGCAATACTCTCTCACTTTCTTTGTTTACGAGAGAGTATTGCCAATGCGGAGGGTAAAATTAGCATGGGGTATTCCTTTAAATGAGCGAGATTGCACGGGAAAATGGTGACAGTTTATTTATTTATTTGTTTATTCCATCAATTATATATGTTCATAATCACAATGATAACTGAGGGAAGAGAGGAGATGGATTTCCGTCGCATATACACGATTTCGGATTGGGTTCGGTGGAAGTTTTCAAAGGAAGACAGTTCTCACTTGATTCACCATAACTTGCTTCAAAATAGTCCGTTCGAGCTCCCGAAGCGCGCGTCCGACGCGTCGCAACGTCCGCTACGCAGCGTAGGCAAAATCGGCAATTGAAATGCGCTAATTTGAGCGGGGAATGGCGGCTTTTTTCTCCTTTTCGCGCTTGCTCGTGATTGGGGTTCTAGGTGGCACTGGGGCAGTCACTGATATGTGATATGATATGTAATATCAATATATTTTTATTCTAAATCAAGAAAAGAATAAGGTATGTATGTAGAGAGAGGTACATCCATTCCTTACTCTATTAATATCTAATAACCGATACCAGGTCAGTGAGTTCGCATTTCATTTTCTTATCACTCTCTGATAACAATGAATATTGAATTTTGTCGTAAAATGCGAAAATATCGTAAGATTGTCAGTCATTTTAACCGTTTCAACGTTCAGAGCTACCTAAAATTATGTTTACTGAATTCATCGTGCAACATTATATATGATTAGCCGAAAGAAGTGTTAAATTTTGTGATGACTGAAGGAAGATACAGTCTAGAGGAGCGGTCTGGAAGGAGAGGTAGAGAGAGGGAGTGTAGAGTGATGAGAGAGAGAGAGAGAGAGAGAGAGAGAGAGAGAGAGAGAGAGACATGGTAGCACAATCCATCGCATGTCTCGCGATGGCCAAAAGCAAGCGGTGTATCTTCTTTACTCGCTCTGATTTCTTGAACTGATTCAAATAATGATTTCAAGCCAAAGTTACACACAACACATATAAACTAGATACATCACATGTTTTATAGCAGTTTCTGCGCATTTTCACCCAAATTAAACCCACGCCCCAAGCTAATTTGAAACTCTCCGCTCTGGCAATACTCTCTCACTTTCTTTGTTTACGAGAGAGTATTGCCAATGCGGAGGGTAAAATTAGCATGGGGTATTCCTTTAAATGAGCGAGATTGCACGGGAAAATGGTGACAGTTTATTTATTTATTTGTTTATTCCATCAATTATATATGTTCATAATCACAATGATAACTGAGGGAAGAGAGGAGATGGATTTCCGTCGCATATACACGATTTCGGATTGGGTTCGGTGGAAGTTTTCAAAGGAAGACAGTTCTCACTTGATTCACCATAACTTGCTTCAAAATAGTCCGTTCGAGCTCCCGAAGCGCGCGTCCGACGCGTCGCAACGTCCGCTACGCAGCGTAGGCAAAATCGGCAATTGAAATGCGCTAATTTGAGCGGGGAATGGCGGCTTTTTTCTCCTTTTCGCGCTTGCTCGTGATTGGGGTTCTAGGTGGCACTGGGGCAGTCACTGATATGTGATATGATATGTAATATCAATATATTTTTATTCTAAATCAAGAAAAGAATAAGGTATGTATGTAGAGAGAGGTACATCCATTCCTTACTCTATTAATATCTAATAACCGATACCAGGTCAGTGAGTTCGCATTTCATTTTCTTATCACTCTCTGATAACAATGAATATTGAATTTTGTCGTAAAATGCGAAAATATCGTAAGATTGTCAGTCATTTTAACCGTTTCAACGTTCAGAGCTACCTAAAATTATGTTTACTGAATTCATCGTGCAACATTATATATGATTAGCCGAAAGAAGTGTTAAATTTTGTGATGACTGAAGGAAGATACAGTCTAGAGGAGCGGTCTGGAAGGAGAGGTAGAGAGAGGGAGTGTAGAGTGATGAGAGAGAGAGAGAGAGAGAGAGAGAGAGAGAGAGACATGGTAGCACAATCCATCGCATGTCTCGCGATGGCCAAAAGCAAGCGGTGTATCTTCTTTACTCGCTCTGATTTCTTGAACTGATTCAAATAATGATTTCAAGCCAAAGTTACACACAACACATATAAACTAGATACATCACACGTTTTATAGCAGTTTCTGCGCATTTTCACCCAAATTAAACCCACGCCCCAAGCTAATTTGAAACTCTCCGCTCTGGCAATACTCTCTCACTTTCTTTGTTTACGAGAGAGTATTGCCAATGCGGAGGGTAAAATTAGCATGGGGTATTTCTTTAAATGAGCGAGATTGCACGGGAAAATGGTGACAGTTTATTTATTTATTTGTTTATTCCATCAATTATATATGTTCATAATCACAATGATAACTGAGGGAAGAGAGGAGATGGATTTCCGTCGCATATACACGATTTCGGATTGGGTTCGGTGGAAGTTTTCAAAGGAAGACAGTTCTCACTTGATTCACCATAACTTGCTTCAAAATAGTCCGTTCGAGCTCCCGAAGCGCGCGTCCGACGCGTCGCAACGTCCGCTACGCAGCGTAGGCAAAATCGGCAATTGAAATGCGCTAATTTGAGCGGGGAATGGCGGCTTTTTTCTCCTTTTCGCGCTTGCTCGTGATTGGGGTTCTAGGTGGCACTGGGGCAGTCACTGATATGTGATATGATATGTAATATCAATATATTTTTATTCTAAATCAAGAAAAGAATAAGGTATGTATGTAGAGAGAGGTACATCCATTCCTTACTCTATTAATATCTAATAACCGATACCAGGTCAGTGAGTTCGCATTTCATTTTCTTATCACTCTCTGATAACAATGAATATTGAATTTTGTCGTAAAATGCGAAAATATCGTAAGATTGTCAGTCATTTTAACCGTTTCAACGTTCAGAGCTACCTAAAATTATGTTTACTGAATTCATCGTGCAACATTATATATGATTAGCCGAAAGAAGTGTTAAATTTTGTGATGACTGAAGGAAGATACAGTCTAGAGGAGCGGTCTGGAAGGAGAGGTAGAGAGAGGGAGTGTAGAGTGATGAGAGAGAGAGAGAGAGAGAGAGAGAGAGAGAGAGAGAGAGAGAGACATGGTAGCACAATCCATCGCATGTCTCGCGATGGCCAAAAGCAAGCGGTGTATCTTCTTTACTCGCTCTGATTTCTTGAACTGATTCAAATAATGATTTCAAGCCAAAGTTACACACAACACATATAAACTAGATACATCACACGTTTTATAGCAGTTTCTGCGCATTTTCACCCAAATTAAACCCACGCCCCAAGCTAATTTGAAACTCTCCGCTCTGGCAATACTCTCTCACTTTCTTTGTTTACGAGAGAGTATTGCCAATGCGGAGGGTAAAATTAGCATGGGGTATTCCTTTAAATGAGCGAGATTGCACGGGAAAATGGTGACAGTTTATTTATTTATTTGTTTATTCCATCAATTATATATGTTCATAATCACAATGATAACTGAGGGAAGAGAGGAGATGGATTTCCGTCGCATATACACGATTTCGGATTGAGTTCGGTGGAAGTTTTCATAGGGAGACAGTTCTCATTTGATTCACCATAACTTGCTTCAAAATAGTCCGTTCGAGCTCCCGAAGCGCGCGTCCGACGCGTCGCAACGTCCGCTACGCAGCGTAGGCAAAATCGGCAATTGAAATGCGCTAATTTGAGCGGGGAATGGCGGCTTTTTTCTCCTTTTCGCGCTTGCTCGTGACTGGGGTTCTAGGTGGCACTGGGGCAGTCACTGATATGTGATATGATATGTAATATCAATATATTTTTATTCTAAATCAAGAAAAGAATAAGGTATGTATGTAGAGAGAGGTACATCCATACTTTACTCTATTAATATCTAATAACCGATACCAGGTCAGTGAGTTCGCATTTCATTTTCTTATCACTCTCTGATAACAATGAATATTGAATTTTGTTGTAAAATGCGAAAATATCGTAAGATTGTCAGTCATTTTAACCGTTTCAACGTTCAGAGCTACCTAAAATTATGTTACTGAATTCATCGTGCAACATTATATATGATTAGCCGAAAGAAGTGTTAAATTTTGTGATGACTGAAGGAAGATACAGTCTAGAGGAGCGGTCTGGAAGGAGAGGTAGAGAGAGGGAGTGTAGAGTGATGAGAGAGAGAGAGAGAGAGAGAGAGAGAGAGAGAGAGACATGGTAGCACAATCCATCGCATGTCTCGCGATGGCCAAAAGCAAGCGGTGTATCTTCTTTACTCGCTCTGATATCTTGAACTGATTCAAATAATGATTTCAAGCCAAAGTTACACACAACACATATAAACTAGATACATCACACGTTTTATAGCAGTTTCTGCGCATTTTCACCCAAATTAAACCCACGCCCCAAGCTAATTTGAAACTCTCCGCTCTGGCAATACTCTCTCACTTTCTTTGTTTACGAGAGAGTATTGCCAATGCGGAGGGTAAAATTAGCATGGGGTATTCCTTTAAATGAGCGAGATTGCACGGGAAAATGGTGACAGTTTATTTATTTATTTGTTTATTCCATCAATTATATATGTTCATAATCACAATGATAACTGAGGGAAGAGAGGAGATGGATTTCCGTCGCATATACACGATTTCGGATTGAGTTCGGTGGAAGTTTTCATAGGGAGACAGTTCTCATTTGATTCACCATAACTTGCTTCAAAATAGTCCGTTCGAGCTCCCGAAGCGCGCGTCCGACGCGTCGCAACGTCCGCTACGCAGCGTAGGCAAAATCGGCAATTGAAATGCGCTAATTTGAGCGGGGAATGGCGGCTTTTTTCTCCTTTTCGCGCTTGCTCGTGACTGGGGTTCTAGGTGGCACTGGGGCAGTCACTGATATGTGATATGATATGTAATATCAATATATTTTTATTCTAAATCAAGAAAAGAATAAGGTATGTATGTAGAGAGAGGTACATCCATACTTTACTCTATTAATATCTAATAACCGATACCAGGTCAGTGAGTTCGCATTTCATTTTCTTATCACTCTCTGATAACAATGAATATTGAATTTTGTTGTAAAATGCGAAAATATCGTAAGATTGTCAGTCATTTTAACCGTTTCAACGTTCAGAGCTACCTAAAATTATGTTACTGAATTCATCGTGCAACATTATATATGATTAGCCGAAAGAAGTGTTAAATTTTGTGATGACTGAAGGAAGATACAGTCTAGAGGAGCGGTCTGGAAGGAGAGGTAGAGAGAGGGAGTGTAGAGTGATGAGAGAGAGAGAGAGAGAGAGAGAGAGAGAGAGAGAGACATGGTAGCACAATCCATCGCATGTCTCGCGATGGCCAAAAGCAAGCGGTGTATCTTCTTTACTCGCTCTGATATCTTGAACTGATTCAAATAATGATTTCAAGCCAAAGTTACACACAACACATATAAACTAGATACATCACACGTTTTATAGCAGTTTCTGCGCATTTTCACCCAAATTAAACCCACGCCCCAAGCTAATTTGAAACTCTCCGCTCTGGCAATACTCTCTCACTTTCTTTGTTTACGAGAGAGTATTGCCAATGCGGAGGGTAAAATTAGCATGGGGTATTCCTTTAAATGAGCGAGATTGCACGGGAAAATGGTGACAGTTTATTTATTTATTTGTTTATTCCATCAATTATATATGTTCATAATCACAATGATAACTGAGGGAAGAGAGGAGATGGATTTCCGTCGCATATACACGATTTCGGATTGGGTTCGGTGGAAGTTTTCAAAGGAAGACAGTTCTCACTTGATTCACCATAACTTGCTTCAAAATAGTCCGTTCGAGCTCCCGAAGCGCGCGTCCGACGCGTCGCAACGTCCGCTACGCAGCGTAGGCAAAATCGGCAATTGAAATGCGCTAATTTGAGCGGGGAATGGCGGCTTTTTTCTCCTTTTCGCGCTTGCTCGTGACTGGGGTTCTAGGTGGCACTGGGGCAGTCACTGATATGTGATATGATATGTAATATCAATATATTTTTATTCTAAATCAAGAAAAGAATAAGGTATGTATGTAGAGAGAGGTACATCCATACTTTACTCTATTAATATCTAATAACCGATACCAGGTCAGTGAGTTCGCATTTCATTTTCTTATCACTCTCTGATAACAATGAATATTGAATTTTGTCGTAAAATGCGAAAATATCGTAAGATTGTCAGTCATTTTAACCGTTTCAACGTTCAGAGCTACCTAAAATTATGTTTACTGAATTCATCGTGCAACATTATATATGATTAGCCGAAAGAAGTGTTAAATTTTGTGATGACTGAAGGAAGATACAGTCTAGAGGAGCGGTCTGGAAGGAGAGGTAGAGAGAGGGAGTGTAGAGTGATGAGAGAGAGAGAGAGAGAGAGAGAGAGAGGCACATGGTAGCACAATCCATCGCATGTCTCGCGATGGCCAAAAGCAAGCGGTGTATCTTCTTTACTCGCTCTGATTTCTTGAACTGATTCAAATAATGATTTCAAGCCAAAGTTACACACAACACATATAAACTAGATACATCACACGTTTTATAGCAGTTTCTGCGCATTTTCACCCAAATTAAACCCACGCCCCAAGCTAATTTGAAACTCTCCGCTCTGGCAATACTCTCTCACTTTCTTTGTTTACGAGAGAGTATTGCCAATGCGGAGGGTAAAATTAGCATGGGGTATTCCTTTAAATGAGCGAGATTGCACGGGAAAATGGTGACAGTTTATTTATTTATTTGTTTATTCCATCAATTATATATGTTCATAATCACAATGATAACTGAGGGAAGAGAGGAGATGGATTTCCGTCGCATAAACACGATTTCGGATTGGGTTCGGTGGATGTTTTCAAAGGAAGACAGTTCTCACTTGATTCACCATAACTTGCTTCAAAATAGTCCGTTCGAGCTCCCGAAGCGCGCGTCCGACGCGTCGCAACGTCCGCTACGCAGCGTAGGCAAAATCGGCAATTGAAATGCGCTAATTTGAGCGGGGAATGGCGGCTTTTTTCTCCTTTTCGCGCTTGCTCGTGACTGGGGTTCTAGGTGGCACTGGGGCAGTCACTGATATGTGATATGATATGTAATATCAATATATTTTTATTCTAAATCAAGAAAAGAATAAGGTATGTATGTAGAGAGAGGTACATCCATACTTTACTCTATTAATATCTAATAACCGATACCAGGTTAGTGTGTTCACATTTCATTTTCTTATCACTCTCTGATAACAATGAATATTGAATTTTGTCGTAAAATGCGAAAATATCGTAAGATTGTCAGTCATTTTAACCGTTTCAACGTTCAGAGCTACCTAAAATTATGTTTACTGAATTCATCGTGCAACATTATATATGATTAGCCGAAAGAAGTGTTAAATGTTGTGATGACTGAAGGAAGATACAGTCTAGAGGAGCGGTCTGGAAGGAGAGGTAGAGAGAGGGAGTGTAGAGTGATGAGAGAGAGAGAGAGAGAGAGAGGCACATGGTAGCACAATCCATCGCATGTCTCGCGATGGCCAAAAGCAAGCGGTGTATCTTCTTTACTCGCTCTGATTTCTTGAACTGATTCAAATAATGATTTCAAGCCAAAGTTACACACAACACATATAAACTAGATACATCACACGTTTTATAGCAGTTTCTGCGCATTTTCACCCAAATTAAACCCACGCCCCAAGCTAATTTGAAACTCTCCGCTCTGGCAATACTCTCTCACTTTCTTTGTTTACGAGAGAGTATTGCCAATGCGGAGGGTAAAATTAGCATGGGGTATTCCTTTAAATGAGCGAGATTGCACGGGAAAATGGTGACAGTTTATTTATTTATTTGTTTATTCCATCAATTATATATGTTCATAATCACAATGATAACTGAGGGAAGAGAGGAGATGGATTTCCGTCGCATAAACACGATTTCGGATTGGGTTCGGTGGATGTTTTCAAAGGAAGACAGTTCTCACTTGATTCACCATAACTTGCTTCAAAATAGTCCGTTCGAGCTCCCGAAGCGCGCGTCCGACGCGTCGCAACGTCCGCTACGCAGCGTAGGCAAAATCGGCAATTGAAATGCGCTAATTTGAGCGGGGAATGGCGGCTTTTTTCTCCTTTTCGCGCTTGCTCGTGACTGGGGTTCTAGGTGGCACTGGGGCAGTCACTGATATGTGATATGATATGTAATATCAATATATTTTTATTCTAAATCAAGAAAAGAATAAGGTATGTATGTAGAGAGAGGTACATCCATACTTTACTCTATTAATATCTAATAACCGATACCAGGTTAGTGTGTTCACATTTCATTTTCTTATCACTCTCTGATAACAATGAATATTGAATTTTGTCGTAAAATGCGAAAATATCGTAAGATTGTCAGTCATTTTAACCGTTTCAACGTTCAGAGCTACCTAAAATTATGTTTACTGAATTCATCGTGCAACATTATATATGATTAGCCGAAAGAAGTGTTAAATGTTGTGATGACTGAAGGAAGATACAGTCTAGAGGAGCGGTCTGGAAGGAGAGGTAGAGAGAGGGAGTGTAGAGTGATGAGAGAGAGAGAGAGAGAGAGAGGCACATGGTAGCACAATCCATCGCATGTCTCGCGATGGCCAAAAGCAAGCGGTGTATCTTCTTTACTCGCTCTGATTTCTTGAACTGATTCAAATAATGATTTCAAGCCAAAGTTACACACAACACATATAAACTAGATACATCACACGTTTTATAGCAGTTTCTGCGCATTTTCACCCAAATTAAACCCACGCCCCAAGCTAATTTGAAACTCTCCGCTCTGGCAATACTCTCTCACTTTCTTTGTTTACGAGAGAGTATTGCCAATGCGGAGGGTAAAATTAGCATGGGGTATTCCTTTAAATGAGCGAGATTGCACGGGAAAATGGTGACAGTTTATTTATTTATTTGTTTATTCCATCAATTATATATGTTCATAATCACAATGATAACTGAGGGAAGAGAGGAGATGGATTTCCGTCGCATAAACACGATTTCGGATTGGGTTCGGTGGATGTTTTCAAAGGAAGACAGTTCTCACTTGATTCACCATAACTTGCTTCAAAATAGTCCGTTCGAGCTCCCGAAGCGCGCGTCCGACGCGTCGCAACGTCCGCTACGCAGCGTAGGCAAAATCGGCAATTGAAATGCGCTAATTTGAGCGGGGAATGGCGGCTTTTTTCTCCTTTTCGCGCTTGCTCGTGACTGGGGTTCTAGGTGGCACTGGGGCAGTCACTGATATGTGATATGATATGTAATATCAATATATTTTTATTCTAAATCAAGAAAAGAATAAGGTATGTATGTAGAGAGAGGTACATCCATACTTTACTCTATTAATATCTAATAACCGATACCAGGTTAGTGTGTTCACATTTCATTTTCTTATCACTCTCTGATAACAATGAATATTGAATTTTGTCGTAAAATGCGAAAATATCGTAAGATTGTCAGTCATTTTAACCGTTTCAACGTTCAGAGCTACCTAAAATTATGTTTACTGAATTCATCGTGCAACATTATATATGATTAGCCGAAAGAAGTGTTAAATGTTGTGATGACTGAAGGAAGATACAGTCTAGAGGAGCGGTCTGGAAGGAGAGGTAGAGAGAGGGAGTGTAGAGTGATGAGAGAGAGAGAGAGAGAGAGAGAGGCACATGGTAGCACAATCCATCGCATGTCTCGCGATGGCCAAAAGCAAGCGGTGTATCTTCTTTACTCGCTCTGATTTCTTGAACTGATTCAAATAATGATTTCAAGCCAAAGTTACACACAACACATATAAACTAGATACATCACACGTTTTATAGCAGTTTCTGCGCATTTTCACCCAAATTAAACCCACGCCCCAAGCTAATTTGAAACTCTCCTCTCTGGCAATACTCTCTCACTTTCTTTGTTTACGAGAGAGTATTGCCAATGCGGAGGGTAAAATTAGCATGGGGTATTCCTTTAAATGAGCGAGATTGCACGGGAAAATGGTGACAGTTTATTTATTTATTTGTTTATTCCATCAATTATATATGTTCATAATCACAATGATAACTGAGGGAAGAGAGGAGATGGATTTCCGTCGCATAAACACGATTTCGGATTGGGTTCGGTGGATGTTTTCAAAGGAAGACAGTTCTCACTTGATTCACCATAACTTGCTTCAAAATAGTCCGTTCGAGCTCACGAAGCGCGCGTCCGACGCGTCGCAACGTCCGCTACGCAGCGTAGGCAAAATCGGCAATTAAAATGCGCTAATTTGAGCGGGGAATGGCGGCTTTTTTCTCCTTTTCGCGCTTGCTCGTGACTGGGGTTCTAGGTGGCACTGGGGCAGTCACTGATATGTGATATGATATGTAATATCAATATATTTTTATTCTAAATCAAGAAAAGAATAAGGTATGTATGTAGAGAGAGGTACATCCATACTTTACTCTATTAATATCTAATAACCGATACCAGGTCAGTGAGTTCGCATTTCATTTTCTTATCACTCTCTGATAACAATGAATATTGAATTTTGTCGTAAAATGCGAAAATATCGTAAGATTGTCAGTCATTTTAACCGTTTCAACGTTCAGAGCTACCTAAAATTATGTTTACTGAATTCATCGTGCAACACTATATATGATTAGCCGAAAGAAGTGTTAAATGTTGTGATGACTGAAGGAAGATACAGTCTAGAGGAGCGGTCTGGAAGGAGAGGTAGAGAGAGGGAGTGTAGAGTGATGAGAGAGAGAGAGAGAGAGAGAGAGAGAGAGAGAGAGGCACATGGTAGCACAATCCATCGCATGTCTCGCGATGGCCAAAAGCAAGCGGTGTATCTTCTTTACTCGCTCTGATTTCTTGAACTGATTCAAATAATGATTTCAAGCCAAAGTTACACACAACACATATAAACTAGATACATCACACGTTTTATAGCAGTTTCTGCGCATTTTCACCCAAATTAAACCCACGCCCCAAGCTAATTTGAAACTCTCCGCTCTGGCAATACTCTCTCACTTTCTTTGTTTACGAGAGAGTATTGCCAATGCGGAGGGTAAAATTAGCATGGGGTATTCCTTTAAATGAGCGAGATTGCACGGGAAAATGGTGACAGTTTATTTATTTATTTGTTTATTCCATCAATTATATATGTTCATAATCACAATGATAACTGAGGGAAGAGAGGAGATGGATTTCCGTCGCATAAACACGATTTCGGATTGGGTTCGGTGGATGTTTTCAAAGGAAGACAGTTCTCACTTGATTCACCATAACTTGCTTCAAAATAGTCCGTTCGAGCTCCCGAAGCGCGCGTCCGACGCGTCGCAACGTCCGCTACGCAGCGTAGGCAAAATCGGCAATTGAAATGCGCTAATTTGAGCGGGGAATGGCGGCTTTTTTCTCCTTTTCGCGCTTGCTCGTGACTGGGGTTCTAGGTGGCACTGGGGCAGTCACTGATATGTGATATGATATGTAATATCAATATATTTTTATTCTAAATCAAGAAAAGAATAAGGTATGTATGTAGAGAGAGGTACATCCATACTTTACTCTATTAATATCTAATAACCGATACCAGGTCAGTGTGTTCACATTTCATTTTCTTATCACTCTCTGATAACAATGAATATTGAATTTTGTCGTAAAATGCGAAAATATCGTAAGATTGTCAGTCATTTTAACCGTTTCAACGTTCAGAGCTACCTAAAATTATGTTTACTGAATTCATCGTGCAACATTATATATGATTAGCCGAAAGAAGTGTTAAATGTTGTGATGACTGAAGGAAGATACAGTCTAGAGGAGCGGTCTGGAAGGAGAGGTAGAGAGAGGGAGTGTAGAGTGATGAGAGAGAGAGAGAGAGAGAGAGAGAGAGAGAGAGAGAGAGAGGCACATGGTAGCACAATCCATCGCATGTCTCGCGATGGCCAAAAGCAAGCGGTGTATCTTCTTTACTCGCTCTGATTTCTTGAACTGATTCAAATAATGATTTCAAGCCAAAGTTACACACAACACATATAAACTAGATACATCACACGTTTTATAGCAGTTTCTGCGCATTTTCACCCAAATTAAACCCACGCCCCAAGCTAATTTGAAACTCTCCGCTCTGGCAATACTCTCTCACTTTCTTTGTTTACGAGAGAGTATTGCCAATGCGGAGGGTAAAATTAGCATGGGGTATTCCTTTAAATGAGCGAGATTGCACGGGAAAATGGTGACAGTTTATTTATTTATTTGTTTATTCCATCAATTATATATGTTCATAATCACAATGATAACTGAGGGAAGAGAGGAGATGGATTTCCGTCGCATAAACACGATTTCGGATTGGGTTCGGTGGATGTTTTCAAAGGAAGACAGTTCTCACTTGATTCACCATAACTTGCTTCAAAATAGTCCGTTCGAGCTCCCGAAGCGCGCGTCCGACGCGTCGCAACGTCCGCTACGCAGCGTAGGCAAAATCGGCAATTGAAATGCGCTAATTTGAGCGGGGAATGGCGGCTTTTTTCTCCTTTTCGCGCTTGCTCGTGACTGGGGTTCTAGGTGGCACTGGGGCAGTCACTGATATGTGATATGATATGTAATATCAATATATTTTTATTCTAAATCAAGAAAAGAATAAGGTATGTATGTAGAGAGAGGTACATCCATACTTTACTCTATTAATATCTAATAACCGATACCAGGTCAGTGTGTTCACATTTCATTTTCTTATCACTCTCTGATAACAATGAATATTGAATTTTGTCGTAAAATGCGAAAATATCGTAAGATTGTCAGTCATTTTAACCGTTTCAACGTTCAGAGCTACCTAAAATTATGTTTACTGAATTCATCGTGCAACATTATATATGATTAGCCGAAAGAAGTGTTAAATGTTGTGATGACTGAAGGAAGATACAGTCTAGAGGAGCGGTCTGGAAGGAGAGGTAGAGAGAGGGAGTGTAGAGTGATGAGAGAGAGAGAGAGAGAGAGAGAGAGAGAGAGAGAGAGGCACATGGTAGCACAATCCATCGCATGTCTCGCGATGGCCAAAAGCAAGCGGTGTATCTTCTTTACTCGCTCTGATTTCTTGAACTGATTCAAATAATGATTTCAAGCCAAAGTTACACACAACACATATAAACTAGATACATCACACGTTTTATAGCAGTTTCTGCGCATTTTCACCCAAATTAAACCCACGCCCCAAGCTAATTTGAAACTCTCCGCTCTGGCAATACTCTCTCACTTTCTTTGTTTACGAGAGAGTATTGCCAATGCGGAGGGTAAAATTAGCATGGGGTATTCCTTTAAATGAGCGAGATTGCACGGGAAAATGGTGACAGTTTATTTATTTATTTGTTTATTCCATCAATTATATATGTTCATAATCACAATGATAACTGAGGGAAGAGAGGAGATGGATTTCCGTCGCATAAACACGATTTCGGATTGGGTTCGGTGGATGTTTTCAAAGGAAGACAGTTCTCACTTGATTCACCATAACTTGCTTCAAAATAGTCCGTTCGAGCTCCCGAAGCGCGCGTCCGACGCGTCGCAACGTCCGCTACGCAGCGTAGGCAAAATCGGCAATTGAAATGCGCTAATTTGAGCGGGGAATGGCGGCTTTTTTCTCCTTTTCGCGCTTGCTCGTGACTGGGGTTCTAGGTGGCACTGGGGCAGTCACTGATATGTGATATGATATGTAATATCAATATATTTTTATTCTAAATCAAGAAAAGAATAAGGTATGTATGTAGAGAGAGGTACATCCATACCTTACTCTATTAATATCTAATAACCGATACCAGGTCAGTGAGTTCGCATTTCATTTTCTTATCACTCTCTGATAACAATGAATATTGAATTTTGTCGTAAAATGCGAAAATATCGTAAGATTGTCAGTCATTTTAACCGTTTCAACGTTCAGAGCTACCTAAAATTATGTTTACTGAATTCATCGTGCAACATTATATATGATTAGCCGAAAGAAGTGTTAAATTTTGTGATGACTGAAGGAAGATACAGTCTAGAGGAGCGGTCTGGAAGGAGAGGTAGAGAGAGGGAGTGTAGAGTGATGAGAGAGAGAGAGAGAGAGAGAGAGAGAGAGAGAGAGAGAGAGAGAGAGAGAGGCACATGGTACCACAATCCATCGCATGTCTCGCGATGGCCAAAAGCAAGCGGTGTATCTTCTTTACTCGCTCTGATTTCTTGAACTGATTCAAATAATGATTTCAAGCCAAAGTTACACACAACACATATAAACTAGATATATCACACGTTTTATAGCAGTTTCTGCGCATTTTCACCCAAATTAAACCCACGCCCCAAGCTAATTTGAAACTCTCCGCTCTGGCAATACTCTCTCACTTTCTTTGTTTACGAGAGAGTATTGCCAATGCGGAGGGTAAAATTAGCATGGGGTATTCCTTTAAATGAGCGAGATTGCACGGGAAAATGGTGACAGTTTATTTATTTATTTGTTTATTCCATCAATTATATATGTTCATAATCACAATGATAACTGAGGGAAGAGAGGAGATGGATTTCCGTCGCATATACACGATTTCGGATTGGGTTCGGTGGAAGTTTTCAAAGGAAGACAGTTCTCACTTGATTCACCATAACTTGCTTCAAAATAGTCCGTTCGAGCTCCCGAAGCGCGCGTCCGACGCGTCGCAACGTCCGCTACGCAGCGTAGGCAAAATCGGCAATTGAAATGCGCTAATTTGAGCGGGGAATGGCGGCTTTTTTCTCCTTTTCGCGCTTGCTCGTGACTGGGGTTCTAGGTGGCACTGGGGCAGTCACTGATATGTGATATGATATGTAATATCAATATATTTTTATTCTAAATCAAGAAAAGAATAAGGTATGTATGTAGAGAGAGGTACATCCATACTTTACTCTATTAATATCTAATAACCGATACCAGGTCAGTGAGTTCGCATTTCATTTTCTTATCACTCTCTGATAACAATGAATATTGAATTTTGTCGTAAAATGCGAAAATATCGTAAGATTGTCAGTCATTTTAACCGTTTCAACGTTCAGAGCTACCTAAAATTATGTTTACTGAATTCATCGTGCAACATTATATATGATTAGCCGAAAGAAGTGTTAAATTTTGTGATGACTGAAGGAAGATACAGTCTAGAGGAGCGGTCTGGAAGGAGAGGTAGAGAGAGGGAGTGTAGAGTGATGAGAGAGAGAGAGAGAGAGAGAGAGAGAGAGAGAGAGAGAGAGAGAGAGAGAGACATGGTAGCACAATCCATCGCATGTCTCGCGATGGCCAAAAGCAAGCGGTGTATCTTCTTTACTCGCTCTGATTTCTTGAACTGATTCAAATAATGATTTCAAGCCAAAGTTACACACAACACATATAAACTAGATACATCACACGTTTTATAGCAGTTTCTGCGCATTTTCACCCAAATTAAACCCACGCCCCAAGCTAATTTGAAACTCTCCGCTCTGGCAATACTCTCTCACTTTCTTTGTTTACGAGAGAGTATTGCCAATGCGGAGGGTAAAATTAGCATGGGGTATTCCTTTAAATGAGCGAGATTGCACGGGAAAATGGTGACAGTTTATTTATTTATTTGTTTATTCCATCAATTATATATGTTCATAATCACAATGATAACTGAGGGAAGAGAGGAGATGGATTTCCGTCGCATATACACGATTTCGGATTGGGTTCGGTGGAAGTTTTCAAAGGAAGACAGTTCTCACTTGATTCACCATAACTTGCTTCAAAATAGTCCGTTCGAGCTCCCGAAGCGCGCGTCCGACGCGTCGCAACGTCCGCTACGCAGCGTAGGCAAAATCGGCAATTGAAATGCGCTAATTTGAGCGGGGAATGGCGGCTTTTTTCTCCTTTTCGCGCTTGCTCGTGACTGGGGTTCTAGGTGGCACTGGGGCAGTCACTGATATGTGATATGATATGTAATATCAATATATTTTTATTCTAAATCAAGAAAAGAATAAGGTATGTATGTAGAGAGAGGTACATCCATACCTTACTCTATTAATATCTAATAACCGATACCAGGTCAGTGAGTTCGCATTTCATTTTCTTATCACTCTCTGATAACAATGAATATTGAATTTTGTCGTAAAATGCGAAAATATCGTAAGATTGTCAGTCATTTTAACCGTTTCAACGTTCAGAGCTACCTAAAATTATGTTTACTGAATTCATCGTGCAACATTATATATGATTAGCCGAAAGAAGTGTTAAATTTTGTGATGACTGAAGGAAGATACAGTCTAGAGGAGCGGTCTGGAAGGAGAGGTAGAGAGAGGGAGTGTAGAGTGATGAGAGAGAGAGAGAGAGAGAGAGAGAGAGAGAGAGAGAGAGAGAGAGACATGGTAGCACAATCCATCGCATGTCTCGCGATGGCCAAAAGCAAGCGGTGTATCTTCTTTACTCGCTCTGATTTCTTGAACTGATTCAAATAATGATTTCAAGCCAAAGTTACACACAACACATATAAACTAGATACATCACACGTTTTATAGCAGTTTCTGCGCATTTTCACCCAAATTAAACCCACGCCCCAAGCTAATTTGAAACTCTCCGCTCTGGCAATACTCTCTCACTTTCTTTGTTTACGATAGAGTATTGCCAATGCGGAGGGTAAAATTAGCATGGGGTATTCCTTTAAATGAGCGAGATTGCACGGGAAAATGGTGACAGTTTATTTATTTATTTGTTTATTCCATCAATTATATATGTTCATAATCACAATGATAACTGAGGGAAGAGAGGAGATGGATTTCCGTCGCATATACACGATTTCGGATTGGGTTCGGTGGAAGTTTTCAAAGGAAGACAGTTCTCACTTGATTCACCATAACTTGCTTCAAAATAGTCCGTTCGAGCTCCCGAAGCGCGCGTCCGACGCGTCGCAACGTCCGCTACGCAGCGTAGGCAAAATCGGCAATTGAAATGCGCTAATTTGAGCGGGGAATGGCGGCTTTTTTCTCCTTTTCGCGCTTGCTCGTGACTGGGGTTCTAGGTGGCACTGGGGCAGTCACTGATATGTGATATGATATGTAATATCAATATATTTTTATTCTAAATCAAGAAAAGAATAAGGTATGTATGTAGAGAGAGGTACATCCATACTTTACTCTATTAATATCTAATAACCGATACCAGGTCAGTGAGTTCGCATTTCATTTTCTTATCACTCTCTGATAACAATGAATATTGAATTTTGTCGTAAAATGCGAAAATATCGTAAGATTGTCAGTCATTTTAACCGTTTCAACGTTCAGAGCTACCTAAAATTATGTTTACTGAATTCATCGTGCAACATTATATATGATTAGCCGAAAGAAGTGTTAAATTTTGTGATGACTGAAGGAAGATACAGTCTAGAGGAGCGGTCTGGAAGGAGAGGTAGAGAGAGGGAGTGTAGAGTGATGAGAGAGAGAGAGAGAGAGAGAGAGAGAGAGAGACACATGGTAGCACAATCCATCGCATGTCTCGCGATGGCCAAAAGCAAGCGGTGTATCTTCTTTACTCGCTCTGATTTCTTGAACTGATTCAAATAATGATTTCAAGCCAAAGTTACACACAACACATATAAACTAGATACATCACACGTTTTATAGCAGTTTCTGCGCATTTTCACCCAAATTAAACCCACGCCCCAAGCTAATTTGAAACTCTCCGCTCTGGCAATACTCTCTCACTTTCTTTGTTTACTAGAGAGTATTGCCAATGCGGAGTGTAAAATTAGCATAGGGTAGTCCTTTAAATGAGCGAGATTGCACGGGAAAATGGTGACAGTTTATTTATTTAATTGTTTATTCCATCAATTATATATGTTCATAATCACATTGATAACTGAGGGAAGAGAGGAGATGGATTTCCGTCGCATATACACGATTTCGGATTGAGTTCGGTGGAAGTTTTCAAAGGAAGACAGTTCTCACTTGATTCACCATAACTTGCTTCAAAATAGTCCGTTCGAGCTCCCGAAGCGTGCGTCCGACGCGTCGCAACGTCCGCTACGCAGCGTAGGCAAAATCGGCAATTGAAATGCGCTAATTTGAGCGGGGAATGGCGGCTTTTTTCTCCTTTTCGCGCTTGCTCGTGACTGGGGTTCTAGGTGGCACTGGGGCAGTCACTGATATGTGATATGATATGTAATATCAATATATTTTTATTCTAAATCAAGAATAGAATAATGTATGTTTGTAGAGAGAGGTACATCCATACTTTACTCTATTAATATCTAATAACCGATACCAGGTCAGTGAGTTCACATTTCATTTTCTTATCACTCTCTGATAACAATGAATATTGAATTTTGTCGTAAAATGCGAAAATATCGTAAGATTGTCAGTCATTTTAACCGTTTCAACGTTCAGAGCTACCTAAAATTATGTTTACTGAATTCATCGTGCAACATTATATATGATTAGCCGAAAGAAGTGTTAAATTTTGTGATGACTGAAGGAAGATACAGTCTAGAGGAGCGGTCTGGAAGGAGAGGTAGAGAGAGGGAGTGTAGAGTGATGAGAGAGAGAGAGAGAGAGAGAGAGAGAGAGAGAGAGACATGGTAGCACAATCCATCGCATGTCTCGCGATGGCCAAAAGCAAGCGGTGTATCTTCTTTACTCGCTCTGATTTCTTGAACTGATTCAAATAATGATTTCAAGCCAAAGTTACACACAACACATATAAACTAGATACATCACACGTTTTATAGCAGTTTCTGCGCATTTTCACCCAAATTAAACCCACGCCCCAAGCTAATTTGAAACTCTCCGCTCTGGCAATACTCTCTCACTTTCTTTGTTTACTAGAGAGTATTGCCAATGCGGAGTGTAAAATTAGCATAGGGTAGTCCTTTAAATGAGCGAGATTGCACGGGAAAATGGTGACAGTTTATTTATTTAATTGTTTATTCCATCAATTATATATGTTCATAATCACATTGATAACTGAGGGAAGAGAGGAGATGGATTTCCGTCGCATATACACGATTTCGGATTGAGTTCGGTGGAAGTTTTCAAAGGAAGACAGTTCTCACTTGATTCACCATAACTTGCTTCAAAATAGTCCGTTCGAGCTCCCGAAGCGCGCGTCCGACGCGTCGCAACGTCCGCTACGCAGCGTAGGCAAAATCGGCAATTGAAATGCGCTAATTTGAGCGGGGAATGGCGGTTTTTTTCTCCTTTTCGCGCTTGCTCGTGACTGGGGTTCTAGGTGGCACTGGGGCAGTCACTGATATGTGATATGATATGTAATATCAATATATTTTTATTCTAAATCAAGAAAAGAATAAGGTATGTATGTAGAGAGAGGTACATCCATACCTTACTCTATTAATATCTAATAACCGATACCAGGTCAGTGAGTTCGCATTTCATTTTCTTATCACTCTCTGATAACAATGAATATTGAATTTTGTCGTAAAATGCGAAAATATCGTAAGATTGTCAGTCATTTTAACCGTTTCAACGTTCAGAGCTACCTAAAATTATGTTTACTGAATTCATCGTGCAACATTATATATGATTAGCCGAAAGAAGTGTTAAATTTTGTGATGACTGAAGGAAGATACAGTCTAGAGGAGCGGTCTGGAAGGAGAGGTAGAGAGAGGGAGTGTAGAGTGATGAGAGAGAGAGAGAGAGAGAGAGAGAGAGAGAGACATGGTAGCACAATCCATCGCATGTCTCGCGATGGCCAAAAGCAAGCGGTGCATCTTCCTTACTCGCTCTGATTTCTTGAACTGATTCAAATAATGATTTCAAGCCAAAGTTACACACAACACATATAAACTAGATACATCACACGTTTTATAGCAGTTTCTGCGCATTTTCACCCAAATTAAACCCACGCCCCAAGCTAATTTGAAACTCTCCGCTCTGGCAATACTCTCTCACTTTCTTTGTTTACGAGAGAGTATTGCCAATGCGGAGGGTAAAATTAGCATGGGGTATTCCTTTAAATGAGCGAGATTGCACGGGAAAATGGTGACAGTTTATTTTATTATTTGTTTATTCCATCAATTATATATGTTCATAATCACAATGATAACTGAGGGAAGAGAGGAGATGGATTTCCGTCGCATATACACGATTTCGGATTGGGTTCGGTGGAAGTTTTCAAAGGAAGACAGTTCTCACTTGATTCACCATAACTTGCTTCAAAATAGTCCGTTCGAGCTCCCGAAGCGCGCGTCCGACGCGTCGCAACGTCCGCTACGCAGCGTAGGCAAAATCGGCAATTGAAATGCGCTAATTTGAGCGGGGAATGGCGGCTTTTTTCTCCTTTTCGCGCTTGCTCGTGACTGGGGTTCTAGGTGGCACTGGGGCAGTCACTGATATGTGATATGATATGTAATATCAATATATTTTTATTCTAAATCAAGAAAAGAATAAGGTATGTATGTAGAGAGAGGTACATCCATACCTTACTCTATTAATATCTAATAACCGATACCAGGTCAGTGAGTTCGCATTTCATTTTCTTATCACTCTCTGATAACAATGAATATTGAATTTTGTCGTAAAATGCGAAAATATCGTAAGATTGTCAGTCATTTTAACCGTTTCAACGTTCAGAGCTACCTAAAATTATGTTTACTGAATTCATCGTGCAACATTATATATGATTAGCCGAAAGAAGTGTTAAATTTTGTGATGACTGAAGGAAGATACAGTCTAGAGGAGCGGTCTGGAAGGAGAGGTAGAGAGAGGGAGTGTAGAGTGATGAGAGAGAGAGAGAGAGAGAGAGAGAGAGAGACATGGTAGCACAATCCATCGCATGTCTCGCGATGGCCAAAAGCAAGCGGTGCATCTTCCTTACTCGCTCTGATTTCTTGAACTGATTCAAATAATGATTTCAAGCCAAAGTTACACACAACACATATAAACTAGATACATCACACGTTTTATAGCAGTTTCTGCGCATTTTCACCCAAATTAAACCCACGCCCCAAGCTAATTTGAAACTCTCCGCTCTGGCAATACTCTCTCACTTTCTTTGTTTACGAGAGAGTATTGCCAATGCGGAGGGTAAAATTAGCATGGGGTATTCCTTTAAATGAGCGAGATTGCACGGGAAAATGGTGACAGTTTATTTTATTATTTGTTTATTCCATCAATTATATATGTTCATAATCACAATGATAACTGAGGGAAGAGAGGAGATGGATTTCCGTCGCATATACACGATTTCGGATTGGGTTCGGTGGAAGTTTTCAAAGGAAGACAGTTCTCACTTGATTCACCATAACTTGCTTCAAAATAGTCCGTTCGAGCTCCCGAAGCGCGCGTCCGACGCGTCGCAACGTCCGCTACGCAGCGTAGGCAAAATCGGCAATTGAAATGCGCTAATTTGAGCGGGGAATGGCGGATTTTTTCTCCTTTTCGCGCTTGCTCGTGACTGGGGTTCTAGGTGGCACTGGGGCAGTCACTGATATGTGATATGATATGTAATATCAATATATTTTTATTCTAAATCAAGAAAAGAATAAGGTATGTATGTAGAGAGAGGTACATCCATACCTTACTCTATTAATATCTAATAACCGATACCAGGTCAGTGAGTTCGCATTTCATTTTCTTATCACTCTCTGATAACAATGAATATTGAATTTTGTCGTAAAATGCGAAAATATCGTAAGATTGTCAGTCATTTTAACCGTTTCAACGTTCAGAGCTACCTAAAATTATGTTTACTGAATTCATCGTGCAACATTATATATGATTAGCCGAAAGAAGTGTTAAATTTTGTGATGACTGAAGGAAGATACAGTCTAGAGGAGCGGTCTGGAAGGAGAGGTAGAGAGAGGGAGTGTAGAGTGATGAGAGAGAGAGAGAGAGAGAGAGAGAGAGAGAGACATGGTAGCACAATCCATCGCATGTCTCGCGATGGCCAAAAGCAAGCGGTGCATCTTCCTTACTCGCTCTGATTTCTTGAACTGATTCAAATAATGATTTCAAGCCAAAGTTACACACAACACATATAAACTAGATACATCACACGTTTTATAGCAGTTTCTGCGCATTTTCACCCAAATTAAACCCACGCCCCAAGCTAATTTGAAACTCTCCGCTCTGGCAATACTCTCTCACTTTCTTTGTTTACGAGAGAGTATTGCCAATGCGGAGGGTAAAATTAGCATGGGGTATTCCTTTAAATGAGCGAGATTGCACGGGAAAATGGTGACAGTTTATTTTATTATTTGTTTATTCCATCAATTATATATGTTCATAATCACAATGATAACTGAGGGAAGAGAGGAGATGGATTTCCGTCGCATATACACGATTTCGGATTGGGTTCGGTGGAAGTTTTCAAAGGAAGACAGTTCTCACTTGATTCACCATAACTTGCTTCAAAATAGTCCGTTCGAGCTCCCGAAGCGCGCGTCCGACGCGTCGCAACGTCCGCTACGCAGCGTAGGCAAAATCGGCAATTGAAATGCGCTAATTTGAGCGGGGAATGGCGGCTTTTTTCTCCTTTTCGCGCTTGCTCGTGACTGGGGTTCTAGGTGGCACTGGGGCAGTCACTGATATGTGATATGATATGTAATATCAATATATTTTTATTCTAAATCAAGAAAAGAATAAGGTATGTATGTAGAGAGAGGTACATCCATACCTTACTCTATTAATATCTAATAACCGATACCAGGTCAGTGAGTTCGCATTTCATTTTCTTATCACTCTCTGATAACAATGAATATTGAATTTTGTCGTAAAATGCGAAAATATCGTAAGATTGTCAGTCATTTTAACCGTTTCAACGTTCAGAGCTACCTAAAATTATGTTTACTGAATTCATCGTGCAACATTATATATGATTAGCCGAAAGAAGTGTTAAATTTTGTGATGACTGAAGGAAGATACAGTCTAGAGGAGCGGTCTGGAAGGAGAGGTAGAGAGAGGGAGTGTAGAGTGATGAGAGAGAGAGAGAGAGAGAGAGAGAGAGAGAGAGACATGGTAGCACAATCCATCGCATGTCTCGCGATGGCCAAAAGCAAGCGGTGTATCTTCTTTACTCGCTCTGATTTCTTGAACTGATTCAAATAATGATTTCAAGCCAAAGTTACACACAACACATATAAACTAGATACATCACACGTTTTATAGCAGTTTCTGCGCATTTTCACCCAAATTAAACCCACGCCCCAAGCTAATTTGAAACTCTCCGCTCTGGCAATACTCTCTCACTTTCTTTGTTTACGAGAGAGTATTGCCAATGCGGAGGGTAAAATTAGCATGGGGTATTCCTTTAAATGAGCGAGATTGCACGGGAAAATGGTGACAGTTTATTTTATTATTTGTTTATTCCATCAATTATATATGTTCATAATCACAATGATAACTGAGGGAAGAGAGGAGATGGATTTCCGTCGCATATACACGATTTCGGATTGGGTTCGGTGGAAGTTTTCAAAGGAAGACAGTTCTCACTTGATTCACCATAACTTGCTTCAAAATAGTCCGTTCGAGCTCCCGAAGCGCGCGTCCGACGCGTCGCAACGTCCGCTACGCAGCGTAGGCAAAATCGGCAATTGAAATGCGCTAATTTGAGCGGGGAATGGCGGCTTTTTTCTCCTTTTCGCGCTTGCTCGTGACTGGGGTTCTAGGTGGCACTGGGGCAGTCACTGATATGTGATATGATATGTAATATCAATATATTTTTATTCTAAATCAAGAAAAGAATAAGGTATGTATGTAGAGAGAGGTACATCCATACCTTACTCTATTAATATCTAATAACCGATACCAGGTCAGTGAGTTCGCATTTCATTTTCTTATCACTCTCTGATAACAATGAATATTGAATTTTGTCGTAAAATGCGAAAATATCGTAAGATTGTCAGTCATTTTAACCGTTTCAACGTTCAGAGCTACCTAAAATTATGTTTACTGAATTCATCGTGCAACATTATATATGATTAGCCGAAAGAAGTGTTAAATTTTGTGATGACTGAAGGAAGATACAGTCTAGAGGAGCGGTCTGGAAGGAGAGGTAGAGAGAGGGAGTGTAGAGTGATGAGAGAGAGAGAGAGAGAGAGAGAGAGAGAGAGAGAGAGACATGGTAGCACAATCCATCGCATGTCTCGCGATGGCCAAAAGCAAGCGGTGTATCTTCTTTACTCGCTCTGATTTCTTGAACTGATTCAAATAATGATTTCAAGCCAAAGTTACACACAACACATATAAACTAGATACATCACACGTTTTATAGCAGTTTCTGCGCATTTTCACCCAAATTAAACCCACGCCCCAAGCTAATTTGAAACTCTCCGCTCTGGCAATACTCTCTCACTTTCTTTGTTTACGAGAGAGTATTGCCAATGCGGAGGGTAAAATTAGCATGGGGTATTCCTTTAAATGAGCGAGATTGCACGGGAAAATGGTGACAGTTTATTTATTTATTTGTTTATTCCATCAATTATATATGTTCATAATCACAATGATAACTGAGGGAAGAGAGGAGATGGATTTCCGTCGCATATACACGATTTCGGATTGGGTTCGGTGGAAGTTTTCAAAGGAAGACAGTTCTCACTTGATTCACCATAACTTGCTTCAAAATAGTCCGTTCGAGCTCCCGAAGCGCGCGTCCGACGCGTCGCAACGTCCGCTACGCAGCGTAGGCAAAATCGGCAATTGAAATGCGCTAATTTGAGCGGGGAATGGCGGCTTTTTTCTCCTTTTCGCGCTTGCTCGTGACTGGGGTTCTAGGTGGCACTGGGGCAGTCACTGATATGTGATATGATATGTAATATCAATATATTTTTATTCTAAATCAAGAAAAGAATAAGGTATGTATGTAGAGAGAGGTACATCCATACCTTACTCTATTAATATCTAATAACCGATACCAGGTCAGTGAGTTCGCATTTCATTTTCTTATCACTCTCTGATAACAATGAATATTGAATTTTGTCGTAAAATGCGAAAATATCGTAAGATTGTCAGTCATTTTAACCGTTTCAACGTTCAGAGCTACCTAAAATTATGTTTACTGAATTCATCGTGCAACATTATATATGATTAGCCGAAAGAAGTGTTAAATTTTGTGATGACTGAAGGAAGATACAGTCTAGAGGAGCGGTCTGGAAGGAGAGGTAGAGAGAGGGAGTGTAGAGTGATGAGAGAGAGAGAGAGAGAGAGAGAGAGAGAGAGAGAGAGACATGGTAGCACAATCCATCGCATGTCTCGCGATGGCCAAAAGCAAGCGGTGTATCTTCTTTACTCGCTCTGATTTCTTGAACTGATTCAAATAATGATTTCAAGCCAAAGTTACACACAACACATATAAACTAGATACATCACACGTTTTATAGCAGTTTCTGCGCATTTTCACCCAAATTAAACCCACGCCCCAAGCTAATTTGAAACTCTCCGCTCTGGCAATACTCTCTCACTTTCTTTGTTTACGAGAGAGTATTGCCAATGCGGAGGGTAAAATTAGCATGGGGTATTCCTTTAAATGAGCGAGATTGCACGGGAAAATGGTGACAGTTTATTTATTTATTTGTTTATTCCATCAATTATATATGTTCATAATCACAATGATAACTGAGGGAAGAGAGGAGATGGATTTCCGTCGCATATACACGATTTCGGATTGGGTTCGGTGGAAGTTTTCAAAGGAAGACAGTTCTCACTTGATTCACCATAACTTGCTTCAAAATAGTCCGTTCGAGCTCCCGAAGCGCGCGTCCGACGCGTCGCAACGTCCGCTACGCAGCGTAGGCAAAATCGGCAATTGAAATGCGCTAATTTGAGCGGGGAATGGCGGCTTTTTTCTCCTTTTCGCGCTTGCTCGTGACTGGGGTTCTAGGTGACACTGGGGCAGTCACTGATATGTGATATGATATGTAATATCAATATATTTTTATTCTAAATCAAGAAAAGAATAAGGTATGTATGTAGAGAGAGGTACATCCATACCTTACTCTATTAATATCTAATAACCGATACCAGGTCAGTGAATTCGCATTTCATTTTCTTATCACTCTCTGATAACAATGAATATAGAATTTTGTCGTAAAATGCGAAAATATCGTAAGATTGTCAGTCATTTTAACCGTTTCAACGTTCAGAGCTACCTAAAATTATGTTTACTGAATTCATCGTGCAACATTATATATGATTAGCCGAAAGAAGTGTTAAATTTTGTGATGACTGAAGGAAGATACAGTCTAGAGGAGCGGTCTGGAAGGAGAGGTAGAGAGAGGGAGTGTAGAGTGATGAGAGAGAGAGAGAGAGAGAGAGAGAGAGAGAGAGAGAGAGAGAGAGAGAGACATGGTAGCACAATCCATCGCATGTCTCGCGATGGCCAAAAGCAAGCGGTGTATCTTCTTTACTCGCTCTGATTTCTTGAACTGATTCAAATAATGATTTCAAGCCAAAGTTACACACAACACATATAAACTAGATACATCACACGTTTTATAGCAGTTTCTGCGCATTTTCACCCAAATTAAACCCACGCCCCAAGCTAATTTGAAACTCTCCGCTCTGGCAATACTCTCTCACTTTCTTTGTTTACGAGAGAGTATTGCCAATGCGGAGGGTAAAATTAGCATGGGGTATTCCTTTAAATGAGCGAGATTGCACGGGAAAATGGTGACAGTTTATTTATTTATTTGTTTATTCCATCAATTATATATGTTCATAATCACAATGATAACTGAGGGAAGAGAGGAGATGGATTTCCGTCGCATATACACGATTTCGGATTGGGTTCGGTGGAAGTTTTCAAAGGAAGACAGTTCTCACTTGATTCACCATAACTTGCTTCAAAATAGTCCGTTCGAGCTCCCGAAGCGCGCGTCCGACGCGTCGCAACGTCCGCTACGCAGCGTAGGCAAAATCGGCAATTGAAATGCGCTAATTTGAGCGGGGAATGGCGGCTTTTTTCTCCTTTTCGCGCTTGCTCGTGACTGGGGTTCTAGGTGACACTGGGGCAGTCACTGATATGTGATATGATATGTAATATCAATATATTTTTATTCTAAATCAAGAAAAGAATAAGGTATGTATGTAGAGAGAGGTACATCCATACCTTACTCTATTAATATCTAATAACCGATACCAGGTCAGTGAATTCGCATTTCATTTTCTTATCACTCTCTGATAACAATGAATATAGAATTTTGTCGTAAAATGCGAAAATATCGTAAGATTGTCAGTCATTTTAACCGTTTCAACGTTCAGAGCTACCTAAAATTATGTTTACTGAATTCATCGTGCAACATTATATATGATTAGCCGAAAGAAGTGTTAAATTTTGTGATGACTGAAGGAAGATACAGTCTAGAGGAGCGGTCTGGAAGGAGAGGTAGAGAGAGGGAGTGTAGAGTGATGAGAGAGAGAGAGAGAGAGAGAGAGAGAGAGAGAGAGACATGGTAGCACAATCCATCGCATGTCTCGCGATGGCCAAAAGCAAGCGGTGTATCTTCTTTACTCGCTCTGATATCTTGAACTGATTCAAATAATGATTTCAAGCCAAAGTTACACACAACACATATAAACTAGATACATCACACGTTTTATAGCAGTTTCTGCGCATTTTCACCCAAATTAAACCCACGCCCCAAGCTAATTTTAAACTCTCCGCTCTGGCAATACTCTCTCACTTTCTTTGTTTACGAGAGAGTATTGCCAATGCGGAGGGTAAAATTAGCATGGGGTATTCCTTTAAATGAGCGAGATTGCACGGGAAAATGGTGACAGTTTATTTATTTATTTGTTTATTCCATCAATTATATATGTTCATAATCACAATGATAACTGAGGGAAGAGAGGAGATAGATTTCCGTCGCATATACACGATTTCGGATTGGGTTCGGTGGAAGTTTTCAAAGGAAGACAGTTCTCACTTGATTCACCATAACTTGCTTCAAAATAGTCCGTTCGAGCTCCCGAAGCGCGCGTCCGACGCGTCGCAACGTCCGCTACGCAGCGTAGGCAAAATCGGCAATTGAAATGCGCTAATTTGAGCGGGGAATGGCGGCTTTTTTCTCCTTTTCGCGCTTGCTCGTGACTGGGGTTCTAGGTGACACTGGGGCAGTCACTGATATGTGATATGATATGTAATATCAATATATTTTTATTCTAAATCAAGAAAAGAATAAGGTATGTATGTAGAGAGAGGTACATCCATACCTTACTCTATTAATATCTAATAACCGATACCAGGTCAGTGAATTCGCATTTCATTTTCTTATCACTCTCTGATAACAATGAATATAGAATTTTGTCGTAAAATGCGAAAATATCGTAAGATTGTCAGTCATTTTAACCGTTTCAACGTTCAGAGCTACCTAAAATTATGTTTACTGAATTCATCGTGCAACATTATATATGATTAGCCGAAAGAAGTGTTAAATTTTGTGATGACTGAAGGAAGATACAGTCTAGAGGAGCGGTCTGGAAGGAGAGGTAGAGAGAGGGAGTGTAGAGTGATGAGAGAGAGAGAGAGAGAGAGAGAGAGAGAGAGAGAGAGAGAGAGAGAGAGAGAGAGAGAGAGAGAGAGAGAGAGAGAGAGAGAGAGAGAGAGAGAGAGAGAGAGAGAGAGAGACATGGTAGGACAATCCATCGCATGTCTCGCGATGGCCAAAAGCAAGCGGTGTATCTTCTTTACTCGCTCTGATTTCTTGAACTGATTCAAATAATGATTTCAAGCCAAAGTTACACACAACACATATAAACTAGATACATCACACGTTTTATAGCAGTTTCTGCGCATTTTCACCCAAATTAAACCCACGCCCCAAGCTAATTTTAAACTCTCCGCTCTGGCAATACTCTCTCACTTTCTTTGTTTACGAGAGAGTATTGCCAATGCGGAGGGTAAAATTAGCATGGGGTATTCCTTTAAATGAGCGAGATTGCACGGGAAAATGGTGACAGTTTATTTATTTATTTGTTTATTCCATCAATTATATATGTTCATAATCACAATGATAACTGAGGGAAGAGAGGAGATGGATTTCCGTCGCATATACACGATTTCGGATTGGGTTCGGTGGAAGTTTTCAAAGGAAGACAGTTCTCACTTGATTCACCATAACTTGCTTCAAAATAGTCCGTTCGAGCTCCCGAAGCGCGCGTCCGACGCGTCGCAACGTCCGCTACGCAGCGTAGGCAAAATCGGCAATTGAAATGCGCTAATTTGAGCGGGGAATGGCGGCTTTTTTCTCCTTTTCGCGCTTGCTCGTGACTGGGGTTCTAGGTGGCACTGGGGCAGTCACTGATATGTGATATGATATGTAATATCAATATATTTTTATTCTAAATCAAGAAAAGAATAAGGTATGTATGTAGAGAGAGGTACATCCATACCTTACTCTATTAATATCTAATAACCGATACCAGGTCAGTGAATTCGCATTTCATTTTCTTATCACTCTCTGATAACAATGAATATAGAATTTTGTCGTAAAATGCGAAAATATCGTAAGATTGTCAGTCATTTTAACCGTTTCAACGTTCAGAGCTACCTAAAATTATGTTTACTGAATTCATCGTGCAACATTATATATGATTAGCCGAAAGAAGTGTTAAATTTTGTGATGACTGAAGGAAGATACAGTCTAGAGGAGCGGTCTGGAAGGAGAGGTAGAGAGAGGGAGTGTAGAGTGATGAGAGAGAGAGAGAGAGAGAGAGAGAGACATGGTAGCACAATCCATCGCATGTCTCGCGATGGCCAAAAGCAAGCGGTGTATCTTCTTTACTCGCTCTGATTTCTTGAACTGATTCAAATAATGATTTCAAGCCAAAGTTACACACAACACATATAAACTAGATACATCACACGTTTTATAGCAGTTTCTGCGCATTTTCACCCAAATTAAAACCCACGCCCCAAGCTAATTTTAAACTCTCCGCTCTGGCAATACTCTCTCACTTTCTTTGTTTACGAGAGAGTATTGCCAATGCGGAGGGTAAAATTAGCATGGGGTATTCCTTTAAATGAGCGAGATTGCACGGGAAAATGGTGACAGTTTATTTATTTATTTGTTTATTCCATCAATTATATATGTTCATAATCACAATGATAACTGAGGGAAGAGAGGAGATGGATTTCCGTCGCATATACACGATTTCGGATTGGGTTCGGTGGAAGTTTTCAAAGGAAGACAGTTCTCACTTGATTCACCATAACTTGCTTCAAAATAGTCCGTTCGAGCTCCCGAAGCGCGCGTCCGACGCGTCGCAACGTCCGCTACGCAGCGTAGGCAAAATCGGCAATTGAAATGCGCTAATTTGAGCGGGGAATGGCGGCTTTTTTCTCCTTTTCGCGCTTGCTCGTGACTGGGGTTCTAGGTGGCACTGGGGCAGTCACTGATATGTGATATGATATGTAATATCAATATATTTTTATTCTAAATCAAGAAAAGAATAAGGTATGTATGTAGAGAGAGGTACATCCATACCTTACTCTATTAATATCTAATAACCGATACCAGGTCAGTGAATTCGCATTTCATTTTCTTATCACTCTCTGATAACAATGAATATAGAATTTTGTCGTAAAATGCGAAAATATCGTAAGATTGTCAGTCATTTTAACCGTTTCAACGTTCAGAGCTACCTAAAATTATGTTTACTGAATTCATCGTGCAACATTATATATGATTAGCCGAAAGAAGTGTTAAATTTTGTGATGACTGAAGGAAGATACAGTCTAGAGGAGCGGTCTGGAAGGAGAGGTAGAGAGAGGGAGTGTAGAGTGATGAGAGAGAGAGAGAGAGAGAGAGAGAGAGAGACATGGTAGCACAATCCATCGCATGTCTCGCGATGGCCAAAAGCAAGCGGTGTATCTTCTTTACTCGCTCTGATTTCTTGAACTGATTCAAATAATGATTTCAAGCCAAAGTTACACACAACACATATAAACTAGATACATCACACGTTTTATAGCAGTTTCTGCGCATTTTCACCCAAATTAAACCCACGCCCCAAGCTAATTTTAAACTCTCCGCTCTGGCAATACTCTCTCACTTTCTTTGTTTACGAGAGAGTATTGCCAATGCGGAGGGTAAAATTAGCATGGGGTATTCCTTTAAATGAGCGAGATTGCACGGGAAAATGGTGACAGTTTATTTATTTATTTGTTTATTCCATCAATTATATATGTTCATAATCACAATGATAACTGAGGGAAGAGAGGAGATGGATTTCCGTCGCATATACACGATTTCGGATTGGGTTCGGTGGAAGTTTTCAAAGGAAGACAGTTCTCACTTGATTCACCATAACTTGCTTCAAAATAGTCCGTTCGAGCTCCCGAAGCGCGCGTCCGACGCGTCGCAACGTCCGCTACGCAGCGTAGGCAAAATCGGCAATTGAAATGCGCTAATTTGAGCGGGGGAATGGCGGCTTTTTTCTCCTTTTCGCGCTTGCTCGTGACTGGGGTTCTAGGTGGCACTGGGGCAGTCACTGATATGTGATATGATATGTAATATCAATATATTTTTATTCTAAATCAAGAAAAGAATAAGGTATGTATGTAGAGAGAGGTACATCCATACCTTACTCTATTAATATCTAATAACCGATACCAGGTCAGTGAATTCGCATTTCATTTTCTTATCACTCTCTGATAACAATGAATATAGAATTTTGTCGTAAAATGCGAAAATATCGTAAGATTGTCAGTCATTTTAACCGTTTCAACGTTCAGAGCTACCTAAAATTATGTTTACTGAATTCATCGTGCAACATTATATATGATTAGCCGAAAGAAGTGTTAAATTTTGTGATGACTGAAGGAAGATACAGTCTAGAGGAGCGGTCTGGAAGGAGAGGTAGAGAGAGGGGAGTGTAGAGTGATGAGAGAGAGAGAGAGAGAGAGAGAGACATGGTAGCACAATCCATCGCATGTCTCGCGATGGCCAAAAGCAAGCGGTGTATCTTCTTTACTCGCTCTGATTTCTTGAACTGATTCAAATAATGATTTCAAGCCAAAGTTACACACAACACATATAAACTAGATACATCACACGTTTTATAGCAGTTTCTGCGCATTTTCACCCAAATTAAACCCACGCCCCCAAGCTAATTTGAAACTCACCGCTCTGGCAATACTCTCTCACTTTCTTTGTTTACGAGAGAGTATTGCCAATGCGGAGGGTAAAATTAGCATGGGGTATTCCTTTAAATGAGCGAGATTGCACGGGAAAATGGTGACAGTTTATTTATTTATTTGTTTATTCCATCAATTATATATGTTCATAATCACAATGATAACTGAGGGAAGAGAGGAGATGGATTTCCGTCGCATATACACGATTTCGGATTGGGTTCGGTGGAAGTTTTCAAAGGAAGACAGTTCTCACTTGATTCACCATAACTTGCTTCAAAATAGTCCGTTCGAGCTCCCGAAGCGCGCGTCCGACGCGTCGCAACGTCCGCTACGCAGCGTAGGCAAAATCGGCAATTGAAATGCGCTAATTTGAGCGGGGAATGGCGGCTTTTTTCTCCTTTTCGCGCTTGCTCGTGACTGGGGTTCTAGGTGACACTGGGGCAGTCACTGATATGTGATATGATATGTAATATCAATATATTTTTATTCTAAATCAAGAAAAGAATAAGGTATGTATGTAGAGAGAGGTACATCCATACCTTACTCTATTAATATCCAATAACCGATACCAGGTCAGTGAATTCGCATTTCATTTTCTTATCACTCTCTGATAACAATGAATATAGAATTTTGTCGTAAAATGCGAAAATATCGTAAGATTGTCAGTCATTTTAACCGTTTCAACGTTCAGAGCTACCTAAAATTATGTTTACTGAATTCATCGTGCAACATTATATATGATTAGCCGAAAGAAGTGTTAAATTTTGTGATGACTGAAGGAAGATACAGTCTAGAGGAGCGGTCTGGAAGGAGAGGTAGAGAGAGGGAGTGTAGAGTGATGAGAGAGAGAGAGAGAGAGAGAGAGAGAGAGAGACATGGTAGCACAATCCATCGCATGTCTCGCGATGGCCAAAAGCAAGCGGTGTATCTTCTTTACTCGCTCTGATTTCTTGAACTGATTCAAATAATGATTTCAAGCCAAAGTTACACACAACACATATAAACTAGATACATCACACGTTTTATAGCAGTTTCTGCGCATTTTCACCCAAATTAAACCCACGCCCCAAGCTAATTTGAAACTCTCCGCTCTGGCAATACTCTCTCACTTTCTTTGTTTACGAGAGAGTATTGCCAATGCGGAGGGTAAAATTAGCATGGGGTATTCCTTTAAATGAGCGAGATTGCACGGGAAAATGGTGACAGTTTATTTATTTATTTGTTTATTCCATCAATTATATATGTTCATAATCACAATGATAACTGAGGGAAGAGAGGAGATGGATTTCCGTCGCATATACACGATTTCGGATTGGGTTCGGTGGAAGTTTTCAAAGGAAGACAGTTCTCACTTGATTCACCATAACTTGCTTCAAAATAGTCCGTTCGAGCTCCCGAAGCGCGCGTCCGACGCGTCGCAACGTCCGCTACGCAGCGTAGGCAAAATCGGCAATTGAAATGCGCTAATTTGAGCGGGGAATGGCGGCTTTTTTCTCCTTTTCGCGCTTGCTCGTGACTGGGGTTCTAGGTGACACTGGGGCAGTCAACTGATATGTGATATGATATGTAATATCAATATATTTTTATTCTAAATCAAGAAAAGAATAAGGTATGTATGTAGAGAGAGGTACATCCATACCTTACTCTATTAATATCCAATAACCGATACCAGGTCAGTGAATTCGCATTTCATTTTCTTATCACTCTCTGATAACAATGAATATAGAATTTTGTCGTAAAATGCGAAAATATCGTAAGATTGTCAGTCATTTTAACCGTTTCAACGTTCAGAGCTACCTAAAATTATGTTTACTGAATTCATCGTGCAACATTATATATGATTAGCCGAAAGAAGTGTTAAATTTTGTGATGACTGAAGGAAGATACAGTCTAGAGGAGCGGTCTGGAAGGAGAGGTAGAGAGAGGGAGTGTAGAGTGATGAGAGAGAGAGAGAGAGAGAGAGAGAGAGAGAGAGACATGGTAGCACAATCCATCGCATGTCTCGCGATGGCCAAAAGCAAGCGGTGTATCTTCTTTACTCGCTCTGATTTCTTGAACTGATTCAAATAATGATTTCAAGCCAAAGTTACACACAACACATATAAACTAGATACATCACACGTTTTTATAGCAGTTTCTGCGCATTTTCACCCAAATTAAACCCACGCCCCCAAGCTAATTTGAAACTCTCCGCTCTGGCAATACTCTCTCACTTTCTTTGTTTACGAGAGAGTATTGCCAATGCGGAGGGTAAAATTAGCATGGGGTATTCCTTTAAATGAGCGAGATTGCACGGGAAAATGGTGACAGTTTATTTATTTATTTGTTTATTCCATCAATTATATATGTTCATAATCACAATGATAACTGAGGGAAGAGAGGAGATGGATTTCCGTCGCATATACACGATTTCGGATTGGGTTCGGTGGAAGTTTTCAAAGGAAGACAGTTCTCACTTGATTCACCATAACTTGCTTCAAAATAGTCCGTTCGAGCTCCCGAAGCGCGCGTCCGACGCGTCGCAACGTCCGCTACGCAGCGTAGGCAAAATCGGCAATTGAAATGCGCTAATTTGAGCGGGGAATGGCGGCTTTTTTTCTCCTTTTCGCGCTTGCTCGTGACTGGGGTTCTAGGTGGCACTGGGGCAGTCACTGATATGTGATATGATATGTAATATCAATATATTTTTATTCTAAATCAAGAAAAGAATAAGGTATGTATGTAGAGAGAGGTACATCCATACCTTACTCTATTAATATCTAATAACCGATACCAGGTCAGTGAATTCGCATTTCATTTTCTTATCACTCTCTGATAACAATGAATATAGAATTTTGTCGTAAAATGCGAAAATATCGTAAGATTGTCAGTCATTTTAACCGTTTCAAACGTTCAGAGCTACCTAAAATTATGTTTACTGAATTCATCGTGCAACATTATATATGATTAGCCGAAAGAAGTGTTAAATTTTGTGATGACTGAAGGAAGATACAGTCTAGAGGAGCGGTCTGGAAGGAGAGGTAGAGAGAGGGAGTGTAGAGTGATGAGAGAGAGAGAGAGAGAGAGAGAGAGAGAGAGAGACATGGTAGCACAATCCATCGCATGTCTCGCGATGGCCAAAAGCAAGCGGTGTATCTTCTTTACTCGCTCTGATTTCTTGAACTGATTCAATAATGATTTCAAGCCAAAGTTACACACAACACATATAAACTAGATACATCACACGTTTTATAGCAGTTTCTGCGCATTTTCACCCAAATTAAAACCCACGCCCCAAGCTAATTTGAAACTCTCCGCTCTGGCAATACTCTCTCACTTTCTTTGTTTACGAGAGAGTATTGCCAATGCGGAGGGTAAAATTAGCATGGGGTATTCCTTTAAATGAGCGAGATTGCACGGGAAAATGGTGACAGTTTATTTATTTATTTGTTTATTCCATCAATTATATATGTTCATAATCACAATGATAACTGAGGGAAGAGAGGAGATGGATTTCCGTCGCATATACACGATTTCGGATTGGGTTCGGTGGAAGTTTTCAAAGGAAGACAGTTCTCACTTGATTCACCATAACTTGCTTCAAAATAGTCCGTTCGAGCTCCCGAAGCGCGCGTCCGACGCGTCGCAACGTCCGCTACGCAGCGTAGGCAAAATCGGCAATTGAAATGCGCTAATTTGAGCGGGGAATGGCGGCTTTTTTCTCCTTTTCGCGCTTGCTCGTGACTGGGGTTCTAGGTGGCACTGGGGCAGTCACTGATATGTGATATGATATGTAATATCAATATATTTTTATTCTAAATCAAGAAAAGAATAAGGTATGTATGTAGAGAGAGGTACATCCATACCTTACTCTATTAATATCTAATAACCGATACCAGGTCAGTGAATTCGCATTTCATTTTCTTATCACTCTCTGATAACAATGAATATAGAATTTTGTCGTAAAATGCGAAAATATCGTAAGATTGTCAGTCATTTTAACCGTTTTCAACGTTCAGAGCTACCTAAAATTATGTTTACTGAATTCATCGTGCAACATTATATATGATTAGCCGAAAGAAGTGTTAAATTTTGTGATGACTGAAGGAAGATACAGTCTAGAGGAGCGGTCTGGAAGGAGAGGTAGAGAGAGGGAGTGTAGAGTGATGAGAGAGAGAGAGAGAGAGAGAGAGAGAGACATGGTAGCACAATCCATCGCATGTCTCGCGATGGCCAAAAGCAAGCGGTGTATCTTCTTTACTCGCTCTGATTTCTTGAACTGATTCAAATAATGATTTCAAGCCAAAGTTACACACAACACATATAAACTAGATACATCACACGTTTTATAGCAGTTTCTGCGCATTTTCACCCCAAATTAAACCCACGCCCCAAGCTAATTTGAAACTCTCCGCTCTGGCAATACTCTCTCACTTTTCTTTGTTTACGAGAGAGTATTGCCAATGCGGAGGGTAAAATTTGCATGGGGTATTCCTTTAAATGAGCGAGATTGCACGGGAAAATGGTGACAGTTTATTTATTTATTTGTTTATTCCATCAATTATATATGTTCATAATCACAATGATAACTGAGGGAAGAGAGGAGATGGATTTCCGTCGCATATACACGATTTCGGATTGGGTTCGGTGGAAGTTTTCAAAGGAAGACAGTTCTCACTTGATTCACCATAACTTGCTTCAAAATAGTCCGTTCGAGCTCCCGAAGCGCGCGTCCGACGCGTCGCAACGTCCGCTACGCAGCGTAGGCAAAATCGGCAATTGAAATGCGCTAATTTGAGCGGGGAATGGCGGCTTTTTTCTCCTTTTCGCGCTTGCTCGTGACTGGGGTTCTAGGTGGCACTGGGGCAGTCACTGATATGTGATATGATATGTAATATCAATATATTTTTATTCTAAATCAAGAAAAGAATAAGGTATGTATGTAGAGAGAGGTACATCCATACCTTACTCTATTAATATCTAATAACCGATACCAGGTCAGTGAATTCGCATTTCATTTTCTTATCACTCTCTGATAACAATGAATATAGAATTTTGTCGTAAAATGCGAAAATATCGTAAGATTGTCAGTCATTTTAACCGTTTCAACGTTCAGAGCTACCCTAAAATTATGTTTACTGAATTCATCGTGCAACATTATATATGATTAGCCGAAAGAAGTGTTAAATTTTGTGATGACTGAAGGAAGATACAGTCTAGAGGAGCGGTCTGGAAGGAGAGGTAGAGAGAGGGGAGTGTAGAGTGATGAGAGAGAGAGAGAGAGAGAGAGACATGGTAGCACAATCCATCGCATGTCTCGCGATGGCCAAAAGCAAGCGGTGTATCTTCTTTACTCGCTCTGATTTCTTGAACTGATTCAAATAATGATTTCAAGCCAAAGTTACACACAACACATATAAACTAGATACATCACACGTTTTTATAGCAGTTTCTGCGCATTTTCACCCAAATTAAAACCCACGCCCCCAAGCTAATTTGAAACTCACCGCTCTGGCAATACTCTCTCACTTTCTTTGTTTACGAGAGAGTATTGCCAATGCGGAGGGTAAAATTAGCATGGGGTATTCCTTTAAATGAGCGAGATTGCACGGGAAAATGGTGACAGTTTTATTTATTTATTTGTTTATTCCATCAATTATATATGTTCATAATCACAATGATAACTGAGGGAAGAGAGGAGATGGATTTCCGTCGCATATACACGATTTCGGATTGGGTTCGGTGGAAGTTTTCAAAGGAAGACAGTTCTCACTTGATTCACCATAACTTGCTTCAAAATAGTCCGTTCGAGCTCCCGAAGCGCGCGTCCGACGCGTCGCAACGTCCGCTACGCAGCGTAGGCAAAATCGGCAATTGAAATGCGCTAATTTGAGCGGGGAATGGCGGCTTTTTTCTCCTTTTCGCGCTTGCTCGTGACTGGGGTTCTAGGTGACACTGGGGCAGTCACTGATATGTGATATGATATGTAATATCAATATATTTTTATTCTAAATCAAGAAAAGAATAAGGTATGTATGTAGAGAGAGGTACATCCATACCTTACTCTATTAATATCCAATAACCGATACCAGGTCAGTGAATTCGCATTTCATTTTCTTATCACTCTCTGATAACAATGAATATAGAATTTTGTCGTAAAATGCGAAAATATCGTAAGATTGTCAGTCATTTTAACCGTTTCAACGTTCAGAGCTACCTAAAATTATGTTTACTGAATTCATCGTGCAACATTATATATGATTAGCCGAAAGAAGTGTTAAATTTTGTGATGACTGAAGGAAGATACAGTCTAGAGGAGCGGTCTGGAAGGAGAGGTAGAGAGAGGGAGTGTAGAGTGATGAGAGAGAGAGAGAGAGAGAGAGAGAGAGAGAGAGAGAGAGACATGGTAGCACAATCCATCGCATGTCTCGCGATGGCCAAAAGCAAGCGGTGTATCTTCTTTACTCGCTCTGATTTCTTGAACTGATTCAAATAATGATTTCAAGCCAAAGTTACACACAACACATATAAACTAGATACATCACACGTTTTATAGCAGTTTCTGCGCATTTTCACCCAAATTAAACCCACGCCCCAAGCTAATTTGAAACTCTCCGCTCTGGCAATACTCTCTCACTTTCTTTGTTTACGAGAGAGTATTGCCAATGCGGAGGGTAAAATTAGCATGGGGTATTCCTTTAAATGAGCGAGATTGCACGGGAAAATGGTGACAGTTTATTTATTTATTTGTTTATTCCATCAATTATATATGTTCATAATCACAATGATAACTGAGGGAAGAGAGGAGATGGATTTCCGTCGCATATACACGATTTCGGATTGGGTTCGGTGGAAGTTTTCAAAGGAAGACAGTTCTCACTTGATTCACCATAACTTGCTTCAAAATAGTCCGTTCGAGCTCCCGAAGCGCGCGTCCGACGCGTCGCAACGTCCGCTACGCAGCGTAGGCAAAATCGGCAATTGAAATGCGCTAATTTGAGCGGGGAATGGCGGCTTTTTTCTCCTTTTCGCGCTTGCTCGTGACTGGGGTTCTAGGTGGCACTGGGGCAGTCACTGATATGTGATATGATATGTAATATCAATATATTTTTATTCTAAATCAAGAAAAGAATAAGGTATGTATGTAGAGAGAGGTACATCCATACCTTACTCTATTAATATCTAATAACCGATACCAGGTCAGTGAATTCGCATTTCATTTTCTTATCACTCTCTGATAACAATGAATATAGAATTTTGTCGTAAAATGCGAAAATATCGTAAGATTGTCAGTCATTTTAACCGTTTCAACGTTCAGAGCTACCTAAAATTATGTTTACTGAATTCATCGTGCAACATTATATATGATTAGCCGAAAGAAGTGTTAAATTTTGTGATGACTGAAGGAAGATACAGTCTAGAGGAGCGGTCTGGAAGGAGAGGTAGAGAGAGGGGAGTGTAGAGTGATGAGAGAGAGAGAGAGAGAGAGAGACATGGTAGCACAATCCATCGCATGTCTCGCGATGGCCAAAAGCAAGCGGTGTATCTTCTTTACTCGCTCTGATTTCTTGAACTGATTCAAATAATGATTTCAAGCCAAAGTTACACACAACACATATAAACTAGATACATCACACGTTTTATAGCAGTTTCTGCGCATTTTCACCCAAATTAAACCCACGCCCCAAGCTAATTTGAAACTCACCGCTCTGGCAATACTCTCTCACTTTCTTTGTTTACGAGAGAGTATTGCCAATGCGGAGGGTAAAATTAGCATGGGGTATTCCTTTAAATGAGCGAGATTGCACGGGAAAATGGTGACAGTTTATTTATTTATTTGTTTATTCCATCAATTATATATGTTCATAATCACAATGATAACTGAGGGAAGAGAGGAGATGGATTTCCGTCGCATATACACGATTTCGGATTGGGTTCGGTGGAAGTTTTCAAAGGAAGACAGTTCTCACTTGATTCACCATAACTTGCTTCAAAATAGTCCGTTCGAGCTCCCGAAGCGCGCGTCCGACGCGTCGCAACGTCCGCTACGCAGCGTAGGCAAAATCGGCAATTGAAATGCGCTAATTTGAGCGGGGAATGGCGGCTTTTTTCTCCTTTTCGCGCTTGCTCGTGACTGGGGTTCTAGGTGACACTGGGGCAGTCACTGATATGTGATATGATATGTAATATCAATATATTTTTATTCTAAATCAAGAAAAGAATAAGGTATGTATGTAGAGAGAGGTACATCCATACCTTACTCTATTAATATCCAATAACCGATACCAGGTCAGTGAATTCGCATTTCATTTTCTTATCACTCTCTTCTTGATAACAATGAATATAGAATTTTGTCGTAAAATGCGAAAATATCGTAAGATTGTCAGTCATTTTAACCGTTTCAACGTTCAGAGCTACCTAAAATTATGTTTACTGAATTCATCGTGCAACATTATATATGATTAGCCGAAAGAAGTGTTAAATTTTGTGATGACTGAAGGAAGATACAGTCTAGAGGAGCGGTCTGGAAGGAGAGGTAGAGAGAGGGAGTGTAGAGTGATGAGAGAGAGAGAGAGAGAGAGAGAGAGAGAGAGAGAGAGAGACATGGTAGCACAATCCATCGCATGTCTCGCGATGGCCAAAAGCAAGCGGTGTATCTTCTTTACTCGCTCTGATTTCTTGAACTGATTCAAATAATGATTTCAAGCCAAAGTTACACACAACACATATAAACTAGATACATCACACGTTTTATAGCAGTTTCTGCGCATTTTCACCCAAATTAAACCCACGCCCCAAGCTAATTTGAAACTCTCCGCTCTGGCAATACTCTCTCACTTTCTTTGTTTACGAGAGAGTATTGCCAATGCGGAGGGTAAAATTAGCATGGGGTATTCCTTTAAATGAGCGAGATTGCACGGGAAAATGGTGACAGTTTATTTATTTATTTGTTTATTCCATCAATTATATATGTTCATAATCACAATGATAACTGAGGGAAGAGAGGAGATGGATTTCCGTCGCATATACACGATTTCGGATTGGGTTCGGTGGAAGTTTTCAAAGGAAGACAGTTCTCACTTGATTCACCATAACTTGCTTCAAAATAGTCCGTTCGAGCTCCCGAAGCGCGCGTCCGACGCGTCGCAACGTCCGCTACGCAGCGTAGGCAAAATCGGCAATTGAAATGCGCTAATTTGAGCGGGGAATGGCGGCTTTTTTCTCCTTTTCGCGCTTGCTCGTGACTGGGGTTCTAGGTGGCACTGGGGCAGTCACTGATATGTGATATGATATGTAATATCAATATATTTTTATTCTAAATCAAGAAAAGAATAAGGTATGTATGTAGAGAGAGGTACATCCATACCTTACTCTATTAATATCTAATAACCGATACCAGGTCAGTGAATTCGCATTTCATTTTCTTATCACTCTCTGATAACAATGAATATAGAATTTTGTCGTAAAATGCGAAAATATCGTAAGATTGTCAGTCATTTTAACCGTTTCAACGTTCAGAGCTACCTAAAAGTATGTTTACTGAATTCATCGTGCAACATTATATATGATTAGCCGAAAGAAGTGTTAAATTTTGTGATGACTGAAGGAAGATACAGTCTAGAGGAGCGGTCTGGAAGGAGAGGTAGAGAGAGGGAGTGTAGAGTGATGAGAGAGAGAGAGAGAGAGAGAGAGAGAGAGAGAGAGAGAGAGAGAGAGAGAGAGACATGGTAGCACAATCCATCGCATGTCTCGCGATGGCCAAAAGCAAGCGGTGTATCTTCTTTACTCGCTCTGATTTCTTGAACTGATTCAAATAATGATTTCAAGCCAAAGTTACACACAACACATATAAACTAGATACATCACACGTTTTATAGCAGTTTCTGCGCATTTTCACCCAAATTAAACCCACGCCCCAAGCTAATTTTAAACTCTCCGCTCTGGCAATACTCTCTCACTTTCTTTGTTTACGAGAGAGTATTGCCAATGCGGAGGGTAAAATTAGCATGGGGTATTCCTTTAAATGAGCGAGATTGCACGGGAAAATGGTGACAGTTTATTTATTTATTTGTTTATTCCATCAATTATATATGTTCATAATCACAATGATAACTGAGGGAAGAGAGGAGATGGATTTCCGTCGCATATACACGATTTCGGATTGGGTTCGGTGGAAGTTTTCAAAGGAAGACAGTTCTCACTTGATTCACCATAACTTGCTTCAAAATAGTCCGTTCGAGCTCCCGAAGCGCGCGTCCGACGCGTCGCAACGTCCGCTACGCAGCGTAGGCAAAATCGGCAATTGAAATGCGCTAATTTGAGCGGGGAATGGCGGCTTTTTTCTCCTTTTCGCGCTTGCTCGTGACTGGGGTTCTAGGTGGCACTGGGGCAGTCACTGATATGTGATATGATATGTAATATCAATATATTTTTATTCTAAATCAAGAAAAGAATAAGGTATGTATGTAGAGAGAGGTACATCCATACCTTACTCTATTAATATCTAATAACCGATACCAGGTCAGTGAATTCGCATTTCATTTTCTTATCACTCTCTGATAACAATGAATATAGAATTTTGTCGTAAAATGCGAAAATATCGTAAGATTGTCAGTCATTTTAACCGTTTCAACGTTCAGAGCTACCTAAAATTATGTTTACTGAATTCATCGTGCAACATTATATATGATTAGCCGAAAGAAGTGTTAAATTTTGTGATGACTGAAGGAAGATACAGTCTAGAGGAGCGGTCTGGAAGGAGAGGTAGAGAGAGGGAGTGTAGAGTGATGAGAGAGAGAGAGAGAGAGAGAGAGAGACATGGTAGCACAATCCATCGCATGTCTCGCGATGGCCAAAAGCAAGCGGTGTATCTTCTTTACTCGCTCTGATTTCTTGAACTGATTCAAATAATGATTTCAAGCCAAAGTTACACACAACACATATAAACTAGATACATCACACGTTTTATAGCAGTTTCTGCGCATTTTCACCCAAATTAAACCCACGCCCCAAGCTAATTTTAAACTCTCCGCTCTGGCAATACTCTCTCACTTTCTTTGTTTACGAGAGAGTATTGCCAATGCGGAGGGTAAAATTAGCATGGGGTATTCCTTTAAATGAGCGAGATTGCACGGGAAAATGGTGACAGTTTATTTATTTATTTGTTTATTCCATCAATTATATATGTTCATAATCACAATGATAACTGAGGGAAGAGAGGAGATGGATTTCCGTCGCATATACACGATTTCGGATTGGGTTCGGTGGAAGTTTTCAAAGGAAGACAGTTCTCACTTGATTCACCATAACTTGCTTCAAAATAGTCCGTTCGAGCTCCCGAAGCGCGCGTCCGACGCGTCGCAACGTCCGCTACGCAGCGTAGGCAAAATCGGCAATTGAAATGCGCTAATTTGAGCGGGGAATGGCGGCTTTTTTCTCCTTTTCGCGCTTGCTCGTGACTGGGGTTCTAGGTGGCACTGGGGCAGTCACTGATATGTGATATGATATGTAATATCAATATATTTTTATTCTAAATCAAGAAAAGAATAAGGTATGTATGTAGAGAGAGGTACATCCATACCTTACTCTATTAATATCTAATAACCGATACCAGGTCAGTGAATTCGCATTTCATTTTCTTATCACTCTCTGATAACAATGAATATAGAATTTTGTCGTAAAATGCGAAAATATCGTAAGATTGTCAGTCATTTTAACCGTTTCAACGTTCAGAGCTACCTAAAATTATGTTTACTGAATTCATCGTGCAACATTATATATGATTAGCCGAAAGAAGTGTTAAATTTTGTGATGACTGAAGGAAGATACAGTCTAGAGGAGCGGTCTGGAAGGAGAGGTAGAGAGAGGGAGTGTAGAGTGATGAGAGAGAGAGAGAGAGAGAGAGAGAGAGACATGGTAGCACAATCCATCGCATGTCTCGCGATGGCCAAAAGCAAGCGGTGTATCTTCTTTACTCGCTCTGATTTCTTGAACTGATTCAAATAATGATTTCAAGCCAAAGTTACACACAACACATATAAACTAGATACATCACACGTTTTATAGCAGTTTCTGCGCATTTTCACCCAAATTAAACCCACGCCCCAAGCTAATTTTAAACTCTCCGCTCTGGCAATACTCTCTCACTTTCTTTGTTTACGAGAGAGTATTGCCAATGCGGAGGGTAAAATTAGCATGGGGTATTCCTTTAAATGAGCGAGATTGCACGGGAAAATGGTGACAGTTTATTTATTTATTTGTTTATTCCATCAATTATATATGTTCATAATCACAATGATAACTGAGGGAAGAGAGGAGATGGATTTCCGTCGCATATACACGATTTCGGATTGGGTTCGGTGGAAGTTTTCAAAGGAAGACAGTTCTCACTTGATTCACCATAACTTGCTTCAAAATAGTCCGTTCGAGCTCCCGAAGCGCGCGTCCGACGCGTCGCAACGTCCGCTACGCAGCGTAGGCAAAATCGGCAATTGAAATGCGCTAATTTGAGCGGGGAATGGCGGCTTTTTTCTCCTTTTCGCGCTTGCTCGTGACTGGGGTTCTAGGTGGCACTGGGGCAGTCACTGATATGTGATATGATATGTAATATCAATATATTTTTATTCTAAATCAAGAAAAGAATAAGGTATGTATGTAGAGAGAGGTACATCCATACCTTACTCTATTAATATCTAATAACCGATACCAGGTCAGTGAATTCGCATTTCATTTTCTTATCACTCTCTGATAACAATGAATATAGAATTTTGTCGTAAAATGCGAAAATATCGTAAGATTGTCAGTCATTTTAACCGTTTCAACGTTCAGAGCTACCTAAAATTATGTTTACTGAATTCATCGTGCAACATTATATATGATTAGCCGAAAGAAGTGTTAAATTTTGTGATGACTGAAGGAAGATACAGTCTAGAGGAGCGGTCTGGAAGGAGAGGTAGAGAGAGGGGAGTGTAGAGTGATGAGAGAGAGAGAGAGAGAGAGAGAGACATGGTAGCACAATCCATCGCATGTCTCGCGATGGCCAAAAGCAAGCGGTGTATCTTCTTTACTCGCTCTGATTTCTTGAACTGATTCAAATAATGATTTCAAGCCAAAGTTACACACAACACATATAAACTAGATACATCACACGTTTTATAGCAGTTTCTGCGCATTTTCACCCAAATTAAACCCACGCCCCAAGCTAATTTGAAACTCACCGCTCTGGCAATACTCTCTCACTTTCTTTGTTTACGAGAGAGTATTGCCAATGCGGAGGGTAAAATTAGCATGGGGTATTCCTTTAAATGAGCGAGATTGCACGGGAAAATGGTGACAGTTTATTTATTTATTTGTTTATTCCATCAATTATATATGTTCATAATCACAATGATAACTGAGGGAAGAGAGGAGATGGATTTCCGTCGCATATACACGATTTCGGATTGGGTTCGGTGGAAGTTTTCAAAGGAAGACAGTTCTCACTTGATTCACCATAACTTGCTTCAAAATAGTCCGTTCGAGCTCCCGAAGCGCGCGTCCGACGCGTCGCAACGTCCGCTACGCAGCGTAGGCAAAATCGGCAATTGAAATGCGCTAATTTGAGCGGGGAATGGCGGCTTTTTTCTCCTTTTCGCGCTTGCTCGTGACTGGGGTTCTAGGTGACACTGGGGCAGTCACTGATATGTGATATGATATGTAATATCAATATATTTTTATTCTAAATCAAGAAAAGAATAAGGTATGTATGTAGAGAGAGGTACATCCATACCTTACTCTATTAATATCCAATAACCGATACCAGGTCAGTGAATTCGCATTTCATTTTCTTATCACTCTCTGATAACAATGAATATAGAATTTTGTCGTAAAATGCGAAAATATCGTAAGATTGTCAGTCATTTTAACCGTTTCAACGTTCAGAGCTACCTAAAATTATGTTTACTGAATTCATCGTGCAACATTATATATGATTAGCCGAAAGAAGTGTTAAATTTTGTGATGACTGAAGGAAGATACAGTCTAGAGGAGCGGTCTGGAAGGAGAGGTAGAGAGAGGGAGTGTAGAGTGATGAGAGAGAGAGAGAGAGAGAGAGAGAGAGAGAGACATGGTAGCACAATCCATCGCATGTCTCGCGATGGCCAAAAGCAAGCGGTGTATCTTCTTTACTCGCTCTGATTTCTTGAACTGATTCAAATAATGATTTCAAGCCAAAGTTACACACAACACATATAAACTAGATACATCACACGTTTTATAGCAGTTTCTGCGCATTTTCACCCAAATTAAACCCACGCCCCAAGCTAATTTGAAACTCTCCGCTCTGGCAATACTCTCTCACTTTCTTTGTTTACGAGAGAGTATTGCCAATGCGGAGGGTAAAATTAGCATGGGGTATTCCTTTAAATGAGCGAGATTGCACGGGAAAATGGTGACAGTTTATTTATTTATTTGTTTATTCCATCAATTATATATGTTCATAATCACAATGATAACTGAGGGAAGAGAGGAGATGGATTTCCGTCGCATATACACGATTTCGGATTGGGTTCGGTGGAAGTTTTCAAAGGAAGACAGTTCTCACTTGATTCACCATAACTTGCTTCAAAATAGTCCGTTCGAGCTCCCGAAGCGCGCGTCCGACGCGTCGCAACGTCCGCTACGCAGCGTAGGCAAAATCGGCAATTGAAATGCGCTAATTTGAGCGGGGAATGGCGGCTTTTTTCTCCTTTTCGCGCTTGCTCGTGACTGGGGTTCTAGGTGACACTGGGGCAGTCACTGATATGTGATATGATATGTAATATCAATATATTTTTATTCTAAATCAAGAAAAGAATAAGGTATGTATGTAGAGAGAGGTACATCCATACCTTACTCTATTAATATCCAATAACCGATACCAGGTCAGTGAATTCGCATTTCATTTTCTTATCACTCTCTGATAACAATGAATATAGAATTTTGTCGTAAAATGCGAAAATATCGTAAGATTGTCAGTCATTTTAACCGTTTCAACGTTCAGAGCTACCTAAAATTATGTTTACTGAATTCATCGTGCAACATTATATATGATTAGCCGAAAGAAGTGTTAAATTTTGTGATGACTGAAGGAAGATACAGTCTAGAGGAGCGGTCTGGAAGGAGAGGTAGAGAGAGGGAGTGTAGAGTGATGAGAGAGAGAGAGAGAGAGAGAGAGAGAGAGAGACATGGTAGCACAATCCATCGCATGTCTCGCGATGGCCAAAAGCAAGCGGTGTATCTTCTTTACTCGCTCTGATTTCTTGAACTGATTCAAATAATGATTTCAAGCCAAAGTTACACACAACACATATAAACTAGATACATCACACGTTTTATAGCAGTTTCTGCGCATTTTCACCCAAATTAAACCCACGCCCCAAGCTAATTTGAAACTCTCCGCTCTGGCAATACTCTCTCACTTTCTTTGTTTACGAGAGAGTATTGCCAATGCGGAGGGTAAAATTAGCATGGGGTATTCCTTTAAATGAGCGAGATTGCACGGGAAAATGGTGACAGTTTATTTATTTATTTGTTTATTCCATCAATTATATATGTTCATAATCACAATGATAACTGAGGGAAGAGAGGAGATGGATTTCCGTCGCATATACACGATTTCGGATTGGGTTCGGTGGAAGTTTTCAAAGGAAGACAGTTCTCACTTGATTCACCATAACTTGCTTCAAAATAGTCCGTTCGAGCTCCCGAAGCGCGCGTCCGACGCGTCGCAACGTCCGCTACGCAGCGTAGGCAAAATCGGCAATTGAAATGCGCTAATTTGAGCGGGGAATGGCGGCTTTTTTCTCCTTTTCGCGCTTGCTCGTGACTGGGGTTCTAGGTGGCACTGGGGCAGTCACTGATATGTGATATGATATGTAATATCAATATATTTTTATTCTAAATCAAGAAAAGAATAAGGTATGTATGTAGAGAGAGGTACATCCATACCTTACTCTATTAATATCTAATAACCGATACCAGGTCAGTGAATTCGCATTTCATTTTCTTATCACTCTCTGATAACAATGAATATAGAATTTTGTCGTAAAATGCGAAAATATCGTAAGATTGTCAGTCATTTTAACCGTTTCAACGTTCAGAGCTACCTAAAATTATGTTTACTGAATTCATCGTGCAACATTATATATGATTAGCCGAAAGAAGTGTTAAATTTTGTGATGACTGAAGGAAGATACAGTCTAGAGGAGCGGTCTGGAAGGAGAGGTAGAGAGAGGGAGTGTAGAGTGATGAGAGAGAGAGAGAGAGAGAGAGAGAGAGAGAGAGACATGGTAGCACAATCCATCGCATGTCTCGCGATGGCCAAAAGCAAGCGGTGTATCTTCTTTACTCGCTCTGATTTCTTGAACTGATTCAAATAATGATTTCAAGCCAAAGTTACACACAACACATATAAACTAGATACATCACACGTTTTATAGCAGTTTCTGCGCATTTTCACCCAAATTAAACCCACGCCCCAAGCTAATTTGAAACTCTCCGCTCTGGCAATACTCTCTCACTTTCTTTGTTTACGAGAGAGTATTGCCAATGCGGAGGGTAAAATTAGCATGGGGTATTCCTTTAAATGAGCGAGATTGCACGGGAAAATGGTGACAGTTTATTTATTTATTTGTTTATTCCATCAATTATATATGTTCATAATCACAATGATAACTGAGGGAAGAGAGGAGATGGATTTCCGTCGCATATACACGATTTCGGATTGGGTTCGGTGGAAGTTTTCAAAGGAAGACAGTTCTCACTTGATTCACCATAACTTGCTTCAAAATAGTCCGTTCGAGCTCCCGAAGCGCGCGTCCGACGCGTCGCAACGTCCGCTACGCAGCGTAGGCAAAATCGGCAATTGAAATGCGCTAATTTGAGCGGGGAATGGCGGCTTTTTTCTCCTTTTCGCGCTTGCTCGTGACTGGGGTTCTAGGTGGCACTGGGGCAGTCACTGATATGTGATATGATATGTAATATCAATATATTTTTATTCTAAATCAAGAAAAGAATAAGGTATGTATGTAGAGAGAGGTACATCCATACCTTACTCTATTAATATCTAATAACCGATACCAGGTCAGTGAATTCGCATTTCATTTTCTTATCACTCTCTGATAACAATGAATATAGAATTTTGTCGTAAAATGCGAAAATATCGTAAGATTGTCAGTCATTTTAACCGTTTCAACGTTCAGAGCTACCTAAAATTATGTTTACTGAATTCATCGTGCAACATTATATATGATTAGCCGAAAGAAGTGTTAAATTTTGTGATGACTGAAGGAAGATACAGTCTAGAGGAGCGGTCTGGAAGGAGAGGTAGAGAGAGGGAGTGTAGAGTGATGAGAGAGAGAGAGAGAGAGAGAGAGAGAGACATGGTAGCACAATCCATCGCATGTCTCGCGATGGCCAAAAGCAAGCGGTGTATCTTCTTTACTCGCTCTGATTTCTTGAACTGATTCAAATAATGATTTCAAGCCAAAGTTACACACAACACATATAAACTAGATACATCACACGTTTTATAGCAGTTTCTGCGCATTTTCACCCAAATTAAACCCACGCCCCAAGCTAATTTGAAACTCTCCGCTCTGGCAATACTCTCTCACTTTCTTTGTTTACGAGAGAGTATTGCCAATGCGGAGGGTAAAATTTGCATGGGGTATTCCTTTAAATGAGCGAGATTGCACGGGAAAATGGTGACAGTTTATTTATTTATTTGTTTATTCCATCAATTATATATGTTCATAATCACAATGATAACTGAGGGAAGAGAGGAGATGGATTTCCGTCGCATATACACGATTTCGGATTGGGTTCGGTGGAAGTTTTCAAAGGAAGACAGTTCTCACTTGATTCACCATAACTTGCTTCAAAATAGTCCGTTCGAGCTCCCGAAGCGCGCGTCCGACGCGTCGCAACGTCCGCTACGCAGCGTAGGCAAAATCGGCAATTGAAATGCGCTAATTTGAGCGGGGAATGGCGGCTTTTTTCTCCTTTTCGCGCTTGCTCGTGACTGGGGTTCTAGGTGGCACTGGGGCAGTCACTGATATGTGATATGATATGTAATATCAATATATTTTTATTCTAAATCAAGAAAAGAATAAGGTATGTATGTAGAGAGAGGTACATCCATACCTTACTCTATTAATATCTAATAACCGATACCAGGTCAGTGAATTCGCATTTCATTTTCTTATCACTCTCTGATAACAATGAATATAGAATTTTGTCGTAAAATGCGAAAATATCGTAAGATTGTCAGTCATTTTAACCGTTTCAACGTTCAGAGCTACCTAAAATTATGTTTACTGAATTCATCGTGCAACATTATATATGATTAGCCGAAAGAAGTGTTAAATTTTGTGATGACTGAAGGAAGATACAGTCTAGAGGAGCGGTCTGGAAGGAGAGGTAGAGAGAGGGGAGTGTAGAGTGATGAGAGAGAGAGAGAGAGAGAGAGACATGGTAGCACAATCCATCGCATGTCTCGCGATGGCCAAAAGCAAGCGGTGTATCTTCTTTACTCGCTCTGATTTCTTGAACTGATTCAAATAATGATTTCAAGCCAAAGTTACACACAACACATATAAACTAGATACATCACACGTTTTATAGCAGTTTCTGCGCATTTTCACCCAAATTAAACCCACGCCCCAAGCTAATTTGAAACTCACCGCTCTGGCAATACTCTCTCACTTTCTTTGTTTACGAGAGAGTATTGCCAATGCGGAGGGTAAAATTAGCATGGGGTATTCCTTTAAATGAGCGAGATTGCACGGGAAAATGGTGACAGTTTATTTATTTATTTGTTTATTCCATCAATTATATATGTTCATAATCACAATGATAACTGAGGGAAGAGAGGAGATGGATTTCCGTCGCATATACACGATTTCGGATTGGGTTCGGTGGAAGTTTTCAAAGGAAGACAGTTCTCACTTGATTCACCATAACTTGCTTCAAAATAGTCCGTTCGAGCTCCCGAAGCGCGCGTCCGACGCGTCGCAACGTCCGCTACGCAGCGTAGGCAAAATCGGCAATTGAAATGCGCTAATTTGAGCGGGGAATGGCGGCTTTTTTCTCCTTTTCGCGCTTGCTCGTGACTGGGGTTCTAGGTGACACTGGGGCAGTCACTGATATGTGATATGATATGTAATATCAATATATTTTTATTCTAAATCAAGAAAAGAATAAGGTATGTATGTAGAGAGAGGTACATCCATACCTTACTCTATTAATATCCAATAACCGATACCAGGTCAGTGAATTCGCATTTCATTTTCTTATCACTCTCTGATAACAATGAATATAGAATTTTGTCGTAAAATGCGAAAATATCGTAAGATTGTCAGTCATTTTAACCGTTTCAACGTTCAGAGCTACCTAAAATTATGTTTACTGAATTCATCGTGCAACATTATATATGATTAGCCGAAAGAAGTGTTAAATTTTGTGATGACTGAAGGAAGATACAGTCTAGAGGAGCGGTCTGGAAGGAGAGGTAGAGAGAGGGAGTGTAGAGTGATGAGAGAGAGAGAGAGAGAGAGAGAGAGAGAGAGAGAGAGAGACATGGTAGCACAATCCATCGCATGTCTCGCGATGGCCAAAAGCAAGCGGTGTATCTTCTTTACTCGCTCTGATTTCTTGAACTGATTCAAATAATGATTTCAAGCCAAAGTTACACACAACACATATAAACTAGATACATCACACGTTTTATAGCAGTTTCTGCGCATTTTCACCCAAATTAAACCCACGCCCCAAGCTAATTTGAAACTCTCCGCTCTGGCAATACTCTCTCACTTTCTTTGTTTACGAGAGAGTATTGCCAATGCGGAGGGTAAAATTAGCATGGGGTATTCCTTTAAATGAGCGAGATTGCACGGGAAAATGGTGACAGTTTATTTATTTATTTGTTTATTCCATCAATTATATATGTTCATAATCACAATGATAACTGAGGGAAGAGAGGAGATGGATTTCCGTCGCATATACACGATTTCGGATTGGGTTCGGTGGAAGTTTTCAAAGGAAGACAGTTCTCACTTGATTCACCATAACTTGCTTCAAAATAGTCCGTTCGAGCTCCCGAAGCGCGCGTCCGACGCGTCGCAACGTCCGCTACGCAGCGTAGGCAAAATCGGCAATTGAAATGCGCTAATTTGAGCGGGGAATGGCGGCTTTTTTCTCCTTTTCGCGCTTGCTCGTGACTGGGGTTCTAGGTGGCACTGGGGCAGTCACTGATATGTGATATGATATGTAATATCAATATATTTTTATTCTAAATCAAGAAAAGAATAAGGTATGTATGTAGAGAGAGGTACATCCATACCTTACTCTATTAATATCTAATAACCGATACCAGGTCAGTGAATTCGCATTTCATTTTCTTATCACTCTCTGATAACAATGAATATAGAATTTTGTCGTAAAATGCGAAAATATCGTAAGATTGTCAGTCATTTTAACCGTTTCAACGTTCAGAGCTACCTAAAATTATGTTTACTGAATTCATCGTGCAACATTATATATGATTAGCCGAAAGAAGTGTTAAATTTTGTGATGACTGAAGGAAGATACAGTCTAGAGGAGCGGTCTGGAAGGAGAGGTAGAGAGAGGGGAGTGTAGAGTGATGAGAGAGAGAGAGAGAGAGAGAGACATGGTAGCACAATCCATCGCATGTCTCGCGATGGCCAAAAGCAAGCGGTGTATCTTCTTTACTCGCTCTGATTTCTTGAACTGATTCAAATAATGATTTCAAGCCAAAGTTACACACAACACATATAAACTAGATACATCACACGTTTTATAGCAGTTTCTGCGCATTTTCACCCAAATTAAACCCACGCCCCAAGCTAATTTGAAACTCACCGCTCTGGCAATACTCTCTCACTTTCTTTGTTTACGAGAGAGTATTGCCAATGCGGAGGGTAAAATTAGCATGGGGTATTCCTTTAAATGAGCGAGATTGCACGGGAAAATGGTGACAGTTTATTTATTTATTTGTTTATTCCATCAATTATATATGTTCATAATCACAATGATAACTGAGGGAAGAGAGGAGATGGATTTCCGTCGCATATACACGATTTCGGATTGGGTTCGGTGGAAGTTTTCAAAGGAAGACAGTTCTCACTTGATTCACCATAACTTGCTTCAAAATAGTCCGTTCGAGCTCCCGAAGCGCGCGTCCGACGCGTCGCAACGTCCGCTACGCAGCGTAGGCAAAATCGGCAATTGAAATGCGCTAATTTGAGCGGGGAATGGCGGCTTTTTTCTCCTTTTCGCGCTTGCTCGTGACTGGGGTTCTAGGTGACACTGGGGCAGTCACTGATATGTGATATGATATGTAATATCAATATATTTTTATTCTAAATCAAGAAAAGAATAAGGTATGTATGTAGAGAGAGGTACATCCATACCTTACTCTATTAATATCCAATAACCGATACCAGGTCAGTGAATTCGCATTTCATTTTCTTATCACTCTCTGATAACAATGAATATAGAATTTTGTCGTAAAATGCGAAAATATCGTAAGATTGTCAGTCATTTTAACCGTTTCAACGTTCAGAGCTACCTAAAATTATGTTTACTGAATTCATCGTGCAACATTATATATGATTAGCCGAAAGAAGTGTTAAATTTTGTGATGACTGAAGGAAGATACAGTCTAGAGGAGCGGTCTGGAAGGAGAGGTAGAGAGAGGGAGTGTAGAGTGATGAGAGAGAGAGAGAGAGAGAGAGAGAGAGAGAGAGAGAGAGACATGGTAGCACAATCCATCGCATGTCTCGCGATGGCCAAAAGCAAGCGGTGTATCTTCTTTACTCGCTCTGATTTCTTGAACTGATTCAAATAATGATTTCAAGCCAAAGTTACACACAACACATATAAACTAGATACATCACACGTTTTATAGCAGTTTCTGCGCATTTTCACCCAAATTAAACCCACGCCCCAAGCTAATTTGAAACTCTCCGCTCTGGCAATACTCTCTCACTTTCTTTGTTTACGAGAGAGTATTGCCAATGCGGAGGGTAAAATTAGCATGGGGTATTCCTTTAAATGAGCGAGATTGCACGGGAAAATGGTGACAGTTTATTTATTTATTTGTTTATTCCATCAATTATATATGTTCATAATCACAATGATAACTGAGGGAAGAGAGGAGATGGATTTCCGTCGCATATACACGATTTCGGATTGGGTTCGGTGGAAGTTTTCAAAGGAAGACAGTTCTCACTTGATTCACCATAACTTGCTTCAAAATAGTCCGTTCGAGCTCCCGAAGCGCGCGTCCGACGCGTCGCAACGTCCGCTACGCAGCGTAGGCAAAATCGGCAATTGAAATGCGCTAATTTGAGCGGGGAATGGCGGCTTTTTTCTCCTTTTCGCGCTTGCTCGTGACTGGGGTTCTAGGTGGCACTGGGGCAGTCACTGATATGTGATATGATATGTAATATCAATATATTTTTATTCTAAATCAAGAAAAGAATAAGGTATGTATGTAGAGAGAGGTACATCCATACCTTACTCTATTAATATCTAATAACCGATACCAGGTCAGTGAATTCGCATTTCATTTTCTTATCACTCTCTGATAACAATGAATATAGAATTTTGTCGTAAAATGCGAAAATATCGTAAGATTGTCAGTCATTTTAACCGTTTCAACGTTCAGAGCTACCTAAAAGTATGTTTACTGAATTCATCGTGCAACATTATATATGATTAGCCGAAAGAAGTGTTAAATTTTGTGATGACTGAAGGAAGATACAGTCTAGAGGAGCGGTCTGGAAGGAGAGGTAGAGAGAGGGAGTGTAGAGTGATGAGAGAGAGAGAGAGAGAGAGAGAGAGAGAGAGAGAGAGAGAGAGAGAGAGAGACATGGTAGCACAATCCATCGCATGTCTCGCGATGGCCAAAAGCAAGCGGTGTATCTTCTTTACTCGCTCTGATTTCTTGAACTGATTCAAATAATGATTTCAAGCCAAAGTTACACACAACACATATAAACTAGATACATCACACGTTTTATAGCAGTTTCTGCGCATTTTCACCCAAATTAAACCCACGCCCCAAGCTAATTTTAAACTCTCCGCTCTGGCAATACTCTCTCACTTTCTTTGTTTACGAGAGAGTATTGCCAATGCGGAGGGTAAAATTAGCATGGGGTATTCCTTTAAATGAGCGAGATTGCACGGGAAAATGGTGACAGTTTATTTATTTATTTGTTTATTCCATCAATTATATATGTTCATAATCACAATGATAACTGAGGGAAGAGAGGAGATGGATTTCCGTCGCATATACACGATTTCGGATTGGGTTCGGTGGAAGTTTTCAAAGGAAGACAGTTCTCACTTGATTCACCATAACTTGCTTCAAAATAGTCCGTTCGAGCTCCCGAAGCGCGCGTCCGACGCGTCGCAACGTCCGCTACGCAGCGTAGGCAAAATCGGCAATTGAAATGCGCTAATTTGAGCGGGGAATGGCGGCTTTTTTCTCCTTTTCGCGCTTGCTCGTGACTGGGGTTCTAGGTGGCACTGGGGCAGTCACTGATATGTGATATGATATGTAATATCAATATATTTTTATTCTAAATCAAGAAAAGAATAAGGTATGTATGTAGAGAGAGGTACATCCATACCTTACTCTATTAATATCTAATAACCGATACCAGGTCAGTGAATTCGCATTTCATTTTCTTATCACTCTCTGATAACAATGAATATAGAATTTTGTCGTAAAATGCGAAAATATCGTAAGATTGTCAGTCATTTTAACCGTTTCAACGTTCAGAGCTACCTAAAATTATGTTTACTGAATTCATCGTGCAACATTATATATGATTAGCCGAAAGAAGTGTTAAATTTTGTGATGACTGAAGGAAGATACAGTCTAGAGGAGCGGTCTGGAAGGAGAGGTAGAGAGAGGGAGTGTAGAGTGATGAGAGAGAGAGAGAGAGAGAGAGAGAGAGAGAGAGAGAGACATGGTAGCACAATCCATCGCATGTCTCGCGATGGCCAAAAGCAAGCGGTGTATCTTCTTTACTCGCTCTGATTTCTTGAACTGATTCAAATAATGATTTCAAGCCAAAGTTACACACAACACATATAAACTAGATACATCACACGTTTTATAGCAGTTTCTGCGCATTTTCACCCAAATTAAACCCACGCCCCAAGCTAATTTTAAACTCTCCGCTCTGGCAATACTCTCTCACTTTCTTTGTTTACGAGAGAGTATTGCCAATGCGGAGGGTAAAATTAGCATGGGGTATTCCTTTAAATGAGCGAGATTGCACGGGAAAATGGTGACAGTTTATTTATTTATTTGTTTATTCCATCAATTATATATGTTCATAATCACAATGATAACTGAGGGAAGAGAGGAGATGGATTTCCGTCGCATATACACGATTTCGGATTGGGTTCGGTGGAAGTTTTCAAAGGAAGACAGTTCTCACTTGATTCACCATAACTTGCTTCAAAATAGTCCGTTCGAGCTCCCGAAGCGCGCGTCCGACGCGTCGCAACGTCCGCTACGCAGCGTAGGCAAAATCGGCAATTGAAATGCGCTAATTTGAGCGGGGAATGGCGGCTTTTTTCTCCTTTTCGCGCTTGCTCGTGACTGGGGTTCTAGGTGGCACTGGGGCAGTCACTGATATGTGATATGATATGTAATATCAATATATTTTTATTCTAAATCAAGAAAAGAATAAGGTATGTATGTAGAGAGAGGTACATCCATACCTTACTCTATTAATATCTAATAACCGATACCAGGTCAGTGAATTCGCATTTCATTTTCTTATCACTCTCTGATAACAATGAATATAGAATTTTGTCGTAAAATGCGAAAATATCGTAAGATTGTCAGTCATTTTAACCGTTTCAACGTTCAGAGCTACCTAAAATTATGTTTACTGAATTCATCGTGCAACATTATATATGATTAGCCGAAAGAAGTGTTAAATTTTGTGATGACTGAAGGAAGATACAGTCTAGAGGAGCGGTCTGGAAGGAGAGGTAGAGAGAGGGAGTGTAGAGTGATGAGAGAGAGAGAGAGAGAGAGAGAGAGAGACATGGTAGCACAATCCATCGCATGTCTCGCGATGGCCAAAAGCAAGCGGTGTATCTTCTTTACTCGCTCTGATTTCTTGAACTGATTCAAATAATGATTTCAAGCCAAAGTTACACACAACACATATAAACTAGATACATCACACGTTTTATAGCAGTTTTTCATAATCACAATGATAACTGAGGGAAGAGAGGAGATGGATTTCCGTCGCATATACACGATTTCGGATTGGGTTCGGTGGAAGTTTTCAAAGGAAGACAGTTCTCACTTGATTCACCATAACTTGCTTCAAAATAGTCCGTTCGAGCTCCCGAAGCGCGCGTCCGACGCGTCGCAACGTCCGCTACGCAGCGTAGGCAAATTCGGCAATTGAAATGCGCTAATTTGAGCGGGGAATGGCGGTTTTTTCTCCTTTTCGCGCTTGCTCGTGACTGGGGTTCTAGGTGGCACTGGGGCAGTCACTGATATGTGATATGATATGTAATATCAATATATTTTTATTCTAAATCAAGAAAAGAATAAGGTATGTATGTAGAGAGAGGTACATCCATACTTTACTCTATTAATATCTAATAACCGATACCAGGTCAGTAAGTTCACATTTCAATTTCTTATCACTCTCTGATAACAATGAATATTGAATTTTGTCGTAAAATACGAAAATATCGTAAGATTTTCAGTAATTTTAACCGTTTCAACGTTCAGAGCTACCTAAAATTATGTTTACTGAATTCATCGTGCAACATTATATATGATTAGCCGAAAGAAGTGTTAAATTTTGCGATGACTGAAGGAAGATACAGTCTAGAGGAGCGGTCTGGAAGGAGAGGTAGGGAGAGGGAGTGTAGAGTGATGAGAGAGAGAGAGAGAGAGAGAGAGAGAGAGAGGCACATGGTAGCACAATCCATCGCATGTCTCGCGATGGCCAAAAGCAAGCGGTGTATCTTCTTTACTCGCTCTGATATCTTGAACTGATTCAAATAATGATTTCAAGCCAAAGTTACACACAACACATATAAACTAGATACATCACACGTTTTATAGCAGTTTCTGCGCATTTTCACCCAAATTAAACCCACGCCCCAAGCTAATTTGAAACTCTCCGCTCTGGCAATACTCTCTCACTTTCTTTGTTTACTAGAGAGTATTGCCAATGCGGAGTGTAAAATTAGCATGGGGTATTCCTTTAAATGAGCGAGATTGCACGGGAAAATGGTGACAGTTTATTTTATTATTTGTTTATTCCATCAATTATATATGTTCATAATCACATTGATAACTGAGGGAAGAGAGGAGATGGATTTCCGTCGCATATACACGATTTCGGATTGGGTTCGGTGGAAGTTTTCAAAGGAAGACAGTTCTTACTTGATTCACCATAACTTGCTTCAAAATAGTCCGTTCGAGCTCCCGAAGCGTGCGTCCGACGCGTCGCAACGTCCGCTACGCAGCGTAGGCAAAATCGGCAATTGAAATGCGCTAATTTGAGCGGGGAATGGCGGCTTTTTTCTCCTTTTCGCGCTTGCTCGTGACTGGGGTTCTAGGTGACACTGGGGCAGTCACTGATATGTGATATGATGTGTAATATCAATATATTTTTATTCTAAATCAAGAAAAGAATAATGTATGTATGTAGAGAGAGGTACATCCATACTTTACTCTATTAATATCTAATAACCGATACCAGGTCAGTAAGTTCACATTTCAATTTCTTATCACTCTCTGATAACAATGAATATTGAATTTTGTCGTAAAATGCGAAAATATCGTAAGATTTTCAGTAATTTTAACCGTTTCAACGTTCAGAGCTACCTAAAATTATGTTTACTGAATTCATCGTGCAACATTATATATGATTAGCCGAAAGAAGTGTTAAATTTTGTGATGACTGAAGGAAGATACAGTCTAGAGGAGCGGTCTGGAAGGAGAGGTAGGGAGAGGGAGTGTAGAGTGATGAGAGAGAGAGAGAGAGAGTGATGAGAGAGAGAGAGAGAGAGAGAGACATGGTAGTACAATCCATCGCATGTCTCGCGATGGCCGAAAGCAAGCGGTGTAGTTTAGAGTACATCCCCATTCTGATCTTTTGTCGTCGATTTCTCAAATATCTACAAAAACCCTCGTCTCATGCAGCCACATCCACTGCTCATTTCCCACGCACATGCATTAGAAATCACAAGCGATTTTCCCTCACCTCTTAGTTAATTCTCTGCATTTAGTGTTGAAAAGATAAATGTATTCTATTGTATCGTATGTGTTGACGAAAACAAAGGATTCTATAATTGTCCTTCTCAACCGAGGGGTGGGCGGTGCGCCCCTCAAAATATCCTGAAGTCAATGGAGCTCTGCTGTTCTGCAAGATTGATGCTGGTAATGTGGAGATTGTGGAGATGAATCCCTCCTGTACTATAATTAGGCAGTATTTGAGTGAATAATGATAGACGAACTAGAAGAAGTTGTGACAAATCCATCTAGTCGAGTCATGAGTATATTTATCGAAGCGAAAATGTATCATAGTCATATTCGGCAGTGGGATAACTCATAACATGAGCTTTTGTGGTGTGATGAAAGACGGTTAACTATGCAAGGTATTTATCTAGATGTTGTTTTGTGTACCTTGAAACAAGATTGCCTCTCTTTACGTCTAAATGCGTAGCCATCTCTGATTAAAATTTCATGTTTATAAGCCAATTAAAGACTTGTTACTGGTACATGTATCATTTGATTTTGTTGGACACACTCACGGTAAAGGGAGATGGTTGTCTAACAGGACTACCATAGAAAAAGGTTCCCAAACGCTCTCAAAAAGACACGTTGAATAGTCACTCATTGTTTATTAGAGGTGATCAATATCCTGACTAATACACAAATGAGAAGGGTTTGTGGACTTGAGTGAAAACAATAGCCTCGATGTTGTTGTTTCATTGTACCAGTGAATGGCATATCAACTTGTAGATCGAATAAATGTCGTATTTGTGAATTTAGTGGAATGTATTCTTATTGTTTTTATTTTTAAATAAAACAACTAAAATCATATTGAAAGGTATTCAATTGTGGGTGAGGTATCGCTAAATATGAATCTAGTGAACATATTCAATGTTAACTCTCATAAAGAAACATCCCAGCTAGCCTACTCAGGCAAAGTCTTGAGTAGTTACATTTTTGTAATGTGTCGCTTGGATAGAAGGTACCAAGTACCCAAGTACATCCGATTAATTTCGCAGGAACAGTCTTATATTTGAATCTCGAACCACTTATATGCATGCATTCATGGAAGCCTTCCTTTCCACAATATATCAACTGTTTCTGAGTCTGCTATGTTTCTAATATCACTTTCACTAATTTCGTTGAAGTAATGAGGATTTGGTCAGGTGGTTGAGATGCTCTAGACCTCATGTAGGAAGTACATGTGATCGATAGACATTGCTTAAGTAACTCGTATAATATGAAGGATAACAAAATTCATATGCATCTGCTCACCGAGGGCAATGTTAACCATAAACAAACAACCCATCTATACATACTCAGGCGAAAAACTGTGAAAGGTTACGTATGGAGGAAGTGTCGCTTGCGTAGAAGTCACATATGCATCCGAATAATTTATGCCTGAATCTTGAACTAGCTATGTGTATGTGTCCGGAAAGCACTATTACTAGCCACAAAACAGTCATGATTAATATCAATAGTGTTTCTGAGTTCGTAATGAATGGATCATCGCGAATTTCTACCTAATTTCCTAATAACCCTAATTTCGCTGAAATAATGAGGATTTTTTTATTTGTGATTGAGATTCTCTAACCTTTCTGTTGGAAGAACGTCTATTCGATATATTTTGTTCAAGCGAATAGTTTGTCAATGGTATCATAGCATTAAAGATCACACCATTATAATGAGGATAAGAATGCTAGACCACAGTATTGTATTAGATCGAAACTTATACATTGCCATGATTATCCAACTACTAGAGAGATTTTGACATGTATTTATACTATCAGAGTATGGTTTCACGTATTTCTACCATTAGAATACGGATGCTTTTGTGTATACTCTCGTTACTATGAACAATCGATCATCGATGTTTTTTACAATGCTTGATAAGAACAACAAATGGAACAATCCTCCTTGTTTCAGTAATTCTATTCTAATTACTGATCGATGTTATCTACAGGAAGTGTTTGAATTCATCCGTGATACTCTACACCATATATGATTCAATAGTTCCAGTAATGATCATGTGATTTAACATTTCAACGTATTATTTCATCGTTCCATAATTGTATGCACTCCAACAATTATGCTCCTTCATTGGGAATAACTCACTGAGAAGGAAATATTTTCTTACAATTAAGTATCTTCTCAATACAATTATAAACACAAGGCTTTTAGATATTTTCGTGAGCGTAAAAAATTACGGAAAATCATGTACGCTGATTGACTTAAATGATAGGATGACGCATGCTCTGACAATTACATGCATGCTCTCAAGTGATCAGCGTTTTAATGTTACTAGTATGTTCATGTATGACTGTACTGCCCATTGTAGACAATTTTCATTTGTGTACAAAGATTGAATAATGTAGATGTGTCCGCAATGATGTATACATTGATATCTGTAAAGATTTCTCACTAGGAAGGAACTGACAGGTAATTAATAGAGAGGAAGCTCTTAAGCCTGCATTATTCATCTAGTAGACATCTTTACATCAGGCCTCAAAACATTTATTCTTGATTTTACGGAAATATCTCTATTGACAGTACAGCGAATCCCTCATGAATGAACGTCTAATATTAGCATATGAAGGAAAGGTTGGGCATTGGGAAGTATAGCTTGCAGTTGATGTAATTTGAAAACATTTGAAAATGTATGTCATTCCATTTTAGATATTCTAAGCTAACAAATAATGTATGAATTCATGTCAAAACCCAAAACACGAATAATCCATCCCAGTCATGCTGCGTTCTGATCTACACCTATTCAATACTCATTTATTCCATCACAGACCTGCGTTTCCAACTATAATTTCCATTGAACCCTTTCCCGACATGCATTATCCATCACCTCATGCTTTCAATTGCGCAATTTCTCTTCTGAGACACAACTCATAGAACGATCTAAAACCTCTCCAAGGTAGAAATGTCCATAAAATGACCGCCACAACATCGATACGTATAGGACTTTTTATGCCATCAGATGTAATATCTCTATGTATTGAACACATTAGCTCTACGTAATTTGAGTAAATTCTCTAAGCTTTAGTAGTACAGCCACTGTCTTCAATATTCACAGTAATTTGTGAAAATTAGTTTCTATAATGTGCATCATATCACGTGATAATGTGTGTTCCTCTTCAAATTCCCACTTTTGGCTGTATCTCTACATGTAAAGATAGGACATGGTGCAATGTGTTGCGTTTTCAGAAAAAAAGAATATGTCGCGATACGTCAAAGGTAATAGAAGTTCTTGTATGAGCAGTGTTCGAACATGTCAGTAACGACACTACAGCAATACAGCTATTTAAAAAAATGACTCTACGTTGTTCAACAACACATGTAAGGTTACCGACATATACCCCTCAAGATCACGGCGGTTCAAGGACAGTAGTTAAGAGCGACTCGCAGTTTTTAAAAATCAGGATAAATTGTTCAACAAATGTCTTACCACGAAAGTTCATTATTATATACGGTAATAGTTAGCGTAAGGGGAGGGAGCGACGCGACGCGCTCAACGACGCGCTGCGGTCCCTCCCCCCACATGCGTTCATCATCGAGTTCTACGAGTTATGTAGCATGCCGAGATGGCTTAGTGGTTAGAACTTTTGTCTGGCGATCCGAACCTCGTGGGTTCGAATCCCACCCGGTGCAAAACAACTTTGCCGATTTTTCGTAGTGCGGGAGGCTTCAAGACAAAGTTAAATGTAGGGATTTCCCTCCAGTGAACCGCCGTGAAGATGTATAAGAATCAACCCACCTAATCCATTACTACGCTTCATAACGCACACATCTGTTTATGATGATTGTATTTCATAATATAGATCATCTGCAAGGTTGTTTGTCTGTATTTCATGTCTATATTGCATCGTCTGCGCTTTTACTCAATTATGTCTCTTTCTACGCTTTTGTCAATCTGGGCTCGATAGAAAATAATCTCATAAAACGCTAATTTCTTATTCATAGCATTAACATGCCTCTTTCTGTCAATCAATCAGAGATCAATTACTTTAATGACAATAATGAGACATATACTGAGGTACCAAGTGTACACAGATCATATATTCTAACTGACTTGTTTTAGTTCCTTCTTTGTTCATTTGTTTTGTCTCTCTCAGAATTGACAGTAACAGCAGTACTGCAATACAGATATAACAGATCTGCTTATACAATGTTGAACGTGTTAATGAATATCTGGTGTACAGACACAAAACCCCAAATATGTGAAGGATCAAGAAACCATGGCTTCCTAAGGCGCATCTCAGTTTATGATGATGGTGGACACTTACTACATGGTCCTACAATGTACACTTACTGCAAATACTTTAATTCTATTCTCTCTTTTGAGCCTCTCATCAATCTGTTTATATTTCATATTATGATTTACTTCGTTGATAGGAACCGGTGCAGACAGTTTGTATTCATACCTCACATTCTACAAGCCATATGTTAGAGTGGAGGTAGGGGGTGATATGTAATATACATTGAGTGTATTAAGAATTCTTACTTCAAAGGGTTTTGTAACGAGAGGAAGACATACTACCTTGAACACACGTGAATTAAGCGTTTTCATTGTTTCAACATTAATAGGCTCATATCTCAAACAAAATAAAATCTTCAACCTGATCGCCAGTCTTTAGCCAAACACTAGCTATTAGATCAAAAGCGTATCCAGTTGGTGAAGCGTATCCAATGTCAGCTTTCATTTCTAGGACATTAAGAAGGGATTTGGGCTACTGTGAGCTTCTCTTTACATTTGATATCTAGTCGTTCTCTGTTATATATGCGGCTATTTAACTTTAAAAATGGTTTCGCGCATAGTTTATTTGTATTGTTATTCCTGGATAAATGAACAAAAGTAATACTTTCCTGAAAATTTAAGGAGATTCCTTAAATTAAACGTTGGTAGTTTCTGAAAGCTCCAAAGACTCTTCACTTACTAAAACTTTTCAATACAATACACTTAAACAGATTGGTCAACGAGTGCTTTTTGAGGTATGCATGACATATTGTTATAATAAAGGCCAACACCAAGATTTGACATATCGCTTATTCGCTAACAAGTGACCAATTACATTAATGTCTTGTACCTACTGTAATTGACCACTTAGTATTGCTAATTGTGCTGTTAATACTGATGTTAGTGCGAACATCTTCTTTTAGTAGTTCATTTTTTATCATGAATAAACTTCTTTTAGTAGTTCATTTGTCATTTTGAATAGACTTCTTTTAGTAGATCATTTGTTATTTTGAATAGAGTTGTTTTGTTTGTTGTTTGAATAGAGAAAATTAATCTTCCTTGAAAAAAAAATGTTTATGCTGATATATCTTCATGTTTCAATCATTAAAGTCATATTTGTTCTGTTTTACAATTTAATTATTGGCACCACTTCACACATCATCATCATAGACGAAAATAATGAGAATTTCCAGAAACATGACTGTTCGTAAAATAATAGTTGAATTCAAATAAATATAGATGGAATTGGAGTGATAAGATTTGAATGCGATATTAATGAATTTAGCTAATCATTTTATGCAACCAACTGAAGTTGTAAAAAGATACATATGTAGGTGGTATTGGAGTAAAATGGTTTTTTAAACGTCGTATTAAGTAATTTAGCTAATCATGTCATACCTATCACTTTCTCTTCCTATCACTTTCTCTTCTCCCCAATCTTCTTCTTCATCTTCTACTTTGTTACAATCCCATATTGAGTTCTTGATTTGATTATGCGTCTTCATTTGCCAGCATATTCTCTACTAGAAAAGTCCCTCCATATAACCTCTTGTGTAGTCAATATACTATAGATGGTAATACAGATAAAGACTTCAGTGACTCTCTCTCTTCTTCTCTTCATTGGAACAAGGTTATGTGACTAATTTGTGCAAACTTTCCTTTTCAAATTCAGTAGTTTCATAAATAAATTGTTGAATTCAATGATAATCAGATACAAATTGCCTAAGCAATCTGACACGTGTTGTTTGAGTATAATGATATTCCCTAAATGTGTAATCCCTTGAAGAATGGATCTCTATCTTTTAATTACTCTATAAAATATGCTTAAACAAAATATTGTGTTCCTTTCTGTAATTAACTAGATATTGGACGGCCCGCATTATCTGTTGTGACCATGGTTCATGATTTATATGTGAGAATACTGTTATGTACGATCATTTTTAAAGTTCATGTCCACCCATAATACTAATACTTTATTCATATCAAGTGGTAACACTAGATGAAAGGATGGGCATTCTTTAGTTCATCCGTTGGTATCGACCACCATCTCGCACCATCATGGTATGGCTGTTGAAAGTATTCAATTATTAACCACCCATAAATTAATTAAAAATAAGTCACTTTTATTACGCATAATTCTTACTTCAATTACGGCACTATTAGGAGATTAATTCAATCTGATCTTTTTCATCTATAAAACACAAATATTAATGCGAAGTGATAGATGAATTGTTTGAAGTTTATGTTTGTATTGGATAAGACCTATTTCAAATTTGGATTTCAGTAGGTTGAGATATTGTTCATAAACGTATGGTAGTTGCTCTTTTCATTGTGAGAGATGAAAGAAGTTATACAATAAACCTATGGTATGGCTGTTGAATGTATTCAATTATTATTAATTATAAGGGAGAACTGGGAAGTGGATGAGGAGAATCAATTTGAATAGTACTGTCAAAAGAAGAGAGAAATATATCGAAGAGACGGCAGCTAAAGTGTGTAATTAATCACTTTTGTAGATAGAGGAAGTAGCACAATTAAAATCTCTTGCTCATATTGATGAAGAAGGCAGGGGATAATGTAGAGCGAGAATCTTTTGGAACGACCACCAACTCTTCAAATCTCTTGTAGATTGTTGTGAAATAGATTAAGGGAGAGATAAACGTATAGAGAAGAGTTGGTAGAAACAGAGAGGCTGTTCAGATCTCTTGCAAATGTAGCTAGGACATAACAATTATCTAGGAGAGACGGTAGAGAGAAAAAAAAAGTAAAATGAGAAGGAATATATCTCAGCGATGATAAATGAGTAAAACAAGTGAAGCTGCTTTCCTGTGAGAGATCATGTAGAGTAAGAGAGAATTATAGAAAATGGATAACTAGAGATATGGAAGATTAATATGCTCCGTCCTTAAATAGGTTATTATATAGTCGGTAGTGTGTGGTCATCAAAGGTCAATTCATCGATTACCAAATAGTATAGATAGGGTGATTTATCATTTTATCGTTCACCTGATCTCATCACTCCGATCAATTAGTGTGCAATCAATATCTACAATAAAGCCTCATCTTAATTACTCTGATGGACAAAGACTCTTCAAATTTATTTGTCTTGTTGTAAAAGTGAGAGAGACTGATTTGGATAGCTTTTCACGGTATGTTGTGGTCGAGAGTGTATACAAAATAGGGAGAGTACTGAGAGTGAGAGGATCTATATGTAGCTGGCGACTACCGATTCAGGAAAGCAATTAGATAGCATGAAAAAGATGAAGATCACAGAGGTACAATGTATTGAGAAATACTATGAGAGATTGAGAGAGTAGATGTATAGTTATAGTGAGTGTATGGAAAATGCAGAGTTCACAGATGAAGAGAGAGAGAGAATGTGAAAATATGAGAGAGTACAAGATTCAGAGAATGAGAGAGTGCTTGTGAAAATGAGAGAGTACAGAGAAACAAAGTAGGAGAGAGAGTGTGTGTTATAGAGAGTAAGAGATATAAAGAGTGTACAGAGTACTTTAGGAGGAGACCCAGACACCAGAACAGTCATTCAGTAGTCTGTCTTCAGCCGCGTGTGGTAGGGTGTGTTGCAGGTTAGTTTATTGTCGATCATCTTATCGATTGGGATGAATTTATCGATTGATTCTTATAAGGCATTCAATTGATCTTTTCACTTTGATTGATCCTTGATCTTTGATTATTTATTGTTTGTTGTGACTGTGAAAGAGGAGAGAGTGCGTGAAAGTGAGAGAGTACAGAGATGCAGAGAATTAAGTGAGAGAGTATGTAAAAGTGAGAGAGTACAGAGAAGTAGAGAAGTGAGGGAGAGTGTGTGAAAGTAAGAGAGCACAGAGAAGTAGAGAAGTTAGTGAGAGAGTGTGTGAAAGTGAGAGAGCACAGAGAAGTAGAGAAGGTAGTGAGAGAGTGTGTGAAAGTAAGAGAGCACAGAGAAGTAGAGAAGTCTAGTAGGTAAGCTCCGCCCCCAAATCAGTCATTCATTAGTCAGTCGTCTACCGCGTCCGGTCGTGTGTGTTGTAGCTCCAGGCCAGTTTATTTCCGATCAATTTATCGATTGGGGTGAATTTATCGATTGATTCTTATGATGCGTTCAATTGATTCACTTTGGTTGATCTTTTATCTATTCATTTTGATTTTTCATTGATTCGTTGTGAAATAGTCAAGACTTGGTGAGAGAATGTGTAAAAGTGATAGAGGACAGAGAAGTAGAGAATTTAGGGAGAGAGTGTGTGAAAGCGAGAGATTACAGAGATGCAGAGAAGTTATGAGAGAGTGTGTGTGAAAGTGAGAGAGAACAGAGAAATATAGTAAAAAGTGATAGAGTGTGTAAAAGTGAGAGAGTACAGAGATGCAGAGAATTGAATAGAGAGCGTGCGAACGAGAGAGAGATAGAGTGTGCGAACGAGAGAGAGCACAGAGATGCAGAGAGGTGATGAGAGACTATGTAAAAGTGAGAGAGCACAGAGATGCAGAGAAGTAGAGAGTGTAGTAGGCAAGCTCCGCCCCCAAACAGTCATTCATTAGTTGATCGTCTGCCGCGTCCGGTCGTGTGTGCTGTTGCTCCAGGTCAGTTTATTTTCGATCAATTTATCGATTGGGGTGAATATATCAGTTGTTGTTGTACCTTCAATCGATTTATTCACTTTGGTTGATACTTGATCTTTGAACTTTTTGTACTTTATTATTTTGAACCTATTACCCGTTTGCTTTGGAGACTACTTTGTACTTTTGTACTTTGCACTATTTTGATGACGTCATTTGTACTTGTTAACACATGTACCTGTCAATGTCGGCATCCTTTGATGTCAGATGTACTTGTACCTGTCAATCAAATTATGATGTCGGCATCCTTTGATGTTGGGTGCAAAGTGCAAACAAAGTACAAACAAAGTGCAACCAAAGTGCAAACAAAGTGCAAACTAGTCTCCAAAGCAAAGTATACTACTGCTGATGATGAGGTAAGGATCGACGACTGACTTTATTTTTCGTTGCATTTGCGGGCCGTTGTTGATAGTTTCACGCCCGAAAGACGACCACTACTACCGTAGTTGCCGTAATCGGATATATCGATTGATCTAGTGCAGTAGTTACCGTAATCGGATTTATCGATTGATCTAGTGTTGTAGTTACCGTAATCGGATTTATTGATTGATTTAGTTCAAAAATTGATTTATTGATTTATTGATCGATTGATTGATTGATTGATTGATTGATTAATTAATAAATAAATTCTAGCCTGAACCGGGGTGGTTCTTTGTGGACAAACTGCTGGAGTCGAGACGAAATCGGAAGACGGGTCAGCGGGAGTATCTGGTGAAGTGGGCCAACTACCCCGTGGAGGAGGCGACCTGGGAGCGGAGAGAGAACATCTCCTCCCGGCTAGTGGACCAGTTTGACGCTGGTTAGTTGTGCCTTTGTATGAGTACATAATATTTTTATTAACTATAACATAGTCAAACGTGTGGTAAACAATAAATAAATAAGCGATGACGACATTGCCGCTAGCGACAAGACCCACCCGGTTTAGCCGAGATTCACTCAAAAATGACAACGATTTAGGCAAAATTCACTCAAAATGACAACGATATATGCAAAATTCACTCAAAAATGAATATATTGTGCCCCACCCACCCGATTGTTGCGACCAATCCATTCGATTTGAATTTCCAGCGACAAAGCTTGCCCGCGTATGAGTTGTACGACCCAACTTTGTGTTTATTATTAATAATAATTATCGTTATTATTAATGACATTGAGTGCCTTTGAAGTAAAGTATAATTCAATCGGGAATTATACTTTACTTTTGCACCGCATAAAGGATATTATTATTATTATTATTATTATTATTATTATTATTATTATTATTATTATTATTATTATTATTATTATTATTAAAATTCTTTCCAGATCAAGCTGATAGTCGTGCGGCATCAAGGGTGAAGGCTGCGATCACGAAGAGGTATACGGTAGCATGTCTACTATTGATTATCGATCTAAATGCTCATTGATTCCCTTCAGATCCACCGATCTCCCGGATGCGACGAAGCCGCATCATGGCAAGTCTGGCCCTACTGTAGCTGACAAGGTTAGGATCGATAAATGATTTTATTATCCGTCTCCGGTTTTGCAGGGTAATATTATAGTAAGTAGCGCGCAAAAGTAATAAAGTAAGTTACTTTTGCGCTCTAGTTACTATGATATCGCCCTGCCAAACCTGAGGTGTTTGGACGGACCGTTATTGATAGTTTCTCGCCATGAAGACGACCGGTGCTATCGTAGTAACCGATGTATCGATTAGGGTTGTCCGTTCGGAAGACGAAACGCCATTCGAAAGTCACGTATTTTCACTCTCGTTCCGGAACGACGTGACTTTTGATACGGAATCAATTCGGAAGAGTAATTATTTGCCTCTCGTTCCGGAAGAGATGCAAATTGGCTCCTTTGTTCCGAAAGAGGGAAGGGAAAGGGGGAGAAAAGAAGGGGATGAGTGTGAAACATATTTGAAATATCAGAATTGGAGAGAGAACTTTGACAATACACCGATCAGTTTTGTCCGTGATCGAACAATGAAATTGATACGGAAGGGATACGGAACGCTATCAATTCACTCTCGTTCCGGAAGAATCTCATTTCTCTCTCGCTCGTTCCGGAACAAATGTAAATCTTCCCTTCCAAACGAAACTTTCGTATTCCGTTTTCGTTTCGTTAACCCTAGTATCGATTGATTTAGTACCGTAATGTATGTATGGATATTACGGTAGGCATGATGCGCGTAAGGATCACGCGCGGTTTACTAGCTCTAAGAGTTCAATTCATTCTGGCTCACGATAATCACAATATGATAAAATATGTTAATTGGATGCTAATCAATAATCGATCAATAATTGCAGCGGGTTCCATGTGAGGAGGCGTTTGATTCCAAGGACCCATTCAAAGGAGAAATCGATATATTGAGAAAGGTACGGTATAGATTTAATGCGATAGCTACCGTAGTCGGATTTATCGATTGATTGTAATAGGATACATCCATTGATCTAATGCTGTAGCTACCGTGAGTAGTTATCTGATAAATCGATAGATTCAGCGCGGTAGTTGCCGTAATCATGAGTATCGATTGATTTAGATGTATTGGTTGATTGATTGCACAAGTTAATATCGATTGATTTCAGCAATTTCCCAGTATGAAACACGATCTTGCACTGTGGGAGCGTCTGGAGACGGGCGAGATCACGGTCGATGATCTTCCCGAGGAGGATCGATGGATGGCCGACTTGTACAGGTGATTGATTGATTGATTGATCCGTAACTGTTTCAAAAATCTTGCCTTACTTGCACAGAGAGAAATAAGTGTTATCCATGGAGCATAAGACCTGTGAAGTGTTATATTTAACACTTTTTGTGCAGAAAAAGTGTTAAATATAACACTTCACAGGTCGTATGCTCCATGGATAATATTTATTTCTCTGTGTGTATGTCTCGTTTTCGGTAACTAGAGCATTAAATAAATCGATAGATATCACATTACGCAATCAATAAAACATGATACACATTCCCGCGTATTCAGCCCTCCTCCTCCTCCTGTTGATCTCTCGTCCAGACGCTCATCTTCACCTACCGTATTCACCTTCCATTCAACTACAGATACACCGTCGACTGTCAGCCGGTAATTATCGTACTCGATTATTGCTTCAGCTTACAGTATGCTCAAAGACATATGAAAATCGCTCGCTGGAGATACGGTTTACTATACGGTGCATGCAATTGTGCTGTATGACAAGTTGTTAGTCTGATCTATGATCTTTAATCTTTGATCTTTGATCTTTGACTTTCCAGCTGCCGTCGTAATCCAGCACGCGCAGCCCGGCCCATGGCGCCGGCTCCGCCCACCTCGGTCAACGAAGAGACCACCGATTCTGAAGGCGAGGACGCCAGTGATTGGTCGATTCCCAACCCGGATCCGGTCCTCTATCAGAAGGGCGTCGAGTAAGTGTGAGGGGGATCTGGGTATACGGTAATATTGGTTAGGTTAGATCTGGGTATACGGTAGCATCTATCGGGGATATCTGGGTGTACGGTACTATAGATCGGATAGATCTAGGTATACGGTAATATAGATCGGATAGATCTGGGTATACGGTAATATAGATTGGGTAGATCTGGGTATACGGTAATCGGATTAGGAGAGCATTGATTGGTTTACCACTTTGGTTTACCACTGCGACAGCACAGATTGACGCAATCATGATATGGAAGAGTGGAGAGTAAGCGTGCCTGATAGTGTTTTGAGTCGGACAAATTTAATTTTGAAATTATCGATTTTCTTTCAGGAACCTCTGCCGGGATCCGTTCATTAAGAGAGCCTTTGCCAATGGAATGGAAGGATCGAGAAGACCGGTGGTCTTGAGTCGCCCCGACACGCATAGATCCTACGCAGAAAGGAGTTCGTTACCGTATCATATATTGATTGATTGATAGATTGAATGATTGATTGATTGATAGATTGAATGATTGAATGATTGTCTGATTGATTGATTGAATGATTGTCTGATTGATTGATTGGTCGATTGATTGATTGATTGATTGATTGTCTGATTGATTTATTGATTGATTGATTGATCGATTGATTGATTGATTGAATGATTGTCTGATTGATTGATTGGTCGATTGATTGATTGATTGATTGATTTATTGATTGATTGATTGCTTTAGAGCAGATTCGCTACCCGGCCCGAGCTCCCTGCTGGGGCGATGCGGATTCGTCCTCTTCTGTCGGCACCAGTGGAGCAGGCATGGAGCAGGATGCCTATAGGCATCTGGCGGCTCTGCTTGATCCGCTTGATAATATTTGATTTTCGTTATCGATTGATTGCCATTATCGATTGATTATCATTGTCGATCGATTTTTGATTTTTGATTGATTTTGATTATCGATTGATTATCATTATCGATTGATTTGTGGCTACCGTATCTTTCTGGTTCAATGTCTTCCTACCGTATCCGTCTTTCATTTTACTCTCTGTGATTAATTTTAGCATTGTTGTATTCATTGGTAGTTGCTCGTGTTGTGAGAGACTTGAAGAGGTTTTTGTTTGTTTTCTGTCTATATTTATGTAATTGTCTTTTTTCCTCGCAAATTGAACACATATTAGACATAGATATATGTAGTTTTAGCTAATTTAACGTGTCCCGATGTACCCACTGCCCGCCGTTTTATCGCAATATTTCTTGTGCTTTTTTCTGTAATTTTTTTCGCATGTGAGCAATTACTAGATAGTTATTTTTACGATGAAAATAAAGCCAAGATTAGAACTTTGTATATGGACAATATTTCATAATAAAGTCAATACTCGCAGATAAGTTTCAAAGTCCAGTGCGCGCAGCCAGACCTATGGCACCGGCTCCGCCCACTTCAGTCGTCATCGACGAAGAGACCGATTCTAAAGGCGATGATGCCAGTGATGGGTCGCCGCCCTTCCCGGATCCGGTTCTCTATCAGAAGGGCGTCGAGGAAGTGCGGGGAAGCTGGGTATACGGTAATATAGATAGGATAGATCTGGGTATACGGTAATATCTATTGGATTAGGAAAGCATTGATTGGTTTGCCACTTCTTTATGCGAAAGCACAGATTGACGCAATCATGATATGGAAGAGTGGACAATAATACTATAAGAGTGTCTGATCGTGTTTTGAGTCGGACGAATTAAATTTTGAAATTAAAAAAATCGATTTTCTTTCAGGAACCTCAGCCGGGATCCGTTTATTGCGAGAGCCTTTGCCAATGGGATGGAAGGATCGAGAAGACCGCTCTTCTTGAGTCGCTCCCACACACAGAGATCCTACGCAGAAAGGAGTACGTTACCGTTTCTTTGGCCGTATATTGATTGATTGGTTGATTTATTGATTGATTGATTGATCGATTGAGTGATTGATCTATTGATTGATTGATTGACTAATTGATTGATTGATTGATTTATTTATTTATTGAATGATTGATTGATTTATTGATTGATTGATTGATTGATTGATTGATCGATCGATTGATTGATTGATTGACTGATTGATTTATTTATTGATTTATTGAATGATTGATTGATCGAATGATTGTCTGATTATTTTTTATTGATTAATTGATTTCTTTAGAGCAGATTCGCTACCCGGGCCGAGCACCCTGCTGGGGCGACTCGGATTCGTCCTCTGCGGCCGGCACCAGTGGAGCAGACATGGAGCAGGATGCCCATAGGCATCTGGCGGCTCTACTTGATCCGCTTGATAATATTTGATTTTTGTTATCGATTGATTGCCATTATCGATTGATTATCATTATCGATTGATTCTGATTATCGATTGATTATCATTGTCGATCGATTTTTGATTATTGATTGATTTTGATTATCGATTGATTTGTGATTATCGATAGATTTGTGATTATCAATTGATTTTGATTATCGATTGATTATCATTATCGATTGTTTTTTATTATCGATCGATTTTCATTATCGATTGATTCTCTTATCTATGGATCACTTATTGATTCTCGATTAGTACTCAACTTTCTCCTTTTTTGAATTGTTACTTACTTGAAAATGATTACAATACACTTGTCATGTACTACTTGCACTTTCAATAGATTATTTATCATGCTACAGTATCCCTTGACCCTGATTGGCACCGTATCTTTCTAGTTCTATGTCTTGCTACTGTATCCGTCTTTCACTTTACTCTTTGTGATTAATTTTTGCATTGTTGTATTCATTGGTAGTTACTCGTGTTGTGAGAGAGTTTGTTTTCTGTCTTTACTTATGTAATTTTCTCTTTTTTTCCTCGCAAGTTGAACACATATTAGAGATAGATATATGAATTTTTAGCTAATTTGATATGTCCCGATGTACCCACTGCCCACCGTTTTATCGCAACATTTCTTGTGCTTTTTTCTGTAATTTTTTCGCATGTGAGCAATTACTATATAGTTATTTTTAAGATGAAAATAAAGCCAAGATTAGAACTTTGTATATGGACAATATTTCATAATAAAGTCAATACTCGAAAATTATATGTTAGGCAGATAAGTTTCAAAGTCCAGCGTGCGCAGCCAGACCTATGGCACCGGCTCCGCCCACTTCAGTCGTCATCGACGAAGAGACCGATTCGGAAGGCGATCATGCCAGTGATTGGTCGCTGCCCTTCCCGGATACGGTTCTCTATCAGAAGGGCGTAGAGTAAGTGCGGGGGGATCTGGGTATACGGTAATGTAGATAAGATAGATCTGGGTATACTGTAATATAGATAGGATAGATCTGGGTGTACGGTAGCATCTATCGGGGATATCTGGGTGTACGGTACTATAGATCGGATAGATCTAGGTATACGGTAATATAGATCGGATAGATCTGGGTATACGGTAATATAGATCGGGTAGATCTGGGTATACGGTAATCGGATTAGGAGAGCATTGATTGGTTTACCACTTTGGTTTACCACTGCGAAAGCACAGATTGACGCAATCATGATATGGAAGAGTGGAGAGTAAGCGTGCCTGATAGTGTTTTGAGTCGGACAAATTTAATTTTGAAATTATCGATTTTCTTTCAGGAACCTCTGCCGGGATCCGTTCATTAAGAGAGCCTTTGCCAATGGAATGGAAGGATCGAGAAGACCGGTGGTCTTGAGTCGCCCCGACACGCATAGATCCTACGCAGAAAGGAGTTCGTTACCGTATCATATATTGATTGATTCATAGATTGAATGATTGATTGATTGATAGATTGAATGATTGAATGATTGTCTGATTGATTGATTGAATGATTGTCTGATTGATTGATTGGTCGATTGATTGATTGATTGATTGATTGATTGTCTGATTGATTTATTGATTGATTGATTGATCGATTGATTGATTGATTGAATGATTGTCTGATTGATTGATTGGTCGATTGATTGATTGATTGATTGATTTATTGATTGATTGATTGCTTTAGAGCAGATTCGCTACCCGGCCCGAGCTCCCTGCTGGGGCGATGCGGATTCGTCCTCTTCTGTCGGCACCAGTGGAGCAGGCATGGAGCAGGATGCCTATAGGCATCTGGCGGCTCTGCTTGATCCGCTTGATAATATTTGATTTTCGTTATCGATTGATTGCCATTATCGATTGATTATCATTGTCGATCGATTTTTGATTTTTGATTGATTTTGATTATCGATTGATTATCATTATCGATTGATTTGTGATTATCGATCGATTTGTGATTATTGATTGATTTTGATTATCATTATCGATTGTTTTTGATTGTCGATTGATTTTCATTATCGATTGATTCTCTTAGCTATGGATTACCTATTGATTCTAGTACTCAACTTTCTCCTTTTTTGAATTGTTACTTACTTGAAAATGATTACAATACACTTGTCATGTACTACTTGCACTTTCAATAGATTATTTATCATGCTACAGTATCCCTTGACCCTGATTGGCACCGTATCTTTCTAGTTCTATGTCTTGCTACTGTATCCGTCTTTCACTTTACTCTTTGTGATTAATTTTTGCATTGTTGTATTCATTGGTAGTTACTCGTGTTGTGAGAGAGTTTGTTTTCTGTCTTTACTTATGTAATTTTCTCTTTTTTCCTCGCAAGTTGAACACATATTAGAGATAGATATATGAATTTTTAGCTAATTTGATATGTCCCGATGTACCCACTGCCCACCGTTTTATCGCAACATTTCTTGTGCTTTTTTCTGTAATTTTTTCGCATGTGAGCAATTACTATATAGTTATTTTTAAGATGAAAATAAAGCCAAGATTAGAACTTTGTATATGGACAATATTTCATAATAAAGTCAATACTCGAAAATTATATGTTAGGCAGATAAGTTTCAAAGTCCAGCGTGCGCAGCCAGACCTATGGCACCGGCTCCGCCCACTTCAGTCGTCATCGACGAAGAGACCGATTCGGAAGGCGATCATGCCAGTGATTGGTCGCTGCCCTTCCCGGATACGGTTCTCTATCAGAAGGGCGTAGAGTAAGTGCGGGGGGATCTGGGTATACGGTAATGTAGATAAGATAGATCTGGGTATACTGTAATATAGATAGGATAGATCTGGGTGTACGGTAGCATCTATCGGGGATATCTGGGTGTACGGTACTATAGATCGGATAGATCTAGGTATACGGTAATTTAGATCGGATAGATCTGGGTATACGGTAATATAGATCGGGTAGATCTGGGTATACGGTAATCGGATTAGGAGAGCATTGATTGGTTTACCACTTTGGTTTACCACTGCGAAAGCACAGATTGACGCAATCATGATATGGAAGAGTGGAGAGTAAGCGTGCCTGATAGTGTTTTGAGTCGGACAAATTTAATTTTGAAATTATCGATTTTCTTTCAGGAACCTCTGCCGGGATCCGTTCATTAAGAGAGCCTTTGCCAATGGAATGGAAGGATCGAGAAGACCGGTGGTCTTGAGTCGCCCCGACACGCATAGATCCTACGCAGAAAGGAGTTCGTTACCGTATCATATATTGATTGATTCATAGATTGAATGATTGATTGATTGATAGATTGAATGATTGAATGATTGTCTGATTGATTGATTGAATGATTGTCTGATTGATTGATTGGTCGATTGATTGATTGATTGATTGATTGATTGTCTGATTGATTTATTGATTGATTGATTGATCGATTGATTGATTGATTGAATGATTGTCTGATTGATTGATTGGTCGATTGATTGATTGATTGATTGATTTATTGATTGATTGATTGCTTTAGAGCAGATTCGCTACCCGGCCCGAGCTCCCTGCTGGGGCGATGCGGATTCGTCCTCTTCTGTCGGCACCAGTGGAGCAGGCATGGAGCAGGATGCCTATAGGCATCTGGCGGCTCTGCTTGATCCGCTTGATAATATTTGATTTTCGTTATCGATTGATTGCCATTATCGATTGATTATCATTGTCGATCGATTTTTGATTTTTGATTGATTTTGATTATCGATTGATTATCATTATCGATTGATTTGTGATTATCGATCGATTTGTGATTATTGATTGATTTTGATTATCATTATCGATTGTTTTTGATTGTCGATTGATTTTCATTATCGATTGATTCTCTTAGCTATGGATTACCTATTGATTCTAGTACTCAACTTTCTCCTTTTTTGAATTGTTACTTACTTGAAAATGATTACAATACACTTGTCATGTACTACTTGCACTTTCAATAGATTATTTATCATGCTACAGTATCCCTTGACCCTGATTGGCACCGTATCTTTCTAGTTCTATGTCTTGCTACTGTATCCGTCTTTCACTTTACTCTTTGTGATTAATTTTTGCATTGTTGTATTCATTGGTAGTTACTCGTGTTGTGAGAGAGTTTGTTTTCTGTCTTTACTTATGTAATTTTCTCTTTTTTCCTCGCAAGTTGAACACATATTAGAGATAGATATATGAATTTTTAGCTAATTTGATATGTCCCGATGTACCCACTGCCCACCGTTTTATCGCAACATTTCTTGTGCTTTTTTCTGTAATTTTTTCGCATGTGAGCAATTACTATATAGTTATTTTTAAGATGAAAATAAAGCCAAGATTAGAACTTTGTATATGGACAATATTTCATAATAAAGTCAATACTCGAAAATTATATGTTAGGCAGATAAGTTTCAAAGTCCAGCATGCGCAGCCAGACCTATGGCACCGGCTCCGCCCACTTCAGTCGTCATCGACGAAGAGACCGATTCGGAAGGCGATCATGCCAGTGATTGGTCGCTGCCCTTCCCGGATACGGTTGTCTATCAGAAGGGCGTAGAGTAAGTGCGGGGGGATCTGGGTATACGGTAATGTAGATAAGATAGATCTGGGTATACTGTAATATAGATAGGATAGATCTGGGTGTACGGTAGCATCTATCGGGGATATCTGGGTATACGGTAATACCGGTCGAAAAGATCTGGGTATACGGTAATATCTATCGGATTAGGAAAGGATTGATTGGTTTGCTACCTCTTTATGCGAAACCGCAGATTGATGCAATCATGATATGGAAGAGTGGAGAGTAAGCGTGCCTGATAGTGTTTTGACGCGGACAAATTAAATTTTGAAATTTTGAAATCGATTTTCTTTCAGGAACCTCTGCCGAGATCCGTTCATTGCGAGAGCCTTCTCCAATGGGATGGAAGGATCGAGAAGACCGGCGTTCTCGAGTCGCCCCCACACAGACAGATCCTACGCAGAAAGGAGTACGTTACCGTATCATATCCCTCTCTATCTTCACTTCCCTCTCTATCTTTCACTTCCCTCTCTATCTTCGCTCACTTCCCTCTCTATCTTCGCTCACTTCCCTCTCTATCTTCGCTAGTGAGAGGTGACCGCTTCCCTTGCTCTCGTTACCGATCGATATCTAGGTTTTCCTTGATTCTTTCTCACATTTTCGTCTTGTTTCCTTTCTTTTCTTTTCCTTAACTTATCTCTTTCCCTTTCCCATCCATCCCCTTCTCTCTCACACTATGGCCCCCAAACGTGACGCTCTCATCTCTCCCTCGTCCCTCCGTAGTCAGGTGGCGGCGGAAATCTCGATTTCTGCCACTCCGGAGGAGACCACGGCCACTTTCCTTGTCTCGCTCAAGGCTTATCTCGATAGTGAGGAGGTTGATCAGAAGGACAAAGGTCTGATTCTGCTCCTCCGCACCTCGGCCATTGTGATCGATCGGCTCCTCGAGAGACCAAAGATCACGGCTATCGCTGATGATGCCATTGAGCGGGATAAGCGAGAACGTTCCGTGGTCATCGAACATCTGGCGGAGTCTATCTCTGAGATCCCGAGTGAGCGAGTGAAAGAGGACCACGTGAAGGTCACTCAAATACTCGATCTCACTGGGGTCGAGATGGAACCCCTGTGTGTATTCCGCATGGGAGCCAGGAGGGAGAATGAGAGTGGCCGTGCGCCTCACCCGCGCAAGGTCAAGGTCATGTTTCCCAGTAAGAGCGGTCAGCAGGCGTTCCTGAAGTCCTCCCATCTCGTACGCTCCAACCCGACCTTCTCGACCGTATATGTAAGACCATCCCTGACTGCTGAGCAGCGAAGGGAGGCATATGAGGTGAGAAGAGAGGCGAAGGAGCGTCGGGCTCGTGGGGAGGATATCGCCATCTTCGACGGGGCCATCATCCCTCGTAAGGACCTCCAGGCTGCCAAGGACAAGAAGAAGGCTGCTGCCCGCTCTCCCCCCTCAAAATAGGCACACTAGCTAGTCCCTTTCTGACACTGAATTGTTCGTATTACAACATCAGATCATTGGTTAACAAACTTTCTGAATTTCGTTCCTATCTATCTACTACCCAGCCTGATATTGTCTTATTGACAGAGACCTGGCTATCATCTCGTTATCCGTCCTCGCTCATTACTGGCCATCTCCCATATACTGTAGTCCGCCTCGACCGAAAATCTCGCGGTGGTGGAATTGCGTTTGTTATTAGAGACCATTTATCTTTCACCGTTGTTCCCATCTCTACCCCTACTCTAGAAGTCCTTTCAATCGATATTCAATCCCCTACATCCTCATTTTTCCGTCTTTGCCTCGTTTACAGACCTCCCAATTATTCACTTTCTCAGACTGATTCACTTGTGTCTCTTTTGTCCGATATCGTTGCTTCCTCACCTTTCCCCATAGTTATCTGTGGTGACTTTAACTCCGATTCTCTTACACCACCCACCACACCTTCTGATCGTTCACTTCACTCGTTTGTCAATTCATCTGATTTATCACATTGTTGTAGTCTTCCCACTCGTAACAGTAGATCTATCGATTGGTTACTCTCATCCGATCCCACAGTAATCCCCTCTGCTACAGTTATCCCATCATTTCCTTCTTGTGACCATTCTGGCATTTCTTTTACAGTATCTTTTGACACTATTCCTCCTGCCCAATCTCTCATTCGTGATTATGCTCGTACTGATTATGACGCTCTATCTGCTTATCTAGACTCGATTGATTGGTTCGCACTCTTCTCTGATTGTCCTGATATTGATTCTGTCTATGATTCTTTCATGGTTACGATACATGGTGCTATCGATCGATTTGTGCCATACCGTACTCCTCGTTCCTCTATCCAATCATATCCTTCCCATATTCGAAAGCTCATATCTCATCGTTTGGCTCTCTTTCCAAAGATTAACATACCAGTCGTTCGCAATCTCTATGACCAATGCAGTAATAACCTTTTGAAACAAATCAATAAATGGAACAAGTTTTGTGAGCGCAAAAAGTTATCTCGCTCCAAAGATCTTTATAGACATATCTCCTCACTCACTCGTCCTAAATCAATATCTCCTAAGGTTCTCATTAATAACTCTGGTGAATCCTTCACTGGCACTTATGAAAAAGCCAATTTGCTTGCTAGTGAATTTGCTTCCAGTTTCACGATTGACAATGGTATTCCTCTATCTTTCCCTCATAACCCCTATTCCTCTCAGTCTCCTTCTCTATCTAATATATCTTTCCTCCCATTTGAAGTTCACAAAGCCCTCAAGAAACTTAAACCATCAGGGTCTATGGGTGCTGACTCTATTCCTCAAATAATTTTCTCCAAGTGCGCTTCTTCTCTTGCACTCCCGCTTTGTGATATCTACAATCTTAGCATTATCTCCGGATCTGTTCCTAAAATATGGAAACACTCACTTATCACGCCTTTGCCCAAACCTGGCAAAGATCATAGCTCCCCTTCCTCTTATAGGCCTATCTCTATCTTGTCTGCTGCATCTAAGACCATGGAACGTTTGGTGAAAACAAAACTTGTCCCTCATCTTGTTTCATGTAACATTATCCCGGATTATCAACATGGTTTTAGAAGTGGTGCATCTGTTGTTACCAATCTACTTCAATGTGAAAATGACTGGTCCTCTGCACTTTCTCGTAAGGAATCTATTGACGTGGCTTATCTTGATTTCTCTCGTGCCTTTGATAGCGTCCCTTTCTCTAAATTAATCGATAAGTGCTTTCATTACGGTCTATCCGGACAACTCTTGTCATGGATTATCTCTTTCCTTACTGATCGCACGTTTTCTGTTCGCTTAGATGATTTATTCTCTGATAGTTTTCCTGTTCTCTCTGGAGTCCCTCAGGGGTCTGTTCTTGGCCCTATTCTGTTTATCCTGTACATCGCTGATATTTCCTCCTCAATCACAAATCTTTCTGCCGTTTTCATTCAAGCATATGCTGACGATATTAAGCTCTATACCTCCTATGATTCTACTACCTATGTTAGCCATACAAATCAATTCCAAAGTGCCTTAGATGCCATTTTCTCATGGACTCAATCTAATCAACTGCAACTTTCAGCTCCTAAATGTACCCATCTTCACATTGGTAGTCATTCCCTCTCCCCTTCATACACAATCAATAATATAATTCTTACTCCTGTTAGCCATTCTAGAGATCTCGGAGTACAAGTTGATTCATCCCTCGGTAGATCTCTCTCTGTTGATGATCGTGTACATAAGGCCCAAATTGCTCTTCATATCCTTTTAAAGGCAGTCTCTGTTGATTGTCCAATTATTCTTCTTAAATGTTTTCGTACTTATGTCCTTCCCCATCTTGAATTCGCTTCCCCTTTCTGGAATCCATACCTCTCCAAAGACATTCGTAAATTAGAAAAAGTCCAAGAATTGTTCACTCGTATTCTATTTTATCGTTGTTTCCCTTCTTCCTCATATCCTCTCTCTCTACCTTCATATATCGATCGGTTGCGTGTTTTGAACTTGCGGCCTCTCTCTGAGCGTAGAACACTAAACGATCTTGTCCTGGCGAGACAGATCATGAAAGGGGAAGTTAATATAGACATGTCCTCTATGTATTCATTTAGACCGGTTAGATCTCGAGTCAATACTTTTGCCATTCATATAGAATTTACCCGTGTCTCTTGTCGTTATCATTCTTTCGCTTTAAGAACCAGTAGATTTTTCAAGAAGTTACCCCCTCACATTATTTCTAGTTCTTCCCATAGACAATTCAGATCTCTATTGTTACATTCGAATGTATTAAGTGATCTCATTTCTGTGTAAAGTTTTGTATATTTGCTCTTCCTTTAGCACCTATCCATTCCACCTTGTTGCTTATCTCCATTCTGATCTTTGGTCTTGGTCATCTCAACTATCTACAATAACCGAATCCTCACGGTTCCATGCAGCCTCATCCACTGTTCATTCCATGCAGCTTCGTCCACTGCTCCTTGCTCACGCTCCATGTGCAACCAAGATAATCTACGAGTGGGACCACTGATCAAGTATGGAGATCCTTTTCACCCCCCCCATTCCCCAACCCCGCCATGAGTCACCTTTCATTTATTTCTTTCTTCTAGATAGCGAAGTCAATATCATCACCTATTTATTTTTGTTCATATAATTTTCATGTGTCGTTGCATGCGTGTGCATGTAGATAAAATATATATATATTGATTGATTGATTGATAGATAGATTGATTGATTGGTTGATGGGTTGACTGTTAGGTTGATTGATTGATTGATTGATTGAATGATTGATTGAATGATTGATGGATTGATTTATTGAGTGATTGATCTATTGATTGATTGATTGAGTGATTGATTGATCGATTGATTGATTTATTGATTGATTGATTGATCGATTGATTGATTTATTGATTGACTGATTTATTGATTGATTGATTGATTGCTTCAGAGCAGATTCGCTACCCCGGCCGGCTCCCTGCTGGGGCGATTCGGATTCGTCCTCTTCGGTCAGCACCAGTGGAGCAGGCATGGAGCAGGATGCCTATAGGCATCTGGCGGCTCTACTTGATCCAATCGATATCGATTGATTTTGATTATCGATTGATTTTGATTATCGATTGAGTGTCGTTATCGATTATCATTATCAATTGATTATCATTATCGATTTATTTGCATTATCGATTGATTTTGATTATAGATTTGATTTTCATTATCGATTGATTCTCTTATCTATGGAACACTTATTGATTCTCGATTAGTACTCAACTTTCTCGGTCATAGATTTGTCATATCTTGATTGTGTATGTGATTACAATGTACTTGCTTTTGTACTACTTGTATTTTCAATAGATTATTTATTACGCTACAGTATCCCTTGACCCTGATTGGCACCGTATCTTTCTGCTTCGATGTCTTGCTACCGTATCCGTCTTTCACTTTACTCTCTGTGATTAATTTTTGCATTGTTGTATTTATTGGTAATTACTCGTGTTGTGAGAGAGTTTGTTTTCTGTCTTTACTTATGTAATTTTCTCTTTTTTCCTCGCAAATTGAACACATATTAGAGATAGAGATATGTATTTTTAGCTAATTTAACGTATCCCGATGTATACCCACTGCCCACCGTTTTATCGCAATATTTCTTTTGCTTTTTTTCTGTAAATTTTTAGCATGTGAGTAATTATTATAAAGATTTTTTAAGATGAAAATAAAGCCAAGGTTAGAAATTTAAAAAAAAAACATGTGGACTGCAATGTATAATAAACTCAATACTCGAAAATTAGATGTCAGGCAGATAACCTTTACAGTACGTTTGTTGGACTCGTACCTGCTTCCTCTTCAATGATCTTCCCATTTACAGACACTTTCAAGTAGACGGCCACTGTCGAGTTACTGACAACGCGTGTTATCGATCGTGAAGACGACGAATCTGCCGTATTCTGATAAGCTATACCGTACGTTGATCGCCTAATCATGACTCTTCCACTAATTGATAAAAGGAAATATCGATTAATTTTTTTCGATCTGTTCGCTTTGTATTGCACCAGTCCGTCTGATCAAAATTGAACAATGTCTCAGCAAATATTTAGAAATCACACACAAAATCAAAACTTTCATTCAATTGTACAACACAGTCTATATTATAAATGAATATTTCATAATAAACAAATATGCATGTACATATGAATTATCGGGTCGTAACCATGTGAGCGAAAGACATTTGCGCCACACGTAGAGAACGGACATTTGCGCCAGTTACCAATTTCGCCGAGCTACATTTGCGCCGAGGGACATTTGCGCCAAGGTACATTTGCGCCAGTACCAAATGCGCCGGAACCAAATGCGCCGATGGACATTTGCGCCGATGTACATTTGCGCCAGTACCAAATGCGCCGGAACCAAATGCGCCGAGGGACATTTGCGCCGGAACCAAATGCGCCGAGGGACATTTGCGCCGAGGTACATTTGCGCCAGTACCAAATGCGCCGGAACCAAATGCGCCGATGGACATTTGCGCCGAGGTACATTTGCGCCAGTACCAAATGCGCCGAGGGACATTTGCGCCGGAAGCAAATGCGCCGAGGGACATTTGCGCCGGAACCAAATGCGCCGAGGGACATTTGCGCCGAACTACATTAGCACTAGAATCCAATACGACTCCCTGTCTTTTATTTTATTTTCTTGTCTCATCATTTTTGTTGCAATTGCTTCAAAGCTGTGATCTATATATTACGGTGTTTCCATCCACCTTTCCAGTATATTATGTTTACTTCCCCAAATATCGCAATTTTTTATTTGTCTAACAAGGGGATGGTCGCAACTGGTCCTGGCCATATGAGATGGCAATAACATGACTAGGATCAGTTTTCGATGCTGATTACGAGTCCGTATTCAGAAAATGCCTAATCGGCCTCTTTTCCGAGAAAATCGGTACTGAAAATTGGCTTATTAATTCGAAAATTCGTGTTTTTTTTTCTTCGAAAATGGCATCGGAAAGATCCGGCAATGTAAGGTAAACTATTGCGAGAGTTTATAGATGAGTTCACCAGCCCACCCGGACGGTTTGCGCAGGAAACCACACGAATTTCCGAACTAAAATATCGATTTCCTCGAAAATCAGGTCGATTAGGCACTTTCTGAAAACGGATTCGTAATCAGCATCGAAACTGATCCTAGTCATGTTGTTGCCATCTCATATGGCCAGGACCAGTTGCGACCATCCCCTTGTAAGAAACGATAAATATATATTATTAATATTTCACAAGGCTTCAACAAGTTTCAACTTTAGTTTAGCTTTTCGATAGACCTTCAAGGTGTTGGATATAACTTCTACCCATCAAGGTGTTGGATAGAACTTCCACCATTAGCAACTGCCATTAATCTTTTTTCTCTATTAGCCTTTTGAATAGATCCTTCTTTCTTATATTGGTATAACAGTAGGTTTTGAGCTGTTGCTTGTTCAAACAAAAGTTCAACAGATTCGGCATGCTTGAGCAGACCTTCGGCTAGGCGTGTTGATAGAGAGTGGCTCGCAATATACGGTGCACCAAGTGCCGTACAAAATATCATGGACTATTTTTTAATCAAAAAGAAAACTATACATCGCACACAGATGGGCGTATTGACCTGTATTTTAAAATGATTTTAAATTTTAAAAGAAATTTTAAAATTCCGGCGCAAATATCCCTCGGCGCAAATGTACTTCGGCGCAAATGTCCCCCGGCGCATTTGGTTCTGGCGCAAATGTCCCTCGGCGCATTTGGTTCCGGCGCAAATGTCCCTCGGCGCATTTGGTTCTGGCGCAAATGTCCCTCGGCGCATTTGGTTCCGGCGCAAATGTCCCTCGGCGCATTTGGTTCTGGCGCAAATGTCCCTCGGCGCATTTGGTTCTGGCGCAAATGTCCCTCGGCGCATTTGGAACTGGCGCAAGTATACCTCGGCGCATTTGGGACCGGCGCAATTGATGCATTCGGCGCAAATGTCTTTCGCTCACATGGTTACGACCCGAATTATCTTGCACCTTGTCAGTCTGTCATCAATCTCATATGCACATGAATCGATTTATTACAGGATAGTAGATAGTAATTCATAAAGATCAATGCGTATTTGTATAATATAAGACAGATGGCGAGTAGTTTTGTCACGGTTGAGAAGAGTGAGGAGTATGGATACAGACGATGCTGATGACGTCATTAGACAGTAGATGATCGCTCGTGGATGCCTTCCAGCAGGCGGGTCAGGGCAGTTCATCTATAATACAGTAATCAATCAATCAATAAAATACCCATAGATGTCTACAGTAATCCCTACCGTTTCTCCGTCTCATACGGATCTGCATTTGGGTTGGGGCATGTTACGGGTACGGTGCTTCCCCGTTCTTCCTGATCCCTCTTCTCATCATCATACCATGCAAGTACACTTCTGAAATGTCGACAAAAATAAATAATTGATAATTAAGCTAGAAGAAGTCAGATGTATAATAGTAAGAATAAGACACATCCCCGAACTTTCTACAACGTACAATAAATCATACAAACCGCTGATAATAAAACATGCCTGAGCAGCACTACAAAGAGGGAAAATTTAATGAACTTTCGGTGATGGCAGGCATATATTAGCTCGTAACCATCGCTACAGTAACCCCTACCATACCCATAGATTACATTAATCCTAATACTATGTTTACCAAAGACAATCAATATGCAGTGTTCTCAATTGAGAATATTAAATATGAGAACATTAATCCAGCAGCACGTAACTATCGCTACAGTAACCCCTACCGTACCCCTTGTTTCCATTAATCTCAATACTACAATTGCCATAGACGAACGGCATTACTGTATTCCAATAGAGATCATACATTGCCATACCCTCGCAGTGTGAGGATTGACGCACTATATAAGGCCCATTTTAGGCCACTTGATAAAAAAAAGGAAGTTAAAAAGGACGATTTTTTTAAGCGAAAATGACGAATTTTGTAAATCAACCCACCCTATTTCGAGAATTGACCCATTATATAAAAATAAACGGCGAAGGTACCGACAATGTATGAATAGAGATTATAGCAAGGTCAATGACTACTACAATATCCATAATCGATATTGTTCTATCCAAAATCAATCAATAATTATTACGATCAATCGATGAGTGGTTGTTTGCATGAGCTGATTGGACCACACAGCGAAAACACTCGACGGAGAGCGATAATGCATCTGAATCAATCGAAAATTACAACCCAAACATGGCTCATGACCGATCATAATTTGTTTTCTGAGCACGATTATTATTATTCCAAATCACGTATTATATTACAGTATACAATAGATACAGGACATCAATAACTGTGCATGAAGTCTCTCTTGAAAACATCCACATATTCCAAGATTCAGGCGTAATTTAAATAATTAAATAAATACCTTGGCCGATGGTAGGTCATGACCATTCTTGTTGAGCGAATTGAAGAGGCCCTACTTGCTATTACACATCGAAGGTGGACTAAAAAAGAGAAGATACCAATGATTATAATGGCAGTATGACATTTTGGAACTGCCGTTGTGGAATGAGGACATTTTGGAACCGTACAAATAGGAACGATGCCGAATTAGAACGAGACACTTTGGAACTAGACATCTTGGAACTCTCCCGTTTTGGAACTCTCCCATTTTGGAACTCTCCCATTTTGGAACTGGGACATTTTGGAACTCGGCCGTTTTGGAACCGGGACATTTTGGAACTCGGCCGTTTTGGAACCGGGACATTTTGGAACTCGGCCGTTTTGGAACCGGGACATTTTGGAACCGGGACATTTTGGAACCGAGACATTTTGGTATTCCCCGTTTTGCTTTTTCGTTCTTTTTCTTCTTTTTCTTTAAAACATCACAAAGGTTACGCGAATATTTTCGTGAACAACTGTGGAAACAGAAAGATGGCAAAAAATATTCTGCATACCGTGTACTAAATCTTTTTATCTAACTGCGCGTATTGATTGACCGAATCACAAATAAATCACTGCTTGAAGTTCAAGCAAAGGCACGCTTTTTTAAAATTTTAAGTTTAGGCAACAGATATCGAACCCGCTACAATCTATTATCAAATCAGCGGTTTTTCCACTACAATAAGGGGTGGGCAAGAATGCTCTGAAATTTTTGCATATCACTTGTACTAGAGGTTTGCATAAACATTCGCGAGTCTCCATATTCAATCAATTCAAGCCAAATCCTTGTTTATATTTACATTCTCTGGGCTGTACAACAATACCGTAGAATATAGCGTCTTACTACAACTTATGTTTAATTCGTTAATTTTACTTGTTGTAACATCTTTATGATGTATGATAAATAAATAAATAAATAAACTTTACTTCAAAGGACAAGCAAACCAAACTACCTTTTTAGCTAGAAGAAATAACGTATGTGGGCTTTAACATAGTCAACATATTAATAGGTCAATCTTCGCAGTGACTTGAACGTTTTTCAGAAATAAAGTATATTTAGGAGAGAAAAATCCGGAACGCCCAAAAAAGTGCGGAATGACGCTACATTTTGCAAATAAATGTAGAATGAACAAAAAGAACTTTGACGCGATTCATGACCAAACTAAATTCCACGGTTTTGTTATCACGGCTACAGGAGATGCCCATATTTACTGGGATTTAGCTTTAATCCCATTCCGGGGACTTTCGGATGACTTTTCAGTATGTCTAGCAATTAAACACGCAAGAAATATTTTTAAACGATACTATACACTCAGTGGAAAAAACTCATGAAAACCTGAGAATTATGCAAATAATGAGTGCATTCAAAAAAGTTTAGAAAATTGGATCCATGGGTATGTTAAAGAGTGAAAAAAAGTGTATCAATCACTTGATAAAAAATTAAAAACGGGGAGTACCAAAATGTCCCGGTTCCAAAATGGCCAAGTTCCAAAACGGCCGAGTTCCAAAATGTCCCGGTTCCAAAACGGCCGAGTTCCAAAATGTCCCGGTTCCAAAATGGTCGAGTTCCAAAACGTCCGGGTTCCAAAATGTCCCGGTTCCAAAACGGCCGAGTTCCAAAATGTCCCGGTTCCAAAACGTCCGAGTTCCAAAACGTCCGGGTTCCAAAATGTCCCGGTTCCAAAATGGGGTAGTTCCAAAATGTCTGATTCTATAACGGCACGGTTCCTATTCGACATACTTCCAAAATGTCTTGTTCCTATTCGCCCAGTTCCAAAACGTCCTCGTTCCACAACGGCAGTTCCAAAATGTCATACTGCCATTATAATAACTAATTAGAAATATGTACTAACAGGCCAACAAAGGATTACACGCTACCACCGATCCAAAAATCAATGCAGATTAAAAGAGTAATGATCAATCGATATAGTATAAGCTTAACTACCGTACCAATGAGACAATCGATAATCCTCTTGTCCATTCTTTCCATTTAGGATCCATCGCTCTTTCGTATAGTTCACAGTGATCACACGAGTGTGCGTCATATCTGAAGAAATACAAAAGCAATAAGTCTACATCTTTAAAGCTTTAGTATAGGTGACACAAATCAATAAAGATCGTATTGCATAAAGTCAATCAATAACTGAATCTACATACAATTTCGTTTATTCTCATTTTGATGGTTTTAACTTAATCTTGTATATAATTCTAAATCCTTTATTCCCTACAACGCACACAGAGAAATGTGTGTTTCTGGGAGCACACGTTCGTGTCTCCCCAGGGCACATTGAATCACCCGGGTGTTCGTATGAACACACAAAATGAGTGCTTTTAAAAGCACACGCGGCGCGCTGTATTTAACACTCAAATGGGTATTAAACGCACCACCTCCACTCCCCCCCCCCCCAGCTAGCTCCGCCCCCTTTTATTTAGCCTCCATTCAGTTCAGTTTCATTGTAATAGTAATTGTAACCACTAATACATTGCAAATACTTTATTTGATACTTATTAGTACAAAAAATCAGAACACCACACGACATCACAGGCTAAAATATGCATGATAATTCACAGGAAAAATATAACATGGTGAAAAATAATTGAATGAAGAACGATGAAGCTTCTTTCGATATATCCACACGTTGGATCCTACAAACTGTCAAAGATTATGCACAATAAGTAATGCAAATTACATACCTTGACTGAATCCAAAACATGATAAAATCGAAATAATAAATGTGAATCATCTTCTTCAATTATATGTCTCAGTCCATATTATACATTCATTATGAATTCTAAAAATAGTGATAATGAATTCTATAACAGTGCAACGCACTTACCTTAATCGGTGTGTTCTCATTTTTTTATTCCAATCAAGAATAATACAAATATAGATCGAAAGTATTGTGGACCTAAACATAATCATGAGTAGCTTTCCATTAAAGAAAATCGGAGAAAACTCCTCATTTTGCGCACTCTCTCGACACTTTTCTTTTCTTTTAGCGAATTTACTCATATTGCACACCACATTATTCATATTACAATTTCACAAAAAAAGGACTCTGCCTCCACTCTGAACATACAACTGAATATCTACTGTTGATCTACCATCAACTCAGAAAGAAAATGGTTGGATTTCCCTCGTTCTGTCCATTATCACTAACTTTATTTGCCATTACAAACGGATTCGAAGTATTAGCTCACCTTTCGCATAAATCAACAAATAAATATCAAGTACCGTACCCTCGATGGAGAATGAAGAATACTAATCGATATGGGGTAGAAGCTGGACATACAGCCACCACGCACGAGAGGCACTTCGGGCGAGGAACTGCCTGGAAAATTGCGCTGTTACAAAAAGAAAATTAGAGAAAACTCCATATTTTAAACTCTCGGTTTTTTCTTTTCGCTAATTTACTACTCAAACTATACATTGGTGTATTATGTAGTTTGCAACTACTCTAACGGAAATGAAAGTAGAATCACAACTAAAATAGCGGCATCCTCTCGTGAAACGATAAACATACATTGCCATACCCTCGCAATGCGACGATTGATCATATAAGGCATCATATAAGGCCCATTTTAGGCCACTTGATGCGAAAGGAACAGACATTGAGACAAAATAAAGATACCCACACGCATTTGAAGGGTCTGGGATATTGATAGACCATCACTGGAAAGGAAGCTAAAAATGCCGATTTTGAGCAAAAACAACGTTTTTTTGCGAATCAACCCACCCTATTTCGAGAATCAACCCACTTTATAAAAATAAACGGCGAAGGTACTGAAAATGTATGAACAACGAACCGCTAAGCGCAACTAGAATAATGTGAATGGGCGACGAAAAGACGAAAAGTTAGTTCGCGATCAATCAATCGCGTCCTACTGTACCTGCTTGACGAACTTTTCCAGGGCAAGCTCTCCCTGAGAAACGAGCAGAATGTGCTTGACCGAGTGCTCGTGACGTTGGATGTCCGCGTCCCAGACCTGGATAGGTAATCGATATTAAGAGACACAGATCAATCACTAAATAGGGCCGAAACTATAAATCAATCGATAATTACAAAGTGCGCTATCAATCAATAATGTCAATTAATAATATCACCATCAATTGATAATGAGGTTCTTGACAAGACAGACTACCGTACCTGTCCGAGCGTGAGCTCCCGCAGGTTCCAGTTCACCCGCAGCTCCTTCATCCTTGAGCGCCTCCGAATTGAGCCTCACCACGAGAATGTTCATCTAGAATAAGGAATCAATCAATAATCCTGCCCAAAACTACCGTAATCAGCAGTCACCCTACAGTAGTACCGTACCTTCGAATAGTTGGGCATCATCTGCATGGTGTGCTTGGCATGACTCTTGTAGTTCTTGTACTTGACGGGCAGATGCTTCAGCTGGTTCACCTAGGAGAAATTGATCTTTTATCTTTATGCATGATCTTTGATCTCACCAGTTCATCCAGAGTCTGTCTGAGCTTTCTCGGTTGCACACTCAACCACGTCTGGCGACAGTGCCTGCAAGATTCGTGTTTCAATGTGGTGCTAACAATAAGGAACCGAACAATCTAAAAAGATGAATTGGTAATAACAATTTAAATAAAAAATCTAATTGATTAATTTAATTTAACCGAATGATTCGAAGGTAATGTGTTGTTTCATTAAACTTTCAATAACAACGATACTTATTTCCCTTTTCCCACATCAACACAAATATATAATACTTGGCACATACTTCGTGGTGGTACAAAATTTCACGGTCGAACATTTCCGGCTTTTCAATCAATATTTTTATGGGATACTCTGCCTTTAAATAACTATATAACTAACTTTTAAGAAGTCTGGCTCATCCTCCTCCGACCAATTCGATCTCGATATCCTCCCTGGAGCCCTCATCTGTAATAAGTCAATCAATAAAATATATAATCGATAAATATTTCAATCAATCATTGATCAGTAACTCAGTCAATCAATATTCTTTAAATCAATCAATCAATAAATAAACCATATCATCATGATTCCTGAGTACTCCCAGTTCCTCATAGAAATCGACATATTATGAGACAAATCGGCATATCCATATGCCAAACATAAATAAAATCTATGGAATAGATCAATCAAAAACTAACTCTCACATGACAATGGGTGAAGCCACACTGGCGGATAGTCCATGATTCATCTTCCAGTCCTATACCGTCAGGAGGAAGGGAGGAATCGCGAGGGTCCTATATTATTATATAATGTACATTTATAATTATCTCTATTTCATTTCCTTCATAATGAAACAATAGATCGAAAACTACGTTTCAAACTAAGCCTGGTCGTATTTTGGGATCTTTTTTCTTTCTTAAAAACATGACGGCATTATGAAAATCTGCAACCTAGACATACGTGAGCAAGCTTTGCCACAGGAAATTAAAATCGGGAGGGTGGGACGCAACAATTTCATCTTTGAGTGAATTTTGTCTAATTCATTTTAATTTTGAGCGAATTTTGCCTAGGTCGTGTGCCAAAACCGGGTGGTTCTTGCCTCTAGCGGCAATGCCGCCCACGTATGAACATAGATATTCTACCTATGCATGGAACTGCAACAGATATTGAACTCTTATTGATATGTATGTGAGTTACCAACTCACTTCTAGAGCAACATACAACGAATGAATAACTAGTTGAGCATACCTCTACTATTTCCTGATAGACATCCTTCATCGACAGAGATATCTTTCCTCCCTCCATCTTGGTGATCGAGGCTCGAGCAGTCCTGAAAATAAAGGTAAAGTTAAAAGGTACATCTAAATCCCGTTATTGAAGGTAGATAAAGTTATGTAGGAGACCACTGTTTTCGCACTGAAGAGAAAGCTGCGTTAGAAAAAGACTAGCAAAGGAGGGTAACGGGAAAAGAAGGGGAAGGATGCTTGAGGAAACGAAAATGCGACAGAACAAGAAAACTAGTAAAGCAATCAAAAAGACTGCGGTATACGGATAAGTACGACAACCCATTGGTAAAATATAATGCATGCGTTGCTCAAAATCGGTTCCAGTTCTCGGAAAAGCATAACTATATCAGAAATAAAAAATATAAGGAAAAAAAGGATTCGAAGTAACTGTGCACAAAGCACGTCAGCTAAGCGACGTATCTAACGCGCCAAGGAAAACTGCTTGCGCGTTCCGCGAACAACACCTTTTTGAGTGCTCTACAGTATACTCATAAAAGTGTTCAGAAGTGAACACGATGACTGTTATTTTTAACACCCCCCGTGTCGTAAATCAATTTACAGCTTTTCAATTTACAGCTTTTTCTCTGTGTGCGGCCCATAAAGAAGTAATAAATCAATAATAACATATGTAATCCTGCTTATTGCATCTTAGTAACTGGGCCGTTGTTGATCAAGTGACCAAATTGTACCATCATGGAGAATGTTGACAGTTTCTTCAGATAATCGTAACTCACCGATTCATGAGCAAAGCGACGAAGTCAGATTGGATTCAGAAAATGTGTGCCTACGATACGGAAACAAATTATTGATTGATAAACGAATTCGAAACAGCTAGACTAACATTCCCTATCTATCCAGCCAACTTGCTAGATGTAACTGACATGTGAGGTCGAAACCTCGTACACAAAACGTTCAAATAGATCGATAATGTGTCTCACCTTCAGGGATTGATATTGAAGCTAGAATATCCTCTTCACTGAAGTTCAGATGAGTTTTTGTTCTGTACAGACATCATTTGATCATCTACTTCACGCATGCTCATGTGACCACGGAACAAGGCAGAGACAGTCAGATATCTTCCGTGACTAGGATCACAGGTAGCCATCGTGTTCTTGGCATCGAACATCTACAAAAACACTTGCTATTGATTGATAGAAATAATAATAAGACTAATAGCACGTCACAAAGGACCAACCGGTTATATGAACACGAGAGGGCGATAAAGAAAACTTTTAATCTTAGCTCAATACAACATATGTACAATACAACATATACTATATAGCAATTAATTGAATAAGCGGATACAGCTCGCGCTGCAGTACTAAGACTAATAATAAGAATTTTGCTTTTACCTGATGAGTAAAGTCTCCGACAGTAAGTGCATTGCAGGCATAGGCCTCATTAGCAGAAAGAAGAGCGAATCCTGAAAAGAAGAAATGAAGATGAGGGAGTGAGAAGATTGCGCTAGAGAAACGAGTCGTTTTTCAGTCCTGCTAAGCAGTTCCACACAAAACAAAGAGAATATGAAATTCACAAGCTTGCAAATGTTTCTTATTTAACGCATTTTAAAAGTAAGGTGCTTGAATGAATTTAAGAAACATCAAAACATGAAATGAAGTTGAACGGGAACGAAGAAGAATTCAATCAATGCTTAAAATACGAATACAGTATACCATTTTACATTGTGATGTGCATGATGATGATTTACGGGAATGGTTTTCATACACTAAAACAGTGAAAACTTAATTTTTGCTGTTTTCTTCTTTTTCCTTCTTTTGATGTTGATATTTTTATGCGTTATTGCCGATCGAATACGTTATGTTTCAGGTTCAGCGGTTGTTGCAACGCCTGAAATGACGTGCGCTGAATCTGAAGACACGCCGACGTGTTCGTGCAACCAGCTCCTCCTGCTTTTGTGAGTTTCTTATACTATTTATTTCAAGTTGTCACTGTAGATGAAGAGAGGGCCATTTCTTAAGCCTCTTTCTTCATAGAGACCGCAACCATTCACTCATTTTCTTTAAATTACCACGAGAAATCGATTTTTGATATAGTTAAATGTAATATGCGTGATATAATCTTTCATTCCAATCGTCAATTTGCGTTTAATTAGTGACTCATAGATCCAATCTAGCATTTCATTCTGCGTATACTTTGATTACTCCATCGGTTGGATCGTTCTCGTTGAACCAATTTCATTATGTTCTTTTCCAGGACTGCACAACGTTCTGAAAGGACGGTCAACTGGCAGTGGCCGCCAATCGAACATGTGCAACGACGACACCTCACGTATCTTCGTTCTCCAGCACGAGGTTAGTTAAGGCAATAAGCTGGATGAGTATTGATTGCTAATGTTTTGTTCAAAAGGCATGAAAATTCGCATTCTATTTCCTTCTTTTAGTTTCGTCACTTTTGATCATCACTGTCGTTCTGTTTTGATTTGGAACTGTAGTTCATACCCTTTCATTCTAACTTGCTACTTCTCTAAACTTTTGTGCGTTCAGGTGTGAGTCTCTTGATGTTCACGACATGAACAACCGGCACAGACGCCCCTCGCTCCCCTCGACGTGGATGCTAAATGTAGTGAGGTTAGTTGATGCACTGAATGCAACACGTTAGGGCACACCTGCGATTATCGATTGTGCAAATATCATGCAGATTGGTCTATGCTAATATGCTTGTTTTTTTAAAAAAATTCTCGTTTACTTTCTAATCATCAATTGTTTTAGGTGCGTTCGCCTCTTCCGCCGTGTCTGCTCGCACTTGTTCCACCGCACAGTGAGCCCGTGGACAAGAGTTTGCCCTCCACCACCCGACATCCCTCCCGTCGATGACTTCTGTAGTTGTGAGAATTTAAATTTTTCCTCTGTCAATGTAGATGCAGGCCTTAAATACATGATTTTGTAAATTGTTTTCGAGTATTGGTTATAATTATCGATTTTAAGAGTACCATCTCCAAATCTCGCTCGCCTGCCGGACAAGGACTGCTTCATCTCCAGCTGTTCAACGGCGTGTGCACTCCAGTAGTTGAGAAGAAGAAGCTTTCTTATTTTTTTGTGCATAAAGACTATGGGGGTGTTGTTGTTCGCTACGGTTTCTGGGGAATTCCGTAGTGAGGATTTATTCTCGCCGCGGAATTCATAGAGGGAATGGTATTTTAACTGTGTCCATCCCCGCGTAGTTTAGTGGGCGGAGCCGGAATTACTATAAATAAGCAAATAAAAAAAATTTTCGGGATACGGAAGTGGGTATATGTAGGTCGTTTGATATGTACACAAATAGGGACACATGGCCTAGTGGATAAGAGGTCGGACGCTCAATCCGATCGGTTGGTCGGCTTGAAAGTTCGATACCCAGAGGAGGAAAGACAAGGTAAATACATCCCAAATGAACTGTTATCATTTTTGCTACTTTTCCGGCTACAAAAAAAATCGACAGAGATATGTAACACAGATCAAAATTCATACTACACAGAGCGTTTTACATGTTTCAGCAGATTAAGGGTCGACTGTGTCACCGCACTTTGGCTTTGATTGCGTTGAAATACGCATCGTAAATGAATGTGATCAAAGATTAAAGTGTACACGTGGTATTCTTCGCGGCCCATGTCGTCATCCTTGCGAGTACAACCATTCAACAGTCAATAGTGATTTAATTCCATTTCCATTTAGTAGAGGCCTCTAAAAATAGAGGCCCGAAAGGAAAAAATAGGCACATATTAAAGGTAATCGTGATTATTACTGTACTTCATCCACGACTCTTTACTTGATTGAAACATATTATATATTGATACAAAAATGAATGTTTTAGTCACATTCAATGTTTCCATAGAGATTTATTGTTAGAAATCACAGATAAAAAAGGAGATTAATTTATTCAATTGTACTTTTTTTTTAAATTTTATTATTTACAAATATAGGTTTGCATGCACATATGAATTATCTTGCACCTTGTCAGCCTGTCATCAATCTCATGTGCACATGAATCGATTTATTACAGGATAGTAGATAGTAATTCATAAAGATCAATGCGGATAATCTTCTGTCTTCATGATAATTATCGTGGCAATGTCTGAGCCTAATCAGACAAGTTCTGATAATTTAATAATGACAAAACTCATAACTATTTTCTACCTCCTTTCACCAACTATAACTTTTCTCGAAGTACTCGAAATTTCGCGAAACGATAGTATCCTGTCATCTACTATATATAGAAGACATCTGGCTGTCAAACAGAATAGAAATTATCCTGAGCAGGTACTTCCTGTTCCTCGAAAAATGAGAAAAATAAATTTTCGAAATTTCTTAAAATTAAACCGATCGGGCTCATACTCGGCCAGGTTTTGTGTCACACATGAAATATTACCTCTGCCACGTTTGGAGCCTACGGCTTCTCTGAACACAAAGTTATGACATTTTAGCCCAAATTCAAGGGTGTCGAAAATCTCGATTACCATAGGGTATTTTACTCCTCAGTAAATGTTGTTCGTACACTGTTAAGAACAAGTCTCAGAAAAATCCAGCTGAGGAAATAATTATCGCTGAGTAAGTACAGAGTGGTTCCAGGATCGCTACACAATAATACGCCGACGAATCATAACAACGGGAGTAGGATATTATGCCCACTAGTACTATAGTATCCTGTCAAAAGATGAGCCCGATTGCTCATCTGACATTGAGTCAAAAGTTATAACATTGCAAAGTTTTTGCTGAATACTTTTGGCAGTTACTGTACATAGTACAATAGTGAAATGAACGTTACCTCAGCGATGAAAACAGAGGGGGGGGGAGGCTAATGTTCGATGATTTTAAGCAATTTTTGGTTTTATTGTTAGTGTTTAGACGTTAGACGAGATCGAAAACAGTGTTGTGGATACAACTGATGATAATTGATAATATGAGCTACGGATTCGCTAATTGCAAGTTGAATTATCCCAGCATTTTCGGCTTAAAGTGTTCGAAACGAATAGCCGCGTATCAATAACATTCATTCAAAGCCACTAAAATGGTTGTTGAGACTACGATCTTCAAGTCTTTTATCAATTCTAAACTGTGTATCACTTTGTGGGGAAACTCTGTGAAATAAATATATATAGGATAGAATTTTACATAAATACTTGGAGTGATACATATTTGAGGTGTACGGTATAATTATTCCTTCGTATTTCAGGTGTTTTACGTCACTTGAATATCGTTTTTATACAGTAAAATCTTCATACCGGTGAAGGAAGTGTTTGCACGGCTACCGTATGACGGTCTTCCCGAAGAACCGTAACCTATAACATGAACATCATAAATATCACAGAGTGTGATGATAATGCCTCCGTTGTCTACTAATTAATGTCGATCAATACATATCCTTGATTTTCGTAACAGGGATGAAACGAAATATGAACGATTAAAGACCAAAGATCATTGCACACCTGGAGAGATGGCTTCTGTACATTGACAGGTCCTAGTTTATCCACATCGACCAACAATTCCACATCCTCGTCCATAGGAGCGGCAACCTGACAAAGGATTCCATTTATTGCCAACGTCTAGTGAGCTAGCTGACAAGGGAACTATCTCAGCTCGCGGAAAGCAAACTGGATGAAAATTTTCATAGACATAGCCGAACGTGTTACAAAATCATTGGAGAAGTCCAAAAATTCTGGCGTGCAATAGCCGAGCCAGAAAATGGATCCAAAGTTTCGTCACATTTGCAGAAACTCCGCCTGTAAACGATTTTTCGAGCATGTTTTGTTCCCTGACTGAAGATAACAAGTGAAGCGGTGGTATAGTGGCCAGTATCTTGGGTATCTTACAAGGGAACTCTCTCAACTTAATGTGGCCATATGACATGGGAATAATTTACCTGAATCAGTTTTCGATGTTGATTACGAATCCGTTATCAAACGTTGCCCAATCGATCTGAGATTCGAGAAAATCGATCTTGAAATTCGACTATTTGATTCGAAAATTCACAACTTACCTACAATATCCACTAAATTACAGCAGGAGGTGTTTGGATTATTGATGTATGAGTTTATGAACGCATTGGGATGGTTTATATGTGAAGTTTCACGAATTTCCGAATAAACTAGCGAATTTGAATATCGATTTTCTCGAATCTCAGCTCGATTGGGCAACGTTTGAAAACGGATTCGTAATCAGCGTCGAAAACTGATTCAGGTAAATTATTCCCATGTCATATGGCCACATTAAGTTGGGATAGTTCCCTTGTTAGCGAAAAATCGTTTACAAGCTGAGTTTCAGCAAATGTGTCCAAACTTTGGACCCATTTTCTGGCTCGGCTATTGCACGCCAGAATTTTTGGACTTCTCCAATGATCGGGTTCATACTCGTTCAGGTTTTGTATCACTCATGGGATATTACCTCTGCCAAATTTCGAGCCTCCAGCTTCCCTGAACACAGAGTTATGACATTTTGTGCAATTTCTAAAATTTTTTTTTCAGATTTTTTGAAATACAGAAAGTGCCTACTAAAACTAATTTACGTTCTGTTTAACATCCAGATGTCTTCTATATATAGTAAGCGATAGTTTACTTGTATTTCATAAAATTTCGAGTTCTTCGAGAGAAGTTATAATTAGAGAAAGGAGGTCGAAAATTGTTTGTTTTTTTTTTCATATTTTCTTTCGAAATTCTCCGACTTTGACCGAGTAGACTGAGACTTTGCCATTGCTATTACCATGAATACAAAAGATGATATCAATAAAGTTATGACATTTTGAGTGATACAAAACCCGGGTGTCGGAAATTTCGATTTTTTCACAGAAATGAATTAGCTCGAATGGATAGCACAGCGCATTCTACTCACCAGTCAATGTTTTTGTACACTGCTAACAACAAACCTCACAAGGGAAGTGTAAAAAATATCTTTTAGACCTATGGATGGGAGTATTTTTCCTCGATAGATATAGGCAATGTAAGGTCGGAACCAAAAAATCAGAACTTGGCATGCACTTTTATATAAATAATTATATTTTGTACATTCAAACGAACTGCTTACAGGCTATGTAGGCGATGAAATAAGACTCCCCTGATAAAGCACTTGAAAGATCATTGAGAACATAGCTGCGTGGTGTAGTGGTAGCGTGTTCTCCTCTTGATCGCTATGTTGGTGGCTCGAATACGCCTATGGAGGTTTTTCTTTTGCTGATTTTTAAACGTTTCGGACTTGTAATTTTGATCAGGAAAAAATAAAATCTTTTTCACAGTTTTTATGTAGCCATAATTATATGCTATGATCAATATTCTGCTAGAACTCTCCGTTAATCCATCACTTCATCAACTCTTTTATTGCTATTGTGCCAGTCAACTTTGCCGACGATCCTCGCAACGTCGAATTTATGCATACTCCACTGTATCAATTCCCTCTTTACTCTTCCTGACTGTAGCAGAAGGCGTGATCAATTGATCTCTCACCTTCCCCCCCATCCCCATCCCTATCCACCTCTCTTTTAATAATTTTATTCTCTCACTTATTTTTCTTGCACTCGAACACTTTGTACTTGTTGAAACACCTTTGCGGTGTACGATAAATAAAATAAAAATAAATAAATTCATCAATAATCGTTAAAGGGAGAGTAACCTCACCCAATGGTCTCTTCGACGCGCAATGCTCTCTCGTTGTTAGAGAACAGAGAAATAGTGTGCGCAATGAAGAGAACATTGAGTGAGGTTGCGCTTCCTTTAAACGTAGCGGCCGAAACACCATAGGACACAATATTAGCTAACTTATATAGTTATTAAATTGTTACATTTAAAGTGCATGCAAACCTGTACTTGTACATCTATTAAAAATATTAATTTTATTGTGTTAGGTACCTACCCTATTCCCTTATGTATATTGACCATGTCTATACATCTCTATTGATCATACCTATTCCTCATACTATTGATTAGAGTATTTCGTCATCTGAGATTGTTTACGTGTCAGATCAGACTACATTCTCTCTCTGATCTACCCACTCTCTCGTCACTCTATCTCTCGTGTCTGGCGTCCACTTATCGAGAGATTCCCAATCAATCTAGAGTCATTCAGTCTTTTCCCTATCCTTTTACTAGCTCTTACTCTTTGCTAATAATGGTTGTAGACCAACACTGCCAATTCCACGCACATACACAAAATGACTTAACTTGTTTCTGTTTTTGTCAACGCATAATTATGTCCATTATTTCCATATTCCAGATCGATGATCTGTGACAGTGTGGAGGCGTCGGTGGAGGCGGCGCAGCAACACACCAATCAGCTCGTGCTGCCGTCTGCGCGCAAGCAGCACATCAAGGTCGGTTATTGATCTTTGATCTTTGATCTTTGGTCTTTGATCTCTCATATTCACTTTTCATTCTCTCGATCCGGACGCAACATATGACCCCGACGAGCTTCCCCACAATACGAGCGCGGTCAAAGGACAACCGCAGCAAGGTTAGAATACTATTCTCAGGTATTGGTATTCGGGGGAGGGGGGTAGTGTAACTTGGCTCGCGCTATTACTAGCTCTATTTTTCAAGACGTTATAGACATTCCATTGATTCCTCCAGTTGCTCGGTTATCGCATCATTGCTCATCTGAAAGGCACACCCAATTTTATTTACTCCCCTCATTGACAATTATCTCGTAGATAAGGAACGCGAGAGAGTGTGGCCAGAGCGGAGATATGAGAAATGAATCTGAATTTGAATTTGAATTCTTTGCACCCCTCTCGCTGGTATTGCTGACGGATCTCGAGGCCACGCTGCGCAAGCATCAGCCACGATCGCTGAATCTGAACACCACACTGTTGACAGAACGGAGGCTTGTGATCAGAAGTGTGGGGAGCTGAGAGGGCATTTGTTATAGGCAAACAACATGTGGCTGTAAAGTGGTCATTGTCACTTTCATTGTCACTCTCAGTGCTCATTGTCAATGTTACTCACTGTCATTGTCATCGTCATCGTCAATGTTGTTCATTTCAGTGGCCGTCGCACCGATCGAGATTGTGACCAACGTCTCACAGGCGCAGGTGGAGATGGCGATGATCAACCACCGAAGGCCACCGTTCATGAATTCCATAACATTGTGATCTTTGATCTTTGATCCCTTCCGAGTGGTGATGTTTGATCTCTGATCTTTGATCTCTCTCTGGTTTGCAGTCGTGAGCGTCAGATGCGCTTTATCACCTCGAAGCGAGCCGAGTCGGAGTCGCTGCTGTCTAAGACGACCAATGGTGGTGGCGGAGCCACGAAGAATCTCCTCGCATCGCTGAGAATTATTGATTGATCTTTGATCTATATTTTGTAGTTTGATCATTGCTCGTATCAGGTCCTCGATATTCCCGTCGGAGCTCCTGCGCCCAAGTCTCGTCAGTCGCTCGCCACCAAGGATCTAGAGTACGGTTTTATTATTATTGTTGCTGTTATTATTATTGTTATTATTATATTGTACAGGTACAACTTGTGCTTCCCTTCGCCGACCCTCGGACGCGGCATTCGAAAAGGCTCCGCGATGCGCAATTCGTCCTTCTTCAACAGTCGCGTGGCAGCAACAGGTAATAACAATAATATTATTATCATTATTAAATACTTGTTACTACCATTGTCTTATCCATTTTAAGTATTGCCTGAAACACGAAACTTGCGCGTTTGTGAATTGTTGAACCAGCCAGAATCGAGTTTCACCAGCCCTATTATTGTTGTTGTTTAACTACTATCATTCGATCCTTGTTCCGTTACTCTAGTAATATAATACTTATATGATATGGTCAATATTCTGCTAGAACTCTTCGTTAATCCATCACTTCATCAACTCTTTTATCGCTATTGTGCCAGTCAACTTTGCCGACGATCCTCGTAACGTCGAATTTATGCATACTCCACTGTATCAATTCATCAATAATCGTTAAACGTAGCGGCCGAAACACCATAGGACACAATATTAGCTAACTTATATAGTCATAAAAATGTTACATTTAAAGTGCATGCAAACCTGTACTTGTACATATATTAATAATATTAATTTTATTGTGTTAATTGTTAGGCCCTACCTACCCTATTCGCTTATGTATATTGACCATGTCTATACATCTCTATTGATCATACCTATTCCTCATACTATTGATTAGAGTATTTCGTCATCTAAGATTGTTTACGTGTCAGATCAGACTACATTCTCTCTCTGATCTACCCACTCTCTCGTCACTCTATCTCTCGTGTCTGGCGTCCACTTATCGAGATATCCCAATAGAGTCATTCAGTCTTTTCCCTATCCTTTTACTAGCTCTTACTCTTGGCTAATAATGGTTGTCTACCAACACTGCCAATTCCACGCACATACACAAAATGACTTCACTTGTTTCTGTTTTTGTCAACGCATAATTATGTCCATTATTACCACATTCCAGATCGATGATCAATGACAGCGTGGAGGCGTCGGTGGAGGCGGTGCAGCAACACCAATCAGCTCGTGCTGCCGTCTGCGCGCAAGCAGCACATCAAGGTCGGTTCATTGTGAAGATCTTTTTATCTTTGATCTTTTGATCTTTGATCTTTGATCTTTGATCTCTCATTTTCACTTTTCATTCTCTCGATCCGGACGCAACGCGTGACCCCGATGAGCTTCCACGCAATGCGAGCGCGGGCCAATGGACAACAACAGCAAGGTAAGACTAATATTCTCAGGTATTGCAGGTAGGTGGTTGGGTAGTGTAACTGGGCTCGCGCTATTACTAGCTCTATTTTTCAAGACGTTATAGACATTCCATTGATTCCTCCAGTTGCTCGGTTATCGCATCATTGCTCATCTGAAAGGCACACCCAATTTTATTTACTCCCCTCATTGACAATTATCTCGTAGACAAGGAACGCGAGAGAGTGTGGCCAGAGCGGAGATATGAGAAATGAATCTGAATTTGAATTTGAATTCTTTGCACCCCTCTCGCTGGTATTGCTGACGGATCTCGAGGCCACGCTGCGCAAGCATCAGCCACGATCGCTGAATCTGGACACCACACTGTTGACAGAACGGAGGCTTGTGATCAGAAGTGTGGGGAGCTGAGAGGGCATTTGTTATAGGCAAACAACATGATACTCAGGGAAACGACCTGTTACGCAGTCAAAACCATTCGGCTGCATAGCTTGACTGAGTATCATGACATACCGTGATCAGTGGCGAAGCAGTGAATGTAGTCGATGTTGGCCCACAGTGTGTTCACATCCTCTTGTGTGCCGAGACGAGGACGAACCTGAGAGCACAGAGCAATGAGCATATTTGACTGCGTAGATGATTGAATGCACTGAGTATCACATAGTAGCATTCGACTGTGTGGCTTTCAATACTGTTGACCGAGTATCATACCTCACGTACGCCCTGGATGATGTCATGAACGGTGAGGAAGAGGTGTGGGTACATGCTACCCTGCTGCTCACTGGTTTGTAGTTTGATCTGCGGTCTCATAGGTCGAATAGCTACGTTAGAGATTTAAAAATGCTGTCTGGTTTTCACAAAAAAATCTTCGCAGTTTGCAACGTACCTGGAAAATTGTAGTTGATCTTTGTACTTAGTAGTCTGTTGTCTGATCTCTGATCTCTTGCAGCCGTCAACGAGGGACGTCTCACGATGAATCATCTCGTCGTTCGTCTGCACCAAAACCCGAGAAGCTGCGCTACGCTGATTGGGTGTCGGAGAATGAAAATGGGCGGAGCGTCGAATAAGCTCCGCCCATTAAGTTTATATTCTTTTAAATTTTATATCGTATTTCTTTCCAGAATCTACGGCCCCAGAGTCATCGAAGCACGCTCTGCACGTGACGCACGCCGAACAGCTAGTCGCTACGGGCCCGCCATCTTCGTTCTTTCTTTTCTTCTTTTTCATTATGAATGAATAAAGTTTGATCTATACAAAATTACTGTTGTTATAATTGGTTACTGCTGTTATAATCAGTTAACTTTACCTTATGCTTCTGTATTATATAGTAATTGTACTTTATGGAGATTTTTTTCTAAGAAAGCGATGAGTAGAAGATCAACGATATTCAAGCTGGCAAAGATTCCGACGCGCATAGAATTTGATGATGCCGAGAATGATTCAAGTGAGTGTATTTCTTCAAAGGCACGCTCTGGGCTAATTTAAAACTCGCATGGTAAAAATGAATAATATGTGAAATATTGTAATGTAGGAGAATTTTACTCTCCGCTTTGACAACGCTCCTTCGAAGACGAAGAGAGAGTGGCCAGAGTGGAGAGTGCCAAATAAGCACTATGGGTGCCTATGATCACGACAATGGCATTCTTTGTTATGTTTAGTTCTGCTAATAAACGTCCATTTCTACTATAAAAATTGAATTTTTGTTCGTGAGAAAGAATGTAGAAAGACTGAAACGAGAAATGGCACAGAGTAAATATATATGATTGTTTAAAAAAACATTTTTTTCTCACAATTTTACGTCTCTTCCCCTCCCCCGCCCCCTCCCTCCCCTTCTCTCTCTCCCCTCCCCCTTTATCTCACTCTCCTCTCCATTTGTCTCTCACTCTTTCATCCACCTTTTCTCTCTCCCCCTCCCCCTCTCTCTCTCCCCTCCCCCTTTATCTCACTCTCCTCTCCATTTGTCTCTCACTCTTTCATCCACCTTTTCTCTCTCCCCCTCCCCCTCTCTCATCTTTCTAGTGGGAGGAGATCACTGGCACATTTCGATCAAAAGTGCTAATTTAAAACTCTCAGAAAAAAGACCGCACTTTCTGACTGGCTTTGTCTGCTAGAGAGCCCGGGATAAACATATTTACTCAGGAATATTTAAGTTACGGAATTAAAGCATTCTTTTGGTCGTTTCCTTTATTAATGTTGATGAATAAATAAATATTAATAATACATTATTTATTTATTTTATCAATCATTATTCAGGCTCGTCGATCGGCCTGAATGAGATGACCGGAACCTCTGTGCTCCAGGCGACTGCGTCGAGACCTGGTATGATTTCTTCAATGACACAACCCCGGGCTGATTTGAAACTAAACAGCTCTGGCCGCACTCTCTCGCTTTCGTTGTCTACGAGAGAGTAGTGCCAGTGCCGAGAGTAAAGTTAGCTCGGTGTGTGCCTTTCAATATCTAAACCAAGATCAGGAATCGCAACCATTGCATCGCCATAGGGCACATTGCTAGTTTAATTATTTAATCAAAAAAATATATTTAAAATGTATGCACACTTATTGTTGTGCATCTATTAATAATTTTAATTTAATCATTACAGGTGACACGGCGCAGGCTACCCCCGGTGGCCAGATCCTCGCAAATCCGGCGAGTACAGTCGTCGTTTCCCCGCACTGTAGCGCGCCTGCGGCGCGACAAGCGGGCATTGACGCAGCAGCGGTAACCGCGAACGCCACACAGGTAAAAAAATTAAACTACGTCGATGGCAAAAGCATATGTCGAAAAATACGTTGCAAACTGCAATGCCTGACCACTTTTTGAATTTTATTTTGAAATCACGATCGCATTTTACAAATCTGTAACGAAGCTATTCGACCTATGAGCTAGGGACCTTTCGATCGATGGGCATTGGTTGTTGGAGTCGGTGACCAAATAGGTTTACAGTTACTGAATGGGGGTATTTTATTGATTTATTAATGCATTTATTGTTGCTTAGCTTGGATTGATATGACCTGGCTGTGCTTGCTATGTTTTCGTTATTTTCGATCAAGGACACTCAGAAAAAAATGTGTAAAAACTCTATGCAGCTTTTTGATGTGTTCTATTGAACACATCAGATTGTTCTATTGAACACCCCCATGTGTTCCAATTTACACCTTTTTCCAATTTACACCCCAAAAGGTGTTAATTAGAACACATTGGGGATTACAGTTTCACACGGTACACCTATGGGTGTTCATATTAACACTTCATTTTTCTGAGTGGAGAGGGCTTAGTTTTGATGAAGCTAACACTGTTTGTCGACGAATGCGCATGTCATCCAGCTGATTTCATGTTTCGGGATCTACCTATTTGTGATCTTTGATCTTTTGATCAGCTTTAGATCTCTTTCACCGACCGAGACGATAGTATTCAATCCATTTTTTTTTGATTTTTTTGTGCATAAATTTATGATTAGTAATTGGCCAATCGTTTGGACCCCCCATAAGCCTCCTTTTTGCACTGTTTCGGAACTTTTGATCACATCTTCTTCCAGACCATACAGCTATAAGATTTGTATCGTTCTGTTTTTATAATGATAATCATAACATTAATGGTTACCATCTAGAATGCATTCGTGGCCGTAAGCGCTCTTCTCCGCATCACTGACGACGAGGAAGTTGCGATGCCCTCGATGAAGTTGCTGATCTGTCTGAGGTGAGGGAATGATTATTGATTAGTTGTATCGATTTGAAAGGTATTGATTTCCAGAGGCAGGGGTGGTGGGATTGTTTTATTATTATACTGCTGATTTTGCAAAGCTGAAATCTGCAGTGTGTATATTGGAATATACATCGATGTTTACTTATGTTCTGCTTAAAAGTTGCGAAAAGTAAAGAAAAAGGGACGTGAGAGTGTGTAAAAAGTGGAGATTTTTCTCTGTTCTCTTTCTTTTCTCTTCACGACTTTGAACAATACATCATCCATGTGTGTGTCTATTGCAGCCGCTCTCACGGCGTTCTACTTCGAGACCACGCAAGCAACGCTCTCCAAACTGTCTCTTCTCGAATCAGCTCTGGACAGTGGAAAGATGTAAGTGCACCCTGATTATCGATTGGGGCGAATGATTATATTGTGTAGTCTTATTGATTGATCGATTGATGCTTGCAGGAAGTACTGCGGGTTGGAGAAGAATGTGTATTGTCGCTCGCACAGATATCCGATCCAAAGGTACTTCTTTCGCTTTCGAGTGACCCTCCCCTCTGTTTACTTGATGGCACTCTAAAAACAGTGAAAAATGACGAGGTTCCTGGTTCCAAAAAGTTCTCTTTAAAACCGAAAATGTAAATTGGGAAATTGTAATCCGATGAACTCCTGGCCGAAATTCCTTTTAAGTTTAAAGTACGCGGTAGTTTTCGTCTAGGCGTTGTTTATTGTGTATGTTTAAATTATTTTATAATTCTCTTCTAGTTGGTATTTGCTATGTTCGATGAAGAATTAACGAAGAATGGAGGGCGCCATCTCAACTCCCAATTTGTGGAAATGCTCAAGCACGTCGTGGATCACTGTAACCGACTCGTGTTGGTTTCTCATCTTGATATGCTCATGCGTCATCTGTTGAAGGTGAGGGTGCTACGGTGGTTGTGGGTACGGTAGAAGAATTGATTATGGTAGCTATGGGAACTGTTGAATTGTTGTTAATGGTAGCTATAGGTACGGTAAAAGTGTAGATTATGGTAGCTTTGGGTACTGTGAAAGAGAGTTTTGGGAAGCTAGATTATGATGGTTAATCAATAATTAAATCAGTAATCAATAAATGATTACCGTATACATTGTATCGATTGAAGATGTTCGCGATGGATCGCAGCGGTGCGATGCACATCTACGGCGCGCATCTTATCGTACACATGCATCAAGGAATTGGAGAGGACGGACTGAAGCCGTTCATCGCCCAGATGTCGATTGAAGATGTACGGTAGCGCTTATCGATTGATCTTTTTGATTAGCCAAGGGTACGGTGGCGCTTATGGATTGATTTTTCGTGAAATTAAATATGCCTTTACTTATCTGACATTATTCGCCCTGTCTGCGCGATTTATCATGGTTTTGTGTACGAGAGGGAAAGCAGAATTCTCATCACTGTAGATTTATTGATTGATTTATCGATTTATTTGACTTACCGTAATCTTTACCGGTTTCAGCAGGAACTGCTCAAGTCGTACGTGGAGGGCGAGAAGGCCACCAGCAGCTGATTTGTGGATTATTGATTTGTAGTTGATTGGATAATGTGTTGATTGATTGATTCATTGATTGTCTGACTGATTGATTTATTGATTTATTGATTTATTGATTTATTGATTTATTGATTTATTGATTGACAAGGATTCATATTTTTTCTAATCTTTGAGTGCCTAGTTTCACCATTGCCTTCTTTCTTCGTTTCTTTCCCTCACCGTTGTACTATGAATTCAATATATACAGTAACATGCACGTCACTTATGGGTACTGTAATACACAACTCAATTTCCTCCCGTTTCGCCCCACCACTTCTACTGTGCCCACTCCCATGTGCGGTGGTCAACTCTGTGACCCACCGTACCATGCCTGTCTTTACTCGACTACCGTAATTTGCTGACCGTACCCCCTCGTAGTTTGAGCGTGATTGCAATCATGTGCGAATGCTCGTGACCAGATACCACATCATATACAATTTTCTCTTGATTATCGATTGATTTTGGATCCTAAGTAGTTGTTTACTGTAATTTCGGCGATCAATATATAATCAATCAATATTCGTCATGCTAAACGTGTCTCTGCCTTTCCCTGTTTCCCCGATCTATCGATTTTATGGAATAGATTGACTAAGCTTGATACTCGATTCACTTTCGATCGATAAACATATAGAAAATGAGTCAATGTATTCTGGAAAATTGATCGATCGATAATTTAATGATGTATTACTGGCCTCCCACACACTTTTATTCCTCCGTTGTATTATCGATGAGTATAAATGAATGAACTTGAATTGTCACTGTGAGTGGAAATGAACATTGTAGGGCACATAGTAATGATAAAGTTGGTTTGTGGTGGTTCAAATAAAGAATAGTTTGTACATACACACAGCAAAAAACTTTGAATAGAAATGATGTTTCGATAGAACTTTTTTTCCGAAGTAGATCTTTGGTCTTTGATACGAAAAAGGAAATATCCAATTGTTGGGTATTACGCTTGCGTGGTGTAAGGCAGCATGCGTGATTAAAATTAATATTATAATTTATAATGGACAAAGGGCCCGGAGGAAGACGAGGAAGACAACCAGAAAGACTAGTCCGACGCGGCGCGATATACATAGAATAGAAAGTATGGTAGACATTCGTTTTCATAGAGAAAGACTGGAGACGTTATATGTATAATAGATCTAATTACGTAGCGAAATTAGCACATGTATAACACAATGTTGGCCATATTTACTTTTAGATTTGAGAAAAAACTAATTTTTGGATTTAAATTTTATAAACGGAAAAGCTCACTTCAGAGCTCTCAATTCATTTCCACAACATCGAACCCCTTCGGAGGAGATACCCTATTGACCTATTGATAAAACGTGTTTAAATTTTAAAAAAAACAAACGTAAAAGAACGCATTTCTGGTTTTCAATCGTCATTCTTGAACTATTTTTTCACAAAGAGCCGGTATGTTCTCGATTTTAATCCCAAAGACGCTTATGTGATACGCTACAGTTTCGGTGCCCCCCCCCAAGATTTGATCTGCCTCAAGTGTTACATGTAAAATGAAATGAAATACATACACACTGCGTAGATCAAATGGTCAATTGATCTACGCAGTTTGTCACACAAGTCATAATCATTGATTGATTCGCCAGCACATATCTATCACACAGAGAATTACTCTGGTGGAGAGATGCATGATCATGATCATTAGCTGCACAAATTATCCGTGATCATGCATCGATTCAAACATCTGAGTCACTCCTTTCAATCGATAATCACGACAATTGCTCCGTGTCTCTCGCCCATTCCTTTTCATTCCATTCCATTCCATTCTACACCGCACGGTCTCGAGCGCGCTGTGCGGAATGAAACATATCGCTTTCTCCCTTCTCTTTCGTGTATTTCTTTCACTCTCCGGCGATAGAGTGTGTGAAACGAGAGATTGTGGTTGGGTGAAAATGACTTAAAATCATCAGGAAATTAACAAGGGATGAACCATACGAACGCATTAACGTATTTTTTTCGCAAACCACTCATTTTGTAGCCAACGAAAAGTTACATAACATATTTCATGCTCGTCCGCGCCGAATCGACAGGTTTTGAATTACTTGTCCCAGAGTATAGCGCTGTTCGGAAGCACTTTCATGACCTCTGGTTTGTTTAGAGCGATAGAGGACGAAAAAATAGCTGGGGTTACCCTCTCGACAGTTTTTCACAGAAATGCACCTGAACCGAGATATTTGAGTTCAAAGTTGGGTTCCTGGATGACCGACCCGGTGTAGGGAACCCCAGAATGATATTTACACAATTGCACTTTGGGGGATGGTAGGACATGCCTAGAGGTATGTACCGAAAACTGATGCTAACTCATTTCATGTTTTTCGCCCCATTCCGAAAAATAGCCATTTTAGGTCGATTCTCTCGTGACAGGCGTGATATATCTCGCCTCAGTCAACTTTTTGCGTGCTAGTCTTCGCTCGGGACCAGGGTTGGGATTTAACGTTAATTGTTTTAACGGATTTAACGGATTTAACGGTATTCATCCGTTAAATTAATTTTTAACGGAATCCGTTAAATTTTTTCCGTTAAATCCGTTAAAAATAAATTTAATATTTTGGAGTAAAAAAGGTAGAAAACATGCTATTTCAATATGTTTTATCCTTTTAAAATTTATTTTTCGTGTACTCTGTTCTCACTATTGCGTCATACTAGTACTATATTCGAACTGATTATCTAAAGCACTTCACTTTCGTCACAGGCTCTTCTTCTTTAGTTTTCGTATTTTTTGCGTAATGCTTTATATTGATTATTTTATTTTGTTTTCGGGAATGTACGGTTACTACTCCTAATATTGATTGACAAAAATGGATAAATATCGAAATTAGTCGATTTCCACAATTTCTTTCTTAATTTAACGGATTTTACGGTTTTAACGGAATTTAACGGAATTTGAAACCGTTAATTTAACGATTTAACGGATCCGTTAAATTTTGATTTAACGCCCAAACCTGCGTCGCAGGTGCCCTGGATCCAGTACGATCGATAATTCAAAATTTAAAATCGATATTTCAAAATCTACCGTAATCCGATTATATCAATTTTCAGGCGGTTCTCAAGCAGATTCCCTGCGGACTGCCGCCATTCGCAGATAAACTGCCCGAACAGCAGCAGAAAGATCTGAAGGAGGTACGGTAGTCAGTTTGGAGTACTGTAGTCGAGACCAGTTTGCGATAGGTCGTGTGTCCTGCTAGTACTGTAGTCTCATATGGTTGCAGACGTGGAAGGAGTGGAAGGACGGGGATGTGTGCGTTGATCAGCAGAAGACGACGTTCAAGATCGTCGGCACTCTGTCTGACACGCAGAAGGAGGAGCTCTTCGGTCCTCCCATGGTTGATGGTTAGTGTGGGGTACGGTAGGTACGGCACCTAAAATGTATTACTGTAGCCAATGCAACCATGGGCGATGGTGAGTGTGGGGTACGGTAGGTGGGGTACGGTAGCCACTACACAAATTACGGTACCGTAGAAAAAGCTCCTATGGTTGATGGTGAGTGTGTTAGGGATGGAGAATGATAGACACACACCACAGATTACGGTAGCTACAATGTATTTCTGTAACCAAAGCAGAGTCGTATTTTCGATGGTTAAAGTTCTCTGTACATTTCACATTGTTTACCCAATACAAGGAGATTGGTCATTGAAAACTTTAAAAATGCTGTTTTCAACTCCCTGTATTAGAGAAACGCGGTGACCATTGCACCCCAGAGCGTTAGCGCCCTAATAATAGGTAAGTAAACTCGTTATGATAACGCATGAGGGCGTTTTTCAACTAGCTTAGTTAGACTAAACGCTTCTTCTTCTTCTACTTCTTCTTCTGGTTTCTCACCCAACCTCCCTCTAGCGATGCCATCCATCACAAGAAAGAGTTCGATGGCATCTGGCTCATTGTTGATCTGGATGAGAAGCACAAGCAGGTGATTTTTGAAAATAATATTTATTTAAATGTTTTAAAAAGTAGATAATATCGATTTTGAAACTTTCACTACTGCTTATTTCTTCTGTTAGTATTTCAACGAAATTTGGGGCACACTCCGAGCTATATTTTGAAACTACACCATAAAGATCATTCTCAGAGTTTAAAACTTGGGGGCATTTGTCAAATAACTACGAAAGTACTGTGATATCCAGATCAGAGCTTTTCAAAAGAAATTTTAAAAAAAGAAATTCAAGAAATTCAAAATAAATCAGAATGAATTTTATTGGATAACATTTAAGGTGGAAGAGCTCGCGACTAAGAAGTTCTGAACTACTCGAGGATTTCAAGCTGTGGCTCGCGGAGATGAAGAAACAGAAGGTACAGTGCTGGCCAATATTCTAACATATTTTGGTTTTTCAGCCATAACTTTCTTCGCAGTCAACCGTTTCTCTTCACTTTTTGTATGTTTATATAGATGATATTGTTATATAGTGAACCTATTTTTATCGAGATTGAATCACATACAACGGAATAGTGGTCAATTTACGAAAAATGATAATTTTCAGCAAATTCAGCAACTAGAAATATCGGCCATTGGGGTAACCGGGGCAGCTTGGATGCAGTTCTACGTGTGGAATCTGTGTTCTGCAATGACTGTTGGAAAAAATAAATAAATAAATAAATAAATAAATAAATAAATAATAAATAAATAAATAAATAAATAAATAAATAAATAAATAAATAAATAAATAAATAAATAAATAAATAAATAAATAAATAAATAAATAAATAAATAAATAAATAAATAAATAAATAAATAAATAAATAAATAAATAAATAAATAAATAAATAAATAAATTAATTAATTAATAAATAAATAAATAAATAAATAAATAAATAAATAAAATTAACAAGTTTATTGCTCATTGTCAGGCACCCATGTATACTCGTCTCGCCAAGCTCTCGCTCAAGGCCAAGCCCGCCTACGACAAACTCATGAAGGTATTATAATTAAACATAAATAAATAAATAAATAATGTTTAGCGGCCTTAGAAGCACTCCCCGAGCTAATTTTACTCTCCTTGGAGTTCTCACAGACAAAGTAACTGTGAGAGTGTGGCCAGAGCGGAGAGTTTCAAATTTGCTCGTGTGGCGCTTTCAATATACACTTCAAAGGCTTTTTTCAAAGTTTCCCTTCAAGATTTCGATGGGTTACAGTATGCCATAATTTATTGATTTTTTTTACAGATCCGTAAGGAAGAGACGAAGCACATTCAATCCTTCACCGAGGACATCCAGAAGGAATTGCACGGACTTTATTGATTTATTGATTTCCGCATTTTATTGATTAATTAAAAAAAATGTGCATTCTTTCACTGAGTCTCTCTTATTGCTGCAAATAAAATATAGCACGCTGTAAACTAAAAATGTTGCACCAGGCGTATGGCAATTTTCTGTCCACTTTTTGTCCACTTTTTCTGCTTCTTGTTCTCGTTTACCGGTCTGTTTATGCCACTTTCATTGCCACAAAGTGGCAAAAACAGACCGGTAAACGAGAACAAGAAGCAGAAAAAGTGGACAAAAAGTGGACAGAAAATTGCCATACGCCTGGTGCAAAATTTTTAGTTTACAGCGTGCTATATCATACGGAATAAATGATTTATTAAGAACACAGCAACATTTATGTACAAATAGGTCGATATTGGGAATGGTATTTAGTCAATCAATCGATAAATCGATAACACATTATGTACAAATACAGGTGTTTACGGTATACCTTGAATACGGTAGCCAATGATCGATAGATTGAACTACGGTATTCGATGATCAATAATCAATAATCGATTAGACTGCGCAGGAGAAAGTGTTGAATGTGAACCGCGCCAGTCCGTCTCCGGAGATGTAGGAGCGCGTGTCCGTGACGGGGTCGGTGAAGACGTACGCGATGTTGCCGGGGACCTGAAATCAATCGATTATCGATTGAATATGCGTCTGCACTTCTCAACTACAGTAGTTAAATAAACGCTTTTAAAGGCACACCACGAGGTAATCTGGCAATGCTCTCTCGTAGAAAAACAGAGCAATAGAGTAGTGCAAGACCGAGAGTTTCAAATTAGCTCGGGGTGACACTTAGAGGGACAGAAAAATATATACAGTAGCGGCCAAAAGTATTCGGCAAAAACTTTGCAATGCCATAACTTTTGACTAAGATGAGCAATCGGGCTCATCTTTTGACATGATACTATAGTACTAGCGTGCATTGTTATGATTCGTTGTCGTATTATTTTGTGGCGATCCTCGAACCTCTCTGTACTTACTCAGCAGAAATTATTTCCTCAACTGGATTTTTCTGAAGCTTGTTGTTAAATGTGTATGAACAACATTTACTGCTGAGTAGAATCCGCCATGCCATCTATTCGAGATAATTCATTCCTGTGAGAAAATCGAAATTTCATACACCCCTGAAATTGAATGAAAAGGTCATAACTCTGTGTTCAGTGAAGCTGCAGACTACAAACTTGGTAGAGATAATAGCCCATGAGTGATACAAAACTTGGCCGAGTGTGAACCCGATCAGTTGAATTTTGCGAAATTTCAAAAATTTATTTTTCTCATTTTTCGAACTACAGTAAGTACATGTTCTGGTTAATATCCGTTCTGCTTAACATCAATAAGTCTTCTATATATGGTAGACGACAGTTCACTAGTGTTTCACGAAGTTTCGTGTTCTTCGAGAGAAGTTGTAATTGGAGAAATGTAGTCGAAATTTGTTAGGATTCTTTCCACGATTTTTTTCAAAATTTTCAGAATGTGTCCGATAAGGCTGAGACTTTGCCATGGCAATTATCATGAAGACAGAAGTTGATACCTATAATATAATTACTATCGATGACCTTTTTGTCGCACAAAAAAATAATTTTATTTTTTGATGGCCTGAAAAAATTGTTCCCTAACACTTTTCGACCTCCTTTCTCTACTATTCTTTTTCGGAATATTCCGCCAAGATTCGTTTGGAGAAGTAAGTTTTATTCTCACAATCAGCATATGGTATTCTCTTCATTGCAGTGTTCCTCTGATAATGATGTATTGAAAAAAAATGAATTTTTTTATCTGATGCTATTATCTTTTATGACATCTTATTATGAATATGAAAGGAAAATGGGACGACGAGAGGGGGTCGATAGTTATCAATCGCTAATTGTAGTGTGAGGTCTGGGTTTGGGTGTTTTTGTGATTCAAAAGTCTTGTCGCATTTTTGCCCTTTGAACAAATTAAAATAACTTTATTTCGACATAAGCTAATCAACCAAAGCAAGCGCCGTTTGCGTCCGCACACTTCCAATAAGCTTCGAGTAGCTTGTGAATTCAGTGTTCCCAGAAGGACGGCTGCTTGGAGGCGATTGATCAGCCGATTTCGGCCTCCCGATGATTGTTGAAGTATACTCCTCGAGGAGTGCGCTGTAAATCGGAAAACAAGCAGTAATCGCAAGGAGCCAAGTCGGGCGAGTAGGGCGGTGGGTTACGATGTGCTAGCCAAAGTTCAACAGGACTTTTTCGGTCGTCATTCCCAAACGTGGTCGGGCGTTTTCGTGCTAGAAGTGAATCCGGTCGTGCAGCCAGGGAACGGATGGGACTTGGACTTCAGGGTCAGTAGTTGACGAGAGTATACCGCGGCCATAATAGTCGACCCCTGCGGGAGCAGCTACCAATGCACCAAACCGTCTCTGCTCCACCACATAAACAGCATGACCTTCTTCTTTTGAAGTTCGGGTTTGGCGATGGGATTGGGATGTTCATCTCAATCGACCTATTGAGCCCTGCAGACTAGAGATGACTATTCGGGGGTTGCGGGCCCGTAATGGCCTTGACTCTTATTGCTAATGATTGCGGGCCCGCAGTGCGGCGTAAAATCATTGCGGGCCCGCAATGCGTGTGCGTTATGGCCAACCCTACTGCAGACTACGTTGTCCTAAATGAACCATCTCTCATCTCCAATGATGGTCCCGTCGACTCAAGCCATTGTACGAGCGTATGAAATTAGATTCAGACACTGATCCGTACGGTTGTCCTTCTGCATGTCCGACAGCCGGTGGCGCATCCATAGACCCAACTTCTGGGCCTTGCAAAGATACTGTAGGCCACGAACGATGGTGGGTTAGCTACCCCAAGACTCGTCGCCATACCACGGGTGATAGTATAGTGGTCCGCGTGGACATACTGAAGCAGCACGTCCAAGTCCAGCTCGAGGGGTCGTCCGGAGAGTTGATCTCGTCTTCGACGTCGTCCCCCCCTTCTCGAAGCGTTTGAACCAACGTTGCACAGTGCGTATACTACGGTGCCTTAGTGTTGTATACTACCGCCATACGGGTGTGGATATCGCGTGGTTTGAGCTCTCATAGACAGAAAAACAACATGACGTGTCGAATGTGCACTAAACTGAAAATGAAATGAAGAGGCCTTTTAGCCACTAGATTCGATGTAGGCACAATTCACTTCTACAATCAAAGAGTAGTAGTAGCGACTTCTTTACAGCCATAACGGACGGGGTAATTGATAACTTACGACTGAGCAGTGATAGCGCAAACATACCCCTCCAAAATGCGACAAGACTGATGAATCAACCTAATATATTTGGATTTTGTGGTTGGACCATAGCATACTGTGGAAAAAATGGAGATCGGGAATAGTTATCACTGATATTGGTTCGTTATTTTGTTAACCTATTCTCCTTCTTCTCTTTGAGTATTTGAGAAAGACGAGAATATAATTCTTTCACTTTCTCATTCTTCAGTAATCTGTTCGATTCGACAGCCTGGAAGAGTTCCAACACTTCTTCGACTCCTTCCGAATATAAAATACTGCAAAAGACGAAATATTAAAGGCGCACCACGAGCTAATTTGAAACTCCTCAGGAATTAAAAAAAAAACTATCTAATAGTCTCCATTTCTCTCTCACTCTTTCATCCACCTTTTCTCTCTCCCCCTCCCCCTCTCTCATCTTTCTAGTGGGAGGAGATCACTGGCACATTTCGATCAAAAGTGCTAATTTAAAACTCTCAGAAAAAAGACCGCACTTTCTGACTGGCTTTGTCTGCTAGAGAGCCCGGGATAAACATATTTACTCAGGAATATTTAAGTTACGGAATTAAAGCATTCTTTTGGTCGTTTCCTTTATTAATGTTGATGAATAAATAAATATTAATAATACATTATTTATTTATTTTATCAATCATTATTCAGGCTCGTCGATCGGCCCGAATGAGATGACCGGAACCTCTGTGCTCCAGGCGACTGCGTCGAGACCTGGTATGATTTCTTCAATGACACAACCCCGGGCTGATTTGAAACTAAACAGCTCTGGCCGCACTCTCTCGCTTTCGTTGTCTACGAGAGAGTAGTGCCAGTGCCGAGAGTAAAGTTAGCTCGGTGTGTGCCTTTCAATATCTAAACCAAGATCAGGAATCGCAACCATTGCATCGCCATAGGGCACATTGCTAGTTTAATTATTTAATCAAAAAAATATATTTAAAATGTATGCACACTTATTGTTGTGCATCTATTAATAATTTTAATTTAATCATTACAGGTGACACGGCGCAGGCTACCCCCGGTGGCCAGATCCTCGCAAATCCGGCGAGTACAGTCGTCGTTTCCCCGCACTGTAGCGCGCCTGCGGCGCGACAAGCGGGCATTGACGCAGCAGCGGCAACTGCGAACGCCACACAGGTAAAAAAATTAAACTACGTCGATGGCAAAAGCATATGTCGAAAAGTACGTTGCAAACTACAATGCCTGACCACTTTTTGAATTTTATTTTGAAATCCCGATCGCATTTTACAAATCTGTAACGAAGCTATTCGACCTATATGCTAGGGACCTTTCGATCGATGGGCTTTGGTTGTTGGAGTCGGTGACCAAATAGGTTTCAGTCACTGAATGGGGGTATTTTATTGATTTATTAATGCATTTATTGTTGCTTAGCTTGGATTGATATGACCTGGCTATGTTTTGGTTATGTTCGATCAAGGAGAGGGCTTAGTTTTGATGAAGCTAACACTGTTTGTCGACGAATGCGCATGTCAGCCAGCTGATTTCATGTTTCGGTATCTACCTATTTGTGATCTTTGATCTTTCGATCTGCTTTAGATCTCTTTCACCGACCGAGACGATAGTATTCAATCCATTTTTTGATTTTTTTGTGCATAAATTTATGATTAGTAATTGGCCAATCGTTTGGACCCCCCCCCCCCCCCCCCCCCGCCATAAGCCTCCTTTTGTCCTGTTTTGGAACTTTTGATCACATCCACTTCCAGACCATACAGCTATAAGATTTGTATCGTTCTGTTTTTATAATAATAATGATAACATTAAAGGCTTTCGTCACCGTTTCCGCTATTCTGAGCAAGACAGATCATGAGGACATTATGATGCCCGCGATGAAGTTGTTGTCCTCTCTGAAGTGAGGGAATGATTATTGATTAGTTGTATCGATTTGAAAGGTATTGATTTCCAGAGGCAGGGGTGGTGGGATTGTTTTATTATTATACTGCTGATTTTGCAATGCTGAAATCTGCAGTGTGTATATTGGAATATACATCGATGTTTACTTATGCTCTGCTTAAAAGTTGCGAAAAGTAAAGAAAAAGGGACGTGAGAGTGTGTAAAAAGTGGAGATTTTTCTCTGTTCTCTTTCTTTTCTCTTCACGACTTTGAACAATACATCATCCATGTGTGTGTGTCTATTGCAGCCGCTCACACGGCGATCATCTTCGACAACAAGCCTCGAACGCTCTCCAAACAGTCTCTTCGCTAATCAGCTCTAGACAGTGGAGAGATGTAAGTGCATCCTGATTATCGATTGGGGCAAATGATTATAGTGTGTAGTCTTATTGATTGATCGATTGATGCTTTCAGGATCTACGTGGTGCTGCAGATGCGTGTACATTGGCGCTCGCGAAGATAGTCGATCCAAAGGTACTTCTTTCGCTTTCGAGTGATCCTCCCCTCTGTTTACTTGATGGCACTCTAAAAACAGTGAAAAATGACGAGGTTCCTGGTTCCAAAAAGTTCTCTTTAAAACCGAAAATGTAAAGTGGGAAATTGTAATCCGATGAACTCCTGGCCGAAATGCCTGATAAGTTTGAAGCATGCGATAGTTTTCGTCTAGGCGTTGTTTATTGTGCATTTTTAAATTATTTTATAATTCTCTTCTCAGATTACTTTCGCTGCCTTCAATGAAGAATTGGCGAAGAATGAAGGGAGCCACCTCAACTCCAAGTTAGTGCATATGTTGTGCAACGTCATCGATCACTGCAACCGACGCGAGTTGGTTTCTCATCAGGAGCTGATCGTGCCTCATCTGTTGAAGGTGAGGGTGATACGGTGGTTGTGGGTACGGTAGAAGAATTGATTATGGTAGCTATGGGAACTGTTGAAGGGTTGTTAATGGGGTAGCTATAGGTACGGTAAAAGTGTAGATTATGGTAGCTTTGGGTACTGTGGAAGAGAGTTTTGGGAAGCTAGATTATGATGGTTAATCAATAATTAAATCAGTAATCAATAAATGATTACCGTATACATTGTATCGATTGAAGATGTTCCCGTATACATTGTATCGATTGAAGATGTTATCATGGCGGTGCTATGCACGTGTTCGGCGCGCATCTTCTCGTACGCACATATCAACGAATTGGAGAGGACGGACTACAACCATTCATCGCCCAGCTGTCGGCTGAGGATGTACGGTAGCGCTTATCGATTGATTTTTTTGATTAGCCAAGGGTACGGTGGCGCTTATGGATTGATTTTTCGTGAAATTAAATATGCCTTTACTTATCTGACATTCTTCGCCCTGTCTGCGCGATTTATCATGGCTTTGTGTACGAGAGGGAAAGCAGTATTCTTATGACTGTAGATTTATTGATTGATTTATCGATTTATTTGACTTACCGTAATCTTTACCAGCAGCAACTGCTGAAGTCGTACGTCGCGGGCGAGCAGACCATCACCAACAACTTATAATATGGGATTATCGATTTATTGATTGAATGAGTGGAGAATATACTGATTGATCGATTCATTTATTGATTTATTGATTGACTTGCACTTATGGATTTTTGATCAAATATTGTCATTAGTTCATCATTAGTATGTCATTGTCATTAGTATGTGTGTGCGTGAATTTGAATTTGAATTTGTGTTTTGTGGTTTCTCCATTGCCTTCTTCCTTATCTTTCCTCATTTCTTTCCCTCACCTTTGTAATATGACTCCATTACCGTAACTTGCTGACCGTACCCCATCCCCTCGTAGTTTGAGCGGGATTAGAATCCGGATCCGACCTCGTAGTTTGAGCGGGATTAGAATCCGGATCCGACCTCGTAGTTTGAGCGGGATTAGAATCCGGATCCGACCTCGTAGTTTGAGCGGGATTAGAATCCGGATCCGACCTCGTAGTTTGAGCGGGATTAGAATCCGGATCCGACCTCGTAGTTTGAGCGGGATTAGAATCCGGATCTTGTATCCATGATCATGTATGGAATCAAACACCTGAGCTGTAGTCTTGATTTCTGTCTTTATTGTGGGGTATTACGTGAGAGGTGGTTGTGTGTGATGTTATAAGCTAACGTTTTTTTATTAATTGTTTATCTGTTTACAGATTACAACTCTCTCTTCTCATTCCCTCTCTCTTCTCTTATTCCCTCTCTCTTCTCTCATTCCCTCTCTCTTCTCTCACCAAGAATGGTGACACAATAGTCTCCTCTGAGTCTTCCCTTACTCTCTGGACCCTCCACGATTTGCCCACTCTATCGTCAAATACACCAAGTCTATTGTAAGCTGAGCTCCAGTACCGGGGGCTAATAAGTCAAGATAATCGGTACCTAGTTAGGTGATGTTTAACAATATCATATCTCGTGTTTCACCTACTATCTCAGGATCATCCACATCAAACATGGATACACCATCACAAGTGAATAAGAGGAGACGTCTTGAAGAAGATGGTATACTCGCAGTTGAAGACATTACATTGCTACTCGTAAAGATGAGGATTCAATTGGATAAACATGAAGATGAGATGAAATCACAGAAGGAACGATGCAAACAGTTAGAAAAGGAGGTTAGTCTTCTCCGGTCGCAGATTGACAACAGACCTATTCCCATTGATATCGATCGTGAAGTAGAGAGAGATGATCCAATGAATGTATCCCTCCAAACATGCATAGCTCCTCCTCAGTCACCACCCGAACCACCCACTCCTCCTACTGAGAATGTCGCTGATCTTGAAAGAAGTCTTGTCATTGCTCGTCTTCCGATTGATCGTACTATCACCCCACTCGAACAAATCAAGAAGGACTACGATAATGTTTGTATATTGACAGCTCTTGCTGGTTGCCCTGTACTTCCCTTAGCCGTTTATAGAATGCCCATAACTGATCCTAATGCTGAATACAATCGTTTAGTAAAAGTCCTAATGCCTACTCGTTCCCATGCAAGATACTTCCTAGCCAATTGGCGCAAAGCCTTGAATGATCCCCGATTTGACGACATCTACGTGAGAGAATCAATAGCCGATCCTGAGAAGAGAAGAAAGACCCCACCTAGTAAATATACAGTACACAAACAACCTCCCATTGATAATACCAATATAAGACAACAGAAGAAGATCCCAATTGATAGAAGAGAAAGAACCCATTCCCAATACCCAACTATGCCAGTCGATCAATACCATTCCCATTCTCGTGCAACTTATCAAGATTACCGCCCTACTCCCACATACTCCTACTACAATCCCACCTTGAATGCTCCACACCACAGTTATCAATACCCAAATCAGTATTCGTATTCTAATCAATATTCGTTCGCCAATCCATTTATGTCTCATGTATCTCAATATGGTTGTCCTCCTCACAATGGTCTTCAGGGAAACTGGTAAAAATCCGCCGGTTCAATGATAACTCAGACAAAAACTCAAAATCCGTTCCACTATCTGCGCTGGTTGCCAATTGTCGCTCTGTAAAGAATAAACTGCCTTACCTTTCCCAAATACTTGCCCGCAATCATTTGATTATTTGCCTTACAGAAACTTGACTGGGGCCATCCTTCCCTAATTCTCTTTTGCTTGACTCATATCACCAAACCTACAATGTATATCGTAGAGACAGAAACATGAACGGTGGAGGTGTAGCCATCATCATCCACTCATCGATTAGTGCTGTACAAATAGCTAGTGAAGTAGTAAAGGGATCCCATGAATTAGCTGCCGTAGATATAGATATTAATGGTGATTTACTTAGAATTATATGCGCCTATCGTAACCCCAAAGCAACAACTGTTCATACGGATATAAAATCAATAACTGATCACTGCTCTTGCCCCCAACCTTCCATCATAACAGGTGATTTCAACTTTCCTGATATTAATTGGCTTAAGTTTCCTATGGCTCAAACGGTCACACCTCCCTCTCAATCATTCCTTGAATTTTGCCGTACATTGAAACTTGCACAGTTGGTCAAAGATCCGACCCACGTACACGGAAATATATTGGATCTAGTTCTCTGTAATAATCCTAGACTGATAAACCAAATCAAAATTGGCTCGCCGTTTTGTAAGTCTGATCATTATACAATTGATTTCAAGATCTCCATAGAACACTCCGTCCCCTCATTCGTATTGAAAAGAGACTACAGAAAAGCAGATTACGATCTCATTAATATACAATTAGCGAATGTAGACTGGACAGGTTTATTCTCTACAATTGTGGGAGTGGATCAAATGTATGACATATTACTAGGATTAATCAAAAAATCAATAGATATCCATGTACCATGGACTAGAATAAATGTTACCCATGGGAAACTCCCTCCCCATATCGAAAGACTCTTGCATAGAAGGTTTTGTGCTTGGCAGAAATCAATCAATAGCCAGGACCCTCTTGATAGTCACAATTTTGAACAACTAAATAAGAAGTTCAGGAAAGAATTGGATAGATACCAGAAAACCATAGAACGGAAAATAATCGATAGTGAAGATAGCAATAAGTTCTTTCGGTATATGAAACGCTGCTCAAATAAAGAGAAAGGAGTTGAGGGACTTAAAGACAAAAATGGTATTCTCATTATGGATGACTTAGGTAAGGCCAACCTGCTTGCAAACGCATTCGCAGGAGTGTTCACTGTTGATAATGGTACACTACCCCAACTTTCACAACTCCCAACTTTTGGCAATTATCAAGAGCCACTGTTTCTTCGACATGAAATATGTGCTCTAATTGAAAAATGGAAGCGATCTTCCTGTCGTACTCCAGAGAACATAGATCTCTCGTTCATTAAGAAAATTGCCGTACCAATAGCTGAACCACTAGAAATAATCTTTCGTCATTCTTTTGAAACAGGGGTAGTCCCCTCCCCCTGGTGGCACTCCATCGTTACCCCTGTCAAGAAATCACCACCATTTTCGGATCCGCTAAACTATAGACCGATTTCTATAACCTCTTTCTTCTGTAGAATATTCGAGCGTTTATTGTGTAAATCTATAATAACTCATTGCGAATCGTTAGAAATATTCCCAGATGAACAATACGGTTTCAGACAGAAAAGATCGCGCGAAATGCAGATGTTAGAGGTACTAGAGCATTGGACTTCTTCTATCAGTGAAGGAAAACCGGTTGATGTAATATATTTTGATTTTGCGAAAGCTTTTGATAGAGTATCTCATTCTAAACTACTAATGAAACTTGGTACTGTTGGATTGTCAGATAAGACAGTTAATTGGATATCCGCCTATTTAAGTAATCGATCCTTCCAGGTTAGAGTCCGTGAAAAGCTATCACAGTCACTTAGTGTTACAAGCGGTGTCCCACAGGGCTCCGTTTTGGGTCCGCTTCTTTTCCTCATATATACCTCGGAAATCCCTTCACTGGCCCAACAAAACGGAGTTGTAGCTAGAATGTACGCAGATGATATAAAGATTTATCGCTCTTTTGAAGCTGGTGATTCCCGTTACATCTACAAACAGCAATCGATACCATTGTAAAATGGTCAGATGAATGGCAACTTCCACTCGCTGCACATAAATGTAATTCGCTGCACCTAGGTAGATCTAACCCATTGCGAAAATACATTATCGGAACAGCATCCCTAGAGCAGAGGGATTTGGTTAAGGATCTTGGCTTCTTCATTCAGAAGACCCTAACTTTCTCTACCCACAGCAGGCAAACAGCTGCAAAAGCGAAAACTGCATGCCATATAATCCTAAGAGCTCTGCGCACCAAAAATGCAACCATCCTAGTAAAAACTTATTCAATATATATAAGGCCCATACTTGAAAGTGCATCTACAGTTTTTAATGCATACCAAAAAGGTCAATAATTGATTTTTTTAATGAAAATTATATTTTTCAGCGAATCAAATAGAATAAAATAAACACAGGTCATTTTTTCGTTGCACAGTCCCTTTAAATAAAAAAAAATATGGCAAGGGCTCCGAAAGTGTATGACACAGACGCATCCTACCAATCGTTTGTAAAGCGAAATCGTATCATATACATATATTAAAATCTCGCTGGAGAGGTTCGCTGTGGAGAGAGTGCATGCAATTTGGTTGATGACCAGTTGGTAGTTTTATCGTTGATCGCTGATCTTTGATCTTTGATTTTTCCAGCTTCTACCGTAATACAGCACGTGCAGCCGGACTCATAGCACTGTCTCCGCCCACCTCGGTCTTTACGAACGGCTTACGGTATTTTTGCTCGCAGAGTTATGGGTGTACGGTAATATCGATCGGAGAGATCTGGGTATACAGTAGCAGCTATCGGATTAGGAAACCATAGATTGATTTACTATTTCTTTATGCGAAACCATAGATTGACACAATCATGATATGGAAGAGTGAAGAAGAAGAGTGCCTGGTAGTGTGTTGAAATAGAAATTTGTAATTATCGATTGGCATGACTGTCTTCTTGCAGGCGGCACAACCAGGATCCGTACATCCAGAGGTCCTTTCCCACTCTGGTATTTCAAAACTTTAAGTGTACTTACACTTTCACTTTAAGTAAACGTGTAAGTCTACTTCAAGTGAAACACAAGTCTACTTAAATGGTGACGTCACTATGTAAGTCTACTTAAAGTGAGACGTAAGTCTACTTAAAGTGAAAAAGTGACGCCACTCACCTGAAGTAGACTTAAAGTAAACTTCAAGTCAGTGACCTATTTTAAGTAGACTTTAAGTTTTGAAATACCAGACCAATACCATGGCGGAAAGGTCGAGAAGACAAGTTTTGTCGAGCCGCTCTCACACGAGAATTTACGCAGAAAGGAGTTCGTTACCATATCCTTGGTCGTTTATTGATTGTGGACTTCAGAGAAGATTCGATACGCGCGCTCCCTGTCGCGAATCGGAACTGCCGGCAGAATGCCCGTAGCTCTACTTGATAAGCTTGATATCAATTGATTTTCATTATCGATTATTGATCGATTTTCATTATGGATTATCGATTTATTCTCGATAATCACTCAACTTTCTCGGTTTTAGATTTGTTACATGCATGTCAATGATTACAATGCACATGCTGTTGTAGTTTCAATAGAATCACGCTACAGTATCCCTTGACCATGATGATTACCGTATCTTCCTAGTTCGATGAATTTCTACCGTATCCGTTAGCGAATCAAGGGTGTTACTCCTGTTGTCTTCGAGTTCAATATTGATCTGCTTTCTGCTTTTTACATGCCTACAAACCAGCTCGAGGCTTTAGTTTCACCGTTTTTACCGGTTTACCTTTTTTTAAACCGGTTTTTAGACCTGTAAATAAGCGTTACCGATTTTTTTACCAGTCGCCCCTTTCCGCCCAAAGGTGGTACACACTCTCCCAAAGACAAAGGAAGCGAGAGAGTAGATATGGCCAGAGCTTACACACTATTTCGGGGTCCCTCTTTAAGCTTCGTTGCACAGTACAACATAGGTGCGAAGAGCAAAAAATAAACATTTTATCAAATGATATTATTATTTATTACAAGATTAATTGTTATTATTAATTATTAATCATAACAGAAAAATGGGACGACATGGTATGGGTTTTGGGTAATTTTTTGATTGGAACGAAGTATATTGCGGAAAAACTGGAGACCTGGGATAGCTATTACTGATATTGGTTTATTAATTTGTTGCTTCATTCTCATTGTTATCCTCAAGTATTTGAGAGAGACGAGAATGCAATTCTTTCATTTTCTCATTCTTCAATAGTCGGTTCGATTCGACAGCCTCGAAACGTTCCATCACTTCTTCGACTCCTTCCGAATATAAAATACTGCAAAAGATTAAAGATTAAAGAAAAGCACATTCCAAGTTCATTTAGAACTCTTTGCTTTGCTCTCTTTGCTCCCCTCTCTCGACTCCTTAGTTACAAGAGAGTGTCGCCAGAACGGTGAATTTCAAATTAGCTTGGGGTTTGCTTTGCCAAAACTTCTGGGTATGACTGCAAAAGACAGAGAATAAAAAGAAGATAACTAACTTTAAGTAATCACAATCTCTGATCGTGGACAGAGAAGCGATTGTTAACGAGTAGAGGGCGAACATTTGGACTCCGGGATACTTAGTGTTGAATAGGAGATCAAAGAATGGAATGAATGTACTGCAATAGATTATTAATTAATCATGACTAACAAGGGAAGTCTTTTATGTCTCAGTGAGACTTTTGAATAAGAGTATTTCGATAGGTAAAGGTTAAATATGATGGGAGCCACAAATTTAGCTGCTGCCATGCACTTTCAAATTTTTATAATTAATTTTAATTTTGTGAAAATGAAATTTTCAAGTGCGCATGCATTATTTTTGACGTCGCTAAGTTTTCACGGCTCTTTCAGGAGCTCCTTATTTCATATACTGCTTGTCCCCTACGTTTTGTGATTTTTTCAAGATTTTTTAAAAAAATTACAAAATTAAAATTAATTATATAAAATCTGAAAGTGCATGGCAGCAGCTAAATTTGTGGCTCCCATCATATTTAACCTTTACCTATCCAGGAAAAATACTCGCATGGCGCACAAAAAAATAGTGGAAACTGAAAATGGCGACTTTCCAGGGTCTAAAAATGTACACTGGAAACCGAAAATGGAAACTCGAAGTTTGAATTCGCGGGCGCGAAAAAGGTGCGGCAATTTAAATTCTGATCCCAAATTTCATTTTTCAGCATTTAGAAGTATTGGAACTTGAATACCTACGTAATATCCTTCTTAAAAACCGCAGAAAATCGCATTTAGAAGGTCAGAATTTGAATTCCCGCACCTTTTTCCGCGCCCGCGAATTCAAATTTTCGGTTTTCCGGTGTACTTTTTTAGACCCTGGAAAGTCGCCATTTTCCGTTTTCCACTATTTTTTAGTGCGCCATTACAAGGGAATGCTGAGAACTCACCACGGAGTTATGATTAGTGACATATATCACTGGAATCGGTATCAAATTCTGACTGGATATCCGTTGAGTCTACTTGCCACGAGCTTCTGGTATTCGAGAAAATCGATAAAGAAAACTCGAATATTGAAGGCATAAACACGACTATCTTGATATGGATAGCCATATCAACCCGGTTTTCAGCTCCAATCCACTGCAGTAAAAGTGTCGGTGAAATTGAAGATGAAAACCGAGTTTATATAGAAATCCATATCAAGAAAATCGTGTTTATGCCTCCAATATTCGGGTTTTCGTTATTGATTTTCTCGAATACCAGAAGCTCGTGGCAAGTAGACTCGACGGATATCCAGTCAGAATTTCATACCGGTTCTAGTGATATATGCCACGGATCATAATTCCATTGTGAGTTCTTAGCATTCCCTTGTTATTCAAAAGTCTCACTGAGACTAAAAAGACTTCCCTTGTAAGCTGCAAATTGCAATGTACTATACAGGTGAAAATAGCTCGTAAATATAGTAATAAACATATAAACAATTGATATTTTGATCTTTATTTCCTTTTCTAACAATGACGGACTCTTCACAGCGAGAAAAAGAGTTAAAACATTATCACCCCAGCTTTATCACACAGAGTACAAGACATGTTATGTATAATATTTAACTCTGTTTGTTTGATATTTCACGAGCATTTTTTATTTTTATATTTGTTAATTCAATAAAAAGAGACCATTATAGCAGGGGAAAAATACTATTCAAACTATAAATATGTGCGTTCGTTAGAAAATTCCGAAATATACGGTATGAAATGCGATGAGCAACGCTGTGACTACACAATAAATAGCGAAATATGTGTTTACTCTTCAATTCATCTCTTTCCTATCTCCACTCTCTTTTGATCAAACCCGTTTGGCATTCGCCTCACTCCTTTTTCTATCCCACGTAGCGCTCCCCTTTTACACGATCTTTGTTTAATAGGAATCAAGAACCCATTCTTGAATCATCTACTGTTGTATTTAATCCCAACTCCAAGCACCATACCAACTGTCTTGAAGATGTCCAAAGAAATTATACTAAAAGAATGTTAGCCAAATGTTGTCTATCTCCTTCATCTTATCATGGTAGACTTTTGACCCTTAACCTCTCTACCTTTGAATATAGGAGAGCTATTTATGACATTCAATTTATACATAATACATAAGCTTAATTTGTTCGATTCATCTAATCTGTTTTCTGTTTTCCCCTCACAATACAACCGTCTGTCTCATCCATTTCGTATTATTCTCCCACATAGGATTTCTAGGGGGGGGGGGGGGGGGGCGATCGTTTTGCCAACTATCGTTTGCACAACGGATCATAAATCGGTTGGGATATGGCCTATGGTAATAAAAGTTGTACCATTGTTATCAGTATGAGTGCACGGTATTGTGCTACCGTAACCGTTAGGAATCGCGAACTGATTTTTTTCAGTCGACCATGAGCCGGGGTGCTTGGTTGAAAAGGGCCAAAGTCGAAAAATTCATGATGCTGCGAGACCAAATAGTAGTTGCCGTTATATCAGTAGTGAGCCAACTTTTATCTTACTGGATACCTTAACCCGAAATACCCTAATCTAGCTAACCCGACCTACCGTAATCGAACCGGCAAATCCCGGTTCGATTACGGAAGGTCGGGTTACGGTATCCAGAAAGAGAAAAATTGGCTCACTATTGATATAATTGCAACAAGTATTTGGTCATGGAGCTTCATGATTTTTTCAACTTCAGCCATTTTCAACCAAGAACCCCGGGTCATGGGTCAACTGAAAAAAATCAGTTCGCGATTCCTGACGGTTACGGTGGCCCAATACCGTACACTCCCACTGATAACAATGGTACAACTTTGGTTGCCATACGCCAAGTCCCAACCGATTTATGATCCGTTGTGCGAACGATCGTTGGCAAAACGGCATAGGTATCTACAATTTTTTTCGTGGAAAAACCTCCCGAAAATTGGCCAAAATGTTGGAGTGAGTTTTTCTCAACGGTGGAGAAGTTTACTAAGTTCGGCATTTGCGCGGTGAATGAAATACTTTTGTAATTCTATAATACTTCGAATACACTCCCTTCCGAATTAGTTCTTTTTCCCCTCCAACCTTATCATTAAAGATTCTCGAATTCGTAAGCTAAACTCCAATCCTTTAAAACTGCCATCGAGCCGAAACCGAAATCGCCCCTGCGACGGAAATACATCTATCCCTCTTCTGTTCGCATACATACCACCTCTTATCATTACATTTGATGAAATAAAGAAAAATAAGGAAGATGTTCGCATAGCCTAATGGTAACTCGAGTGTCCAATGAACATCCATATTGGGCGCAGGTGGGAAAAATAAACAAAAAATATATACAAAGAGTACAAATAAACAAAAATTACCGAAAGATTCTGCTGTTTTTTTGGGTCATGCGAAGTTCTCCAACAGGCCAGTCTCCAACCCATTTTATCTAAAAATTTACCATTGTAATATGCACTCGGAAGATCAAAGATCGAAGAACAAAGATAACTCACCAAATTTTCATCAATATTCTTCTGGGATTGCAGTCTATCAGAATATAGCGGTGATGTAATCAAAAAGGACAGAATGCCCACGGTGAGATATTGATTTTGACGATTATTGATCGGGTATTTTATGTCCAGCAAACTAAAGAAAAAAAGTAGTCGTGTAATCATTATTTATCTCTTCAATATTTTTGAGAAATAAAAAATGAGAGAAAAAAGATCATGAAAGAGGCCGAGTCGTAATTAAGACACCGACTCAGTGAGATTCCAGGTATTATAGAATTAAAACTGTCCGAACAATACAAATTCCGCTATTTGTCGCGCAATATTCAGACTCCGCCCACTTCATCGCGCGACATACCATTTTCTCTAGTTTTATCGAATTTTATGGCGTTTCCTCATCATTTCACAGGACTTTCAATAAAAGTAAAATTATATGCACTGAAAAAACGTTCGAAAAAACCTTCCGAAAATTTGGAGTGCGTTTTTCTCAAGTGGAGAAGTTTATTATATTCGACATTTGGCGCGGTGTGTGCAAAACTTTTGTAATTCTATAATAATGCCTCTCCGATTTGGCTCAAATTTTTTGTGGATACTCTCATCAGCCCCCATCACAAAATGGGTATTCATTTGGGCTGGGTCCTTGAAACACAGATGTGGCGGGTTCTTGAATTTTGAAAACTCGATTTTTACCACAAAAAAAGTGGAGCGGCCTAGGTCCAATGTTAGTGTCGAATAATTACATGTATGCCTTTGCAATAAAAACCTCGCTTTAGGAGGGTCCGGATATCCGATGGCAAACTGATTTTTTTAACCTCATTAAAATATTTTAAAATGTAATTAAAATTTAAAAACAAAAACGGTAGTCCATTTTTTGCCTTGTTTTTAATAGAGCAAAAAATTCCACGTCGGGGGGGGGGGAATAATAAAAAAAATGAGGTGATATAATAAAAAAAACGATCTGATGAAGATGTGCATAGTCATTTTGGCTCTAGTGGTCCCGCCACGCCTGGGCGTGATTACGGTATAATCACGTTTTCAAGCCGTTCTCGGCCCATGGTAGAGCTAGAGGTATGAAAATTGAGCTCGTGTGACAGAATTCGATGGCGATGATGGCTGTCTACTTCATTTGTTTTGAAAATTTTCCAAAGGGTCGATAATTGGAAATTTTGATTGAGACGGTTGCGAGCCTAGCGAGTATGACAGTTCGAACCGAGGTGACGAGAGGATTCCAACGATGTATTTTGAGCCCTTATCTCCGTCGAGAAAGCATTCATTGGCTCGATATAATGATGTGCGCCTTGCAAGATGACTCTCTCAATTGCGCAAGCTATCTCGCACTCTCGAGAGTGGCGAGAGAGCGTGCAGAAATGAGAGAGTGGCTAGGGAGCGCGCGGCATTAAGACGTAAACAACTCATGATGCTGACGCAGATCACTATATCGAGCCAATGAAAGCTTTCTCGACGGAGATAAGGGCTCAAAATATATCGCTCGAATCCTCTCGCCACGCCAGTTCGAACTGTCATACTAGCTTGGCTCGCAACCGTCTCAATCAAAATTTCCAATTGTCGACCATTTGGAAAATTTTCAAAACAAATGACGTAGACAGCCATCATCACCATCGAATTCTGTCTCAGGAGTCCAATTTTCATACCTCTAGCTCAACCACAGATCGAGAACGGCCTGAAAACGTGATGTTACCGTAATCCCGCCCAGGCGGGACCTCTGGAGCCAAAATGACTATGCACATCTTCATCAGCGAGGTCGATAACCCCTATACGCAACTTTTTAGGGTATTAAAATTTTTGGCCTGTGCCAACCCTCCCCCAGATTTGTCCGAATCTTACGCAAACGGCCTCACCTGAAGATGACCCGAAAATATTTTTTTTCAAACCCCCTCATGTTTGTACTCATATTAAAGAACATTTTGAGTAGAACAACTTTCATGTTGAACATTTTGTATGAAACTCATTTACAAAAGAAAGACATGAGTTTTTTATTCACACGGTTTTCAGCCAATTTTGAGTAAAGCGAAAGTAAAATTTTTTATGCACAAAATGATTACGCCTATATTGTAGAACTCAAAAATCCATACTTACTTTGTTGTTTCACGAAAAAAAAATGGAAGATACGCATGCTGAGAAATATGTCTTGCCATAAAGTTGTCTTGCCATGTTTATACTCATTTTTAAGAGCTCGTCGAGCACGTCATTTTTATGTTGTTCCTATTTCTACGAAAGTCGTTTGTTCTCAAGATATTATAGAGCTACAAAAGTTTTTCATACACTACCAAATGCCGAACTTTAGTGTACTTCCCCACCAGGGCTGGGATTTTTTGTTTGGTATTTTTTTTTTGTTTTTTGGGTTTTTTTTGGGTTTTTGAGAATTTTTTGTTTGGTATTTTTTTTGTTTGGTTTTTCTGCAAAAACCAAAAAATAACAAAAAAAATCGGATAAAGAAAATTTACACAAATTTGCTTGAAAAGTTAGTTTATGATCAGTTTTGTTGTTCATTTTTCACCGTAAGACAACATTGGTGAGTGTAATATTACGGAATCGTGTTAAAGAAGGGGATTTTTTTCTTGAGTGATTATACTTGTCAGGCAGGGCTATAGATGACATCTACCTGAATACAAAATCAATATTATCTCAAATTATGGATACCCCGGAATACCGTAATCCGACATGAAAGTTCGTTGTTGCGCCAAGGAAATGCCAGGGACAATGCTGCCCTTCGAATTTGAAAGCTGGATATAGAGAAAATCGCAAACGGGAATCCAAACGCTCGTGGTGCGGTTACAAGCGCTGATTACTAACCAGTGCTACACGGGCTACGCCTTTGGCCTTTCGAATCTATTAGAGAATACAGAATGCCACATAATTGGTCCCACGTTCTACATGATAACAGCGCACCCCATACATTTACATACCCTCACAAGGTGAGGATCGACACACTCTATACGGCTCTTTTTAGCATCTGCCCCCTATATGAGGGTCCTTTTTTAAGCTAAAAATTATAATTCAACCGAAAAATAACGAAATCTACCCACTATATAAAAATAAAACGGTGAGGGTGCCTAAAATGTATGCCGCACCCTCAATTTCCTGATTCCCCTACTTTAACTAATCAATAAAATGCTGCCGATAACAAATCGACAACGAATTTATCTTCTATGTTTGTTTTAGTTGTTGATTTTAAGAATTTTGACTCTGAATAAAGAATAGTTACTATTTAAAGTAAGAGTAACACGAGATAATGTTACAATTTTCTCGGAACAGTGGGAAAAATAAATTATTTTATTTTTTTGGTTTTTTTTGGTTTTTTTTTGTTTGGTGAGAAATTTTTTTTGTTGAACCCAAACAAAAAATTTTTTGGTCGAAATTATTTTTTGTCCCAGCCCTGTTCCCCACCATTGAGAAAAAAAGAAAAATCGCCACGCAAACACACTCCAAAATTTTCGGGAGGTTTTTCTGAACAAAACTGTAAATGCATGCAATTTTATTTTTGCTGGAAGCCCAATGAAATGACGAGAAAACGCCATAATGTTCGATAAAATAAGCGAAAATGCAATTTCGCGGGATGAAGTGGGCGGAGTCAGAGTATTGCGCGGCAAAGAACCGGAATTTGTATTGTTCGAACTGTTTTCATTCTATTTATATTATAATATAAGCGATCAAAACGATTTAGATCCAATAATTCTTGATTCATGTATTTTTCTTGTGAGTTTCAAACAAAATGCTTAAATATGGTGGCCCGCGAATGTTCAGATAAATCACTACACCCCTCTTGTGCGAATGCAAAGTGATATGCGAAGAGTTAGCGCAGCTTCTCATCTATCCCATAGCGCAGTGGTAAACGTTCAGACTCGTTACCCGTTTGACGCAAGTTCGAATCCTATTGCCGAATTTCCTCAATTTTCAAAAAGCGCGCCCTTCCCTGAACCGGGCCTGATGGTTCATTAATGTTTCTAGCGATCAATAGACTAAATCAGCACAAAATGAATAGTGTACTGTGCGTAGAATAACTTTTGCTACCTTTCTGTCTTCACAGTTTGTTCACGAAAATATTCGTGGGACACCACCTTTAATATACATTTTTTGCTTTATGTTCTACTCAAAGAGTTCTTCAAAATGAGTGAAAATATGAGGGGGTTTGAAAACAGAAATATTCATCTTCAGGTTCATTTATCTCAAAGTAAGGGTTGATAGATTTTTTATATCATTTTACCCCACTCGACGCGAATTTTTTCGATTTGAAAGCAAAAATATTTTCGGGTCAACTTCAGGTCCATTTATCTCAAAAGACGGGTCCTTCGATTTTTGATTTTTTCCGCTTATTCGACGAGGAATTTTTTACTCTATAACATGAGGTAAAAATTGGACTGCACTTTTTTTGTTTTAAAAATATTTTATTTTCGTTTTACTCAAAATTAACAGGCAAACGTGTGAAACTCTCTTGTATATGAGTTTCAGATAAAACGTTCAACATGAAAGTTGTTCTACTCGACGAGCTCTTCATTATGAATACAAACATGAGGGGGTTTGAAATCAAAAATATTTCCGGATCAACTTCAGGTCCATTTATTTCAAAAGATGAGTCCTTCGATTTCTGATTTTTTCCCCTTATTCGACGCGGAATTTTTTGCTCTATAAGTTGAGGTAAAAATTGGACTGCACTTTTTTGTTTTAAAATTTTAATTAATTTAGAATGTTTCGAGGAGGTAAAAAAATCAGTTTGAGATCGAATCTCCGGACCATCGTATAGCCAGTTTTTTGTTGTCTATTTATACTTATAATTAATCGACACTAACATTGGTCCTAGGTCGCTCCATTTTTGTTCGGTGAAAATCGAGTTTTCAAAATTCGAAAACCCGCCACATCTGTGTTTCAAGGAACCAGCCCAAATGAATACCCATTTTGTGATGGGGGCCCATGGGGGTATCCAAAATTTGGGCCAAATTGGTGAGGTCGATGTGCGGGGTCACTGGCACAACCCTCGAATCTTACTCACAAGGGAACGTTCCCAAGTTGTCCTGGCCATATGAGATGGCAATAGCATGAATAGAATTAGTTTTCGATGCTGCCGCCGTACCAAATAGGTCGACCCTAAAATCTGTCTCCCCTCTCTGAGTCAATCGATAAGTGAGATAGGAAGGCCTTTATTTGTAGTCGACATGATAGCGGAAATAGATCAAACGGGGAAGTGGCACAAAACTGATCGATGAGCGATTGAACAGGAATCATGGGATAATGAAAATTAAAACAAGTGATGAACAAAATGCAGTAAATGGAGGAAATGAAGATTAATTAGATGAGAGAACTAAATAGTGAATTTTTGAAAAGAAAAAAATCGAATATGAGTAATGTTATGAAAATGTTCCAAATGATATGAAGCTCAATAAAGATAGCGAAAAAAGGGTGATATGAAAAGGAAGGGGAAGGGGGATTCAACAATACCTATGAGAGTTTCGTTAATACAAAACAATGATAATAGTCGATGAACACAATATCAATAATGAATACTTCAAAAATCATTCTCCATCCATCCATCCATGAAAAAGATTCATCTAATCATTTTTGCTGGTTCATCTTCCATTCTTCTACCGTTGTCCTTGAACCAACGTACAAACGAATCTAGAAATTTAAATAATTATAAATAAATAAGTAAAATGAAAAATATTGATGATTAATAATTACCGTACCTTTAATTCTTCATTCATCAATGTTCAATTGTCGAGAAGCATCGAAGGTAGTGCACGTAAAAGATCCTTAAATTACATTAAATTAAATTAAATAATCGGTGAAATGAACGATGAACGATCGTGAAAAGGTAAAGAACAATGGACTATAGTATCGATTCATACAAAATGTAATATGAAACAATTAAACAAAACAATTACACATAACAATAATCTAAACAATAGCATAAAAGGAGCGGAGACTTGCGGGATGACAATGTGGAGTTACAGTATATTACATTGTGTCACGCTCAGTCAACCGGGTCAACTCTAAATATCTCGACCATAAAATCACTCGTGCGGTGTTTTGAAAAATTATGGGTGAGATAGAGAGAAATAGTGTGCTAAACAAGAGACGCAGACAGACAGATTTTTGAGGCGCTCGGAATAGCCTCAATTTCTCGTCTACCCTATTCCCTCTTGTGATCTCTCACTTTCTTTCCCTCTCTACCTCACCTCCATTTCTGTCTCTCGACTTGATAGGAATTACAGTCGAGATGAGCCCCAAAAGAGAGCCGATTCCCATTGAAAAAAGAGAGAAATTATGGTCGACCTCTTGATCTACCACTCCTATTTGGTACGGCGGCTGATTACGAATCCGCTTTCATACGGTGCCCAATCGAGCAGAGCTTCGAGAAAATCGATATTGAAATTCGACTAGTTGATTCGAAAATTCACATCTTATCTACCTTATCTACTAAACCACACCAGCAGTTGTTTGGATAATTGATATATGAGTTTATGAACTCATTAGGATGGTTTGTTTAAAAATCCACACTAATTTCCGAATCAACTAGACGATTTTCAATATCGATTTTCTCGAAGCTCAGCTCGATTGGGCAACGTTTGAAAGCGGATTCGTAATCAGCATCGAACACTGATTTTATTCATGCTATCGCCATCTCATATGGCCAGGACAAGTTGGGAACGTTCCCTTGTCAGCCGGTGTCTTAAAGATCCAGGAATGGGAAATGATGGTAACATGGTAAGCTATGATATTAAAACAAAAAACCAAGTCAAAAATTGGAAATTCGGTATAAATTTCTCGAACACGGAGATATGAAACTTTATGAAACTTGGTATTATTATATAACTTTTGATCCTCTATCGAATGGTATAATGACATGGAAATAACACTTTGGTTTTTCGACTTTTGGTAGATCAAAAATGTATAATTTAGTCCGATCTTTTGGCTGAAGTGTATGCCGCCCCTAGAGACTCCAACCATCAAATATGAGTCACCTAGGACGATTTTGAAACATTGTGCCTCTTATGGAGAACGCGTTTTAAAGAAGGAGACCCTTGAGTTGTCATGACTGACTCCCGCCACGATAAGCCTGTTGGCTATTGTTTATATTATATGGTAATTGGCGTATGGTATAATGAGAAAATGAAAGATCAAGTATGCAAATCGGATGGTACTTTCTACATGCCTTGAAAGTTGTACTTTCAATGCACATAGTGAACTTTAGACATATCGGGAATCAATATCAGATATGTCTTTCGATTTTTGCGACGAATCTCTATCATTCTGTCCGAACAGTCTTATTACGAAAAAACTCGAGGGTCTCCATCTTTAAATATGACATGACTTTCTAAAAATATTTTTCAAACATATTCCTTTTTCATAAATATGTTAGGTCGGCTTACACAAGGAATTCGGTACCCATGATGTTGAAAAAGGCTTCATGGTTCTCTGGCATTATAACAACTTTGTAAACTGTCAAGAGAATCTGAAAATACTTGCGATAATATTTAAAAACCTGAAAATCAGAAACGAAATATAAACTGAAGAAAAAAGAATCATTTGAATACGTACTTATATAATCATATTGTGCCTATAAAATGTACTTGCATTTATGCTATAAGAAAATGACACTGTGCTCTAAAGAACGGAAGTCGCTCAAAGGATCTAGATCTCGCCCCGCCTCTCGATTGTATCTCCGCTTCCTCTCACCTAACCCGGCTGACCTTCGAAGCGCGCTATTTTATAAAAGAGATCGGCACAAATAAAACAAGTGATTTCTATACGCTAAACACACTACAGGGCTGAGCGGCAAGGCATATTTTCGGCAATTCGGCAAACCGGCAAAAATATTTTCGGTAAATTCGGTACTTTTAGGCAATATTCGGCATCTTTTCCCAAAAACGTATTTTAGCGATTTTTTTTCACTTTTGCAAACTTAATTCGAGTCATTAGCCTTATTGCATAAAGTGAGACAACGGGCAACAAAAAGGGCAACGGCAATCGTGATAACTGCTGGGTTTTGTCCATACGAACAATGTTGTTAGAAATGAATTACTTCATGTGAAAATTCTGGGGAGAAACCGAAATGCTTGAATACAGTGTACTAAAAAATTCACAATTCTTTAAGAAAACAAAATATACTACATTTTAATTAATTTATTTTTGAACCATCAAAAAGGGTTTGGTGCATAATTAACAGAGTGGCGGTGGGAAGAACTTGGTCGGTACCAGCCAACATCAAGCTAGCTCATAATTAGTTAACACGGATCTCCTGTAAAAGTGTATGAAATCATTCGACAAAAAAAAATTGATTCCTCCGTTTTTATTGATTGTTGTTAGACTGGCCTGAGTGCGAAAACAACATTTTCAATTTTTTTTTTTTCGGAATTTGCATATCAATGCAATTTGTTTCCTGTAAACTTCAGATGAGTGTAACTCGCTTCGTTTTTGTGCTACCGTGTTCAATTTTTTTAGATCGGTTGCTAATGACCTCGTCTACAAATAACTCAATTGAGGATATGGTCGGAAATGTTGTTTTTCATGTGTTATTGCATGAAAACTGTTTTTCAGCATACAAAATGAGATGTTTCTCGAAAATTTTCTCTAAAGGATAAGAGTTTTATTGCAGACTCGGATTCCCCGCCCACGAATTGGGGTATCCTGATATACCTTTTAACCTAACTCTGTCCCCCCAATAGTGCAACTGTATATCGTCCAGGACTTACAAGGAGACTCTCACAACTTAATTTGGCGATGAGATATGTGTTATAGTTCTTTTGAAAGCCCCCTGTGAGAGTCTCCTTGTTAGTGCAATTTTCTCTAAAATCACATTTTTCGCTGAAAATCAGCTCAAACTTATGCTAATTTTCTTATTAGCATATTTAAACTCTATATCTCGACCAGCATTACAAAATTGTCTCAGTGGTTCGAGTTCTCAACAACAATCATTTTTGAGTTATGAATCGAAAACTGATTTTATTAACGGTTTTTCGCCTTTCTGGCTTTATGCAACTTAAATACTCCAGCTTTTTCGTTTTGTTTTCAAATATAATAATGTTTTATTTTTCAATTCACTTTAAACCATCGATTCATCCTGTGAGAGAGAAGAGAACTTTCGAGGATGCGAGAGTGATAACTTCGGATGAATTCTATGATATAATATTAATAATAAAAGTGATTTCTCAGAGTTTTGCGAAGGTTCAATGGAAAAGAATGGATAATTGTTTGAGTCAAGAATGATTCAAATAGTTTCTTCGACGTTAACGATCAATAAACAAATACCAGAAAACGAGAAATATGAACAGTGAAAGTCATATCGTTAATAAAATCAGTTTTCGATTCATAACTCAAAATGATTGTTGTTGAGAACTCGAACCACTAAGACAATTTTGTAATGAGCAACCGACAACCGATCTAAAAAATTGAACACGGTAGCACAAAAACGAAGCGAGTTACACTCATCTGAAGTTTACAGAATACAAATTGCATAGATATTGTGCGTATAAAATGTACTTGCATAAGAAAATGACAAACGGTGCTAACGAACGGAAGTCACAATCGAGAGGCAGGCGAGATGTAGCCTTCTACATCTCGCCCCGCCTCTCGATTGTCTCACCGCTGCTTCTCTATAACCCGGCTGACCTTCGCCGCGCGCTATATGATATATAAAAGAGATCGGCATAGTTTCTGAACCATGCAAAACAAGAAAGTATCTTCTACAAATAAAACAAGTGATTTTTATACGCTCAATATGCAAATTCCGAAAAACAAAATTTGAAAATGATGCTTTCGCACTCAGTTAGGCCAGTCTAACAACAATCAATAAAAACGGAGGAAATCAATTTTTTTCTGTCGAAAAAGGTTCTAATTTTCATACACTTTTACAGGAGACCCGTGTTAAGTTATAGTTAATGATTAAGTTAAGTAATAAGACAGACAAGTAAAGTCATAAGGACAAAGTTAAGTACAGTTAAGTAAACAAAGCGAAATTAAATCATGCTAATTGGTCAAATTGTAAGAATAAGCAAGAATAAGCGCGATGTGTTTATGAAAAATTGTAGACTACCGTGACCCCGTTCGGTGGGACAGATCAAGTGCAATTGGTCAGATTTGTGCAAAAATTGTATGAACGAGCACTATGATCACGTTCATCCGCGGGTTATGTTATCATCGCCAAGGTCTCATTGTACATTCCAGATCTGCTAATGGAGTATTTGAACAAGTTTTCCAAATAAAAGAAAAAATTTCGATTTTTCTTCTACCGTCAATCAACAACACACAACGCAGCCTAGCGTGAGACACGGCAAAATGCATAGCGCGCGCCGTAGGTGCGCGTGAGCAGCTTGTAAAAAAATAACTTACGAATTCATTCCATGAGTGGTTTATCGAATCATTGTTTATCCTTCTCAATAGAAGTTCAAGGCCCCCGTTCCGAACAAATTGAAAAGACGACTCAGCCGATAAATCTGCAATGGACACACAGGAAATTAAATATATAAAGTTCCTTTCCAAAACATTAAAATTTGGTCTAGAGTTAAAGACCCGCATGTAAATCTATCACATTTCTCTTTCCAAGTGGAATGTCGTTTGTTACAAGGTCGAAATCCGTTGCAGAATTTTCTAAATTTTCACCAAGTGCGCCTTTCCCTGTACCTGCCTCATGGTTCATTAAAGGGGGCGTTACCTCTCTCAATGGACTCTTCTTTGTGCACACTGTTTATCTGCTCTCTAACAATGAGAAAGCATTGCGCGTCGAAGAGACCATTGAGATAGGTTACGCTCCTTTAATGTTTCTAGCGATCAATATGCGGAATCAGCATACTGTAAATTATGTAGAATAACTTTTGCTACCTTTAGATCTTCACAGTTTGATCGCGAAAATATTTGACGGACTCCATTTTTAAAGAAGGAAAATCAGGATTATGTTTTTTTTCGTAATAAGACTATTCGGATAAAATGAAGATATTTATCACACGTATCTATGAGTTCTGTTCGACGTGAAAGCATGTCCGGGTAGCTCAGTAGGTAACTGGGTAACTTTGAAATTGCGTCTTTTCGAGGTCACTTACAGGTTGTTAGGTTTTTTTTTTCAAACCCTAGCACGTAAGGATTTCAAAGCCTTACACTGACGGCATACTGTCTCATATTTGAGTCATAGGTTATCTAAGATCCGACAATTAGAGAAACGTTGTCTCAAATATGAGAACTTAGTTAGCTTACTCCAGTTCCCGTTACTATCTCGAGCGAGAGAGTATTATCTAACGTATCTTTTTGAGAGAGTTTGGAGTAAGCTAACTCTGTAGGTGAACAGTTAGGCAACCTATATCTAAGAGAATTTGCCGTGAGTGTACAGGTAAGGGGATCGAAACCCTTACTCGTGTAGCCTAAAAGTCATCGGACACTTTTTCATTTTTTTCATAACTTTTGATCCAGAAAAGCAATCAAGCTGATCTTTTGAGTCAATGTACAAAATTTATCAAGGGATACAACCATCATGCGTTGGTATAATTTAATTAGTTCATTGTTGCATAGTAATGACACTATCGAAATACACTTTTTGAAAATTTATATTTCTTTAGTTGTAAGTTAAGTTCTTGTGAAACATTGTGAGATTGGAGACACCCACTAGGGCTGCACAGTCAACAAAATCGGAATGACTCCGATTACAAGCTGTGGCGTTGATGCAATTTTGATTACCAAAATTTAGAACTCAGCTTCTTTGTTGGATAAACAAACAAACAAACACATAAATAAATATAAACGAAAAATTACTCAGTAGATCGCAGATCAGATGTAGGAAATCAGAAGATCTAGATTTACCGTAGTGCTCACGTGGTTGATTGATTATCAAAGTCATAAGCCTTTCATCAGTGAGGTACGATAAGGCTTGGGGTTTTCTTCTCAGGATGTGTCCAACTACATGCAGGATGGAATGCAATCTGAACACAATTATGATTTTAGTCTTCGAAATGAAAACTAGAAAATTGATTTTGTTACTTCCCCAAATTCCTTTTGCCTCTTCCTTTTGCCGCACGATACCTTCTTGTAGCCGCGCGGTACATTAATTTAGACGCGCGACAGCTTCTTTTTTTTAGTTTCGCAATAGATAAACTCCATATTCCTTTCTCGTCGCCCTCTACAGTTCACAAACACTCCATTGACCACGTCATAGTAACGAAGGATACTATATCTGTACGGCAATCAGATATACTCTACGTATACGGTATAGGATATTGTAGGTGTACGGTAATCCTGTATGCTCTAGAAATATGGTTACTTAAGTTCTTCGCCTCCGTTCTCTCGATTTTTCAGTTCATTTGTTACGTGAAAAAAAGTATGACGGAAGCAAATTATTGGCTACAGTAGGGAGGTATAATATATTTATTTATATATTTATTTATTTCATAAAATATACATTTATAATTTGTAAATCAGGGGAAAGAGATAGGGGAATAGCGCGCGCTAGCCATAAGGAAGACTCAGCGGGATGGTAATATAAACAAAGTGACTTACATGATGAAATTTTTATGCTTTAGTGTGTAATTCAAGACAATGGAACAGAATCGATCGATGTCAAATGAGCAGCGTTCCCAAAGATTGGTTGTCAGGAGTGAGCAACTCTAAATTTATTGATTTGATATGTTGATGGAAAGCCATGCGACACATTTTAAGTGTTCAAATGTAAATGTAATATGTACATACAATAGCGATTAACACAGTGAAAACCAGTTTAAATGATGAATATTTTTGCCTCTAAATTTTGTGTCCGTGTAAATCAGACATCGGAAGGACGAATATAACCGATAAAAGGTTAAATTCGAACGTTTAAATCATGAAAAACGCAATGAAAAAAACTAATTGTCGGATGAGGTAACTTCGTCCAGTTACCTCCGATATATGGCGGTACTGTACATAAATGCATGTAATGAAGAGAACGAGTTCTTAACTTTTTTATATTTTTATTAATTATTTGTTCTTATTATTATCATTAATTTAATTGATAAATACCTCTCCCAGTACACATATTATTCCTCTGCTTTCAGCGATGTTCAGGCAGCGCTCAAAGCATAAGTTCAACGGTTTAATACTCTCCAGCGGACTGAGTTGATTGCTCCTGCAATCATAGATCATTAAAGATTAGCCGTGTTTTGGGTGCAAATAAAAAATACTTGGAACCTTATACCAGTGAAGTATTTTAAGCAGACTTTCAGTTCACAAATACAAGAGAAGGAGCTTACAAATTCAATACTTTGATGTAAAACATGGCGCATTCTATGGCCTGATGGTCACGATGTTGCCTCATTACACCCAGGCATGCTTCAACGAAGCCATTTGCTTTCGATGGGCCAATATATTCATGTTCATTAGCCTGAAACTAGGGTGTGTTATATTTTGTCAAATGCCAACAACTTTCTAGTAGTTGAAATTCTCTAAACAGCATGAAATATATTACATGATATATATTAAAAATATATTACAAATATATTACATCCATGAGTCGATCTATTGTTTTGTAAATTTCATAATCGTCTTTGTATTGTTTAATGTAGTAATTGAGTGTATTCAAGCAGGTTGAAGTACTCCAATTATTACAGATCTGAACACTCTCCTTTATCCAAGGATATGACGAAAGATCTTGGCGTTCGAGCTGCGTTCCTAAAAGCCAGATTGGAACATTGCAAAAAAAAATTATGAGCAAACGCTCGAAGTCAGAGTAAGAGTCTGAGCCAGATTCACTAACCTATCAGGCACACAGTCTGCAGCTTGTCATGTCTTTCCATAATGAGCTTCATATGCTCAATACCAATCTCACTCCACTTTCTGTCTACATCAGAAATGTCGATGCATGCGAGTTTAGGCCATGGCGAAGCTTTTTCATTGAGTATTCTCTCGCAAATTATTGATGTTAAATTGTTCCTCAAATTACAATTATCTATTTTCCATTTCGACTTTCTGCATTGAATGACATTAGGTCGGATGATAATCGATAAATGAGAGCCAACTGGTAAAAGGTAAAGGTATAACCCGTTATTCAAGGCACACGAAGTCCTGCGAGTAATTACTGCTCCGCCAGAGATAATTCAAGGCCAATTCAGTCGGGTCGGGGGGGGGGGGGGGCTAATCTAATCTCTTTTTCGGACCTACTTTTCCGCATGATTAAGTCACTACCAATTCCCCTTTCGGGCGTCTTGGTGAGGCGGAGGTGGTGACCCAACTGGGAGTGAATCATTTGCATACATTTTCTTATTTCACATAGAAAAAAGTTCTGATTCAGTCGGTGCTTAATTATCGATTCTCACCCGACCTAGTGCCCTGAAAACTCGAGCATACCAATAGTTTGTGGCCTTTCCAATATCAAGCACTCTAAGATCCTTTAGACTGGATAAAGTGTCTGTTAAGTCTGCCATATTCATGCTCAATTTAAGACCGTAAATTCGAAGCTTCATCAATTGCTTGGTTTGGATGAGACAAGAAATGTTAGAAAGTAGAGGACACGAAGAAACGTCGAGCTGAAGAAGTTGTGGAAGTCCCTGAAGAAAATAGGTAATTTCGAATTTCTTCTTCTTTTATAATGTCCTCTGTCGTCCCAATGGCCCAAGCCAAGGAAGCCAAGGAATTCTTATTTCACACGATCCCATAGAAATGATGCAATCTACGTAAGACCCAACTTGCTTCGTTTACGTGCGAAATCTTTTTTCTCTTTTTTTTTCTCGCCTTTTTAATCTCACTTTTGCTTTTTGTTGTTAATTTTGTTATTTTTACTCTCCTGTGTCCGTATGCATGAAAAGTTTTCCGGGAAAATGTGACGTCATTAGCGCAGGCTGAGGTGTTTTCCAAAAATCCTCCGTTAATGACGTCACATTTTCCCGGAAAACGGTTTTCCGTTGTCCTTGCATACGGCCACTGATTTAAAGCTAAATCCGAGCCAAAATCATCATGGGTATGAGAAATTATCATTCGCGCCAAAAACTCGTTCAAACGTGATCCAAGGAAGATCGTTAAATGCAAACCTTTAGTAAATTATAGAGAATTTCCGCAGTTAAATACCTTGTACGTGGTAAAACAAGAGTGTCCAATTTTGTAAATAAATCAATCTAAATAAATTTTAATTTGATATTTTATTTCATTTCGTTTCATTTCAAGCAACTTTAACGCGTTAATAGTGTTGTTGTCACCAGCCGATAAAGTTTGATATAAAATTTAGAATTTTAATATAAAAATATTTTCGTACCTTAGAAATAAAGCTTTTTGGTATATCCTCAAATCCGATTAGCTCAAGTTGATTCAGTGTATAACATTCACTCATAGATTTAGGAATAAACGACGCGTCTGAATGAACCAAAATAGATATATAAATAAATAGGTCGGTTATTATTAAAAAGCGGTCTCCGTGAGATCGTCGGAATTCCGACTGCAATTGCAATTGGTAAAGTCCTTTAAAATGGTCCTATTTCGCTCAAACTTGAGTGCCTAGATGTGGAATACACTTCAGCCGAAAAATTGGTTGATCTTTGATCTTTGATCTTCGGAATTTTCATCGTAATGTTAACCCCTCATGGTATCACCATTCGATAGAGCGTGAAAAGTTATGCCAGGAGCCAAGTTTTCGAAGGTGTAGGTGCTCTGGTATTCGAGAAACAGAAGGAATTGCCGCAAAAATTATCTCTATTTTCAAAATAAATATTTTCGCCATGTTGCAACTGCGGCCGCCCCCTAGAAACTATGTTGAATATGCAAAATTGTATGGAGAATCCGATAAAAATAGTCACCTGTCTGTCCGACATGCGCGAAAAACTAGTTTTTTTAATGTATTGTTCTGACTTTTTTTTACACTTTTTATGAATTGTGTATCTTCATTTTCAGCTAACGAAATGCAAACACATGAATGGAGGAAATACATCGCGAAAACATCAAAAGAAATTGGGAAAAGTTGGCTAAAATTTGACGTGGGGAGGCGGATTCGAACCCGGGTCGGTGAATGCACGCTAGTTTTTCGCGAAAAATTGCATGCCTGGCACGACGGACAGACTGGAGACTATCTTTATCGGATTCTTCATACAATTTTGCGTATACAACACAGTTTCTAGGGGGCGGCAGCCATTGCAACATGGCGAATTTTTTTTTGAAAATAGAGATAATGTTTTTTTTCGCGACAATTCCTTCTGTTTCTCGAATAGCAGAGCACCTACACCTTCGAAAACTTGGCTCCTGGCATAACCCCTTAGTCCTTTCTTTGAATAAATAAATAAAATGCGGCGGTATTGAGCGTATAACAATCACTTGTTTTATTTGTACGGAGCATCCGCTATGACTATTTAGTGTTTTGCATGGTTCAAAAACTATGCAGATAACCCACGTAGCAATTAAAGTTTCTTCCGTTGAGGATGCATGAAGAAGGAAATACACCTCCCGGCTTTCCAAACACCTTCTGGGAGGGGATTCAACTGGGCTTCTAATCTGTAGACGTAATAGACGAGGGATGGGATAGATGGCAAAAGTCACATGGGCAACAATGCCTAACCGATCGCACTCTAGACAGAAAAAAAGCAGAATAATGAAGGCTCAATAGTAATTAATTAATTTATATTTTTTAACATAATTTAATTTTAAAATTATTAAGCATGCAATCCTATATTACATTGCATTTTTTTACATTACAATGTCTAAGCGCAGAACTATTAGGGAAGAAAAGGTTGCCACAATATACGAATGATTTGTCTGGTCCCATACAAGGGGCTCTTCTATCTTGAATAATTCTTCGTTCTCGTCCTCTGATTAGCTATTTAATACTTTTTTTCAGAATCTAAGCGACTTGATCATTTTCGAATAGCAAATCATTACACAGAAATAGCTAGGGATGGGGGAAAGATACACATACCAACGAAGTTCGCGCTCAATTCTTCGTCAGCAATTTCTTCATGGACAGGATGCCGCCGCTGTTTATTGAATGAACCTATAGTTGAATCTTTTAATCATCATTTATTTAGTCAAACGGCTGCCTGATCATAAACTATTTATTAACTTTTATCTTTTAGGGAACATCTTAACGAGCGGTAGATAGATATTGCAAAGATCATTGATTTTTTAAAGATAATTGAATATAAATAAATGAATATAATTTAAAATAAATACATTTAAAATAAATGAATTTGATTTAAATTCTGCTAAAAAACGATCATTACCTCTCAACTTTCCGAATAAAACCAACTTCTTGAGTTGATGTTGGAGAATGGTTGATATTGAATCGTGGTCAGATTCGGTGAGTCTAATTTCTGCCTGTAATTGCAATGGATTCGGTTATGCACTCGGTTATCGACTCATCAAGCGCTTCAAGAGAGAAAAAAAAGAGAAACGAGTTAAAGCGAAAGTGAGAGAGTATGCCCAAGTGTGAGAGCGCAGACAGAGAAAAGACAGGACTTGTGATTCGCAAGTATTTGTCTGCATTTTCTATCACTTTGAAGATCTTTATTGATATGAATAAAATGAATTTATTGGAATTTCCGACCAGAATTGGCTGCTTTTTTGGAATCTTTCAAACTTTTCATGTCAAGCTCTGTTAAAACGCTGTGCAATGTACCTCGGTAATAGTAAATCTCTTTGTGTCAAGTGATGAGAGGCAAGAGTTTAGACGACATTTCCAATTCAAATTTCGAATTACACCATTTGAAATTGAAATCGGTAGCGGAGAGTCAAATGTAGGCATTCGTTTGGCTATAATAAGATCAGCCAATCGATCTATTGCTATCTCCTCGAGACTTTTGTGGATAGACATCTGAAATTAATAGTTTAAAAAAAATTAGCTCCTTCCGTGCACAGTTTTTGCGAGCGTGAAGAATGTTTAATATCTCTGGTAAATCAAAACTTAAAACCTGCAGTTGTAGTAGACTTGTAAGTCTACTTCAAGTTAAACGCAAGTCTACTTCAAGTGGTGTGGGATACTGTAATGCATTTTATTCAACTGTTATTTCACTTAAAGTAGACTAAAAGTCTACTTCAAGACATTAAGTTTCGAAATACTAGAGATCGAGCAAAATGGATCATTGTACATAAAGCCCTGGTGAAAGACACTGAGTGAGTAGGACGGTGACGGACGGGTATCAGCATTTAGAGTGAGAGGGAATTGATGAGGTAAATGAAAAACGAAGATGGTAGATACTTTCATGATGTGGGTGTGGTTATGGTAATTTTAAATGACAAGAAAAATTGACATTTGAAAAAGCTCAAAAACGATAATAACTCTAAAAGAATGCAGTGTTTAGGCCATGGTCCTAATGTCTATCACTCTACTCGTGCAAGAGAAAGCAGGTCACAGAGACGGCCAGTTGGGTCATATTCAGTCCTCTTCCAGCCTTCTCATTACCAGGGGGGAAGACCATCTATTGACCTGGTTCTCTTAATCTCTCCTCCCTTCTCTCTCACTCTTGCTCTCACCTCGACCTCTCCCACTCCCTACTACATATTACCGTACTCGCAGAGCATCTAGATATAAAATGCATCTAGATAGGGTAGTTTTGATTAAGATGTATATGCGCAAAACTCTCTTCATGCGCGAATGCTGTTCGCGATAGTTCTAGAACCTTCTAGAACTTAACTTTCTGAAATATTTTAGCTTACACCAAACTCTCTAAAAAAGACGGTGATAATACTCTGTCGTCTATCTTAGTTATCTCACATTTGAGAACATTTTCTCTAATTGTTGCATAAGAGCTTCAGATATTAGATATAGAAAGAGAAAGAGGGAAGCTGAGAGAGCGAGATAGAGAGCGTTTGCGTGCCCGTTAGCCAATCACTCTGTATCGTACATGTAAAAATCATTGTATCATGAACGGTGTGAATGGATCTGAACGGATCAGGCCGATCAAGCACATTATGAGTGATTTTCGTTACTTTGCTTTTATTTTCGTTGTTTCTCTTTCTTTTCACTGTTTTTTCTCTCGTTCGAATGTACCATATTAAAAGAAATCAGACCAAAATATTGTCATTTAGCAAAAATCATCATTTTCGCGATGAATAAATTGTTCCGATTATACGCTGAATAAATAGGTCAACTTTGGTTCATTGGAGCAATTTATTCGTCGTGCAAACCGTGCTTTTGTTAAATAGCAATATTTTGGCCTGCCGCCATACCAAATAGGTCGACCCCTTTTTTTAGTCTGCCTTTTTTGTGTCAATCGATATTTGAGATGGGAAGACGTTTATCGCAGTAGATCAAAGGGGCGAATGGAGGCAGTGGGGGAAGTGGCACTGATAGGAACAGATTGGATGCAGAAAAAGGAGAGGGAGAGAGAGAGAGAGAGAGAGAAGAAGAAGTAGAGTTTTGCTCGGTCGATCGTCGTAGAATATATAATAACAAAACGGTATAGTTGATGGTAAGATAACTATTTGATAAGAAAATAATGAAAATAAACGAAAGGAACGAAATAGAAAGTACAACAAAGTGTGATAGTAAACCATAATAACATCAACATAAAATACAATACAAAATCAAGAACACGGACACTCTTAGATAATGGGATTGCTTATGAAGATAGGGGCTTATTCATTCGTGGATTACTCGGAGATAACGAGTAGATCTCCATTTCATTCTATCCGATTTAATCCTTGATTCCTCTATTGGCAGGAGTAGATGGTTCATCCGTCTCAGATACGAGTTATCTGAAAATGGAGATGATTATACAAACGAATCATGACGTATTCATTTCCCAACATAAGGGTAGCAAATGAATAGATAATCTTACCGATAGAACCCTTGATTCCTCTATTGGCAGGAGTAGACTCATCTCGCGGCAAGGAATTATGAGATGAAATATGAAAAGGAGTGTTTATATAATATATATTAACTATAACTATTTAGTGTAAATGTATATTATAGTTTTAATTGAATAGAGCTACCATGGGTAATGTTCCCGGTGGATGCCTTATCAATTTGAAGTAGTATATATATTATGTATTATTTATATTACAGTATATTGATGTATTATATTGATTCCAATACGTCAGGCTACCGTGGGATATTATCCCGTTGGATGCCTTAGCAATGTAATCTATCTTAATTTCAAGCAAAAATAAACTAATGCGAATTACTTGTAAAACTCCATATCGCATTAAACGAATATCGGAACATGCTATACATTATGATTTAATAGATCTTACCTATCGACTCCTTGATAGCTCCAAATGTCTCCTTGATCCATTCCTTCCCATTCGATATACGATGAGACTGAAAATGGAGATGATCAGTCAAGTGAATAATGACGTATTCATATCAAAACACATCAATGGGATTTGAATAGATAATCTTACCTATTGACTACTTCCATGTTCCATTAGAGTAGCTGATTAGTTCTTTCCATCCCATCCAAGGAACCATGTGAGGTAAACAATGAAAAGGAATGTTGATAAAATATTGATTACCTATCATTTATGATGATTTTAAACATGCTATTTCTTTAATTGAGTCGAGCTACCATAGGAAATTTTCCCGGTGGATGCCTTATCAATTTAAAGTAGTACAAATATATTTAATTAAAATCGTTAGGTTTATTATTTTTTGAAAGCATTTTCAAAGATATATTCATTCCATTTTGTCAGGCTAGCGTGGAATATTATCCCGTTGGATGCCTTACAAGGGGATGGTCGCAACTGGTCCTGGCCATATGATATGGCAATAAGATGACTAGGATCAGTTTTCGATGCTGATTACGAATCCGTTTAAATGAAGTGCCTAATCGACCTGATTTTCGAGGAAATCGTTATTTTGATTCGGAAATTCGAGTGGTTTCCTGCGCAAATCGTCCGGTTGGGCTGGTGAACTCATCTATGAACTCTCGCAATAGTTTACCTTTCATCACCGGATCTTTCCGATGCAATCCAGATAGTTTGGGAAGGAAACTACACGACTTTTCGAATTAACAAGCCAAATTTCAATTCCGATTTTCTCGAAAATCAGGTCGATTAGGTTCAGAAGTTCGAGCGAAAAATTCGACAAAATGGTCGATCGGGAAGAACCCAGTTTTAAGTGAAATCAATGCAGAATTGCTTAGGCTACAATACCTGGTCGGAAATTTTGGGAGCAAACTACAGCAAGCATGATTTGTCCGAAAAAAACCAAAATTTTGAGTAAAAAAAGTGGTTTAGGAATCAACGCACATTCGATGTTAATAGCGAATTAGTAAGCTCTGTGCACCCTAGACGCACCGCAAATGATATTTAGACTTCATCTCAACAATTTAAAAAATTATGAGTTTTTAAAGTTTTAAAAAAAAAAATTTTTTTTAATAGCCTGAGGGCACAAACAGGAAATTTCAGCCGTTTTGTGTAATAAGGGTCGGGGACACTCCTAACACCCAAGTATGGACCCCCAGTTCCCATTGCTAGCGCACGTGTCCGGGGGGTGGTCGAGTCTTAACGGCCATCTCTCTTAATATAGTAAATTCTAACGAGAGAAAAACAATGAAAAGAAAGAGAAATAACGAAAATGAAAGCAAAGTAACGCAAATCACTCATAATTTGCTTGATCGGCCTGATCCGTTCAGATCCATTCACACCGTTCATGATACAATGATTTTTACATGTACGATACTTCCACTTTGCTCTATGTGATCAAAATGGGAGTTACTCCTGTTGTCTTCGAGCTGAAGATTGATCTGCTTTCTGCTTTTTTGGTGCCTACAAACCAGCTCGAGGCTTTAGTTTCACCGTTTTTACCGGTTTACTTGTTTTTTTTAAAAACCAGTTTTCAACCGGCAAATTACCGTTACCGATTTTTTTACCAGTCGCCCCTTTCCGCCCAAAGGTGGTACACACTCTCCCATAGACAAAGAAAGCGAGAGAGTAGATATGGCCAGAGCTTACACACTATTTCGGGGTCCCTCTTTAGATGGAGGCCCACGAGTTTTTTCGTAATACGACTGTTCGGATAGAATGATGAAGAAATGATTCATCAGATGAATCGAAATCTCTATATATCTGAAATTGATTCCCGATATGTTTAAAGCACACCATGCGCATTCAAAGTATAACTTTCAAGGCATGTAGAGAGTGCCGCTCCGATTTGCATACTTGACTCTCTCATTTCCTCATTGTCCCTTACTCTAATTACCATATAATATAAACAATTTTCAACATGCTTATCGTGGCGGGAGTCAGTCATGTCAACTCATGGGTCCCCTTCTTTAAAGGGACGGCATGTCTTTGAGAATTACATGTTCAAATTCGCGGGAGATCCTCATACGGAAAACTAGAATGTTTCATAGAAATCAGCAAAAATCACAACTCAGAGTGGTGGTTGAACTCGTCAGCTACGGCCTTTGAGCGCGCCGTAGACCACAAGGCCATCAATAGACATATTTTTGCTATGGAAGTGCTATACCTATTCATGATCCTTTTGTATTCACTGGTTGTATTATGAGACAGAATAGATGTCAGCCTATTCCTTATGCCAATCAACTATCGATTCGCCAAAATCGATTGCATAGAAGACGGGTCGCTTCCTATCCTGTCTATCTTTTCTCTATCACTATGTTTTTGCACTGCCCCGGCGTAGATATCAATGGCGCTTTTCAAAAACTACAGTATGATAGTTCGTCAATTCGTGGTGGGACAAAATTTCACGTTCAAACATTTTCGGCATTTCAATCAATATTTTTATGGGAAATTCTCCCTTTAAGCTTCGTTACACAGTACAACATAGGTGCGAAGAGTAAAAAAAATAAACATTTTATCAAATGATATTACTATTTATTACAAGATTAATTATTATTTTTATTAATTATTAAACATAGCAGAAAAATGAGACGACATGGTGTGGGTTTTGGGTGATTTTTTTATTGGAACGAAGTATATTGCGGAAAAACTGGAGACCTTGGATAGCTATTACAGATATATGTTTATTAATTTGTTGCTCCATTCTCCTTGTTCTCCTCAAGTATTTGAGAGAGACGAGAATGCAAGTCTTTCATTTTCTCATTCTTCAATAATCTGTTCGATTCGAGAGCCTCGAAGCGTTCCAACACTTCTTCGACTCCTTCCGAATATAAAATACTGCAAAAGATTAAAGATTAAAAGCACATTCCAAGCTCATTTAAAACTCTTTGCTTTGCTGTGCCCCCTCTCTCGATTCCTTATTTACAAGAGAGTGTTGCAAGAGCGGTGAATTTCAGATTAGCTTGGAGTTTGCTTTGCCAAAACTTGTGGGGATGACTACAAGAGATAGAGAATAAACAGAAGAGAACTAACTTTAAGTAATCACAATCTCTGATCGTGGACAGAGAAGCGATTGTTAATGAGTAGAGAGCGAACATTTGAACTCCGGGACAATTAGTGTTGAATAGGAGATCAAAGAATGGAATGAATGTACTGCAATAGATTATTAATTAATCATGATGAAGCTGCAAATTGCAATGTACTACACAGGTAAAAACAGCTCGTAAATATAGACACATAAACAATTGATATTTTGATCTTTATTTCCTTTTCTAACAATGACAGACTTTCACACCGAGAAAAAGAGTTAAAACATCATTACCCCAGCATTAAAGGGAGCGTAACCGCGCTCAATGGTCTCTTCATTGCGCACACTATTTCTCTGTTCTCTAAAAACGAGATAGCATTGCGCGTCGAAGAGACCATTGAGAGAGGTTACGTTCCCTACACAGAGTATGGGACATGCGATGTATAATATTTAACTCTTTTTGTTTGATATTTGACACACATTTTTCTATATTTGTTAATTCAATTATAAAAGACCATAATAGCCGTGGAAAAGTAGTATTCACACAATAAATATTTGCGTTCGTCAGAGAATTCCGAAATATACGGTAAATACTACACAATAAATAGCGAAATACACGTTTACTCTTCAATTCAACTCTTTCGTATCTCCACTACCTCCCGATCAAACCCGTGTGGCATTAGCTTCACTCTTTTATATCCCTCGTAACGCTCCCCTTTCATATGAGCTTTGTTTAAAAGGAAGATGTTCTAATGGTAACTCGAGTGGCCGTCCATCCACATTCGGCGCAGGTGGAAAAAATAAACAAAAAATACCGAAAGATTCTGCTGTCTTTATTGGTCATGCGAAGTTGTGTAACAGGCCAGCCTTCAACCCATTCTTTCTGAAGGTTATCATTGAGATCAAAGATCAAAGAACAAAGATAACTCACCAAATGTTCATCAATATTCTTCTGGGATTGCAGTCTATCCGAATATAGCGGTGATGTAATCAAAAAAGATAAAATGGCCACGATGAGGTATTGATTTTGACGGTTATTGATCGGATATTTTTTCTCCAGCATACTAAAGAAATAAAGTAATCATGCTTGTGTTTATCTGTTCTAAGTGTTTGAATAAGGAGTGAAAATAAGAGAAAAAGATCATGAAAAATCCCTAGTCTTAATTAAGACACCTGCTCAGTGAGATTCCAGGTAGGGCCGGACATCGACCTCTCCGATTTGGCTCAACAATTTTTGTGGATACCCCATGAGCCCCCATCACAAAATGTGTATTCATTAGGGCTGGGTCTTTGAAGCACAGATGTGGCAGTTTCTCGAAATTTGAAAACTTGATTTTTACAAAAAAAGTGGAACGTCCAATGCTAGTGTCGACTAATTACATGTATGCCTATGAAACAAAAACTCGCTGTAGGAGGGCCGGGATCCGATCGCCAACTGATTTTTAAACTTCTCAAAACATTCTAATTTTAATTAAAATTTCAAAACAGAAAACGGCAGCCCTTTTTTTGATTTATTTTATAGAGCGAAAAAAATCCGCGTCGAATGAGGTAAAATAATAAAAAATCATCGAGCCGTATTTTGAGACAAATGAACTTGAAGATGACCCGAAAATATTTTTGTTTTCAAACCCCCTCATGTTTGTACTCATAATGAAGTACTGTTTGAGTATACTTTCGTGTTGAAAATTTTGTATGAAACTCATTTACCAGAGAAACACATGAGTTTTCTTTTATTCACGCTGATTTTCAGCCAATTTTGAGTAAAGCGAATGTAAAATATTTTTGTACACAAAATTTTTACGCCTATATTGTAGAACTCGAAAATCCATACTTACATACTTTGTTGTTTCATGAAAAAAAAAATTGTAGATGCTTGTAGATGCCCCATGCTGAAAAATATGGCCTGGAAAGTAGTCTTGAAAAAAAAGTTGTCGAAACCTTGCCATGTTTATACTCATTTTAAAGTACTCGTCAAGTACATCATTTTTGATGTTGATCGTATTGTATGAAAGTCGTTTGTTCTCAAGATACAATCGATCCAAACGATTTGGATCCAATTAATCTTAATTCATGTATTTCTGTTGTACATAAATTTCAGACAAGATTCTCAACAAAAATTTTGTTCTACTCAAAAAGTTCCTAAAATGGAGTGCAAATGTGAGGGGATTTGAAAACCAAAAATATTTTCGGGCTATCTTCATGTTAATTTATCTCAAAACACGGGTCGATCGATTTTTTTATTTTTCCTCATTCGACGCGGATTTTTTCGCTCAAAAAAATGAGGCAAAAATTGGGCTGTCTTTTTTTGTTTTAAAATTTTATTACATTTAGAATGTTTTGAGGAGGTAAAACACCAGTTTACGATCGGATACGGACCGTCCTAGCGATTTATTGCTGCATTTAAAACATGTAATTAGTCGACACTAACATTGGACCTTGGCCGCTATGCTTTTTGGTAAAAATCGAGTTTTCAAATTTCAAGAGGACCGAGCCCAAATGAATACCCATTTTGTAATAGGGGGCCATGAGGGTATCAACAAATTTTTTTTTCGCCAAATCGGAGGTCGGTGTCCTCGTTACCTGCTCAGCCCTCGAATTTTACTGAGCCGGAGTCTTAAATATGACATGACTTTCTGAAAAATTTTTTAGTTAATATTCCATTGCTCGGCTTACACAAGGAATTCGGTATCCATGATGTTGAAAAAGGCTTCGTGGTTCTCTGGTATCATAACAACTTTGTAAACTGTCAATAGAATCTGAAAATACTTGCGAAAATATTTTAAAAAACTTGAAAATCAGGAAGGATATATAAAATGAAGAAAAAAGAGTCATTTTTATATGTGCTTAGCTAATCATACAGTATATTTTTTTCATCCTTTTGTTACCTATTTCGGTTTTCCACTATTTTTTAACGATCCTTAAGTTAAATAATAAGATGTAAGTAAAGCTATTAAGGCAAAGTTAAGTACAGTTAACTAAGCAAAGCGAAATTAAATCATGCTGATTGGCCAAATTGTTAGAATAAGCACTATGTGCGCGATACGATTATGAAATATTGTAGACTACCACAACCTTTTTGGTGGGACAGATCAAGTGCAATTGGTCAGATTTACGCAAAAAAATGTATGAATACGCACTATGCGAGCCTTTGATCACGTTCATTCACGGGTTACATGTTACCATCGCCAAGGTCTCATAGTACCTCCGGTAGATCTGTTAATGGAGTATTTGAAGAAGTTTTCCGAATATAAGAAAGAAAAATCTTTTTTTTTTCGATTTTTCGTATATCGTAAATCAACAACACACAACGTAGCCTAGCGCGAGACACGGCAAGATGCATAACGGCTGGTACTAAATAACTTACGAATTCATTCCATGAGTAGTTAATCGAATCATTGTGTATCCTTCGAAACAGATATTCAAGGCCCCCGATTCGAACAAATTGGAAAGACGTCTCAGTCGATAAATCTACAATGAACACACAGGAAATAAAATATAAAAAGATTCTTTTCCAAAACATTATAATTTTGTCTAAAGGTCCGCATAAGATGGGGACCCTCGAGTGTTTTGGTAATAAGACTGTTCGGATAGAATGAAAGATATTTATCACTTGTATCGAAAGACATATCTGATATTGATTCCCGATATGTTTAAAGCTCACTATGCGCATTGAAAGCACAACTTTCAAGGCATGTAAAGAGTGCCCATCCGATTTGCTTACTTGCTCTCCCATTTTCTCATTACACTCACAGAAAATTTCCTAAGGAAAGTTTTCGAACTGCGATTCCCTTAGGGAATAATTCCCTAATCTACGGTAAAGTAGGTCCGAAGAAGAAATTAGGCCCTCCGGACTGAATTGGCCTTGAAAAATCACAGGCCTAGCAGTGACCACCCGCAGGACTTCGTGTGCCTTGAATAATGGGTTTACCTTTACCTTTATAAACCATAATCCCCGTGTTAATCGCGGCGGGAGTAAGTTATGCAAACTCAAAGATCCCCTTCTTATGACTAAAATCACGGCCTTAAAGATGGAGGCCCTCGAATGTCTATGCAAATGTATAACATCTATTATGCAAGGGACAAGTTATATGCAAGAAATTAGCACGACCATTCATCAATCCCGTAGCGCAGTGGTAAAAGTGGTCACTAGTTAACGTAACGTCGCGGGTTCGAAACCTATTGCTGCACATTCCTATTTTCAAAATTTCGCGCCTTTGACTGTACATCAAGCATGGATTCATTCATGATTCTAGCGATCAATAAGCTAAATAAGCATAAAATAATTTATGTAAGGTATGCAGAATAACTTTTGCTATCTTTCTGTCTTCACAGTTTGTTCACAAAAATATTGCTCGGACACCACCTTTAATACAGTGGTCCACGTTATGCGCCACGCCCCACCACACGAGAGGTTTTCTCACTGAACAAAGAGTTAAAAAGATTATAGTAGGTATCGCTTAACTGTTTGGCACACACACAAAAAGTGTTTCCATTTTATATTTCCCAGGTACTTTTATGACGAGTGGAAAATTTTTAACGGGTGGAAAACAAATTGCTTGTGAATTCAATTTCTTTATAAAAGTTAAAAGATAAAGGTTAAAGCCTTTATTCAAGGAAGTCCCGGCTAGACCAGTGATTTATCACGGCTAGGCCAGTGATAAATCAATGCCAATTCAGTTAGGAGGGCCTAATACCTTCTTCGGACCTGCAGTACCGTGCAAAAGTATTCCAAAAAAAAACATTTTCAATGTAACTTTGCTTTTATGCAACCAATCAGGGTTTTTTTTGATATGTTGTGCGCACAGATCTTTCCATAGTATGGTGTAAGAAAAAGGACGACGTTTCTCAAAAATTAGAAAAATTTCATGAATTTTCTAATTACGGCGATTTTCACATTTTTAACTATTATTTTTGCTTATTTTTTACTTGTTTGCATTGTGCTGAAAAATTGTTTTATGTTTTCAGGAGATAGGTCAACCAAAGGACTCTAAGAAACTCAGTCGATCGGATCGACAAGCGATTGCTAGACGCCGGGCCATGGCCATGAAGTTGGTCAACCTTGCTGACCAGTACAAGACGGACGTAAGGATGATCTCCTGCTCTGTCAATCGTCCAATTCGGACAAAAAGCTCTGGAAGGCCTCCCCGACGAGTTCGAAGATCAGCAGAATCAGCACAAGGATCAGCAAGGCTAACACACGAAAATCCGGTGTCCGGGAACGCGCGCAAATATAGCTTCGGTTCGTTTTCATCTTGGAATACTCAGCCCCGAGGCATGATAGAGCGCACATTCGGCTGCATCACCGTCGCCTGGACCTCTATGAACTACTCTTTCCTCATAATTATCTCATTGTCAGCCCTATGCAGCGGGCCGACATGGCCCGCATGAAATGCTCCCCATACCATAACGGAACAAGGCCCCATGCTTCATAGTCAAAACTTGGCACTGTTCATCGAATCTTGATCTTATAGAGCGCCGGCGCTACTTCCTTTTATCCGCCGCCCCGCCCCCTCCTGTCTAGGCCCCGCCCCCTTGGCCTGTCGTGGTCGACAGACCAAGGAAGAGGTCCTCCAGCCGGCACAAAGGCGCAGCGACTTCTCCAAAAGAATGGAGAAGTCCGGAGGAGAGTTGGGCTTGCGCATTGAAAGCCCTCCCCTATGAGTGTCAATCACTCCCAAAATTGCCTCCGAAGAGGAGAGTTCAACTCAGAGAGGAACTCGGAATGAATGAACATCGAGCCCTTATATACCCCTTTGATCTAGCCCCGCCCACAACGCGGCGCGCGAACGCTCTGATTGGTCGGTGCCTCTACTCTTTGCTGTCTGTGTCTCTCATCTCTCCCATTATCACCAATCGATAGTATATTTCGATGATTTCAGTCGTTTTCTTCATCTCTTTTATCGATTAATGACTGCATTGATTGATTGATTAAGTTAACGATAGGGTAAGACGACGAGATATGGCAATCTTATCCTAGGATCAAGTCAGCAGCATATTCCAGCACAATGTAGAACAGATATTGACGGGGAAATAAACATTACATTACATTACATTAGAACAACTTTATTTAACCGATTAGGGACAGCTGGGTCGCCATTAGGGTTCTGGAATGACGAATCGTATCTCGTGAGTTGCCCGCATTTATCCAGCTTATCGACTGTCTATCCACTATCCAGCTGGGAAATTAACGGAGAACGTTAAATTCGAATATAGTGGGTTTTACTTGCCAGCGAGTTCGTCCGTTCTAGAGAGTGAGAGAGGACACTGGACGAGGAGGACTCATATGAGAGAAGGGACATGATGAAATAGGATTGAGAAGACAACAGACACATCCGAGAGAACAGGAGAAGGGCCGGGATGAGCTGGGGTAGAGGAGTTAAACGTAGATACAGATAAAAGAGGGGGAGTCTGACTCTGGTAATTCAAAACATGTCTGCGTATCATTTTTCATTAATGTAGACTTGTTAGTCTATTTCAAGCTAGACGTAAGTCTACTTCACGTTTTATATACACTGTAATGTATTTCGTCATGTGTTCTTTCACTTGAAGTAGACTTAAATTAAATTTTAAGTCAGCGACGTATTTTATGTTGAAATACCTCAGAGAGGAACTCGGAAAGAATGAACATCAATACTAGGGGAAAAGAGAGACGAGTGATCTTTGATGAATGAGAGGCACACTCGAAATCGGAGAAAATCACAAGATAACTCATGACTACTATTCCTGTATCATTAATTATTGTTATGAAGTTTATGGATCGTGTTTCTGAGCTTTCGCATATCATTTCATCATCATGATCACACACTCCCTTCCAGACAACCCGGCGAGACGAGAGAGTGTTGAAAGGAGAGAGGGTGCGCAGAGAGAGAGAGAGAGAGAGAGAGAGAGAGAGAGAGAGAGAGAGAGAGAGACTGCGAGCGGCGGAGCTTAAAGTGCAAGGGGGCGGGGCGGCGGATATTCGGAAGTAGATCCAGAGCGCCTCACATGGATAATTCCGTCCATTCCTAACATCACAAACATGTTATCGTCCGACCATGGTAACAAGATTCGATGAAAAGTGCCAAGTTTCGACTATGAAGCATGGAGGCTTGTTCCGTGATGGTATGGGGAGCATTTCATGCGGGCCATGTCGGCCCGCTGCATAGGGCTGAGATCATTATGAGGGAGGAGTAGTTCATAGAGGTCCATGCGAAGGTGATGCTGCCGTATCTCAAACATGCCTCAGGGCTGCGTATTTCAAAAGTAAAACGAACCGAAGCAATCTTTGCACGCGTTCCCGGACACCGGATTTTCGTGTGTTAGCCTTGCTGATCATTGTGCTCAATCTGCCGATCTTCGAACTCGTCGGGGGAGGCCTTCCAGAGCTTTTTGTCCGAATTGGACGATACACAGAGCAGGAGATCATCCTTACATCCGTCTTGTACTGGTCAACCAGGTTGACCAACTTCATGGCCATGGCCCGGCGTCTAGCAATGGCTTGTCGATCCGATCGACTGAGTTTCTTAGAGTCCTTTGGCCGACCTATCTCCTGAAAACATAAAACAATTTTTCAGCAGAATGCAAACAAGTTTAAAAAAAGCAAAAATAATAGTTCAAAATGTGAAAAAAATGTGTTTTTTCTAATTTTTGAGAAACGTCGTCCTTCTTCTTACACCATACTATGGGAAGATCTGTGCGCACAACATATCAAAAAAGCACGCTGATTGGTTGCATAAAAGCAAAGTTACATTGAAAAATGTACTTTTTGGTATACTTTTCCACGGCACTGTACTTTGCCGCGTGATCTAATCACTACCAATTCTCCTTTCGGGCGCCTTGGCGGTGCGGATTTTCTTATAATGATTTGTTAATTTTGACAATTTTGGAAAAAAAAAACTATTCAATCTCAACCAAAAATCATTATTCGTGTTTTAACTGATGGATAAAGAAATAAACAAATAAGTAAATAAATATAAACGAAAAATTACTCAGTAGATCGCAGATCAGATGTAGGAAATCTGAATGTCTAAGTTTACAGTAGTGCTCACGTGGTTGATTGATTATCAAGGTCATAAGCCTTTCATCAGTGAGGTACGATACGGCTTTGGGGTTTCTTCTCAGGATGTGTCCAACTTCACACAGGATGCAATGCAAGCTGAACATAATCATGATTATAGTCTTTGAAATGAAAAAAAAGAAGTTTATTTTGTTACTTCCCCCAAAGTCTTCATTTTTGCAGCGCTATACCCTAGGAATACGGTATCTTGTAGTTCTTCGCCTCCATTCTCTAGATTTCAAATTATTGGTTGTAGTAGGGAGGCACAATTTATTTATTTATGCACTTATTTTTTTCATCAAATATACATTTAAAATTATTAAATCATGGGGGGGGAGGAGATGGGGGAATTGTGCGCGCTAAGGAAGACTCCGCGGGATGGTAATATTAACATAAAGTGACTTACATGAGGAAATTTTCATGCTTCAGTGTATAATTCAAGACAATAGAACAGAATCGATCGATGTCAAATGAGCATCGTTCCCGATGATTGGTTTTCAGCAGTGCGGAACTCTAAATTAATAGATATGACATGTTGATGGAAGGCCATGCGATACATTTTAATTCCCTTTTGCTTGTGCTTTTCATTCTTTTGCTTTTTTTTCTGTCTAGCGTGGCGGTCAGGTATTGCTGTCGATGTTACCTTTGCCAGCTATCCTTCCACTCGTCTATTCCATCTACAGATTTGAATCCCAGTTGAATCCCCTCCCAGAAGGTGTTTGGAAAGCCGGGAGGCGTATTTCCTTCTTCATGCTGCCTCAACAGACGAAGCTCTAATTGCTACGTGGACAATTTTCTTCAACTTCTAATGGACTATTTTATCGATTCTATTTCGTTACAAGTGTAGATGCTGAAGGACCATCAAGAGAGATGAGATATCGCAAGATTGATCGATGTATAGATGAAAGAAAGAAGATCTATGAAGATCCCCTGCATGAAATGTGCGAATGTGATAAATATGTTATGTTATGTTATGTTATGTTGCTGGTATCTTCCTTTTTGATGGTCTACTTTATACAGTGTGTCCAAAAAGTACTGTTACACGAATAAATCCATTTATCTTCCTCAAAAACCATCATAGATAATTCAAACAGGGAAAAGTTTTTACCACTGACTACAGCAACATAACAATGAATGATCTGATCACTCCATCTCGCCTCCATTGGCCGCGATATCGCCTCTGAGACCCTGAGGGGCAACGACGATGATGGGCCGCTTGTAGGGGATGCTGACTTTCTCACCCCCCCCCCCACGCATTCTTAAGAGGCTCTCGGTATTTGTCGTGGGTAGAGCAAGACTCCCTCTACAATACTGCCTAGACGTTGAAGTCGAGGGGTTCAGGTCGGAGGAGTTGTAGGGCCAAGATAGAGCCGCGATGAATTCGGACACATGGGTGTGGAACCATGCCTGGGTCACTTTTTCCGAATGAGCAGGTGCTGAATCCAGCTAGAAGTTCTAGTGAACCACATTGAAGTGGGAGCGGCACCAGGGGAGAATAACCTTCTCGAAAATTGTCCTGACATAGTTCACCTTATTGAGATCCACGAGCACACGGGGACTCTTGCCCGTCAAGCACACTCCAGCGAAAACCATCACTCTATCATCGAGTTTTACGATTCGGGAAACATGCCGAGATGGCTTAGGTGGTGTTACATCCGCCGCGTCTCCGTCGTTACGGCGTGCGCACGTTTTGAAAAATGTAACACCGCCTTAGTGGATAGAAATTTTTTGTAGCGATCCGAACCTCGTAGGTTCGAATCCCTCCCGCTGTAGATCAACTTTTCGTAATGCGTGAGAGGCTTCAAGCCCAAGTTAAATGTAGGGATTTTTCTTCATTGAACCGCCGTGTTTCGACACCCTTACCTGTAAGGCTTTCAACCCCAACGTGCTAAACCCTTCGTGATCTCGAAAAGACGCAGTTGCAAAGTTGCAAAAGATCTTGCTCCGCGTGGGAGAAAGATCAGGCGGGAGAACTTATCACCGCATACTAGCCAAACCCCGGAACTTCTTTGATTTCTGGCCCAGCCCCTTCGTTCACCCCCTCCTCATGTCGATCTTTCGATCGAGAATGGAGGGGTCGTCCTCCTCACTGGGAGGACGATGTTCACGGGGGTGAAATGCTGAGCTCTCCTCAAGATGAGAGAGCTCTGGAGAGAAGGAATCAAATGTTTTTATGGGGGAATGTGGTGATATGGAAATGAAATTGGATTAGAATGAGAGAGTATGGGAAAAGAGGAGAAAAACTCTTATTTCAACATTCTATCAATCATGATGCGGTTGGTTTTACCACAACCGAGAAAATGGTCGGTTACTACGCGAAATGAATAATGAGTGATGAGGAATGAGAAATGACTAGAATTGATCTGTAATATGACCTGGGCCAGAAATCAAAGAAGTGCCCAACAGAGATGGTATTAACGATTAACGAATTAACGAAAATCGTTAATTTCAACGACATTTTTCGTTAAATTTTAACGATTAACGAATTAACGAAAATTTTCATTAACGAACATCTCTGGTGACCAAGCCCCTTACCTACTGCGCTACACGGACATGGTTTTATAACTCGCTGAGCTCATAGATCATGCAAGATGAAGGTGCGGGGGGGGAGTGCGTCGCCGCGACGGTAGCATGTTTGAAACCCTTACGTAAAAGGTATTCAAACCCTAGTTGGCGCTCTGGCAAAACCCTTAATAGTAAGGGTTTGTCGCTGAAAAGACTTGGGGTTTGTTTTAGGGTTACAAAGCCTAAGGGTTTTTTCTCTGAGTGTGATCACAGTATTCTGGTCCAAGCCATTTTTCTTCGAAAGCAAGATAAAGGAGAGACCATTGTATTCGAGAGAGTTTGTATGTTGAGCGGTCGTTCTTGCTTTGAAAGTCATGAGAACGCTGTGTGATTGGAGGTGGACATGCAAGAGATGGTTCCTTCACTGGCATCCGGTTGCTGAGGAGACAGGGCTATTATCCTCGTGTCCTTGATGATGAAGACCGAAAAGTCCTTGGAAAAGACATTTGAGAAAGTCAGCATCCCATACCAGCGGCCCATCATCGACTTTGCCATTGATGATCTCAGAGGCGTCATCGCGGCAAATGGAGGCGAGATGGAGTGATCCTTCATGTTGGTATGGTCAGTGGTAAATACTGTACCATGTTTGAATTGTCTATGATGGTTTTGAGGAAGATAGAATATATTGATTTATTCGAGTAACAGTACTTTTTGGACACCCTGTATATAAAAATGGATGTACGACGACTTTTCCGCCAATATATATTGCATGTGTGTAGTACACTAAAAACTCTCTCATATTTGACTCATAGGTTATACAGTATCAATACATGTCGCAGTTAAAGGCAAACCCCCTAATTTTGGTCTTCACATGGGCAATACTCTCTAGCAGACAAAGAAAGCGATAGAGCCTCTTCAAATTAGCATGGGATGTGCATTAAAATGACGAAGCGATCTCTTCCGACAATTCGTTTCTTTCCAACGCTTTTTCACGATTCAAACTTTCGAATTGAATTTTTTCACGGACATTATCGTTTTTTTCGATGTATCTATATTACCTTGTTGAATTTAGCGGCACAAAAATGATTTTAAAGGTTTTCATAATCCCTTTTTACACGTTTAGACAATTTTCAATTTTCTCTTTCTTCAAACGCAGCAAACATTGAAAAAATTGCTTGCAAGGAAAACACCAGTTGCGACGGAAAAGATTCTGAAAGCGACCCATATGGGTGAATAGGGTTGTGGGAGAGATGTTCAAAAGTGGTTTGAAAAGCTGCCAACCTGACCTTTTAATCGATATGTTTTTTTTAGCAGAATCGGTACCAAAATACGGAAAAGGTCAGAAATGTCCGGTGATTGACGAATGCAAATGAAGTTAAGGATGCTTGTAAGGAATTGCAAAAATTATATGACGGGAGTGGGCGGTAATCGAACCAGCGGAGTGCGGGTGATGGTCAGATTTACTATCGATTGAAAATATCGATTGGAAGATCCGGTTGGCAACTTTTATAATGCTTATTTACTGTTTAGCACTCGTTTAGTAAAGATTTGAGACTTCGTCGGCAACTTCAAACTTGCGACGCAAAAGGATGAAAATCCTCGTCGCCCTAGCATTTGACATGAAAACTCAACATTTCCGAATTGCGATTCCATTAGTCAATAAGCTATAACATTTAAAAAATTGACTATAATCTAGAATCGAAGGGTTGATCTTTTGCAACTTCAAATGAATCGTTGAATTTTAACGACTTTCTCCAATGAGTTTTCGTGGCTCCATTCATTTTAATAACACAACAGAGTTCAAATGATTCATTTCTACTTTTTATATGATCCACATTTCAAAGTGCCGCCCACGTTGGGAAGTGTCGAAATCGGGAACTTCTTCGGTTTCTGGACACCCTCCTACCCCCTCCATTTCGATCCGATCGATCGAATGGAGCGGTCGTGCTCACTGGGAGGATGATGTCCACGGGGGCGAAATGCTCCCCGACCTCTCCTCAAGATGGGAGAGCTCTGGACTTAACCGGAGGTGATATGGAAATGAAATTGGATTAGGATGAGATAGTAAGGAAAAGAAGAGAAAGATCTCTCATTTCATCATTCTATCAATCATGGCGGATACTCCCGCTTTAACCCCCCTATTACTACGCGAAATGATATAGAGGAGAGGGGGGGGGTGGGTGGCAACAAACCGAAGAAGTGCCCGAAATCGTTCTAAATCGGAATGGATTTGTTACCAACATAGGCCAGAATAGCAATTAACCCAATGAAAACCAGTTTAGAATCATTTTTGTAACTTTAAATTCAGTGTTCAAGTAAATCAGACATCGGAAGTCCGAATATGACCGATAAAAGGCTAAATTCGAACGTTTGAATCAGGAAAAAAAGCATTGGAAAAAACTAATTGTCGGACGAGGTAATCATTATTATTTATTATTTTTTCCTTTTATTATCATTAGTTTTATTGATAAGATACCTCTGCCACTAAAGATATTATTCCTCGATCGTCAGCGATGTTCAGGCAGCGCTCAAAGCATAAGTAAAACGGTTTGATGCTCTCCAGCGGACTGAGTTGTTTGCTCCTGCAATCGTAGATCATCCAAGATTACCCATATTTTTGTGTGCAAACGAAAAGTACTTGAGTCTCATCTTATTTTATCTTCTCAGTGACGTATTTTAAGCATTCTTTGAGTTTCGAAATACAAGAGAAGGCACTTACAAACTCAACAATTTGATGTAAAGCATGGCGCATTCTATGACCTGATGGTCACGAAGTTGTCTCATTACATCCAGGCATGCGTCAACGCAGGCCTTCACTTTCGATGGGCAAATAATTTCATGTTCATTAACCTGTAACTGCATAGGGTGTGTTATATTTTGTCAAATGCCCACAACTTTCTAATAGTTGAAATTCTCTAAACAGCATGAAATATATTACTTCCATGAGTCGATATATTGCTCTGTAAATTTCATAATCTTGTTTGTATTGCTTAATGTAATAATTGAAGGTATTCAAGCAGGTTAAAGTACTCCAATAATTACAGATTCGAACACTATCCTTTATCCAAGGATATAAAGATAAATCTTGGCGTTCGAGCTGGGTTCCTAAAAAGCAAATTGGAACATGGCGAAAAAATAATAAGCAAACACTCCAAACGAGTAGGAGTCAGAGTCAGAGTCAGATTCACTAACCTATCAGGGATACAGTCTGCAGCTTGCCATGTCTTTCCATAATGAGCTTCATATGCTCAATACCAATATCACTCCACTCTCTGTCTACATCAGAAATGTCGATGCATACGAGTTTAGGCCATGGCGAAGCTTTTTCATTTAGCATTCTCTCACAAATTATTGATGTTAAATCTTCCCTGAAAGCACAATCATCTCTTTTGCATTTCGAATTTCTGCATAGGATGACATTAGGTACGATGAGAATCGATAAATGAGAACCAACTGGTAAAAGGTAAAGGTACAACCCGTTATTCAAGGCACACGAAGTCCTGCGAATGATCTAGGCCAGAGAAAATTTCAAGGCCAATTCAGTCGGGGTGGGGGGGAGGCTAATCTCTTTTTCGGACCTACTTTACCGCATGATTAAGTCACTACCAATTCCCCTTTGGTGAGGCGGAGGTGGTGACCCAACTAGAAGTGAATCATTTGCATGCATTTTCTATTTTCACATAGAAAAAAAGTTCTCATTCAGTCGGCTCTTAATTATCGATTCTCACCCGACCTAGTGCCCTGAAAACACGAGCATACCAATAGTTTGTTGCCATTCCAATATCAAGTGCTGTAAGATCCTTTAGACTGGATAAAGTGTCTGTTAAGTCTTTTATATTCATTCTCAATTTAAGTTCGTAAATTCGAAGCTTCATCAATTGCTTGGCTTGAATGAGACAGGATATGTTAGAAAGTAGAGGACACGAAGAGACGTCGAGCTGGAGAAGTTGTGGAAGTCCCTGAAGAAGATTGGTAATTTCGAATTTGTTTTCTAGTTTTATGATATCTCTAGAAAGACTGGTGCTGTAGGCCAAATTGTCCAAGCCAAGGAAGCGAAGGAATTCTTATTTCACACGATACCATAGAAATGATGCAATCTACGTAAGGCCCAACTTGCTTCGTTTAGGTGCGAAATCTTTTTTCCCCGCCTTTTTCCTCTCACTTTTGTTGTTGTTGTTAATTTTGTTATTTTTTTACTTTTTACTCTACTGATTTAAAGTGAAATCCCAGCCAAAATCATCATGGGTACGATTGTGAAATATTATCACTCGCGCCAAAAACTAGTTCAAATGTGATCCAAGGAAAAACATGATAAACAGCAAACCTTTAGCAAATTATAGAGAATTTCCGCAGTTAAATTCCTTGTACGTGGTATAACAAGAGTGTTCAATGTTGTAAATAAATCAATCTAAATAAATTTTAATTTGATATTTTATTTCATTTCGTTTCATTTCAAGCAACTTTAACGCGTTAATAGTGTTGCTGTCACCAGCCGATAAAGTTGGATATAAAATTTAGAATTTTGATATAAAAATATTTTCGTACCTTAGATATAAAGCTTTCGGGTATATCCTCGAATCCAATTAGTTCAAGTTGATTCAGTGTATGACATTCACTCATAGATTCAGGAATAAACGACGCGTCTGAATGAACCAAAATAGATATATAAATAAATAGGTCGATTATTATTAAATCGCGGTCTCCGTGAGATCGTCGGAATTCCGACTGCAATTGCAATTGGTAAAGTCCTTTAAAATGGTCCGATTTCGCTCAAACTTGAGTGCCTAGAGGTGGAATACACTTCAGCCGAAAAAATTGGATTCGTAGGTTGATCTTTGATTTTTGATATTCGGAATTTTCATCGTAATGTAAACCCCTCATGCTATCACCATTCGATAGAGCGTGAAAAGTTATGCCAGGAGCCAAGTTTTCGAAGGTGTAGGTACTCTGGTATTCGAGAAACAGAAGGAATTGCCGCAAAAAATTATTTCTATTTTCAAAAAAAATATTTTCGCCATGTTGCAATGGCGGCCGCCCTCTAGAAACTATGTTGAATATGCAAAATTGTATTGAGAATCCGATAAAAATAGTCTCTTGTCTGTCCGACATGCGCGAAAAACTAGTTTTTTATGTATTGTTCTGACTTTTCTTCACACTTTTTATGAATTGTGTATCTTCATTTTCAGCTAACGAAATGCAAACACATGAATGGAGGAAATACATCGCGAAAACATCAAAAGAAATTGGGAAAAGTTGGCTAAAATTTGACGTGGGGAGGCGGATTCGAATCCGGGTCGGTGAGTGCACGCTAGTTTTTTCGCGAAAAATTGCATGCCTGGCATGTCGGACAGACTGGAGACTATTTTTATCGGATTCTTCATACAATTTTGCGTATACAACACAGTTTCTAGGGGGCGGCAGCCATTGCAACATGGCGAAATTTTTTTTTGAAAAAAGAGATATTGTTTTTTTGCAACAATTCCTTCTGTTTCTCGAATAGCAGAGCACCTACACCTTCGAAAACTTGGCTCCTGACATAACCCCTTAGTCCTTTCTTTGGCACTTTCCTGTTTTTTGGCCCGGGGAAAATTTGCATTAAACTCTCTATCATTCACCACTCGCCATTTCTTAATTAATATCTATTTCTCCATTGCTCGGTCTAAATGTGATGTCAAATGTGTAAAAACCGACCATGCCCTTGAGGAATGTGAAGCTAAAATGAGGAATTGCTCTCTCTATTTTCGCACTCTCTCGTTCAAACCCTAATAAAATTTAATATAATTACAAATATCTATAAAAGCCGTCTTCCTTTTTCTTCGTTTCAGTCCAGCGCTCTCCCATTTTGAGGAGAGGGCGGGGAGCACGGGCCCCCATTGGACTGCCCTCCCTAAAATGGGAGGGCATGCCTCCCCTAGCAGGGGAGCAGTTCTGCAAATGCAAAACTTATGTAAATTACCCCGGGCCAAAAAACAGGAAAGTTCCCTTTCTTTAAATAAATAAATAAAATGCGGCGGTATTGAGCGCATAACAATCACTTGTTTTATTTGTACGGAGCATCCGCTATGACTATTTCCTGTTTTGCATGGTTCAAAAACTATGCAGATAACCCACGTAGCAATTAAAGTTTCTTCCGTTGAGGACGCATGAAGAAGGAAATACAGCTCCCGGCTTTCCAAACACCTTCTGGGAGGGGATTCAACTGGGCTTCTTATCTGTAGATGTAATAGGCGAGGGAAGGGATAGATGGCAACAGTCGCATGGGCAACAATGCCTGACCGATCGCACTCTAGACAGAAAAAAAGCAGAATAATGAAGGCTCAATAGTAATTAATTAATTTATATTTTTTGACATAATTTTATTTTAAAATTAATAAGCATGCAATCCTATATTACATTGCATTTTTTACATTACAATTTTCTAAGCACAGAACTATTAGGGAAGAAAAGGTTGCCACTACTCTGGTATTTCGAAACTTAAAGTCTACTTAAATTACGTCACAGACTTTAAGTAGACTTTAAGTTTCAAAATACCAGAGTATACGAATGATTTGTCTGGTCCCATACAAGGGGCTCTTCTATCTTGAATAATTCTTCGTTCTCGTCCTCTGATTAGCTATTTAATACTTTTTTTCAGAATCTAATTGTAAGCTACTACACTTGATCCTTTTTGAATAGCAAATCATTACACAGAAATAGATAGGCATGGGGGAAAAAGATACACATACCAACGAAGTTCGCGCTCAATACTTCGTCAGCAATTTCTTCATGGACAGGATGCCGCCGCTGCTTATTGAATGAACCTATAGTTGAATCTTTTAATCATCATTTATTTAGTCAAACGGCTGTGTGACCTAAAACTATTTGTTAACTTTTAACCTTTAGGGAACATCTTTACGAGCGGTAGATAGATATTGCAAAGATCATTGATTTTTTAAAGATAATTGAGTATAAATAAATGAATATAATTTAAAATAAATACATTTAAAATAAATGAATTTGATTTAAATTCTGCTAAAAAACGATCATTACCTCTCAACTTTCCGAATAAAACCAACTTCTTGAGTTGATGTTGGAGAATGGTTGATACTGAATCGTGGTCAGATTCGGTGAGTCTAATCTCTGCCTGTAATTTGTACTACGAAATTAAATGGAACAACTAAATGACCTCCACGCTTAATCCAGTCCTCGGTTGTGGACACTGTTATGTATTCGGCAATGGATTCGGTTACGCACTCGGTTATCGACTCATCAAGCGCTTCAAGAGAGAAAAAAAGAGAAACGAGTTAAAGCGAAAGTGAGAGAGTATGCCCAAGTGTGAGAGCGCAGACAGAGAAAAGACAGGACTTGTGATTCGCAAGTATTTGTCTGCATTTTCTATCACTTTGAAGATCTTTATTGATATGAATAAAATGAATTTATTGGAATTTCCGACCAGAATTGGCTACTTATTTGGAATATTTCAAACTTTTCATGTCAAGCTCTGTTAAAACGCTGTACAATGTACCTCGGTAATAGTAAATCTCTTTGTGTCAAGTGATGAGAGGCAAGAGTTTAGACGACATTTCCAATTCAAACTTCGAATTACACCATTTGAAATTGAAATCGGTAGCGGAGAGTCAAATGTAGGCATTCGTTTGGCTATAATAAGATCAGCCAATCGATCTATTGCTATCTCCTCGAGACTTTTGTGGATAGACATCTGAAATTAATAGTTTTAAAAAAATTAGCTCCTTCCGTGCACAGTTTTTGCGAGCGTGAAGAATGTTTAATATCTCTGGTAAATCAAAACTTAAAACCTGCAGTTGTAGTAGACTTGTAAGTTAACGCTAAGTTAAACGCAAGTCTACTTAAAGTGGTGTGGAATACTGTAATGCATTTCGCCAACTGTTATTTCACTTAAAGTAGACTTAAACTCTACTTCAAGTCTGTGACGTAGTTTAAGTGGACTTTAAGTGGACTTTAAGTAGACTTAAAGTCTACTTCAAGTCTGTGACGTAGTTTAAGTGGACTTTAAGTAGACTTAAAGTCTACTTCAAGTCTGTGACGTAGTTTAAGTGGACTTTAAGTTTCGAAATACTAGAGATCGAGCAAAATGGATCATTGTAAACCCTGGTGAAAGACACTGAGTGAGTAGGACGGTGACGGACGGGTATCAACATTAACTGTGAAAGGGGATTGATATGGGAAAAAGAAAAACGGAGATGGGAGGTTCTTTCATGATGTGGTGTAAATTGTAATTATAAAATGACAACAAAAATACAACGACATTTGAAAAAACTCATCCGAATATTTCAGTTTTCCATAAGGGAAGCTTTGAGAGAAAAAAAGTGAAAATTAAACTAAATCAGGAAGAGGAACAGTTATAAACAGTTTAATAAAACACACCATGCGCTATGTTTATCACAGCTGGGGAGATGGTATTTTAACTATTTTTCTCAGTTTGAAGTGATTCATAATTAATAATGATATACGTGCAGATAAAGATATATGTGCATTTCGTTATTCAAGGCGCGCGACTTCCTGCGGGAGATCAATGATAGGCCAGCGAAATTCAAGGCTAATTCAGCACATGCATATCGTTATCGAAATGGCAAAAGTGGAAAAAGGATAGAGTACTTTCACTTGAATTAAATTGAGCATAAATTTGTACATTGAGTGATTAGATTGACATAACGCATGAAAATTTAGAAATTCAGAGCTCCTTGATATTTTACTTTTTTGAACGACTTTTGATTGTAAAATTGAAAAGATTTTGGTAAGGTAGAAAATATGCTTTCTCTAGAAAAGAGAGAGAAGGAAAGAGAAAAAATAAAAATGAGTTGTGTTGGATAGTTTTAAGAGAGAAAAAAAACGATAATAAATCTAAACCGATGCAGTCCTAAGTAAGTAGGCCATGCTCCTAATGTCTATCACTGTACTTATGCAAGATAAAGCTATACAGGTTAGATAGATGTCCTGCTAGGTCATACATAGTCCTCCCACTGCCATCTCATTACCACAGGGAATCGTTGACCTGGTTCTCTCATTCCTCCTCTCCTCTCTCTCTATCTCTCTCGCTCTCTACTCTCCCTCTATGTACTCCTACCGTACTCACAAAGAAAATTCTCATACGGGAGAAAATGATCTGAGAAAATGACTGCTTCATACAAAACTTCAGAAATTGAACTTCTTACTTTTCAAGTGGATTTTTCGCAGATTTTTCTTATAACTAATAAAATAAAAAGAAAGAAATGATAAATTTATATATATTTTCTGTGTGAGCACCAAATTTGTCATTTATTTTTCAGAACGATGATTGGTCTCCTTATCTTCTTGCATATCACTAGACACTTGCATAAGCGAGATGTATGAGATTTCCATGAGCATTCGCGGGTTCCCCCGTTATATCGGAAAAAAAACGAGCTTACCGAGTATTTCCTATTTTACAATCGAACTCCTTTAAATAAGTAAAATATCAATGAGCTTTGAATTTTTAAATTTCCATGCATTATGTCAATCTAATCGAGCAATATACTAATTTATGCACAATTTAACGCATGTTTAATGGCGCATTAAAGAATGGAGGAAAACCGAAAAAGCGAGGTACCAAGTGTTAAAAATGTTTACCCTGGAAAACCGAATAAATCGAAAAATTTTTTCGAAAAAAAGGGCGAGAATAAGGCATTCAAATTCCTACTTTCCTACCGCCAATTTCTATGTTTTAAAAATGAAGTTAGTCCGGAATTTCTTTTTCTTTCATTTGTCATCTTCTCTAGACATCGGAAACTCGCAGCTGAAAGTGCAAATTTGAATTCTCGCACCTTATTCGCGCCCGCGAATTCAAATGGGTGATAAGACATTTCGGGAAAAAAATTTGGGAAAATACCACTTGGGAGACGAATATTCGGAAAAGGACATTTCGGAAAATCCAACTGGGAGAAGGACATCTCGGAAAGTTTCATCTCGGAAAAGGACATTTCGGAAGGTTTTTTTCGGAGAACGACATTTCGGAATAGGTCATTTCGGAAAGTTCTTTTTCGGAGATTCAATTCCGGAAAAGGAAATTTCGGAAAGTTTTTTTCGGAGAAGGACATTTCGGAATAGGACTTTTCGGAAAGTTCTTTTTCGGAGATTCAATTCCGGAGGGGGGGGGTGACATTTCAGCAACCGCATTTCGGCAACGGGGCATAACTCGGTTCGTAGGGGTCATGGAAACATGAGAAGGGTATCAATGTGATCAGCATCAGTAGCACTACCGTAATCTACCGTAACCCAGTTCGGTGGGTCATATCAAGTGCGGTGGGTCAGATCGGGGCATAACTCGGTTCGTAGGTGTCATAGAAGCACGAGATGGGTATCGATGTGATCAGCATCAGCAACACTATCGTAATCTACCGTAACCCAGTTCGGCGGGTCAGATCAAGTTCGGTGGGTCAGATTTCACAAAAAATTGTCGGAACAGCCACTACTTGTGCGAAATCATTATGAACTATTGCAAACTACAGTAATCTACCGTAACCCAGTTCTGTGGGTCAGATAAAGTGCGATGGGTCAGATTTGACTAAAAATTGTCGGAATGGCCACTACGTGTGTGATATCATCATGTGCTATTGCAAAGTACCGTAATCTACCGTAACCCAGTTCGGTGGGTCAGATCAAATTCGGTGGGTCAGATTTTAGTAATAACACAACCGACATTCCGGTAACGTTCCATAACTAGCTTGCCGGGTCCTAGCAATTTATTTTCAAATAAAATTTGAAAATTGATTTTTTTTTTAATTTAGATACTTTTAACGTCATTTACCGCATACCGCTGTTGTTAGTTACAGTTATGCTTACTCTAATATGACACACAATTTTAGCGATATCTGACCCACCGGACTTGATCTGACCCACCGAACTCGGTTACGGTAGATAACGGTACTTTGCAGTAGCTCATGATGATATCACACGTAGTGGCCATTCCTAAAAATTTTTAGTCAAATCTGACCCATCGCACTTGATCTGACCCACCGAACTGGGTTACGGTAGATTACTGTAGTTTGCAATAGCTTATAATAATAACGCACACGTAGTGGCCATTCCGGCAATTTTTAGTTAAATCTGACCCACCGCACTTGATCTGACCCACCGAACTGGGTTACGGTAGATTACGGTAGTGTTGCTGATGCTGATTACATTGATACCCATCTCGTGTTTCTATGACCCCTACGAACCGAGTTATGCCCCGATCTGACCCACCGAACTTGATCTGACCAAAAGAACTGGGTCACGGTAGATTACGGTAGTGTTACTGATGATGATCGCAATGATACCCATCCCAAGTTTCTAGGACCCCTATGAGCCGAGTTATGCCCCGTTGCCGAAATGTCGGTTGCTGAAATTCCGAGGTATTCTTTTCCGGAATTGAATCTCCGAAAAAAACTTTCCGAAATGTCCTTTTCCGGAATTGAATCTCCGAAAAAGAACTTTCCGAAATGTCCTATTCCGAACTGTCCTTCTCCGAAAAAAACTTTCCGAAATGTCCTTTTCCAGAATTGAATCTCCGAAAAAGAACTTTCCGAAATGTCCTATTCCGAAATGTCCTTCTCCGAAAAAAACTTTCCGAAATGTCCTTTTCCGAGATTGATGTTCCCAAATAGTATTTTCCCATTTGGCTTTTCCCATTTGGACTTCTCCCATTTGTTATTTTCCCAAATTTTTTTTCCGAAATGTCTTATATTCAAATGTCGACTTTCCATTTTCGGTTTTCCAGGGTACATTTCTTTGGTATTTCAAAACTTGAAATTTTTTTTTCGGATTTCCACCATTTTTTAACGCGCCATTTGTAATCGAACCTTTTTTCACTTTTGTCACTTCGAGCTGCATGCGCTGAATTGGCGTTGAGTTATCACTTGCCTGGAAGTGATCTCACACGTGCGACTTGAATAACTGGATTTTCGTTTACCTTTACCTGCATGTATATTATTCGTAATTATGAAACACTGTACTCAAATAAAAAAGTGTTAAAACACCAGCTGTAATACTCTGAGCACAAGAGCTGTTGTGTGTTATATTTAACACTATATAGATGTTTTCCTTTCAGTTGTAGATTCATTTTGCCATTTGTCTCTGTATGTCTTCCCTTATGCAAAAAGTGAGCAATTCAAATGAGCTTTTTCAAATGTCGTTTCATAGACACCGACCGCAACGTGAAAGTATCGACAACCTACATAAAGGGTAAATTTGGTATTCACACAGAAAATTTACTTGCATTTCTAATTTCTTACTTTTCATTTTCTTGATTATAAAAAAATATCTGCAAAAAATCCTCTTGAAAAGTAAGAATTTCAATTTCTGATGTTCTGTTCTAAGCGTTCAGTTTCGCAAAACAGAACATCCCGTAAGAGAATTTTCTCTGTGAGTACGGTAGGAGTAGAGAGGCGGAGAGGGACAGGAGGTGGAGAGGAGAAAGCGAGACCGAGAAATAGAAGGTTGAGGGGCAGGTCAAACTGTATATGACCTAACCATCTCCAAAACCTGTGTGAGCTTTCTCTTGCACGAGTAGAGTGATAGGCATTCGACCTTGACCTAAACACTGCATTCTTTTAGATTTATTATCGTTTTTTTTCTATCCAAAACAATTCATTTTAAATTATTTTCCTTTCCTTCTCTCTCTAATTCTAGACAGAACATCTTTTCACTTTATCAATATCTTTCCCATTCAATCGAATCGATCAATCGAAATCGAAATACAATCGAAAGCCCTTCGAAAAAGAAAAATATCAGGGTGCTCTGAATTTGTAAATTTCCATGCATTTTGTCAAACTAATCGCTCAGTATATTCAATTATACGCAATATAACATATGCCTGCATGGATATCATTCTTAATTATGAATCACTTCAAATTGAGCAGTGGAGTGTTGTTGTTTTTCACACTTTATAGCTGTTCTTCTTTCAGATCTAGTATAATTTTACTCTTTTTTCCTCTGTATTTTTGAGCTTCCCTGATGCGAAAGTGAGCAATTGAAATGAGCTTTCTCACGAGTCTTTTATTATAAGGCACAATATAACTAACCTATATTTTTAAATTTACATTTTTATGTATCGTGCAAACCTATACTTATACAACTACTAATATTGTTAATTTAATTTTCTAATTACAATTGACAGCGAAACCACAGCATTAAAGTGTCTACCATCTTCGTTTTTCATTTACATACCTCATCAATCCCCTTTCACTCTCAATGTTGATACCCTTCCGTCACCGTCCTGTATTGTCAGTGTCTTACAGTGATCCATTTTGCTCAATAGTAAATATTCTTCGCGCGAGTTTCGCAAAACTGCGCACGGAAGGAGTTCAACTAATATATTTTTTAAACTATTAATTTCAGATGTCTATCCACAAAAGTCTCGAGGAGATAGCAATATATCGGTTGGCTGATCTTATTATAGCCAAACGAATGCCTACATTTGACTCACCGCTTCCGATTTCCATTTCGAATGGTGTAATTCGAAGTTTGAATTGGAAATGTCGTCTAAACTCTTCCCTCTCATTACTTGACACAAAGAGATTTACTATTACCGAGGTACATTGCACAGCGTTTTAACAGAGCTTCACATGAAAAGTTTGAAATATTCCAAAAAGTAGCCAATTCTAGTCGTAAATTCCAATAAATTCATTTTATTCGTATCATTTAAGATCTTCAAAGTGATAGAAAGTGGAGGGAAATAATTGCCACCTACGAAACACAAGTCCTGTATTTTCTCTGTCTACGCTCTCACACTTGGGCATACTCTCTCACTTTCGCTTTAACTCCTTATCTGAGGACTGGCTTACAAGGGGATTTCAGTTAATTTATCCATTTAAGTTAGTAACACAAATTTCAGGCCGAGATTAGACTCTCCGAATCGGACTACGATTCAATATCAACCATTCTCCAACATCAACTCAAAAAGTTGGTTTTATTCGGAAAGTTGAGAGGTAATGATCTTTTTTTAGCAGAATTTAAATCAAATACATTTATTTTCAATTAAATTCTTCTATTTATATTCATTTATCTTTAAAAAAACAATGATCTACGAAGGTTGCAAAATCTATCTAACGCTCCTTAAAGACACCCCTAAGCTAATTTCACTCTCCGCATTGGCAATACTCTCGCGCAGACAAGGAAAGCGAGAGAGTGTGGAGAGAGCGGAGAGTTTCAAATTACCTTGGGGTGTCCCTTTAAGATGTTTCCTATAAGTTAAAAGTTACTAAATAGTTTTCGATCAGACAAGCGTTTGATTAAATAAATAATAATTAAATAAATAATAATTAAATGATTCAAACATAGGTTCAGACAAGGATCAGAAGGGGTACCGCTTCCATAGAGAAATTGCCGACGAATTATTGAGCGCGAACTTCGTTGGTATGTTTATCTATTTTTCCCTAAATTCTGTTTAATGATTTGCTATTCGAAAAGGAAAAAATGTAGGATGATTTATATATATATATATATATATATATATATAGATTGAATTGAATCTGAGTGATACCCTAGTCATAGCTGGGTCAGCTCCTTGAAACATATTTGATACAGGTTGGCAAATGATTGGCACAAGGAGGGAGTCGAACCCACGACCTCTGCCTATCCGGGGCATTGCTCTACCATTAAGCTACCTGTGCACCGATCATTGCCTTCCAATTCTTTGTTATGGGACAAGCCCCTTAGTCTCAACTCACGCTACTGATTACAATCAATTAACGCCCTGGCGAGAACAACTTCTCATAACCAGAATTAAGAGAGAGACAGAATTGTACAGATTGAATTGAATCTGAGTGATACCCTAGTCATAGCTGGGTCAGCTCCTTGAAACATATTTGATACAGGTTGGCAAATGATTGGCACAAGGAGGGAGTCGAACCCACGACCTCTGCCTATCCGGGGCATTGCTCTACCATTAAGCTACCTGTGCACCGATCATTGCCTTCCAATTCTTTGTTATGGGACAAGCCCCTTAGTCTCAACTCACGCTACTGACTCCCTCCTTGTGCCAATCATTTGCCAACCTGTATCAAATATATATATATATATATATATATATATATATATATATATATATATATATATATATATATATATATATTGGTTCATTCAGACGCGTCATTTATTCCTGAATCGTTGAGTGAATGTCATACACTGAATCAACTGGAACTAATCGGGTTCGAGGATATACCAACTAGCTTTATTTCTAAGGTACGATAATATTTGAATGTAAATTTTTACTAGTGACAACACCACTATCAAGCCGTTATTATAGAATTACAAAAGTTTTGTACACACCGCGCCAAATGCCGAATATAGTAAACTTCTCCACCGTTGAGAAAAACGCACTCCAAATTTTCGGAAGGTTTTTTCGAACGTTTTTTCAATGCATATAATTTTATTTTTATTTAAAGTCCTGTGAAATGATGAGGAAACGCCATAAAATTCGATAAACTAAGAGAAAAACGTATGTCGCGCGAAGAAGTGGGCGGAGTCTGAGTATTGCGCGGCAAATAGCGTAATTTGTATTGTTCGGACAGTTTTAATTCTATAATAGTTGCTTTAAATGAAATTAAATATCAAATTGAAATTTCTTTAGATTGATTTATTTACAACATTGAACACTCTTGTTATACAGCGTACAACGAATTTAACTGTGGAAATTCTTCATACTTTACTACAGGTTTGCTCTTTACGATCTTCCTTGGATCACGTTTGAATGAGTTTTTGATGATTTTGGTTAGGATTTTACTTTAACTCAGAGTAAAAATAACAAAATTTTAATGTTAAAACAACAATAAAAAAAAGTGAGAGTAAAAAAGGCGGGAAAAGATTTCGCACCTAAACGAAGCAAGTTATTGATTTCATCATTTCTATGGTATCGTGTGAAATAAGAATTCCTTGGCTTTCTTGGCTTGGGCCATTGGGACGACAGAGGCCGGTCTAGAGACATTATAAAACATGAAAAAATGTCGAGATTACCAATTTTCTTCAGGGACTTCCGCAACTTCTCCAGCTCGACGTCTCTTCGTGTCCTCTACTTTCTAGTATAGCTTGTATCATCCAAGCCAAGCAATTGATGAAGCTTCGAATTTACGATCTTAAATTGACAATGAATATGAAAGACTTTACAGACACTTTATCCAGTCTAAAGGATCTTAGAGTGCTTGATATTGGAAAGGCCACAAACTATGGGTATGCTCATATTTTTATAGCACTAGTTCGGATGAGAACCGATGAAAGAGAACCTACTGACGATAACTATTTGCATATGAGAGAGTAAAAAAAACATATATTATTATCATAATATTTATATTTCTCAGTTAGTCGATTCTCATTCATTGATTCTGATCCGACCTAAAGTCATCCAGTGCAGATATTCGAAATGTAAAAGAGATGATCGTGCTTTCAGGATCAATTTAACATCAATAATTTGTGCGAGAATGCTCAAGGAAAAAGCTTCGCCATGGCCTAAGCTCGCATGCCTCGACATTTCTGGTGTAGGAATGCAGCAGAGTTCGATTGGTCTTCAGCATGTGAAGCTCTTTATGGAAAGACACGACAAGCTGCAGACTGTGTGCCTGATTGGTTAGTGACTCTGACTCTGACTCTGACTCTTACTCTGGTTCTGACTCTGCCTCTGACTCTGACACCGACTCTGACTTTGACTCTGACTTTGACTCTCTCTCACTCTCTCGTTTCGAGCGTTTGCTTATATTTTGTTCGAGCCATGTTCCAATCTGCCTTTTAGGAACACAGCTCGAACAGCAAGATCTCTCGATATATCCTTGGATAAAGGATAGTGTTCGAATCTGTAATAATTGGAATACTTCAACCTGCTTGAATACACTCAATTACTACATTAAACAATACAAAGAAGATTATGAAATCCACAAAGCAATATATCTTCTCATGGAAGTAATATATTTCATGATGTTTAAAGAATTTCAAATTTTAGAAAGTTGCTGGCATTTGACAAAATATAAGACAACCTAGTTGTAGGCTAATCAACATGAATTTATTGGCCCATCCAAAGTGAAGGCCTGCGTTGAAGCATGCCTGGGTGTAATGAGGCAACATCGTGATCATCATGCCATAGAAAGCGCAATGTTTTATATCAAATTTTTGAATCTGTAAGTTCCCTCTCTGGTATTTCGAAATTCAAAAAATGCTTAAAATACGTCACTGAGATTAAGATTTATCTTAATCTCAGTGACGTTATAAAGTTAGATGAGATAAGATTCTAAGTACTTTTAGTGTGCACAAGAAATATGGGTAATCTTGGATGATCTACGATTGCAGGAGCAAACAACTCAGTCCACTGGAGAGCATAAAACCGTTCTATTTATGCTTTGAGCGCTGCCTAAACATTGCTGAAGGTCGAGGAATAATGTGCTTACTGGCAGAGGTATTGTATCAATAAAATTAATGATAATTAAAAGGTACAAATAATAAATAATAATGATTACCTCCGACAATTAGTAGTTAAAAAAACGAAAACTCGAGTTTTTTTGTGACTAATATTAAACTGGCAGAACTATAGATCACATATCCCTGTATCCAAAATGCATTACATTTGCCTTACGTGCTTACGCCGTAAGGCAAATACAAAAGCCTTTTTTCGTCTTGATCTCGAACTTGTCATCAAGATCTCAAATCTTCACTGGACTATTACGAAACAGTAAATATGCATTATAAGACACTAATCAATACTTTTTTTCAATTTTTATTGAGTTTGAAGGAACAGAAAATATGTTTCAAAAAGCGATTATGAAAATCAGTGGAAAATCATTTTTTGCGCCGAAAAATTCAACTCCAATGTGAAGCATACATCGGAAAAACGAAAATTTCCGAGAAAAGTTTCAATTCGAATGTTTGAATCGTGAAAAAAACGTTGGAAAGAAACGAATTGTCTGACGAGATCGCTTCGTCGAGTTAAATGCACATCACGTGCTAATTTGAAGCTCTCACGCTCTGGACATTCTCTCTTGCTTTCTTTGTCTGGGAGAGCGTATTGCCAATGCAGAGAGTAATGGTGGTTCTAGGTGCTAGATGAACGTCACCAGCACCATTGACAACCGCAATTCCCAAATGCTGATTTTTTGACTGTGCTTTTTTGACTTGGTCAGAATTAATGTTAGAAAAGAAATATTTGTATAATGAAACATATATTTACTATATGTTATGTAAAGTAGGCCATCAAAAAGGAAGATATCTGCAAAAGTGAATTAAAATATGTCCCATGGATCAACATATCATATCTATTATTTTAGAGTTGTTCACTGTTGACAACTAATCATCGGGAACGCTGTTCATTCGACATCGATCGATTCTGTTATATTGTCTTGAATTATACACTGAAGCATGAAAATTTCTTCATGTAAGTCACTTTATACCACGGGCCCGCGGAGTCTTCCTTAGTGAATAAATCTGTTATAATCATGATTGTGTTCAGCTTGCATTACGTCCTGCATGAAGCTGGACACATCGTCAGAAGGAAACCTAAAGCCTTAACGTACCTCACTGATGAAATGCTTATGACCTTAATAATCAATCAACCACTTGAGAGCTACGATGAATGTAGTTCCTTACTCGATCGGATCTGCGATCTTCTGAGTAATTTTTCGTTTATATTTATTTATTTGTTTATACCATTTATTTTATGCTGATTCCGCATATTCATCGCTAGAAACTTCACAGGGAAAGGCGCTCTTTCTGAAAATTGTGAAAATTCTGCAACAGTTTTCGAAAACAACAAAGGACATTCCGCTTGGCAAGAGAAATGTGATAGATTTAGATGCGGGTCTTTAAGTTTAGACCAAATTATAATGTTTTAGAAAAGAAACTTTTTATATTTAATTTTCTGTGTCTCTATTGTAGATTTATCGGCTGAAACATCTTTCCAATTTGTTCGGAATGGGGGCCTTATACTTCTGTACGGAATGGTGCAAGATGAATCGATCACCCACCCATCGGATGAACTCGTAAGTTATTTATTATTAATTGAGTATGTTTTTAATTGATTCTTTTTTCTTCATCTTATTTCCTTTACGGATTTTCAAGTTTTCAAAGTATTTTTACAAGAATTTTCAGATTCTATTGACAGTTTACAAAGTTGTTATGATGCCAGAGAACCACGAAGCCTTTTTCGACATCATGGGTACCGAATTCCTCGAGTAAGACGAGCAAAGGAAGATTTTTAAAAAATTTTCAGAAAGTCGCACTTTCATCTTTTTCCTCTTTCTCTAACATATAGAAAAGACGAATACAAACATGATTACTTTTTTCTTTAGTACGCTGGTCATAAAATACCCGATCAATAATCGTCAAAATCAATATCTCACTGTTGGCATTCTATCCTTTTTGATTACATCACCGCTATATTCTGATAAACTACAATCCCAGAATATTATTGATACACATTTGGTAAGTTATCTTTGTTCTCCCAGGGCATATGATAATGATAACTTTCAGATAAAATGGGTTGAAGACTTGCCTGTTGAAGAACTTCGCATGACCAAAAAAACCAGCAGAATCTTTCGGTATTTTTTGTTGATTCATTTTTTTGTTGAGTTTATTTTGAGTCACGGAGAAAAAATGTTAAATGAAACTACATCTGAAATAACAACAGCTATATTGTTTCCACACAATCACTCGAGTTTTTTTATATAAAAAGAGCGAGGCGAATGCCAGACGGGTTTGATCAAGAGGTAGTGGAGAGGAAAGAGACGAATTGAAGAGTGAACGTGTATTTCGCTATTTATTGTGTTGTCACAGCGTTATGGCGAGCTAAAAATGACCAAAGAAGCGAGTTTCCGAGTGTTAAAATGTACCCTGGAAAACCGAAAATTGAAAGTCGATTTTTGAATTCGCGGGCGCGAATAAGGTGCGGGAATTCAAATCCCGAACTTCCGACTGCCAATTTCTGTGTTTTAAAGATGATGTAAATCCTGAATTTCTTTTTCTTGCACATTTCATCTTCTTCCGACATCAGAAACTCGCGCTTCAAAGTGCAAATTTTAATTCCCGCATCTCATTCGCGCCCGCGAATTAAAATATCGAATTTCCATTTACCTTTTCCAGGGTACATTTTAAGTCCCGCAAACTCTTTTTTTTTCGGTTTTCCACCATTTTTAATGCGCCATTACTCACCACACTCATATTTCGAACCGTATGTTTCGGAAAAAATTATTTTTTTAACATAAAAAAACAAAAATGTGTGTCAAATATCAAGCAAAAAGAGTTAAATATAATACATAATATATCTTGTATTTTGTGTATTAAAGCTAGGGTGATGGTGTTTTGACTCTTTCTCGGTGTGAAGAGTCCCTCATTGTTAGAAAAGGAAATAAAGATAAAAATATGAACATTTAAATTTGCAGCTTAGTCATGATTAATTAATAACATATTGCAGTACATTCATTCCATTCTTTGATCTCCTATTTAACAATAACTATCGCGGAGTCCAAATGTTCGCCCTCTATTCATTAACAATCGCTTCTCTTTCCACGATCAACGATTGTGATTACATAAAGTAAATATTTTTTTCTATTAACACTCTCGTAAGAAAATCAATCGAGAGAGAGGGCAGAGCAGATTAGAGTTTTAAATGAGCTTGGTGAGTGCTTTTAATCTTTTGTATTTTTCAGTATTTTATATTCGGAAGGAGTCGAAGAAGTGTTGGAACGCTTCGTGGCTCTCGAATCGAACAGATTATTGAAGAATGAGAACATGAAAGAATTGTATTCTTGGCTTTCTCAAATACTTAATATACAAATCATTTAATAAAGACGATTCTCCTCACCCACTTGTTTTTCAAAAAAAAAAATTTTGCTACAGATATACATGGGAGAATATGTCTAGAACAGCTGACTATGAGCGTAATACAAAACTTAAACTAGAAAAGCTAGAAAAACGTAGACTAAATATAGACGTCAGAACTTCCCTATTGATTGTATTTATTTTCAAGTTCGTCTCTCCGTTTATCGTTAAAGATAAATGAATTACTGTAAGAAAGGAGAAGAAGGATAAAGGATCAAGAAATTAAAACAAAATATCAGTAATAGCTATCACGGATCGCCAGGTTTTTTACAGTATGTTATGGTCCAACCAACAGAAAAACGAAATACAATGCCCAAACCCCTAACCCACACCGCTATTCGCGATTTACAACTATCGATTCCCTCACGTTTTGTTATTTGTAATAAGCAATAAAATACAATAGCATTGATAAACTTTTTCATATAATCTTCTCACCTATGTTGTACTGTGCAACGATACTAAATAAAAGACAAGCCTCGAGCTTTCTTGTTCTGGCCATACTCTCTCGCTTTCTTTCTCTATGAGAGAGTGTGTTCTCAAGGTAGTTTGTATGCTCTGACCATACTCTCTCGCTTTCTTTCTCTATGAGAGAGTGTATTCTCGAGCTAGTTTGTAAGCTATGACCATTCTCTCTAGCTTTCTTTGTCTATGAGAGAGTGTGTTCTCGAGCTAGTTTGTAAGCTCTGACTATACTCTCTCGCTTTCTTTGTCTATGAGAGAGTGTGTCCTCGAGCTAGTTTGTAAGCTCTGACCATACTCTCTCGCTTTCTTTCTCTATGAGAGAGTGTATTCTCGAGCTAGTTTGTAAGCTATGACCATTCTCTCTAGCTTTCTTTGTCTATGAGAGAGTGTGTTCTCGAGCTAGTTTGTAAGCTCTGACTATACTCTCTCGCTTTCTTTGTCTATGAGAGAGTGTGTCCTCGAGCTAGTTTGTAAGCTCTGACCATACTCTCTCGCTTTCTTTGTCTATGAGAGAGTGTGTTCTCGAGCTAGTTTGTAAGCTCTGGCCATACTCTCTCGCTTTCTTTGTCTATGAGAAAGTGTGTCCGCCAGCTAGTTTGTAAGCTCTGACTATACTCTCTCGCTTTCTTTGTCTATGAGAGAGTGTGTTCTCGAGCTAGTTTGTAAGCTCTGGCCATACTCTCTTACTTTCTTTGTCAATGAGAGAGTGTGTCCTCTAGTTTGAAAGCATCTAAAAAGCAGAAAGCTGATCAATCTTCAGCTTGAGATGCTTTTGACCGTTTTAAAGCAATTTTGATACAGTACGAAAATATTATTGATAAATTTGACTAGTGCAGTTTTCCAAGGATTGACCACGCGGAATTATCACCGCTAGTTTGAAAAATGAAGTGAAAATTTGGTACTCACGCAGAAAATTTACTTAAATTTATAATTTCTAACTTTTTATTTTCTTAATTATAAAAAATATCTGCGAAAAATCGTCTTGAAAAGTAAGAATTTTAATTTCTTATGCTCTGTTCTAAGCGTTCAATCTCGCAAAGCAGGGCATCCCGTAAGAGAATTTTCTCTGCGAGTACGGTAGGAGTAGAGAGGGGAGAGGGACCGGGAGAAGGAGAGAAGAAACCGAGACCGAGAAATAGAAGGGTGGGGGGAGGGAGCCAGGTCCATTTATTTTTTGCTGAAAATCAAAGTTTTCAAATTTCGAAAACCCGCAACATCAATGTTTCATGGACCAAGGTCATATGAATACCCATTTTGTGATGGGGGTCCATGGGGGAATCTAGAAAATTTTTGAGTTAAATCGGTGAGGTCGATGTCTGGCACTTCCTGGAAGCTTACTGAGCCAGTGTCTTAATCAAAACTACCCTATCTAGATGCATTTTCTATCTAGATGCTCTGCGAGTACGGTCATATGTAGTAGGGAGTGGGAGAGGTCGAGGTGAGAGCAAGAGTCAGAGAGAAGGGAGGAGAGATTGAGAGAACCAGGTCAATAGATGGTCTTCCCCTCTGGTAATGAGAAGGCTGGAAGAGGACTGAATATGACCCAACTGGCCGTCTCTGTGACCTGCTTTCTCTTGCACGAGTAGAGTGATAGACATTAGGACCATGGCCTAAACACTGCATTCTTTTAGAGTTATTATCGTTTTTGAGCTTTTCAAATGTCAATTTTCTTGTCATTTAAAATTACCATAACCACACCCACATCATGAAAGTATCTACCATCTTCGTTTTTCATTTAACTCATCAATTCCCTTTCACTCTCAATGTTGATACCCTTCCGTCACCGTCCTGTATTGTCAGTGTCTTACAGTGATCCATTTTGGTCAATAGTAAATATTCTTCGCGCTCGCAAAAACTGCGCACGGAAGGAGTTCAACTAATATATTTTTTAAACTATTAATTTCAGATGTCTATCCACAAAAGTCTCGAGGAGGTAGCAATAGATCGGTTGGCTGATCTTATTATAGCCAAACGAATGCCTACATTTGACTCACCGCTACCGATTTCCATTTCAAATGGTGTAATTCGAAGTTTGAATTGGAAATGTCATCTAAACTCTTCCCTCTCATTACTTGACACAAAGAGATTTACTATTACCGAGGTACATTTCGTTTAAACAGAGCTTGACAAATGTCAAAACAAAAGATAAACAGTAACAAATTCAGATCGTAAATTCCAACAAATTCATTTTATTCATATAATTTAAGATCTTCAAAATGGTAGAAAATACTGTCAAATAATTGCGAATCATAATTCCTGTCTTTTCTCTAGCTCAGGCGTACTCTCTTATCGCTTGAACTATTTTCTCTTTTTTTCCGTTGACGGTTCTCGCAACTCCGCTTTTTGGCCAATATTTGCATTTATTTGAAATTCTCTACCCTTGGCAAACTCTCTCGTAGTGCTTGATGCGTCCATAACCGAGTCGATAGCCTTAGGCGAGGAGGTCCTCTAGTTTATGTTTATACATTTTAGCTTATAATACAAATTACAGGCTGAGATTAGACTCAGCGAGTCAGACTACGATTCAATATCAACCATTCTCCAACATCGACTCAGGAAATTGATTTTATATGGAAAGTTGAGCGATCTTAAGAAAGTTGATGGTAAGTTGGCTGTTTCTAGCAGAATTTTAATTAAATTCATTTATTTTCAATTTAATTATATTCATTTATTCTAATTTAAAATGATTAACTTTAAAAAAAAATAAATATCTACATGTCTACCGCTCCTTAAGATGTTTCCTAAACGTTAAAAGTTAATAAATAGTTTATGATTAGACAGCCTTTTGATTAAATAAATGATAATTAACTGATTCACATGTTGCATGTATATTATTGGTAAAATTAATTAATTAATTTATTTATTTATTTATCCATCAGTTAAAAGCAAGAATAATGAATTAATGAAGCAATGAGGGAGTGATGGAGTTCCGTCGCTTAAGCGATTTCGGTTGGGGGTGGCAGCTTTAGCTGAATAATGATATTAAGGACGAATACGAGATTCAGTTATAATATTGTGAGGGGGCAAAAACAAATTCATGTTATAAAAATATAAATTTCCCAATGATAACATTTTGGATTAGCTCCACAATAGACATTGTATTTATTTATTTATTTTGATTAATCAATTCATTAAACCTTTTGGAATAATTTCACGAGATGAGAGTGTTGTATCCGTCGTATATTTTGGTTCATTAAGACGCGTCATTCACTGTTCCTGAATCGTTGAGTGAATGTTATACACTGAATCAACTTGAACTAATTGGATTCGAGGATATACCAAAAAGTTTTATTTCTAAGGTATGTATTGCACTGTACCATAATGTTTTTTTTCTATCGAATTTCTAAATTTTTATATCAAACTTTATCGGATGGTGACAACACCACTAACTAGCCGATAAATTTGCTTGAAATGAAATGAAATGAAATATCAAATTGAAATTTGTTTAGATTCATTTATTTACAACATTGGACACTCTTGTTATACCACATACAACGAATTTAACAGTGGAAATTCTTTATACTTTACTACAGGTTTGCTTTTTACGATCTTCCTTGGATCACGTTTGAACGAGTTTTTGGCGCGAATTCAGATTTCCAATACCTATGATGATTTTGGCTGAGGTTATACTTTAAATCAGGAAAGTAAAAAGAAAAAAATAACTAAATAAATGAGAGTTAAAAAGCGGGAAAAGAATTCGCACCTAAACGAAGCAAGGTGGGTCTTACGATGACCGTGTAATTTCTATGGATTCATATCAGAAAAGACTTCATTGGCTTTTGAAAAACGAAGAGCGCGCAGTGTACAAAAGGAGATCTGTACTGTATTATTAAAACAACTCATTGATATACGATTAACGATGTTAATGGCTAAAATTATAAATTTTCTTCAGGGACTTCCTCAACTTCTCCAGCTCGACGTCTCTGCTTGTCCTCTACTTTATAATTTATCGTTTCTTAGTCAAGCCAAACAATTGATGAAGCTTCGACTTTGCGAACTTAAATTGACCATGAATTTGGTAGAGTTAAAGGATACTTTAGCCAGTCTAAATGAACTTAGAGTGCTTGATATTGGAAAGGCCACAAATTATGGGTATGCCTATGTTTTCAGGGCACTAGGCCGGATGAGATCCTACTAGATGAAAGTATTTGCCTATGAGAGAAAAGAGCTAAGGAATAGAAAAAGTATGAAAGTAGCTCTAATTTATTGGTTCTCATTCATCGGTTCTCATCCGTCCTATTGTCATCCAATGCATTCAAAATAAAAAAAGAGATGAGCTTTCAGGATCACTTTAACCTTAATAATTTGTGAGAGAATGCTCAAGGAAAAATCTTCGCCATGGCCTAACCTCGCATCTATCGACATTTCTGATGTAAAATGTGAGCATAGTTCGATTGGTATTGAGCATATGAACCTCATTATGGAAAGGCATGACAAGATGCATACTGTATGTCTGATAGGTTAGTGATTCTAACTCTGACTCTGACTTTGTTTACACCTTCCTCTTCATCTTCCCACTTCCCTTCACTTTTCTCATTTTCTCCTTTCATTTTTCATTTTTATCATTTTTCCCCTGTTCCAATCCGCCTTTTAGGAACGCAGCTCCATCGCCAAGATCTCTCGATATACCCTTGGATAAAGGAGAGTGCTCAGATCTGTAATTATTGGAGCATTTCAAACATCTTGAACGCACTAAATTACCACATTAAGCAATACAAACAAGATTATGAAATTTTCGAGGCATTAGGTCTGCTCACGATGGTAATAATAATAATAATAATAATAATAATAATAATAATAATAATAATAATAATAATAATAATAATAATAATAATAATAATAATAAAAATAATAATAATAATAATAATAATAATAATAATAATAATAATAATAATAATAATAATAATAATAATAATAATAATAATAATAATAATAATAATAATAATAATAATATTTCAGCATAGTAATCTTCGGGAACATATTGATCCATCGAAAGTGAATGCCTGCGTTGAAGCATGCTTGGTTGCATTGAAACAACCTCGTGATCGTAGTGTCATAGTACAAGTCGTGTTTTTCATCGCATCATTGAATTTGTAAGTACAACCTTCTCTGCACACAGAGAAATAAGTGTTATCCACGGAATGTAAGACTAAGCCATAGGTGGGCACGCTGGGGGAAAGGCTGTGCGCAAACTTGGGAGTTGTAAGGTAAGGCTATGCGCATGGCCATTTTTGCAGATTATACTGAATTTTTTTCAATTTTTTGCGTGGCAAAGCTATGCGCAAGGGAAGGCAAGGCTGTGCGCAAAAAGAATTCGTTTTCACGCGCCCACCTATGGACTAAGCTCAAAAAAGTGCTAAATATGACACTTCACAGGTCTTATACAGTACATCAGATTCCCCCTTTTAAAATGCGGTTCCCGGGGTGGCCCTAGAAGTCTCCCTCATATCCCCTCGAATTTTTTTAAAATTGAATATCTGGCGTGAGAATTATGTCAGTCTTTTTACTCCATTCCTGAACTATGTTATCGCAGAAAGTTTGTAATTTTTAAAAGCTTGACAACTAAATGCTAAGGGAAGACACTTAGGAAAATCAATGCCGAAAAAAGCCACTTTGAGATTCAATTGCTGTGCGTTCGCTCGTTTTTCAAGTATTATCGCGCGGCATTTGCGAAAAATTTATATTTTATATTTTTTCTCACAAGGGAACTCTCTCAACTTAATGTGGCCATATGACATGGGAATAATTTACCTGAATCAGTTTTCGATGCTGATTACGAATCCGTGATCAAACGTTGCCCAATCGAGCTGAGATTCGAGAAAATCGATCTTGAAATTCGACTATTTGATTCGAAAATTCACAACTTACCTACAATATCCGCTAAATTACAGCAGGAGGTGTTTGGATAATTGATAGATGAGTTTTTGAACGCATTGGGATGGTTTATATAGGAAGACTCACGAATTTCCGAATAAACTAGCGTATTTCAAGATCGATTTTCACAGAGAAATAATTCGAGGGGATATGAAGGGTCACCCGGGGTCACCCCATGTACCGAATTTTAAAACGGGGAATCCGATGTACTGTATTCCGTGGACAACACTTATTTCTCTGTGTGTGGCATTTCAAAACTGAAAGTCTACTTAAATTTGCACTGACTTTATTTGCATGAAACTCCCGAGCTAATTTTACTCGCCGCATCTCTCGTAGACGAAGAAAGCGAAAGAGAGTGGCCAGAGTTTCAATTCTGTGGCACTTTAATGATCTATGATCGCGCAGGAACAAACATCTCAACCCACTGGAGAGTGTCAAACCATTCTACTTATGCTTCGAGCGCTGTCTGAACATTGCTGAACGCCAGGGAATAGCAAATATACTGCAAACGGTTTTTGATATTTTATTAATTCAATTAATGATAATTGTCGCATGGCTTTCCATCAACATATCAAATCAATAAGTTTAGAGTTGCTCACTGTTGATAGACAATCTTTGGGAACGCTGCTCATTTGACATCGATCGATTCTGTTATATTGTCTTGAATCATACACTGGAGCTTAAAAATTTCGACCTGTTAGTCAATTTATGCCAATATTACCATCCCGCAGAGTCTTCCTTTATGCGTGTAATTCTCCCACCTGTTTACTAGGGTTAACGAAACGAAAACGGAATTCGAAAGTTTCGTTTGGAAGGGAAGATTTGCATTTGTTCCGGAACGAGCGAGAGAGAAATGAGATTCTTCCGGAACGAGAGTGATTTGATAGCGTTCCGTATCCCTTCCGTATCAATTTCATTGTTCGATCACGGACAAAACTGACCGGTGTATTGTCAAAGTTCACTCTCCAATTCTGATATTTCAAATATGTTTCACACTCATCCCCTTCTTTTCTCCCCATTTCTCTCCCCTCTTCGGAATAAAGGAGCCAATTTGCATCTCTTCCGGAACGAGAGGCAAATAATTACTCTTCCGTATTGATTCCGTATCAAAAGTCACGTCGTTCCGGAACGAGAGTGAAATTACGTGACTTTCGAATGGCGTTTCGTCTTCCGAACGGACAACCCTACTGTTTACCCCATGAGTTACTAATTAGAAATGTGTATTTGATGAAATATATTATGCCCTTATACATATCTCGCCTTCTCATTATATTTGATGGAATAAATAAATAAATATTTAGAAAAAAATAAATAAATATGCCCGTATTTGGACAAGTTTGCTCTCTGTGCAGTCGCTCTATTTTCTTGAAATGCAAGTAGTGAATGGCTTTTTCATATTAACCCCTAAACTCGCAAGCAAAGGCCGAAAACAAAAAAAAATCAGGAGAGCGAATGCGGGACGGTCTCGCGCAGAAAAAAAGAAGACTCTTCGGGATAGTAGCAAAAAATATACTTTCTCTTCATTTCAAAGGCTATAATCAAGATTGTGTTCAGCTTGTATTCCATCCTGTATAAAGTTGGACGCATCGTCAGAAGCAAACCCAAAGTCTTGTCGTATCTCACGGATGAAAGACTCACTCTGGTATTTCAAAACTTAAAGTCTACTTACACTTTCACTTTAAAGGTGGTGTCCGAGCAATATTTTCGTGAACAAACTGTGAAGACAAAAAGATAGCAAAAGTTATTCTGCATACCTTACATAAATTAGTTTATGCTAATTTAGCTTATTGATCTCTAGAATCATGAATGAATCCATGCTTGATGTACAGGCAAAGGCGCGAAATTTTGAAAATAGGAAAGTTCAGCAATAGGTTTCGAACCCGTGACGTTACGCTTACTAGTACTTTTACCACTGCGCTACGGGATTAATGAATGGCCGTGCTAATTTATTGCATATAACTTGTCCCTTGCATAATAGATGTTATACATTTGCATAGACATTCGAGGGCCTCCATCTTTAAGTAGACTTGTAAGTCTACTTAAAGTGAGACGCAAGTCTACTTAAAGTGAGAAAGTGACGTCACTCACTTAAAGTCTACTTAAAGTAAACTTCAAGTCAGTGACGTATTTTAAGTAGACTTAAAGTTTTGAAATACCAGAGCATGGCCTTGATATACAATCGAGCACGTGAGCGCTACGACGAACGTACATCTTCTGTTCTCTTCGAACTGCTTAGTAATTTTCTGTTTTTATTCATTTGTTTATTCATTTATTTATCCATCAGTTAAATCATGAATAATGAAGGGGAAAAGCAGGGCGCTCTCACACTTTCGTTCGAACTCTAGCCAGACAGGGCGGAGCAACTAACAGGGGGGGGGGTGGCGTTTGCTGAAGTCACTGCAAGCAGGGATAGGCATTTTTCGTTTTTTGATTTTTCGATTTTTTTTCGATTTTTCGATACTTTCTCGAAAAAAGGTTGTCGACGAAAAATTTTTGGAACATAATTCGAAAAAATCGAAAATACTTTCACATAAAAAACATTATTTTTCAAAAAAAAATATAAAATTGTAATGAAAATTTACAATTTCATCTGACCAAAATATATATTTTATCATGTAAGCAGCTTCAATTAAGAATCGCACAATTGTAATACTTTATATCAAGAGATTTATCGCGTTATTGTTTTCGCAAGAGGCAACACCGTTAAAATGTTTTTTTTCGAATGTTTGATTTTTTTCGAATTAAAATTTCGAAATTTATTCGTTTTTCGAATTTTTTCAATTATCTTTTTCAGCACATCGCTGAATACAATATGTCAATTGTCTATGTGAGGAGTAGGGGAGCTTTCGGACGAAAGTTGCGAGGAAAGTTCGCAACTTTCTGCAGAACTTTCGTATGAAAATTAGCAACTTTTTTTTCGAACTTTCGTCTTACTGCAGGCTAACATGGAAATTTATTAGGGTAGTTTACTAGGGTAAAGGGTGTGCTGTAAATGTAAAAATGCAAAACTAGGGTTGCGTGCCAGGATTGTGCTTTACCTTCAACCCAAATAAAAATGTTTTGGAAAACAAAAATATGTTTAATTTTTTTATGTTTAATTTCCTGTGTGTCCATTGAAGATTTGTCGGCTGAGTCGTCTATCCAAGTTGTTCGTAACAGAGGAATGAAACTTTTGTCCAGAATGGCACAAGATGCGCCGATTGACCACCCATGGAATGAACTCGTGAGTAATTTATTATTAGCAAAGTACATATTTAAATGATTATTTTCTTCAATTTTATTTCCTTTTCTGATTTTCAAGTTTTTAAAAATATTTTGGCACAATTTTCAGATTCTATTAGCAATTTACAAAGTTGTTATGATGCCAGAGAACCATAAAGCATTTTTGGACATCATTGGCACCCAATTCCTTGTGTAAGCCGAGCTAAGAAAGATTTATGAAAAATATTTTCAGAAAGTGATGTCATGTTTAATCAATACTAGGGCTCTTTCATCTTTTTTTCTCTTTCTCATTTTATCTCCTTTTTCAAACAGATAGAAAAGATAAATACAAAGATGATTACTTTTTTTAGTATGGTGCACTTAAAATATTTGACCAATAATCGTCAAAATCAATATCTCTCCGTTGCTATTCAATCTTTTTTGATTACATCACCGCTATATTCTGATAGACTGCAATCCGAGGAGGATATTGATAAACTTTTGGTAAGTTTGTTCTTTGATCTTTGATCTGTGATCTTCTGAGTGCATATGACAATGATAAGTTTCAGATAAAATGTGTTGAAAGCTGGCCTGTTGAAGAACTTCGCATGACCGACAAAACCAGCAGATTGTTTAGGTATGTTTTGTGGAGTCAAAGACTTTAGTCAAGCAATAAACACACAGAGAAAAAAGTGAAAATAAGGCTGAAATATTCACATTAGTTTAGAGCGTACAATAAGGGTTAAAGGGGAGTAACCTTTGTCAATATACTCGTTTAAAGAAGGGGAACCAGGAGCTTTGGGGTGCGCTAGAACGTGGGAGATAGGAAGTGACCTTATGTTCACTATCAGAATTGAGAGGTTCAAAGAGTAGCGTGCATAGCTAACAAGGGAACTGTCTCAACTTAATGTAGCCATATGACATGGGAATAATTTACCTGAATCAGTTTTCGATGCTGATTACGAATCCGTTTTCAAACGTTGCCCAATCGAGCTGAGATTTGAGAAAATCGGTATTAAAATTCGCTAGTTTAATCGGAAATTCGTGAGACTTCCTATATAAACCATACCAATGCGTTCATAAACTCATCCATCAATTATCCAAACACCTCCTGCTGTAATTTAAAAGATATTGTAGGCAAGTTGTGAATTTTCGAATCAAATAGTCGAATTTCAAGATCGATTTTCTCGAATCTCAGCTCGATTGGGCAACGTTTGATAACGGATTCGTAATCAGCATCGAAAACTGATTCAGGTAAATTATTTCCATGTCATATGGCCACATTAAGTTGAGACAGTTCCCTTGTAAGTGGTTACATGCCAGCGTTTGTAACCGTGCCACGCGGGTTCGAATCCCGTTTGCAGTTTTCTATATATTTTCAAAAACTCGCGCCTTTCCCTGGACATGAGTGAACTCTAATCCCGGGTTTACGGTATTCCGGTGCAAGTAAAATTTTAGAGAAAATTGTTTTTGTAATCAGGGAGATGTGATCTATAGTTCTGCATGGCCAGTTTAGTCACGAAAAAACTCGAGGGTCCCCTTCTTTAAATCGTGGGGGGGGGGGGGGCTCTCACCTCGATGCTACAATGGTGGTATTAATCGGACACATTTAGTAACTTTTGCATAAGAGGGTATGCAAAAGTTATTGCATGTGTTCACATTAATGTGAAGTACAATATATGCTCCCTCATTCCTTCTGATTTTGCATATCTTGAAGCATTTCCCTACGCTGATTGATTCAAATTCCAAATACAGGAGCGATATGCTTCGTGGTGGGAGTATACACAACATGAGGCATATTTTTCCAGGGAATTTTAATCTACTGTATTTGACAATGGTCACTCTCAATCTTTTTAAAGTGGATGGACATTTGGCTACCATATCATTACGTTATGCAAACATCTTCCTTTTAAAGGCAGCTGGCATCCAAAAATTTCGAATCGAAATAGTTAAAATAGTTGATCTCATGTTGATAAGCTTGAAAAAACAGATCAGAAATATGTATTTGAAAGTTTGAAACGACGCTCTGGTAAGAATTTGGATTACTGTAGCCTGCTCCACACCACGAGCGAGGTTTCCGAACTACAGTATGCTAACTCCATCGAAAAGCTCGAAAAAGCCCATTATTGAGTTTTATTCTTCATATTTCCCCACTGCGGATAGAATTATCATCAAAACATTCAATTTCAAGTCGTCTCCAAAGAGTTGGTGTGGCAATTAGGAAAAGGCGCCCGTTATCTGGAGCAGGCTGTAGTTTTCTAACTGCGCCGTTCTTCATACCAGAGAATTCTTATGATATAAGATTTGTATATTTCGAAACAGAATTCAAACTCTTTTATATGAGGTCAACTTGTTTTTGGTTTCCCGGTCCCTTTAAACATAGATTGCGTGAAGCGTTACGTGGGATATAAAAGAAGTGAGGCGAATGCCAGACGGGTTTGATCAAGAGATAGTGGAGATACGAAAGAGCTGAATTGAAGAGTAAACTTGTATTTCGCTATTTATTGTGTAGTATTTACCGTATATTTCGGAATACTCTGACGAACGCAAATATTTATTGTGTGAATCCTACTTTTCCACGGCTATTATGGTCTCTTATGATTGAATTAACAAATATAGAAATAAAAAATGTGTGCCAAATATCAAACAAAAATAGTTATATATTATACATCACATGTCCTATACTCTGTATAGGGAGCGTAGCCTCTCTCAATGGTCTCTTCGACGCGCAATGCTATCTCGTTTTTAGAGAACAGAGAAATAGTGTGCGCAATGAAGAGACCATTGAGTGAGGTTACGCTCCCTTTAAAGCTGGGGTAATGATGTTTTAATTCTTTTTCTCGGTGTGAAGAGTTAGAAAGGGAAATAAAGATCATAATATCAATAGTTTATGTGTTTATTAGTATATTTACGAGCTATTTTTTATGTGTCTAGTACATTGCAATAGCTTAGTCATGATTAATTAATAATCTATTGCAGTACATTCGTTCCATTCTTTGATCTCCTTTTTAACACTAAGTATCCCGGAGTTCAAATGTTCGCCCTCTACTCATTAACACTCGCTTCTCTTTCCACGATCGACGATTGTGATTACATAAAGTAAATTTATTATTATTATTATTTTATTATTAACAAAAAAGCAATCGAGAGAGAGTGCAGATCAGAGAGTATCAATTGAGCGTCTGGTGTGCGTTTAGTCCTAAATCTTTTTCAGCATTTTATATTCGGAAGGAGTCGAAGAAGTGTTGCAACGCTTCGAGGCTCTTGAATCGAACAGATTACTGAAGAATGAGAAAGTGAAAGAATTGTACTCTCGTCTTTTTCAAATACTCAGAGAGAAGAAGAAGAATGGATCAACAAATTAACAAACCTATATCAGTAATAGCTATCCGAGGTCTCCAGTTTTTCCACAATATACTTTGTTTCAACCAAAAAACCAAAACCAACACCATTTCGTCCCATTTTTCTGTTATGTGAAATAATGAATAATAATAATTAATCTTGTTATATATAATAATATCATTTGATAAAATATTTTTTACTTCTCGCTCATGTTGATAAGCTAGTTAGTAATCTCTGGCCATATTCTCTCGCACTCTTTGTCTATGAGAGTGCGTACCAAGGTTGGGCGGATCATTGCTAAGCCAGCGAGAATTTCAAGGCCAATTCAGTCCGGAGGGCCTAATCTCTTCTTCGGACCTACTTTACCGCATGATCTAGTCACTACCAATTCCCGTTTCGGGCGCCTTGGTGGGGCGGAGGCGGTGTCACGACCGGGAATCGAACCCAGGAGAGATGGAATGTTGGGGCGTGTTTATGAGACGCCAAATGGCTACGCGCATCCTCCTCTATTCCTCAACAGCTGATTCGCATCAGGGAGCGCATTCGTTTGGCTATAATAAAGTTAGCCAACCGATCTGTTGCTATCTCATCGAGGCTTTTATGGACAGACATCTGAAATGAATAGTTTTGAGTGTGCAGGAGGGTCTCCGATATTTTTTTCTACCAGGAACACGGTAAATTTTCAATCAGGCTACTTGATCATGGGAACGAGGGCGCTCTACCGGGTTCCTAGTAGGATACAATACCAGGGTGTCATAGCGTGATATGAAAGGGGAATGATGATGGAAAATAGAAACGGAGATGCGAGATACTTTCATGTTTTCGCTGGGCAGGTTCTGTTTTAACACTTCTTTCTCTTGAAGTAATTCATAACTAATTTATGTGAAAAAAAGGAAGATGATTTGTTTCATGACTGTGAACAAATATATAAAGGAAACGATACGGAGGATATAATAATGAATTTTTTAATTTTTTTTTCTTTTTCGTTTTTCTTTTTTTTTCGTTTCGTGGAATTTTTCGTGCCCCCTGAATTATCACTGCCAGGTCAGTGATAATTCAGGGGGCACGAAAAATTTCAAAAATAAAACGGTGAACCATTCTCGCCCCCATTTGCGAGATATGGCGCAGTTGTTGGGTCTTCTGTCTTCCGCAGGTCTTCTGCTCCTATTTTTTGTCTCAGAAAGAAACGTAGATGCAACAGTAGTTTGCGTACTAAACTCCTCCTCCTAATCACCTTCTTCATAATTTTATGCGGCTCTTGTTGTTGCTGTTTCTGGGAGTTGGGTTGGTCGACTTGCTTGTTGTGTTCCTAATCTTTCTTCCTCTCTAGAAAGAGAAAGAGCGATGACTAACAATAAGACCTAATTGTAAGATGTAAACAAAGAAGACCGGCTCTGTTCTACTTTACGGGTCCCATGGAAGTTTACCGGTCCCAAGAAAGTTGACGGGTCCCATGGAAGTTTACCAGTCCCAAGAAAGTTAACGGGTCCCATGAAAGTTCACCGGTCCCAAGAAATTTTAACGGTCCCATAAAACTTTACGGGTCCCATGAAAGTTTACCGGTCCCATAATAATTTACCGTTAACATACGAGTAGAAAATTCAGGAAAATCAAACGATCTAAGGTTTTCATAACTTCATTCACTACTCTGTGCCAGTAATAGGATGAATGAGTACATTTATACGCCCATATCAGCATTTGCCATGTAATCATAATATAATCGAGAGATTGGAGAAGCAATGAGTTGTTCAAATGTAGATTAGCACCCCACCTCTCTCTATCAATTAGACGTTATCTCCTTTATTGCACTATAAACTCTAATGAGTAATCGAGTTGTTACTATCAAAATGCAATGAAAAAATACTATGCAGAAAAAAAAATTTAAATTATTTCTGATCCATGGGACCGGTAAACTTTCATGGGACCCGTAAAGTTTTATGGGACCGGTAAAGTTTTATGGGACCGTTAAAATTTCTTGGGACCGGTAAACTTTCATGGGACTCGTAAACTTTCTTGGGACCGGTAAACTTCCATGGGACCCGTAAACTTTCTTGGGACCGGTAAACTTCCATGGGACCCGTAAAGTAGAACAGAGCCAGAAGACCAAGGTAACGGACATTTCGAACCCAATGGTCCAGAAGAGAATGAAGACAGTGAAGTACAGAAGGAAAATATCTAAATTTTATTCACATTCTTCCATTCAGTCAAAACTTTATTCCACACTTATACAAATCCATTAACACAATCCCATAATTAAAAAAAAACAACATACAAAGAATCGAAAAATCATTTTCATTGCATTCAACAAGTCCACAAAATTAATTCCAAGGACGATTATCAGGTATTAGCTTAACCCAAATCCTGCAAAAGTCTTTTCTTCAAAAATGGAAGAAAAATAATAATCAGATGTGTGCATCGGTCGCCACCCTTTTCCCAAACTCCAGAAAGCAGATTCCACACAGCCCGATTAGATAGACCACATAGCAGATTCCAAACACTTTCCCCTGTCGCCTAAGCAAACTCCATATAGTAGAATCCAACCCGACTAAGGACGCACGTTGTATGTTTTCTATCGTCCCCAAACATAATTCCAAAAAAAACGAGTATCAGGTGAGTATCACGTGTATCATTTTTCTCACGTACACGCGAGCACGCCGTGTTTTGGCACTGTGCCAAGTTTTCAATGACCGATCTCCATGTGTCAGGAAAACGCTGTGTGGAGAGGGTGAAAGTAACCCGAAAACAGGATCGACTTTTCGATCTCAGATTGATCTATCTTGCCATTGTACCGATTTATTCTAATCTTGTACCATGATCGTCTATTATCGTCCCCATTTGAATCATTGTTTGATCTCAATTGCTTCGCCTCATTCCATAATTTTATTTTCTGTTTCACCTCTGTGTTTATCATTAAAGATAAATAAATAATTATTAAAGGGAGCCTTACCTCACTCAATGGTCTCTTCATTTTTCACATTATTTCTCTGTTCTCTAACAACGAGAAAGCACTGCGCGTCGAAGAGACCATTGAGAGAGGTTACGCTCCCTTTAAGCAAGGACTTTGCAAAATGGGTCATCGATTGAATGGAGATGTCTTCAACGAACAGAGACCAGCAACGATGAATAAATGCGTGAGGAGACCTCCACCTTCTTGAAAGAACGCTATGAGCACAATGGATGAAGAATCGTTTTATTATAAAATATATAAATAAATAATTAAATAAATTAAAATGCATTCAAAACAAATAAAACAAACTAAATTAAAGTACAGTAAGATTAATGGTGTGCGTGCGCAGGAAGCATACTGTATGCTGCAAAATCGAAATCGATTGATGTCAACGCGGATCACGGAGTTTCGGGTGTGAGTTTCAACTCGTTTTTATCATTAATATCACTTTATTTTGTTTAGTTTCTTTTATGCGGCGTTACATTTTCCTTACGTGCGTACGCCGTAACGACGGAAACGCGGTGGTGGGGGCTACGGCGTACGCACGTAAGGAAAATGTAACACCGTATTATGAAGGTGTGAAATGTTTCGAAGTATCGATATTGACCGTTAATCGAGCTCGCGACGAAGTTACTTTGTCCTAATTTAAACAAACCGTAGTCTCCAACAAATGGGCAAGCCAAAGGAGCGCAGCGAACGACGACTGGAAGCAAAGGTTGGTTGATTCGATACGATTCAATGTCAAATTTGCGAAATACTTACCTTAATTCAGCGCAAACTCAGGTGTTCGAATCCACGCATGAATCCAGTAAAATTCTTGCAATAAATGGCATGATCTAGCATGGAAAATACTCGAATCACTCATGGGTTATCCGTGATCATGCATGGATTCCGTCATTCCATGCAATAATCAAGCATGGAATGTCGAATCATGATTATACTTGTTTCTCTGATCACGCAAGAATATCAACACCAGTGGCCGTATGCAAGAACAACGGAAAAACCGTTTTCCGGGAAAATGTGACGTCATTTGCGTAGGCGGAGGATTTTTGGAAAACGCCTTCGCCTACGCTAATGACGTCACATTTTCCCGAAAAACGGTTCTTGCATACGGCCACAGAGAAATAAGACGACTGCTTCTAGGTTCTAGTTTCACTGTTCTTGACCAATTCACCTGCCAATTTGTTCCTCGAACGTTATTTCTGTCTCTCTTATGTGGATTAGGGCTAGTTGATGTGTTTGTTTAGACTGCGGGGCCCTAGGCATGGTAATGGAACCTCCTAGGTCCACGCTTTGCAATTTCTCCGGGCTTCTAGAGTAGTGCCCCTCGAACATGAGTTGTTCCATCGTATTATTAGTTGACTTTACTTAGTTGTATTTTATTATTAGTTTTATTATTTTTATTAGTTTATTATTAGTTTATTATTAGTTTTATTATTACTATTATTAGGTTCATTATTATTAGTTTTAGTTTTATTATTAGTTGAACATTACTTTGATTTGCAGCATATCATATGCATATGGCTACCAGCTCTAGCTGTTCTATTGATTGGTTTATTGGTTGCTCGATTGATTTATTGTTCTTCTATTTTAGGTAGACGATGATGCAGAGGAAGACGCGGTATTGAGTTTACTGGATCCGAATGAGGTGGAGGAGTCGGAGCCGCTAGAGAATGGCGTCAGCCCAGCGGGGTTCGAGCGCAGCCTGGACCATCAGCGTGAGTTGTTCAATCATTTATTGATTGATTATTGATTGATTATTGGTTGATTAGCGATCGCACTGTCAATAGCTGTCACAAAAACGAACGATTTGAAATTGCAAGCTAGAACCTTCACGAACCTAGAACAAAGTAGCAGGCGAGAGTGATTTGAATAGATATTTAAAATAGAAATAGGTTATATTTAAACAAGCAAATGTACTCATGAAATTAGAGATTAGTTAATCAAAAGTAGTTGTTGGTAGAGGCGAGATTCACTGTTTCGTGAGACGTTCAATCATTTACCGATTGATTATTGATTGATTATTGGTTAATTATCGATCACTCTGCCAATGGCTCTCACAAGAACCGAACGATTTGAAATTGTCACCTATAATCTTCACGTAAGTAGAAACTAGTAGCAGGCGAGAGGGATTTGAATAGCTATTTAAAATCGAAATAGGTTATAGTTAAACAAGCAAATGTACTCATGAAATTAGATATTAGTGAATCAAAAGTAGTTGATAGTAGAGGCGAGATTCACTGTTTCGTGAGTTGTTCAATCATTTTTTGATTGATTACTGATTGATTATTGGTTAATTATCGATCACACTGCCAATAGCTGTCACAAAAACGAACGATTTGAAATTGCAAGCTAGAACCTTCACGAACCTAGAACAAAGTAGCAGGCGAGAGTGATTTGAATAGATATTTAAAATAGAAATAGGTTATATTTAAACAAGCAAATGTACTCATGAAATTAGAGATTAGTTAATCAAAAGTAGTTGTTGGTAGAGGCGAGATTCACTGTTTCGTGAGACGTTCAATCATTTACCGATTGATTATTGATTGATTATTGGTTAATTATCGATCACTCTGCCAATGGCTCTCACAAGAACCGAACGATTTGAAATTGTCACCTATAATCTTCACGTAAGTAGAAACTAGTAGCAGGCGAGAGGGATTTGAATAGCTATTTAAAATCGAAATAGGTTATAGTTAAACAAGCAAATGTACTCATGAAATTAGATATTAGTGAATCAAAAGTAGTTGATAGTAGAGGCGAGATTCACTGTTTCGTGAGTTGTTCAATCATTTTTTGATTGATTACTGATTGATTATTGGTTAATTATCGATCACACTGCCAATAGCTGTCACAAAAACGAACGATTTGAAATTGCAAGCTAGAACCTTCACGAACCTAGAACAAAGTAGCAGGCGAGAGTGATTTGAATAGATATTTAAAATAGAAATAGGTTATAGTAAAACAAGCAAATGTACTCATGCAATTAGATATTATTGAATCAAAAGTAGTTATTAGTAGAGGCGAGATTCACTGTTTCGTGAGTTCTTCAATCATTTATCGATTGATTATTGATTGATTATTGGTTAATTATCGATCACACTGTCAATAGCTTTCACAAGAAATGAACGATTTGAAATTGTCTGCTAGAACCTTCACGAACCTAGAACAAAGTAGCAGGCGAGAGTGATTTGAATAGATATTTAAAATACTCACACAGAAAATTCTCTTATTTTTCAATTTCTTATTCCTTAAATTTCTTATTTTTAAGAAATAATACAAGAAAGGGGCGGAGTTTACAATAAGAAATCAATTTCTTATATACGAATTTCTTATAAATAAGAAATGTATGATGATTTTAATGTCAGAAATACATTTCTTATTCTTCATATTTCTTATATTTGAGAAAATTGCCTTTGAATTTCTTATTTTTAAGAGAAATTATTATTTTTCTTACTTTTTCAATTTCTTATATTTAATTTATTTTCGTATTTATTTTGTTTTTTTTATCAATCAATTCCATTAACTTTTGAATAACGTTAGTTAATGATCCAAATGTTGTGTTACTTATTTGGTATGCGCAACAATGTATACGGTAATCATTGCGGCAAAATTTGGCCTTCAAACAGATCTATTTTTCTTGCTGTTGCTACGTCGTTTTCATATCGTTTTCTTGTTCGTTATACTCGTTGCTGTTCCATTTTACAGCATGCAACTACTCACTACGTATTTAGTTGAATAACACAGATCTATTGCAGAACAGTTGCGAAATGTTTGAAGAGAAGCTCGCTAATGCTGCCCTTCACAAGCCCTCAAGGAAGAAGACCGTTGAAGCTATCAAGAAACTAGTATCTGATGCTCATTTGTTGCTCGGAATCTGCTATGTGTCTTCGAGGATTCATCCCACGTCGCTCTCGTTTATCAAGGTATAACAGTTCTCATTGTTCACATAATGGGCTTCATTGCAGGTGGGTCTATTCGATACTTATCGACATGATCGTAGTTTCAACCTTGGAATGAGCTTGATCAACATGAGTAGGGCTCTCAAGTGCGCTAATAACGTCGATACCTACATGATCCAGCATGCTACATTTTTTCATTCTGTGACACTAAGCGGGACAAGACTCAGGTAATTTAATGTCTGTACATGTTTGTAAATCAAGTATAAAATGATTTTATAGGATGTTACTGTTAAAATGATTGATATCGATATGGAACATCTTGGTATCCCTGATCAGGATTACTCTGTAGTAATCTCTATGCCTTCAGCGGAATTCTAAAACGACTTGCAAGGATCTTTCAATGTCATCTAACCCTCTTAATATTACTGCCACTAATTGCAAGCAGGTTGGCTTTTTTTATTTCAAATGAAAGCATAATATTTATATACATATGTACATTGTAGACTGGAGTAACTTTTACTGGAAATGGAGATATTGGTTTTTTAGTTCTCACTAACTCTAGCACTAACAATGCTTATGATGAGAAGGTTTGTTACCTAAATTAGTTTATTAATCGATAGTGATATTGTTTCAGGGAGGTATTTCGATTATTGTATAGGAGCCGTCCAATTATGTGTTCAATTAAATACGTGAATCATTTCACAGTGGCATCTTCAATCTCTGAGGGAGTAGCCGTTTTAATATGTAATGAAGTTCCTGTTACTGTTGAGTATGATATTGAAGAGAATGGACATCTTCGATATCTCACACGAAGATATTGATGAAGAAGATAGCATGGTTGAAGTATAATCCCATATTATTTGCTTTATCAGTTCATTTGTCTTCGTTCTCCCCAACTCAGTTACGTTTTTGTATTCCATGTGATGTTATAGTTCCTTTGATCTTGATATGCCCTATTCACATAAAGTGTTTTCATTTCTAGAATTGGAATAAGTATATACAAAGCAGCAGAAGTATCAGTATTAATATATCAATAATATATTCTGTAGTGGTCAGGGAAAAAATATAAGAAATTGAATTCTTAAAAATATCGTAGCGATGAATAAGAAATAGATTTCTTATATTTTATAAGAAATCATTTTCTTACGGCTATAAGAAATTGAATCACTTATAAAAAGTAAGAAATTCAATTTCGGAGAACGTATTGTAAGTAATCAATTTCTTATTTCAATTTCTTATATTTAAGAGAATTTTCTGTGTGAGTAGAAATAGGTTATAGTAAAACAAGCAAATGTACTCATGCAATTAGATATTATTGAATCAAAAGTAGTTATTAGTAGAGGCGAGATTCACTGTTTCGTGAGTTCTTCAATCATTTATCGATTGATTATTGATTGATTATTGGTTAATTATCGATCACACTGTCAATAGCTTTCACAAGAAATGAACGATTTGAAATTGTCTGCTAGAACCTTCACGAACCTAGAACAAAGTAGCAGGCGAGAGTGATTTGAATAGATATTTAAAATAGAAATAGGTTATAGTTAAACAAGCAAATGTACTCATGAAATTAGATATTAGTGAATCAAAAGTAGTTATTAGTAGAGGAGAGACTCTATTTGTTCTATTTGTATATGAACTTTGCTGATCAACAATATTGGACACTATGTCGAATGAGAACCGATGAATAATAGATGATGACCATTCGCATATGAGAAACACGCACTAACTAATAGACAAAGTATGCGTCTCATATATTGATATACTTACATACTTTTTCTCACTGAAAACACGCAAAGTTATTATTATGCATCAATTTGTTTTGTATTGTTTCTCAAACTGCACCGTTTAGTGCAAGCCGCCGATCGGAGTTGTGCGGAGAGAGTGCGATCTACCGTAACCCGAGCTACCGTAACCCGATCTACCGTACCTCGTCGCACTGATACAGATTCCGCCGCTCCAAATGCAATCAATACACCTAATAGTTGCGGTGAGCGGGTTATATTACCGATTTATGCTTGACACTGCTTTATGGTGTCTAGACGTAGCGGCCGAAACTCCATAGGGCACATTGCTAGTTAACTTATTTAATCAAAAAATTATTCTTGTACATCTATTAATAATATTAATTTAATTATCTGACTAAGTGTGGCATTTCTTTAGCAATACTGATCTGTACTGTTACTTTCACGATTACCGTAGATCGATTAGTATCGATTAGATCTGGATACGGTATTTTTGAGATATCGATTATTTTTTAAGATATTGCAAACACCAAGCTGCCTGACGAGAAGCAGAGATCGACTACAGTACCTTACCGTACCACGAATACGTCAAATCTATCTGGCGCGAATTTGAATTCCGCCACGATCACTACTCAGCCGTTCACTAAGCCCGATACGTTCGGTAAGCTTTATCGTGACCCAATCTTTTAAAGGGATACTCCGAACTAATCTGAAACTCTCCGCACTAGCCACACTCTCTCGTAGATAAAGAAAGCGAGAGAGCATTATCACAGAGTGTACATTGAAATGCATTGTGTCATAACATATTTTATTTTGGTAAATTGAGCTAGCTAATGCTGATTGATAATGGTATGAATATGATAATAATATGATGATGCCCGTGATGAAGAGCATTACATTGTAAAATTGTAAATGCTGATTGGTCCAATGTAGATTTGTTGTTGGCGAATGCCTGGTTACTGTGGTGTCGGAGTACGGTGGATTCGGTGAAAGGAGTAATCGATTATCGATTATTGTAGATGATGAAGTGGGCCAGCCTCAACGACGACGCCGTAGGCCTGCCCTGCGGTACTCGCCATCTAGGGGCATCGAGGAGAATAAGAAGAGGAAGAAGGAGATTGGCCGAAAGGCGCCGTCCACAAAGAGGTATGCGGTGCCTAGATTGACATAGTTATCTAGAGTACGGACGCATGTTTTATATAATATACTTCAACCTGAATACCCTCGCAATGCGAGGATTGACCCACTATATAAGGCCCATTCTAGGCCACTTGATGCGAAAAGAAGCCTAAAAATTACGATTTTTAAGCTTAAATAACGAATTTTGTGAATCAACCCACCCTATTTCGCAAATTGACCCGCTATGTTAAAATCAACGGCGAGGGTACCGATACATGATGTATGATACGGTAGCCTTTGTCATCGATTGAATATCGATCGGATTATCGATTGTTTATTCTCAGCGCCGGTGATCTCTCGGCAGTGCGCAATCGACGTCGAGGCAAGGCTATCTTCATCGCGGCTACTGTAGCCGATGAGGTACGAATCGATAACTTTACCACATTACCTACATACCCAGAACAGGAAGAGCGACTAACAAAGAACATACATTTTCGGCGCCATCGCCGTTTATTTTTATATAGTGGGTCAATTCTCGAAATGGGGTGGATTGATTCACAAAATTTGTTATTTTCGCCTAAAAATCGTCATTTTTAGCTTCCTTTCGCATCAAGTGGCTTAAAATGGGCCTTCTATAGTGGTTCAATCCTCGCATTGCGAGGTTATGGCAATGTATGAGCAAAGAATACGAGTAAGATAATGATAAACTCTTCTCTATCACACCGGAGCCAAATCGAAAACAATGGAACATTCCAATATAATTAAACTGGATTAATTCCATCAGCTGGCTTTTTTTATTCGCTGCTCGCGAGGACCGTATAATATTTAATTCCGGGATGTATTCGGTCCAAATTCTGGTCTATTATCATAAAAGTTGTGATAGGGTAATCGCAAGTATTGTAATCTCGTTCTTTTTTGCTTGAATTGTAATTTTTCGCATAAAATTGGCGTTCTATAGTGGGTTACTGCTGAAAATGAGCCGTATATAAAGGGCGGGTACTCGCATCACAGGTGGGCACGCTGGGGGGAAAGGCTATGCGAAAACCGGAGAATTGTAAGGCAAGGCTATGCGCATGGTCATTTTTTAGCAGATATGACTGGAAATTTTCCAATTTTTGTGAGGCAAGGCTATGCGCAAGGCCCCGCAAGGGAAGACAAGGCTATACGCAAAAATAATTCGTTTTCTCGCGCCCACATTATGAGGGGAGGAAAATGAGTGATCACGCCATATTCGGAGCGGATCATTTTACACTTATATTCTTATCCCCACTCCCTCTCTCCGCCCCCCCCCCCCCCCCCCCCCGCCTCGACTCAACCTAGTATAATTCACGCTATTTGTTTATCACTTTTTGTCACATATATTCAATGAAAAAAAGTAAAGGTAATGTGGTGTTACATTTTCAAAACGAGCGCACGGCGTGCGCACGTTTCAAAATGTAACACCGTATAGAAAAATGCACGGCGTGCGCACGCCGTGCATTTCAAAACGTTCGCACGGCGTGCGCACGTTTTGAAAATGTAACACCACATAAAGGTTCCGTTCCGTCTTCAACGTGTTTTTCAGCGTCCGGAACATGCGCAGGCTTCTTTTTATCGGAGTGCACGCATCACATAGCATCTAACGGTATAATTTGTCGCTCAGTTGCCATCCCGCGACACCGTCCCTTTACTCCTGTTTTTTTTAAAATACCAGTACCAATTGGACCAGGCTTGGTTGGCCTGTTGGGGTGGTCTTGTGGCAAGAGACATGCCGAGCGCGGGGTTCGAACCCGGGACCTTGCGTAACACAGTCGTGCACCCTACCGACTGCGCTACGCCTCCCCTTTATTCAATGTAAGATAAATTAAATTAAATTATCGGACGGTATTCAATCAATAATCGATCAATAATTGCAGCGCGAGCAGCCGAATGAGGTGGACTCGTATGAGGACGCATTCTACGAGGAATTCAAAGATGTACGGTACATATCATGGATTGATTGAGTACAGTGCTACCGTAATCCGCAAGATCGATTGATTGATTGCAATAGTTACAGTAACGCAATATATTGAATACTGTAGTTACGGTAGTCTGATATATCGATTGACAGTAGTAGTTACCGTAGTCTGATATATCGATTGAAAGTAGTGTTACCGTAGTCTGATATATCGATTGTCATTAGTAGTTACCGTAGTCTGATATATCGACTGTGATTAATAGTTACCGTAGTCTGATATATCGATTGATTGTAATATTTACAGTAACCCAATATATTGAATACTGTAGTTACGGTAGTCTGATATATCGATTGACAGTAGTAGTTACCGTAGTCTGATATATCGATTGAAAGTAGTAGTTACCGTAGTCTGATATATCGATTGTCATTAGTAGTTACCGTAGTCTGATATATCGACTGTCATTAGTAGTTACCGTAGTCTGATATATCGATTGTCATTAGTAGTTACCGTAGTTTGATATATCGACTGTCATTAGTAGTTACCGTAGTCTGATATATCGATTGATTGTAATAGTTACAGTAACCCAATATATTGAATACTGTAGTTACGGTAGTCTGATATATCGATTGACAGTAGTAGTTACCGTAGTCTGATATATCGATTGAAAGTAGTAGTTACCGTAGTCTGATATATCGATTGTCATTAGTAGTTACCGTAGTCTGATATATCGACTGTCATTAGTAGTTACCGTAGTCTGATATATCGACTGTCATTAGTAGTTACCGTAGTCTGATATATCGATTGTCATTAGTAGTAACCGTAGTTTGATATATCGACTGTCATTAGTAGTTACCGTAGTTTGATATATCGACTGTCATTAGTAGTTACCGTAGTCTGATATATCGATTGATTGTAATAGTTACAGTAACCCTATACTTAGTAGTTACCGTAATCTTGTGCATGTTCAGCACCGTGTGAATCCGAGTGACGAGACGGTGCTGCTGCACCGGCTGCAGACGGGCGAGATCACCGTGGATGGGCTGCCCGAGGACAGCCGCTGGCTGGCCGAATTCTGCGTGTGAGTATTAATAATAATAATAATTTATATATTTTATCTACGCCCGAGAGCGCAACGAGTACAATGTGAATATATGACTGCAGGCATAAGACTCTCATAAATTACTGTGATGAATAAAAGAGGGTGTTAGGGAGGGGAGCATAAAGTAAGAACTATATGGGAATCAATCAGGCAAACTGGGCTCATCGCATGACGTGAATACATTATTATTTAATAATAATAATAATAATAATAATAGTTTATTCACGTCAAGCGATCATGGGGATGGGACGAGCAAAGTCGTGATTATTCATACTCCACTATGTAGGCCCGATAGTTCTACTAGTTCTACGTTCTACGTAGTTCTACGTGTGAGTGTACGTTCTACTTATCCGGGGTTTTTTGGGTTGGCGGGGTACACCGTGCATTGCCATACCCTCGCAATGCGAGGATTGCCCCACTATACAAGGCCCATTTTAGGTCACTTGATGCGAAAGGAAGCGCTAAAAATGATTTTTAAGCGTAAAATAACGAATTTTGTGTATCAACCCACTATATAAAAATAAACGTCGAGGGTACCGAAAATGTATGTAGATACACCGCGGGGAGCACCACGGCGTTGCCCGCGAAATTTGGCCTTTGCCCCATACATTTTCGAGCACCCACATTGTGAGTGAGCACTTTTTGTTGATGCGGTCAGTTTTGAAACTCGAGACCCATCTAGGAATATGCGGGAGATCGAGATTAGTAAGAATCACCTAAGATCGGGTCAGTTTTGAGTACTTGAGATGTAGATCGGGTCAGTTTTGTTCTAATTTCGGGTCAGTTTATAATTCGCAAAAACAACTGATTGTGAGTGGGGCGAAAATGTATGCTTTGCCCAGTGAGCAGTGATTATGTCTCTTGCTGTTGATAATTAAATGAATAGTTAAGTGAATGGTTTCTTCTTTGTATCAAAGAACAAAGCAATTCAGCTTGTATTTTCGTTCAAAAGTCTCTAATAGAAAAGTAAAAGAGACGAGAGTGTGTGCAAAACGAAGGGAGTTTTCACTGATTTTCTTTTCATGACTTTTGAACAGGACATCAGACAACGGAATGAATAGTTTCTTCTTCACTTCAACAAATTAAGTTAATAGTAATTCAAAATGTGCAAACATATGTTTTGCCTGCGGCATAGTAGTCGTATTGCAGTCGTGTCAGTCGTATTGAAAAATGTTAATAAAATAATTGAATTAATATATCTTTATATATATATATATATATATATATATATATATATATATATATATATATATATATATATATATATATATATATATATATATATATATTATCAGTATACTCTCAAGAACGGTAGATAAAAATAGTGTGCGTCGTGAAATTATATAATAATCATTATACTTATTCACTAAATGACAATGAGATTCGTGATGATAACATGAACATTTGTATGGTTCATTCGGTTTCAGTCATTCATTTTCGATGCAAAGGCCGGCGTTTTTAAAAAGTGGGTAGGCTCGTTTCCCATCAAGTGACCCGAAAATGTGACCCATATATAGCGGGTCAAACATCTCATTATGAGGATGTGAAAATGTATGTTTTCAGTTCTCCATCCGATGACTGCAGTCCTCTTCTCTCATCATCATCATCATCCATAGCCTCTGCCCATACCACATCGTCGATCGTCAACGGGTAAGCGTCGCACTCGAAATTCAATAGTAGAGTTGAATCTGATGCTGTGTCCACAATCCGTTTGAGGACAAACGTGACGTCACATTCATAGACCCCCATGGTCTGTCACATTTTTTTCTTCTTTTTTATTCGATGATTCTTTCCTCTTCTTCAGTTTACGGTATATTTTTTCTGAATATTTTGTAGTTTTTCTTCCTCAACTGAAATGTTATTGTATAATAGAAAAAGATCTAGCTGGAGAGACCAGGGGTACTGTAGATAACGCAAGAATACGAGTACGATCGAGCCATAGTCAGTTGGCAATTTGATCTTTGATCTTTGATCTTTGATTTTTCCAGCTTGCGCCGCAATCCGACACGTGCAGCAGCCAGACGCATGGCACAGCAAACCTCGGTCGCTATCGACGAAGCGTCCGAGTGTGAGACCGACAAGGACGACGAGAGCGACCCTCCTGACAACTACGGTGTGCCCCCTGAGGATCTCGAAAAGAAGTATGCGAAGTGAGTGAGTATACGGTGGATATTCATAGATTACTGTAGGCCGTATTCATTGATTACTGTAGGTGTTATTCATTGATTACTGTAGGTGTTATTCATTGATTACTGTAGGTGTTATTCATTGATTACTGTAGGTGTTATTCATTGATTACTGTAGGTGTTATTCATTGATTACTGTAGGTGTTATTCATTGATTACTGTAGGCCGTATTCATTGATTACTGTAGGTGTTATTCATTGATTACTGTAGGTGTTATTCATTGATTACTGTAGGTGTTATTCATTGATTACTGTAGGTCTTATTCATTGATTACTGTAGGTGTTATTCATTGATTACTGTAGGTCTTATTCATTGATTACTGTAGGTGTTATTCATTGATTACTGTAGGTGTTATTCATTGATTACTGTAGGCCGTATTCATTGATTACTGTAGGTGTTATTCATTGATTACTGTAGGTCTTTTTCATTGATTACTGTAGGTCTTATTCATTGATTACTGTAGGAAGTATTGGTTGGCTGGCTATTGACATGTGTAAAAGTACCCGCACATATTATGGAAAGTGTGAATATTCGCGCATGATTGTGTTAGAAAAGTCACGAAAAGAAAAGAAACTAAACGAAAAAGAACGAGAGAGCGTGTAGAAGGACTTTTCTCTACTATTCTTTTCTTTTCGCTACTTTTGAACAGATCATAAGGTCCTAATAAGGGAAGGGTACTTGGTCGTGTGTCGGAAAATCTAACAAAATGTATATGGTTGGAAAGAGGACAAAATTCTAATACTTTTTGGTCTTTTCGTTTTGTCGCCTCGGACTTCCTAAGCACCGAAAATCGATTTTGAAAAAAACAGCAATTCCATGGGCGAAATTTCAAGGGTCCAATGGCAGACATATCTATCAGATACCTCATCTCGCCCTTGCATTCCTCTGCCAAGCAACACGTAGCGCAGTAGGTAAGAGGCTTGTCTATAAATCTTTTGTGTGTCCGGTTTCAATGGTTCGATTCTTTTCATTGCAACTTTTTTTGCTTATTTTATTTTTGATCACTCTTTTTTATTAACAATTTAACAACAAATGGAAGAGCCAATACTTAATAACGGTGCATATTGGGCCAGAAACATGAAAAGCAGAAGCTAAATCTGCAGCGCGGGCAGATGGTACAGCCTGGCTCGCCACAGGGGCAAGAAATGCGAGATGAAAATATTTTTTTTCTCCGAGATTTGATTAGGTAAAAAAAAAGATTCACCATTTCCGTCGTCCACGTGGAGCATCGATTTTCAGGCGATTTATCTTCCTCATGTTTCTGGCCCAATATGCACCGTTGTTCTTATCTTATCTTATTCTTTATTCCATCATAATATACGAAACAGGGAAATAGTGACATAAAGGGATTGATGGATGTCCGTCGCTAATGTAGCGATATCGGTGAGGGTTTTTGGGTACAGTGGCAGTTTGGGAGCTACTGGCGAATCTTGGAAAAAGGGAAAAGGCATTGACTGTTACATTTGCTGCTAAATTGTTAATAAAGTTCATATAAACGTTGTTTGATCAAAAATACATTGAGCAAAAAAAAGTTGCAACGAAAGGAATCGAACCATTGAAACCGAACACACAAAAGTATTATAGAAGAGCCTCTTACCTACTGCGTCATGTGTTGCTTGGGGAAGGAATGCAAGGGCGAGATGAGGTATCTAATAGATATCTCTGCCATTGGACCCTTGAAATTTCACCCATGGAATTGCTCTTTTTCAAAATCGATTTTCGGTCCTTAGAAAGTCCGAGGCGACAAAACGAAAAGACCAAAAAGTCTTAGAATTATGTCCTCTTTCCAACCATATACATTTTGTTAAATTTTCAGACACACGACCAAGTACCCTTCCCTTATAAGGTGACGATTGTATGATCGATTGGTAATTATTGATTTGTAATTAACGATAGGTAACTATTGATTGGTGATTATCGATTGGTAATTATTGATTTGTAATTATCGATTGATATCTGCTTTCAGGCGAATCTGTCGTGATCCGTTCTATCGCAAAGCTCTCGCCGGCGACAATTCCAGGATGAATGGGTCGAGAAGAAGGGACTTGTCGAATCTATCCTACGCTCGATCCTACGAAGAACGAAGTTGGTTACTGTATCCTTGGTAGTTATTGATTGATTGATTGATTGAATGTTTGATTGATTGATTGATTGGTTGTTTGATTGATTGATTTATTGATTGATTGATTGTGCGCTTCAGAGAAGATACGGTACCCAGGCCGCGCTCCCTGGGGCGAGTCGGATTCGTCACTAGTGAATAGCTCAAGCAGCACGAGCACGGTGGAGGAGGAAGCCAGTAGATATCTGGCCGCTCTCGATGATCTTCCCGTTATCGATTGATTTTTGTTCTCGATTATTACTATTTTCAATCGATGATTTGTCTACCTACAGTATCCCTCGACCCCGGTTGCTACCGTATCTTCCTAGATTGTCGTGCTACTATCCCTTATCTTGTCTCTTCAATCGATTATTTGTGGGCGTACAGTATTCCTCGGCCCCGGTTTGCTACCGTATCTCCCCGTCATAATATCCATTCTTTCACTAGTACTCCTACCGTAACCACGGATACGATAGTTAATTTGTGCTTTGACTACGTGCTCTTTCACTACGTTTCGAAGTGCTCTGCCCATACAGCGTTGCTCGCTGTAGAGCATCCTTCCATGCATTTTAGATCATATTGTTTGTGCCGTTAGCTCTAGTGATTTTGGGAAACCACACAAATGAACCGCACAATCCTCCTCTCCCTTGCTAAATATATAGATTTGTATAGTAGTGTAGCTAAATGTATGTAGAATTTTAGAAACACCAAAACACTTTCCGCTCACTTTGTTATCCTAATCTTTCCTGTACATTATCTGTAAAATTACCGTATGCTTACCTTATGCGATCATTTTTGTGATGTTGATAAAGCCTGATAGTTGGACGCATATGAAAGGTCAATAATCGATAAACAATAATCGATAATGATCAATAATCGGTGAACGGTCAATAATCAGCAGTGAGATATTATCATTCTTTATTCATGTTCATTGTTCTCTAGAAATCAAGTTAAATTTTAAAGAACAAATGATCTTGTATGCATAACTCATATAATATAATTCACCTCATTTTATCGAATCGTTCTTGCGGTGAGTGGTTAGAATTAAAAATAATAATCATAATAATAATAATAATAATCGTAGTCGCTTACAATTAGCCGCATATTTGCTTGAATACCGAGAACATGCGGGTCCATGCCATTCTTCTGCTATTGATTGCCGCCCTCGTTTCTCCTGTTCTAGCTGGCAATGGTGAGTCCCGCAAAGTATCAATCGATACTTCATAGGTCGAATAGTATATGTTACAAACTACCACGCCTGACCGGATTTTGAGCCAAAATTTCACGAAAATCGAAAAACCTCACCGGATTTTGAGCCAAAATTGCACAAAAATCGCAAAACCTGACCGGATTTTGAAAACCGATAATCTAGCTATTCGACCTATGCAATGCTTAAGGGAAATCAATCAATCGATACTTGAAAAATATCGATTTTCAGATCCTATGTATGACTTTGGGAATTGCATGAATCTGTGTGCGGACACGTACGCTGTGGATCAGTGTCGTGTGGTACGCTTTATGCTTTGATCTTTGAAAGCGACACTACAAGCTAATTTGAAACTCTCCACTCTGGCCACACTCTCTCGTTCTCTCTCGCTTTCTTTGTCTACGAGAGAGTACTGCCAATGCGGAGAGTAAAAATAGCTGGCACTACTTCAGAATAGAGCACCAGCCCAAAATAATAGTATAATTGACTAATATAAACGTCCTTTCCCTTGTGTCTATTTCATTTTTCACATCTTTTTCGGACTTGCCCAGTGGTCTGTTACCCTATTCTGAAGTAGTGCCAATTAGCTGTGCCTTTGAAGTGCGATATCCGCAAGTTTAAGATAAATTTTAATGTAAGATAAATTAAATTAAAAGTTTAGATCTGTGCGCGTCGTAGCGGAGAAAACATCGGCAAGAGAGAACTTGACCAAGTGGAGAACTACATTGAATAAAATTTTAAAATGAAATGGAATAAAGTATATTTACATAAATAGATGTTTGACACACCGAATACAAAATGAAAGACAGAACCGAAGGAGGGTCACTGAATTCATCACCCCTTCATCTGAAACGAGAAATCAACTGGATCGCTGGCGCAGCGGTCGGTGGCTCATATTCGAATTTCTAAACTATACCACTTTGGCAAATATTTAAATAATATGATTCAAAGACTTCGAAATCTTGTAAAATTAAAGAAATTATTTTCTCAATTTGTCACATATGTTTTTTTTCTGGTTTTGACAGTCCGGTTATCTCAACGGTGTGGTAAAACCTGATCCAGTTGATTTCCTGCTTCAGATGAAGGGGCGATGAATTCAGTGCTCGTCCGCCTACTTTGCATACCTAATTGCTCGCCTGGCTTTTCGAAATTTTTGAATCGATTTTATGGTACGATTATTGTCATGCTGCGTTTTTTTAACTTCAGATATCAACTACTGTGCAAATTTTAAACTTGATTGCTAAAAGCAGGCTAAAAGGATTCTCTTGTAATGAGCGGATAAGTGAAGAATCATGTGTAGAGTAATGACTATGCTAATCAGATATAATGCACAATGACTATTATGCATATATGATAATTGTAATATGCTAAATAGATTAGATTACACTACACAACTGTGAATGATGCAAATGATAAAAGTTGTAGTGTTGGACCAGTATTGATCGATTTCGCCCTATTCTTTCCCTGGCTGGTCGTGATTCATTCGTATTTTTATTGATTATCGATCAATCCGGATGTTTCTGGGCTCAGTTCACGATAGCCGTTGATTGATGGAGACTGAATTTAAACGGAAAATGGTTAGTTTAAAAAATCATTATCGCTTTTTTCCAATCCTTGCCTATTGCAGGAGCATGTGTCGCCCTCGACGAATTCCATTAGGAAACGGTCAGTGTTCATGTCGATATACACTGAGAGCAAACTTACCTGGCAAATCGTTACCCCGATACACTTTCCTGGCAAATGATTACCCCAAATGTTGAAGTCAGCCGTTGAATTCCTTTCCATTTGGGGTAATCGTTTGCCAGGAAAGTGTATCGGGGTAACGATTTGCCAGGTAAGTTTGCTCTCAGTGTAATACACACAGAGGAGTGTTATCCCCGGAGCATAAAACCTGAGAAGTGTTACACAGTATTCTGGTCCAAGCCATTTTTCTTCGAAAGCAAGACAAAGGAGAGACCATTGTATTCGAGAGAATTTGTATGTTGAGCCGTCGTTCTTGCTTTGAAAGTCATGAGAACGCTGTGGTTATATTTAACACTTTTTGAGCTCAAAGTGTTAAATATTTAAACACTTATCAGGTCTTATGCTCCGTGGATAACACACTTATTTCTCTGTGCGTATCAACGTTTGTTGGCTTTTCAGCATCAAACTCTTGCCACTCGATGCGCTGCCTCAGCATGGACAGAAGTCAGCGGCAGATAAAGGGAGTGCGAAATGTGAGGAATGCCAGCGGGAATTCGCATCCAAACAGGTTTGAGCTTATCGATATATGCGATTTTCTATTTCAAATTTGGCCCTCCGCGAAAAATCATGAATGATCCGACAATTCCATGCATGATTATAGTTGAAGTGTAACAAGGAAGACTAGACGACAAGCTCACTCGAGACTAACTTTATCATGATAGGAGGGGGTTTATATAGGGGAATGGGTCATGGGGAAAGACGATGCAAATGGAATGAGGGGAGATCGTGAACGGTCTACACGGGGGGGGGGGACCCAACTATTATGAATGACTCTTGATTGTGCACGAGTGGAAAATCCGTTTGCCAAAGTTCATTTAATTTAGTAAGTAAATCAATGTACAGGAGTGAAATACATGCGCGTATGTATACATCCTCCAGTGTCCAACGCTCTTATTCTTGAAATATTGTCTGCATGATTTTAGAACCAATACAGACTTTGATTTATAGATTGACTTTATCGATTGACTTTATCGATTGACTTTATCGATTGACTTTATCGATTGATGTGCCCATGCTTGCAGGGTCTGGCGCAGCATCGCTTCAAGGCACACCGTACGAACGAGTTGAAGCGATCGGTCGAAGACCGGATGACATTCGTGGAGACGCCCGACGGTCAAACATCGGTTAGTGACTGCTGTAATTCGGGTTACGGTACTTTATGGTTCCGGTAATTTCACTTTGAGAACATAAATTCTGGTAATGGTACTTTATGGTTCCGGTAATTTCAATTCGGTACCAGAAATTCTGGTTACGGTACTTCATGGTTACGGTAATATCACTTTGGAAACAGTAATTCTGTTTACGGTACTTTATGGTTACGGTAATAGCACTTTGGAAACAGTAATTCTGGTTACGGTACTTTAGGGTTACGGTAATTTCACTTTGCAGACGTACCGTCGTCCGCTGCCGGGAAATGGTGAGGCTTGTCCACTCTGCCAGCGGTGCTTCATAGGCAACAGTTCGCTCAGTCGACATTTACTCCACGACCATAAGGTAAATATTGTGCGTATAAAATGTACTTGCATAAGAAAATGACAAACGGTGCTAACGAACGGAAGTCACAATCGAGAGGCGGGCGAGATGTAGCCTTCTACATCTCGCCCCGCCTCTCTATTGTCTGTCCGCTGCCTCTCTCTAACCCGGCTGAAATTCGCCGCGCGCTACATGATATATAAATGAGATCGGCATAGTTTCTGAACCATGCAAGATAAGAAAGTCTCTTCTACAAATAAAACAAGTGAATTTTATACGCTCAATAATAATACATTTTAATAATAATAAAAATATTTTATCCTATCACCATATCACGACCATATACACGACCAAAACAGGGGTATCTTCATGTTCACAAGTTCTATTCTCCAGTCAATGAGCGAATTCTTTTCCATTCCGTATATGAAACTTGATTAGAGTATTACAGTATTGGGTAAATGTGTATGTTTGCACATAATCGATCAATTTCTATTATTGATCGATTTCTATTATTGATCGATTTCTATTATTGATCGATTTTCCGCCCTCAGGACGTGGCGGTGCATCACTTCAAGTGCGACGAGTGTCCGAGGACTTATCGATCGTATGATTGCCTGCAGAAGCATCAACGCGTGGTGAGAGATTTCTTCATTACAGTCATACATGGGCGGGGTACCTGGAGCTCGATTCTTCGAACAAAAACGGTTAATTTTACAGGGGGCTTCCACCTTTTTTTAAATAAAAAATTTCACATAAACGTCATTTTTTTACATGGGACATTGCACAAGTATTCGAAAAGCCCTAATTTTACAGGGGGGGGGCACCCCCACGTATGATTACAGTAATCCAACAATCGTTGTAGGATCACCAGCGGGGAGAGATTCCGACGGGTTTCACGGACAAGGAGCTGAGCCGAGTGGATGCGGGCGAAGTGCAAGGTATCATCTAGAGATTTATCGATTGGCTCGTTGATCTTTGATCTCTCGCATCTGATCTTGACTACAGTAAACCGTAGTGACAGTGACTACAGTATACCGTAGTGACAGTGTCTCTGCTCTCCTGTCATAAGTGTGCGGCATTGTCGCTAGCGACAAGACGCACCCGATTTAGCCAAAATTCACGTTAAAATGAAAAAAAGTAGGGAGTTCGTCAACTTGGCAGTCCCCCCCTTTTTTTTGCGCGCGACCCATCCGATTGTAATTGCCAGTGACAAAGAATGCACACGTGATGACTACAGTATACCGTAGTCACCGTACTATCTGCTCTCCTACCGTATACCTTTCTAATTGCCAAATAATCGCACAGGTGATCGATGCCCGATATGCGGTGGTGTGTACAAGACGCCCCATCGCCTCTCCATGCACATACTCGCACAGCACAAGGTAGTAGTTAAACTGACCGCAACGCGACACCTCACGCGTTCCGGCTTATCGAAAATTAGTATACCGTAATCTTCCTTGCAGGACACCGAGATACGCTATTTTCGCTGCAAGAAGTGCAATCTGAGCTTTCGCACACTTGAAATCCTGAGGAAACACTCAAAGAAGGTAGATCATTGAGTAACCTTTTATCGATTTATTGATTGAATTGCATTGATTAGCACACTAGCTCGGAGCACTATGAGCACGGCTGCTCGCTGTGCACGATGCGCTTCAATTCGTGGCTGGGTCTCATGACTCATTACACTCAGGTATACGGTATCGGTTATTTATCGATCGATTACCCAGTACTCTCTTCAGACACATGGTCACGCGCCCGCTGAGCTGAAGATGATGAAGCCGGAGAAGGAGAAAGTACGACCGCGACGCGGCTCCGCTCGCGTTGCGTCTAATCAATAATTCGTTGCAGAAGCTACCGTGTCCTCAATGTGATGCCCGATTTGATTGTCTCCGTGATCTGTCGAGCCATATCACATCTGCGTCCGATCACGCGAACCTCAAGCACTTTCAAGTAAGCGATTATTGATTATTATCGATTATTGATTGATTTTTTTGTTATCGATTAGTTGAAATGTGGCGTGATTATTGATTGATTTGGTATTGATCGATTCAGTGTGACGTGTGCTCGGTTGGCTTTCGCTCGTACGTCACGATGAGGTGCCATCGACGTCGAATGGTACGTGGAGAATTTATTGATTGTTTTTTCTTCTACATCTTATTGATTGATTGCATAGGTCGAATAGCTACGGTACAGACATTGCAAAATGCTATGTGTTTTTTTTTCAAAAAAAAAATTTAAAAAAAGCCGTGATGCTTTACTTTGCAACGTATTTTTCGACCTCTGATTGGCTAGTATTGATTGATTGGTTGATCTTATTTATTGATTGTTCTATTCAGCATTCGGACAAGGACGCGACGAACACGTCGCTTCGGTTCGACTGTGATGTGTGCCCGAGGCGATTCCGAAAGTGGGAGGGACTGAGAGTGCATCAGAAGATGGTACGGTAGATTTGGTCTTGATATTGATTGATTCGGGACATGTTATTGATTTGCCTTCCCTCGTCTTAGTGATTCTTAATCATGATATCGATTGATCGAGCGAGAGTATGCTAAAATTACCGTATCACTACCGTATGTTATCATTTTTGTGATGTTGATAAAGCCAGAAGTTGAATCTGTTATATCTGTCAGATTCATGGCTTCGTGAGCGAGTCGACCGAGAGACAGAAGCTCGCGCGTGACTACGGCGTACAATGCCCCATCTGCCAGGCCTACTACCAGGTACGGTATCTACCGCAATCGATCTACCGTAATCGATCGATTGTTGGTTGATTTTTGCTTACCGTAATCTTTGCTACCTTGAAACACAGTATCCAGAGTGGTCGCTGTGTGGCCTCTGCGTACAGTGATTTATCGATTATCGTGTTTGTCTGATCTGTAAACTGTGTGCTCACCGTAATACTTTGATATTGGTATCTAAGGATTACGGTACGTATACCGTAATCCTTATTACGGTACGTATACCGTAATCCATACATTATTGATTGATCCTTTTCGCAGGGCAAGCACTCGCTCTCCGAGCATATCGTCAACGACCACTACGGTTTCGAGGGCAAGCCGTTCACGTGTCATCTGTGCGCCAAGGCCTACCGACACTTTGCGCATCTCCGAGCCCACCGGACTACGGTAGGTTTACCGATTACGGTGTAGTGGGTACTGTAGGCGTACCGATTGTGGTGTAGTGAGTACGGTAGGTTCACCGATTGTGGTGTAGTGGATACGGCAGGTGCACCGATTACGGTGTAGTGGGTACTGTAGGTGTACCGATTGTGGTGTAGTGGGTACGGTAGGTTCACCGATTGTGGTGTAGTGGGTAGTGTGTGGTTGATACGGTGTGTGGTGTGCCCAATTTGACTATATAATTGCAGAAGCACAAGTTCCCGGTGAAGTTTAGCAGATCGGCCAAGAAGGTTTGTTTGGTTTCTTTCGTTCACTGTGTACATTGCACTCATGATTTCTTCGTTTTCGAATAAACGAAAGAATATGATTGATTGATGTTTATCGATTTATCGATTGATTAATTCATCGATTGATTAAGTTATCAATTGATTGATTTATCGATTGATTCGATTCAGACATCATCGTCCTCGAGTGAAGAGAGTCAGGAGAGAGATGATGGAGAGGATAAGACTGGAAAGAAGAGTACAACAATCGGAGATGATAATGAAGGAACGAAGAAGGATGCTACAGGTGACTGATTGATTCATTAATTATTGATTGATTTCTTGATTGAATTATTGATTGTTTTCTTGATTGAATTAGTGATTGTTTTATTGATTGAATTAATGATTTATTTATTGACTGATTCATTATTGATTAATTATTGAAATGATTCCGAGTTATGTACTAGTCATAGCTGGGGCAGCGCCTGGAAGCATAGATAGTTGGTACTGGTTGACAAATGATTGGCACATGGAGGTAGTGGAACCCACGTGCCTTGTGGCAATCATTTGCCCGCCCGTATCAACTATGTTTTAATAATTATTGATTGATTTTTGGTTTATCGATTTTGGAGTCGCAATAGTGTTTCCTGTATTTCCAGATTGCATTGATTTGGAAGAGGCCGAGGTCATGGAGGCTGAGGAGAAGACGGACAAGTATATTATTATAATATTTATAATATGTGGACATTTATTCACAAGAGGCCGTATCCGTGAACGTTGACAAACTATCCGTCGTCAAACGAGACGTTACAATCGTAGGGGTAGGATCGGGGGGGGGGGGATTTGGCAAACGCGGTCTCCTCCTACGCTTGTGATGTAACATTTGTCGACAAACCGCTTGTCAACGGTCATGCATGCGGCTTCGGAGCTGCTCTCTGCAAGCACATCCATGAAGCATTCTTTCAGAAAGCAAGATTTAACTTTTATGACGAATTCTTTATTTATTTATTTATTTATTTATCATACATCATAATTCCTTTAAAATTTCATGTTCAATTATAATAATAATACAACTGATTTCAGGTACAATGCGAGTGTCGACGCCATATGTGAATATTTGCTGCAAATGGACGAGGGTACGGTGAATATATTGATTGATCGAACAATTTATTGATTGATCGGACAATTTATTGATTGATTGCAGACTCTACGGCTACCGTACCCGATCGAACGACAATCAGGGCGATATTGGTGAAGCTGAGCGAGTTCGAGGGAGACGATGGAGAGGAGAAAGATGGGGAAGCGAAGGCTGACGATGGAGAGATAATCGATAATCAGGATGAAGTAATCGATAATCAGGATGAGGTACGGTAGTTGCCTGTGAATATTGCCAACATCCTATTTAAAAATTGAAAAATATGACACTCCCACGGGAAAACGAGGCATCTTTTCTGCTGATGTATTATAAGATATTATTGACTGTTTATTGATTAAGCGATCCCGAACAATCCCTCTCTTTTGAAGATCAACGGTAACACTGACTGCGCGGACTACAGTATGCCTGAGCTCAGGCGGGAGTACGGTAGCTCCCGGAGCTCTCGGATCGAGTCGTTTGAGAGCTGTGAACGGTCCGACGACGGCGTCCCAAAGCTGGAGAAAGTAGAATGAATCTGAATTATCGATCGATTGATTAGATAGTCCTTTTGTCGCTTCTAAGATCACTGATTTACTGCTTGTAGCTCATTTTTGTTATCGTTCTTTTGGTCGTAGAGCAATTCAATTTCTTTTATTATATCCGATTTGTTAATCAGATAAGCAAAGAATCGATTAGTTTCATCAATATACATGCGCCACCAGTACTAATGTACCATACCGTGGTATTCGTTCACTACTGGCGAAAATTCTTTTTCCCTTCTCTAGGATCATTGATTTATTGATTTTTATTACTGTTCGTTTCGTAGTTGTACGCTGATTGTATATGCAATTACTTGTACATTTTTGTCTTCTATCTTAGATCATTATAGAGACATAGACATAGAGACATAGTAGTAGACGTAGTTATTATAGACAGAGACATATTTTGTATCATCATCAGAATTGTAATCGAATTTACGCGTAATTTACCGCTGATGGCAATAAACGTTTGACATAGAGAAAAATACATTGCATTTACATTTCAAACACTTTATCAACTATGACGAGTTGAGTAGAAAGTGGGTGGGCACAGCGTTTCAGCCCTGTGGGGAGAGAGGAAACAGAATTTTTGGCAACATGCCAATAATGCACATCAATGCCGGGGAGGCGGAGTCTCCCTCCTCCGCGCTCTTGCATGCGTCGCGTGTCGCGTCGCGTGTGTCTAACTGTCTGTACTCTCTCTCTGTGTTGTCTCTCTTTTTCTCTCGTCGCCTCGCTAGATTCCGCTCTCGAAACGCTGTGGTGGGTAGGACCACTGGGTAGCAGGGCTGTGCGAAAAAAAAATTTCGAAAAAAATTCGAAAAACGAAATTTTTCGGAAATAAAAGTCGAAAAAATCGAAAAATTTCGAAAAAAACGAAAAATGTTGTACAAAAATGTCTAAATGCTTTCTCTTTTGATTTCTCGCGACTTCGTTGGATTACACCAGTCCCCGTTACTATATCAAGCGAAAGAGTATTATCTAAAGTGTCTTTTTGAGAGTTTGGATTAATCGATGGTAGTTGAGTTAGACCAGCTATCCCTAAGAAAATTTTCCAGACAAAATATGACAATTACAGTGTCAGAATATTATTAAATTATTAAAAACATTGCCTGGAATACAACTAAAGAACTTTAAAATATCTATGAATCGATAAAATAATCAATTTTGAGTGTTATTTTCTGTTCTCATTTTTTTCGATTTTTCGAGAAAAAAGTCGAAAAATTTTTCGTCGAAAAAATTGTTTGAAAAAAGTCGAAAAATCGAAAAAACCGAAAAATCGAAAAACGAAAAATGCACAGCCCTGCTGGGTAGGACTTCTAACAATGACGGATAGACCGATCTCTTCAGCTCTCTCATCAACTGATGAAAAGTGCACAAATTAAGATAATTCATTGTCTTGTCCATTCGTTCATTCATTCATTTCATTGCACTGTTCTTTCCTCGTCAGCGGCGGTTGTAATCTCTCATTCTTCAATGAATCTGCACATTCCGCTCGTCTTTTTCGCCCTGGTGCTCGGGTCAGGTAAGAGATCAAAGATCATTCTTATCATATTTGTTCTTTGATTTTTGCTTTGATCTTTGATCTTCTTTGTACTTTCAGTCGTCGAATGTCAAGTCGTGACTCAAGCCCCAAAGGAAACCCAAGCACCCGTGACTCAGGCCCCAACGGAAACCCAAGCACCCGTGACTCAGGCCCCAAAAGAAACCCAAGCACCCGTTACTCAGGCCCCAACGGAAACCCAAGCACCCGTGACCCAGTCCCCGAAGGAAACCCAAGCACCCGTGACACAGCCCCCGAAGGTAACCGAGCCAGCCGTGACTCAGTCTCCAATCCCGTCTACAGCGGCCGCTACTCAGGCGCCAAAGATCACCAAAAAGAGCGGAACTCCGGTGTAAGTATCGATTGATTTTTGATCTCTACCGTACGCTTTTCCTCTTGAGAGACTGCGACAAGGCGATCGGAATGGTGGGTTCGTGGGCGATGTTCGGAATCGGTACGCTTATTGATTGATTGAATATCGATTGATCAGGCTGAGCATAATACATACTACTATTGATTGACCGAATATCGGGCACTACTTCAGAATTGGGGACCAGTCCAAAATAATAGTATAATTGCGTAATATATACGTCCTTTCCTTTGCGTTAATTTAATTGTTCAAGTCCTTTTGGACTTGCCCAGTGTTCTGATACCCTATTCTGAAGTAGTGCCGAATATCGATTGATCAGGAAACACATTATCGATTGATTTGATACACGAAACACATTATCGATTGATTTGATACACGAAACATATTATTGATTGATTGCAGCGGTCATAACCTCGTTGAACGTGATGACACTTGCCATTATGATCTACACACTGAAGACGATCTCCGACATTCCCAAGATGTCTGAATATCTCATCTCGAGGTATACGGTAGTCAGTTCGCGATCCGTCCTACAGTAATCTCTACAGTTCCAACTGGCTCACGCGCACAGCCATCCGCTCCGCCATTGGTCCTTCAGCGAAGCAGGTAGTATCAATTTTTGGGATATATTATTGATTGATTGAATGCTAGCAATCGCACGACCGCCCTTGCGGCGCTGCCACTTCAATAGTGAAAACTATTTATACATTATTTTTACTGTGATGGTGCCATAAGAGCGGAGCGATATTGTACAAAAAGTATATGATTGATTATTGATTTGGAAGAACATTGATTGATTTTATTCGAATATATGTAATACTGTGACTTAGTTGTTACAATTCTGTTCGCTTCTTCTTATTTAATCATTAGTACTGTTCAATGATTTTTTAGAGCTCTGTAATTAATTTGAAAGATGGGATAAATATTTATTATTATTATGATACCATAAGAGCGGATCGATAGTGTAAAAAAGTATAAGATTGATTATTGATTGATTTTGAAGAATATTGATTGATTTGATTCGATTATTGATGTGCAGGCGCTGTGCGAGCACGCGAAGACGCGTCCGGAGCTGGCGAAGCTGTGGGGCGGGCTCGAGGCTGCTGAGAAGGAGGAGGAGGAGGAGCGGAAGAAGACGGAGAGAAGTCTGAAGAGCGATAAGAAGGGCAAGAACCAGGACAGCAAGAAGGTGGGGGTTTCGGTTACGAATACGGTTACGGATATATTCAAGAATACGGTTACGGTTACGTTTATGAATAGGGTTGTGGTTACAATTACGTATATCTCTTTTATTTGAATCGACACATGTTAGTGGTATCACACATGAAAAGGTATGCATGCCTGAATCATGCATGATGGTTATGGTTGGTTGGGAATTTTCTATCTCATAGAGTGGATAAAGTGCTGACTGGTTTCTATATTGGTAGAAAATTAATGCGGTGTTACAATTTCAAAACGTGCGCACGTCCACGTGCGTTTTGCAGTTAGTAAAACGTATACGTGGACGTGCGCACGTTTTGAAAATGTAACACCGCCAAAGAAATACAATAAAAACCATTTTGACGCAGCTGACTAATTATAAACTCTTATTACACCCCCTCAAAAAATTTAATTTAAAAATATTTTATCATTTTGCAGAGAGACACGAAGGGCAAAAAGAAGAGCAAGAAATAATCGATCGATATTATTGATTGATCGTATCGATTGATTGATTGAGAATCAATGGAACGAATCGATATGATGATATCCATAGATCTGTCAATCGATAAATATTGATTGTGATGAGGCTTGATCTACAGAACAGTATAATACAAAACATTTATCTTACAAATGGAAAATACAATGGGAATTTGTTAAGGGAGAGTAGCCCCTTGAAAAAAAAAACTGTCTGTCTGGAAAAGTCCGGAAAATCAGTTTTGAATTCTCGCGAACTTGTAGAGATCAAAGATCAGCGTGTAGGTTCATCTAATTGTGATCATCTATAACATTCCCCCCTTATGTCCAAAGGGAGAACGAGATCAATAGTTCTACAGTATAATTACATACTGCTACAGTAATCCACGTATACGTTATCCCAGAAATCATTCTTTTCCTCGCACGATCAAATATCAACTACCGGAGAATCCGGCTATAGTATTTATTCAACACACGTATTTCGAGATCAAACTTGACTCGGAACAGGATTGTGTCCCTAAAGAGGGCCGTTGGGTTCTGGTTAGCTCACGACTTCGCAAGTAATGATTTACTTGGAGGAAGTGTACTTGGTGACGGCCTTGGTGCCCTCAGAGACGGCGTACTGGGCAAGCTCTCAAGGAAGGATAAGACTGATGGTAGTCTGGATTTCGCGAGAAGAGATGGTCGAACGCTTGTTGTAGTGAGCGAGCTTGGAAGCCTCGCCAGCGATTCTCTCGAATACGTCATTCACGAAGGAGTTCATCGTCGACATGTGTTTTAATCCATGCATGATTCAAGTAAAATTCATGCAACGAATGGCATGATCTAGCGTGGAAAATACTCGAATCATGCATGAATTATCCGTGATCATGCATGGATTCTGGAAGATCCATGCATGATCACGAACGATGAATGTTCCATGCATGATCATGTATGGAATGTCGAATAATGCATGATTATTCTTGTATCCGTGATCATGCATGGATTTCAACACCAATGATATCAGTATGTCTCCTTCCCCGTAAGTGTGCTCACGTACGCGCCCTCATCAAGCAACATTCATGAATGAAACACACGTAACATCCAAAATCTTCAAAACATTCTCGCAATCTACCATGCTCTCTAAATCCTCCATTTCTCAGTACTCTCTCAATTGGCTACATTCTCTAACTTCCCCTTTCTCCTCTCCTCTCTCTCTCTCCCTCTCTCTTTCTCTGTCCCTCTCTCTCTCCCTCTCTCTCTTTCTTTCTCTCTCTCTCTCTCTCTCTCTCTCTCTTTTTTTTCTTCTCTATCTCTCTCCCTCTGCCAGTCTCTGTGCCATCAGCGGAATGCGAATGACAGCCAATTCATCATAATCTTGCACATAAATCGCTGCTGTGCTTTAACATTTTCTCGTCCCATATGTACATTATTCTTTATGTCCTCGTTCGCGTCGGGAATTCTCTCAATGATCCTTTATTATGCGTCGTCACGTTGGCTTCATGCACCGTTACATTAGCCTTACGCGAACACGCCGTAACCCCCTCCGCCGCGTCTCCGTCGTTACGGCGGAGGCTACGGTGTAGGCGCGTAAGGCAAATTGTGACGATGCATTCACAACTTCACAACTCATGATAAATTTCGCTATGTATGCGCCGGCCCAATTGAAAAAACTCGGATGGTCCATGAAATTACATAAAAGGTTACGGTAGTCAATCGTTATTGATCGATGATTAGGGCTGCTTGTGAAAATCAATGTTTTCCACTTATAGTTAGGGGATTGAATAGAGCGATGATTGGCGGATTCTGCGAAAATATTGCGTCATTTCACTGTAGGACTTCATCAATCAGGAATATCAAGGCATTAAAATTTGAATTATCGAAGCCATGTTTTAATTTCCGGTTCTGACAGAGCTCATCGACTCAAGTAATTTTTGAGTCGCGATAATGATTATTGATTATTGATTATTGATTATTCGGATGTTATTGATTTTCACTCCGATACGGTGAAATTTCTCCATACTCACGCTCAACCCCGCAAATTGTTCTAACATCTTATATGCATGAATCATAATATTTTGTAAAGTTTTGCATTTTGTATTTTGTGAAAAATACCGAACAGCCCGGACAACTTTTACATAATGAATAAATAAAGGAATAATAAGCAAGAACGCGTGCAAATCAAGGAGAGTTTTCTCCATTTTTTCTTATGCATCGTTGCCTTACGTGCCTACACCGTAACCTCCTCCGCTGCGTCTCCGTCGCTACGGCGTAGGCACGTAAGGCAAGTGTTTTCATTTCATTTATAACACATTTATCAAGAGTTGGCATAGACAAGGGCTCTGATGTGCTGGAATTCCAATTCTTGCACTTAGCTTCGCTTAGAAAGTTGCATCCAACAGTCTTCCGAAAGAGGTCGCTCCATCTTGTAACAAGTGTAAGTGTAACCATGCATAATATTCTTCGAACAAAGAACGACCGGACAATGCAACGTTAGTCCCCCCCCCCCTCTTCTTCTTTCGTCTCCTTCCCTCAACAATCCAATTACCAGAGTAAACGTGGTGTGGAGAGGAACTCAGATCCCTTCCATGCGACCATACTCTGGGCCCTTTTTGCCCGCTTCTCTCTCCCCCTACCTCCCCCTCTCTCTCCCGTCTCTCTCTCTCTCTCTCTCGCCCTCTCTCTCATTCTCTCCCTCTCTCCCCCCTCTCTCTCTCTTCTCTCTCCCTCTCTCTCTCTCCTTCTCTCTCTCTCTCCCTCTCTCTCATTCTCTCCCTATTCCTCTCCCTCTCTCTATTCTCTCTCTCTCCCCCACTATTCTCTCTCTCTCCAGTCTCTTTCTATCGCCCTCTCTCCCTCCTCAACTATCTATTCTCTCTCCCTCTTCCTCTCTCTCTCCTCTCATTCTCATATCATCCACAAGAGGGGTCATTTTGTTTGTTTCCTCTGCATCTACCCCACACTCATTTTGAGGCTGACGACACAGACGAAATGAAGGACCTATCGGAATGGGAGGAGAGGGAGAGGGAGAGGGAGAGGGAGAGGGAGAGGGAGAGGGAGAGGGAGAGGGAGAGGGAGAGGGAGAGGGAGAGGGAGAGGGAGAGGGAGAGGGAGAGGGAGAGGGAGAGGGAGAGGGAGAGGGAGAGGGAGAGGGAGAGGGAGAGGGAGAGGGAGAGGGAGAGGGAGAGGGAGAGGGAGAGGGAGAGGGAGAGGAAGAGGGAGAGGGAGAGGAAGAGGGAGAGGGAGAGGAAGAGGGAGAGGAAGAGGGAATGAGGTATCTAGATGGTCTTTAAATGGGTCTTCTCTTCTCTCATTTCACTTCCAGCACTTTCTATCTACTTTCCACTTCATTTTCCAACACAAAAACTTTCAAAGGCCCGGAGCTAGTTTCAAACTCTCCGCTCTGGTTGCAGTCTATCATAAACAATTAGAGCGGAGTTACTCATCTGCACGGGCGTGTTTTAAAAAAAATAATTTGCATAATACTCTTCTCAGTTTCATGGGTGTGATGTAATAATTAACTCCTCCTAATTGTTTGTTTATGGTGGGGTGGCCAGAAACCGAAGAAGTGCCGCGAATCTATAGTATTCATTTGCTACAGTATCCTATCATAGTCTACAGTAAATTATACACCGTAATCATCTAATCTTCAGTATTCATTTGTTACAGTATCCCACCACAGTCCACAGTAAATTACCGTACCCTTCGCCGTAATCTACCGTAGTCAATTACCGTATCCTTGTCCTTGATTCGGAGCACAGATAGGACGGCTCAATTTCCGCCGGGAACATTTATCGCTAATTAAATCTTGCATGCAAATGAGAAAATTCGTGCGCTAACGTTACTTGATCTATGCACTCTGGTTTTGTCTGCGGTCATTAAAGACACAAACACATTTTGAAAGGCTCCGCTCTGGCCGCACTCTCTCGCTTTCTTTGTTTACGAGAGAGCACTGCCAAATATTTTAGCGCGAGGAGTTAAATTAGCTCGGACCGTTTAAGAAAGTCAACAAAAAAAAAGAAAGTCAAAAAATGTTAACGGGGCAAAAATTCAGTGTAAAAATATCAACGTAAAAATTTTTTCACAACAAGGAATTCATTAGAGCCTTTACATGTCAGACAGATGATCATTAGCTAGATTTTTTCTATCCTCCATCTCCCTCTCCCTCTCCATCTCCCTCTCCCTCTCGAATATCCGTGTCGTCCATACATTATCCCCTCTTCTCGGAGTGTTGTCGATTCATCTCATTTTTATGCCTAATTACGCGAATCAGTTGTTTTGCAACTTCATAGAATACCACAAAAAACTGTTGTATAAGCCTCCCTCTTCATGCATACGCTCTCGATCTCGAGGAAAACGTTTCGAGAGAGGTCATTTTGTGAATTAGAAAATATAGAGCGAAGCAGAGAGATTGTACGCAAAGAGAGCACAGATGGTTAAAGGGAGCGTAACCTCACTCAATGGTCTCTTCATTGCGCACACTATTTTTCTGTTCTCTGACAACGAGAGAGCATTGCGCGTCGAAGAGACCATTTAAAGTACAGCGTGGTGTTCTATATAATTTTTGGCATATTGCCAAGTTTTCAATGACCGTTCTTTCTGTGCTGGAGAAACGCCGTGAATCAGCGAATCCGTTATTCTCATAAAGACGTGCTTACATCATCATTATTTCGAATGTTTGGCTTCTGATTGTTTTATCGCTGATTTGAGTCATTCTTCTTTGAGAGCATTTGATTAAAGGTCCGCAGCGAGCTTTAAACCTCCGCTCTGACAATCCTCTCTCACTTTCTTTATCTGCGAGAGAATATTACCAGGCGAGGAGGATAAATTAACGCGGGGTGCCCCTTTGAAGAGCGCTCCTTTCTTTGTTCAGCCTTCGGTTTGGTGTTTCAAAATGAGCAAGAATACTATGGGTGCAAGCAGAAATATACTATAAAAAGATAGATTATGAGGGGCCTAGAATAGATTTATGATGGCACGACGACGAAAACAACATTCATGATAGAGTTACAGGTTTTGTATAGAGCGTATATTAAGGAGCGCTTTATAAATTTAGTGCGAAAAAGAGATTAGGCCCTCTGGACTGAATTGGCCTCAAAATATCAGTAGACTAGCAGTGATCTCCCGCAGGACTTCGTGTGAAACACCATTATTACTTAATAGTTTTATTGTTACAAGTTACTTTAAAATATGTGCATGCATATCACTTCTGTATATTAATTTACTTATTAAATTAGTTGAATAACGTGATAACCTTTACCTTTATATTTTATTCGGGTGCGAAGTCTCTCTGGAATTGCGTCAAAGATTCCTTTCAGAGAAAGATGAGCAGAGTCAAATTTGAATAGCAATGTAATGCAAATAATGCGAACAAAAATACTATACTTTATGCGGTAGAAAGAATTTATAAAGATGGTTTTTTTGTAGAATAATTTAATAGATAGAGCATTATGCACCAATAGAGTTGAGGAATCCCTCGAATCACCCTCATTTGGCAGAGTGCTATACGCTTGAGTGTCAAAAATTTTTGGCACCGAAATAATTTTAAAGGTAAAGGGGGAAATCAACACTCCGTAGCAAAGGGGCGAAACCTGGCGACCTCCTCCTTGGCCAGACTGGCACTACTTCAGAATAGGGTACCAGAACACCGGGCAAGTCCAAAATGATATGAAAAATGAATAAACAGCAATGAAAGGACGTTTAACTTAGACATTTATACTATTATTTTGGACTGGTACCCTATTCTGAAGTAGTGCCGGCCAGACTTCCCATTAAACAGCGGGAAGCTCAAATATTTGAATTCTAAAGTCTAGCTATGCTGGCTACCCTCGTTTTTGTTCAAATTCTCTAACAATTTACGATTGTGAATAGTGCCGAGCTAATTTGAAACTTTCCGATGTAGCAATGCACTCTTGCTTTCTGTGTCTACGAGAGAGCGTTGCCACATAGGAAAAGGTGTTAAAACACCACCGTCGCAACATTTAAACGCAGAGAACAAGAGGTGTGGTTATATTTGACCTTTTACATATGCAATCAGTTGTAGTTTCATTTTACACTTATTCTGGGACCACTAAAATTTCTTGGAACCGGTAAACTTCCATAGAACCCTTAAAGTAGTTTACTCGGGATGTTAAATTTAGCTCTGGGTATTCCTTTAACACCGTGTCTTCACAATGCGTGTGATATGAATAGAGATGTGGATCGCTCTAAGGAAGAAGAACATATTCAATTTAATCGCGAAGCCCAGTCCTTCTCTAGGCAGTCAGCCATGCTAGTACAAGTGTCTAGTCTGTTTCTATACCTCTTCCTTTTTATCCTCCCGCCTCTCTCGCTCTCTCGTTACTTTGCCTCTTCTCTCCCTCTTCCTCTTCCTCTCTCCCTCTCTGTCTCTCTCTCTTTCTCTTCCTCTCTCTCTCCCCCCGTCTCCCTCTTCCTCTCTCCTCTCTCCTCCCTCTCCCCTCTCACTATTCTTTTGACCGACTGCATGAAACCGTTCATATCTCGCTATTCCTCGGTCTGCTTTCCTTAGGAATATTGCATTTGAGATGCGTTCATGCAAGCAAATTCCTCTGCTATTTATTCGCTACGCCTCTATCAAGTTGACTAATGTTCAAGAATCGAATAAGCTTATAACAAGCGCGTGTCTTCTACTCTTTTATTTACGGCGTTCACCCACTTGATTAGCCTTCTTTGAGAATCCGTGCGAAATTTAATTGCATATCTTTAACTCCACGTCTAATTTGTAACTCTCCACTCTGGCAATACTCTCTCGCAGAGAAATAAAGTGGGAGAGTGTGGGCAGAGCGACCAGTTTAAAATTAACTCGGGATGTCTCATTAAAACCTTAAAACCTTAAAGGAAGACCCGAGCTAATTTGAAAATTCTCTCACGCGACAATTCTCTCTCACTCTCTTTATCTACGAGAGAGTGCGGCGAGATCTAAGAGTAAGATTAGCTCGGGGTATGAATTTAAAGCAAAACCTACTACAACTTTGCTCAAACTAATCGCATAATATATTCGTTTACTAGCGTATTATAATAGTGTAATTCATTCATTTTCCTATTTTGTTATGCTCGCTTTTTTGTATCTCCGAAATCTTTCGTTTTACGTGCTTAATAATGGCCTAGAATGAATCATGTCACGCATAACAATTGTTAGAGAAACAGAGAAGTGACGAGAGAGCGAGAGAAACGAGAGAGACAGGCAGCGAGAGAAGAGGCGAGAGAGCGAGAGAAACGAGAGAGACAGGCAGCGAGAGAAGTGACGAGAGAGTGAGAGAAACGAGAGAGACAGGCAGCGAGAGAAGAGGCGAGAGAGCGAGAGAAACGAGAGAGACAGGCAGCGAGAGAAGAGGCGAGAGAGCGAGAGAAACGAGAGAGACAGGCAGCGAGAGAAGAGGCGAGAGAGCGAGAGAAACGAGTGAGACAGGCAGCGAGAGAAGAGGCGAGAGAGCGAGAGAAACGAGTGAGACAGGCAGCGAGAGAAGAGGCGAGAGAGCGAGAGAAACGAGAGAGACAGGCAGCGAGACTGGTTTCTGCTTTGTTGACGACGTCTCACATATTATTCGATATGACTGTCGACATGTCGAGTTACAGCGTTCAGAAGTCGAGAAAAGACTCGAGACCTAATAGGACTCTCCACTTTTTACTCGCTATCTCGCTCTTACTGTCTCTCTCTCTCTCTCTCTCTCTCTCTCTCTCGCTTTCTCTCTCTCTGTCTCTCTCTCTCTCTCTGCCTCTCTCTCTCACACTCTGTCTCTCCTCTCCTCCTCTCTCTCTCGAAAAGCCTCTTCACATAATTTTTAAAACTTGTTTTCACGGTTTTTGAACAAGGCCTAATGATCTTTTCTTTTATTATTCATATTTTGTTATGACCAAGTATGGCTGTCACGGGAATGGAATAATTACCGTGGGGGTTATGACTTCACGTCGTCATTAGTTAAGTTATAAGTTAAGGCCCAAGTAAAGTTATGAGTTAAGTCTTAATTTAAGTTTAAGTTAAGGCTTAAGTTAAGTCATAAGGATTACTATAGCTCTATATATGATAAACAATGATGGTCGCGTTTATTGCCGTGTTAAATTAACCACATTGTACATGTTTTGTACAGGTTTGCATGCACAAAAAATGTAATTTAAAAAAAAAGTTTAGTTATATTGCTTATGCTGTTTAGGCTGCTACGTCTATACCATTCAAATCAGCATGTGATTCTGATTAGAAAACCGTTGAGAAAAGCGAGACTGACGCCAAATCTCAGACTGCTTATCCAAGGACATAGTACTACCGGGCGTGCCAGACAGGATATAGGATAAGCTATGATGTTAAAGTAGGTGCGAAGAAGAGATTAGGCCCTCCGGATTGAATTGACGTTGAATTATCCACAGCGTTCTCATGACTTTCAAAGCAAGAACGACCGCTCAACATACAAACTCTCTCGAATACAATGGTCTCTCCTTTGTCTTGCTTTGGAAGAAAAATGGCTTGGACCAGAATACTGTGTATCACTAAGGCTAGTATAAGTAACGGCTTAGGTTAAGCCATAAGGATGAATCTATTTCTATATATGAATATATGAAGCACAACTAGCAGAGGTCTAACGCAGGAATTCGTGTGCCTTGAATAACGGGTTAATTTTACCCCTTTTCACACTTCCTTGTTCAAAGATTTCTCGTGATTTCGCATCTGACGGTTCGTCATATTAGTAGTAGCGGCCGAAACACCATGAAGGGCACTACTTGTTGATATTACTATAATTTATTTATTTCCTTTGTAATAAAATAAATTAATAAAATATAAATTTCAAGTTATACTATTTCTGAGCATTACACTATTACTAATCGCACTACTAATACTACTAATCACTAACTTACTGTCGCACGTTATTTCATTAGTCGTTATTGAAACATAACAGATTTGCCCACTCATTGTCAGCCCTGACTCTCCCACTGTCTTTAGCTCATTCTAAAGATAGTGTGGCCAGAGCGCTGGCGCAGAGCGCAGAGAGCTACAAAGTAGTCTGTTTTGGCTAACAATGCCATGATCAAACATTACCGTGGGCTCGTAGAGGCTTATACCACTCGAATCAGCACGTGATTTTGATTATTTTTATTGAGAAAAGCTGCCGAATGTTTATGTACAGCGAGAAAATCTAAGTAGCTTTGAAAGAAGCTTTCTGATAGCTTTTCTAATGTCTATATCTTTATTTCTTAAAGATGGAGACCCACGAGTTTTTTCGTAATAAGACTGTTCGGATAGTATGATAGAGATTCATCACACGAATCGAAAGACATATCTCATATTGATTCCCGATATGTTTAAAGCTCACTATGAGCATTGAAAGTACAACTTTCAAGGCATGTAGAGAGTGCTCATCGAATTTGCATACTTTCTCTCTCATTTTCTCATTATCCCTTACTCCAATTACCATATAATATAAACAATAGCCAGCATGCTTATCGTGGCGGGAGTCAGTCATGCCAACTCATGGGTCCCCTTCTTTAATAAATATCTTTAATAAGTGGATGAATATCTTTTCTGCGTAAACATGTAGACGTAGCGGCCGAAACACCATAGGGCACAACCTATATATTTTTAAATATTTAAATTTAATGTGCTTGCAATCCTATACTCAAATTAATATTATTAATACATCTATTAATATTATTAATTTAATTGTGGAATCATATTGACATGTATTTGTGAAGTTTCAATACAATTAAAGCACAATAATAAGATAGGACATATTAAAAACTAAAAACCTGATGCTAAATTTCATACATCAACGTTCTATCGTGCACATTCTAAATTTCAATTTTGTTTTTTCACAAAATTAATTAACTATATTCCGTCTAGATGTACTCTTGAAGATCCTATTTTCTCTATTTTTCGTTATTGTTCTTTGTTCTATCATATGTTTTCTGATCTTCGATCGATTCAGAAGACTTTGGAAGCCCTTTTCTTCATTCATCTCATTCGCATTTCATCTTATGAATTATGCAGTGCGGACTCCCTATCTCGTTTTTGTCCTCCCCCTCCTTCTCCCTCTAGGATCTCTCCCTCTCCTTTTCCCCCTCCACCTCTCCCTCTAGGAACCCTCCCCCTCCCTCTCCTTCTAGGATCCCTCCCTCTCCCTCTCCCTCTCCCTCTCTCCCTTTCCCTCTCTCTCTAGGATCCCTCTCCCTCTCCTTTTCTCTCTCTCTCCCTCTCCCTCTCCCTCTCCCTCTCCTTCTAGGATCCCTCCCTCTCCTTTTCTCTCCCTTTCCCTCTCCCTCTCCTTCTAGGATCCCTCCCTCTCCTTTTCTCTCCCTCTCCAACCCCCTTCTCCCTGCCTGCTCAAGCGAGTCATCATTTCTCTAATGTCTATATCTTGGAGACTTTGTGTTTCTAAACAATGGACCACCTATTCTTACAAGGGAACGTTCCCAACTTGTCCTGGTCAATTGAGATGGCAATAGCATAAATAGAATCAGTTTTCGATGCTGATTACGAATCCGCTTTCATACGTTGCCCAATCGAGCTGAGCTTCGAGAAAATCGATATTGAAATTCGTCTAGTTGATTCGGAAATTAGTCTGTATTTCTACAGAACCCTCATAATAGTTCATGAACTCATATATCAAATATCCAAACAACTGCTGTTGTGATTTAGTAAATTAGGTAGATATTATGTGAATTTTCGAATCCATTAATCGAATTTCATTATCGATTTTCTCGAAGCTCAGCTCGATTGGGCAACGTATTAAAGCAGATTCGTAATCAGCATCGAAAACTGATTCTATTCATGCTATTGCCATCTCAATTGGAGAGGACAAGTTGGGACAGTTCCCTTGTTAGAAGGGTCTGAATATTGATTAGTTCAGTCTGCGATCAACCTACAGTAATCCTGATGTACCATAATCCATCTTAATACAATCCTTTTAATCTTGTTACGTAATATGCTTATATTCTATTAGTTCATAATTACGTAATTTGAATGCTATTTACTCTCATTTTAGTCGATTAAAAACTTGTTATCTGAACTCATCTCATACCTGGTTACGGTAGTCGCGTTTAGCATTTATCCTGTATACACCACAGTGAAATTTACCATATTCGAGCAAAAAGTTCATTCAGTTCGTACTCTGATGTCGTAATCTCGTTTGCTCGTGATTAGTGGTCTCTAATCCGATTAAGTCCATGTAAGATGATCGCTTGCTATCATGTTATCATGAACTTTCCCAGTTTATCTCCGATCCTCGTTCAGTTTGTGATCAAACCACATACAGTAATCATCAGATATCGTGAGCACTTTGCGTACTAGTCATGAAGTTTCTCATTTCATTTCTGAGTCTCGTTCAGTTAGTGATCAAACTGCAGTAATCTCTTGATACCGTAATCCCGTTTGCTCGTGATTAATCCGTTTAAGAGCACGTAAGATGAGCACTTGAGTGGTAGGCATGGACTTTCTAGTTTCATTTCTGAGCATCCGACATCGCATCACGAAGTGATTCACCATGCACGATTTCCTTGTAACGAAGCCAAGATATCCTGAAAGGGGCGTGGACCTAAAAATCAAAGATGCATGATGCATCAACAGTGAATAGAGAACAGAACACAATTTTAAGTGTAACATATGCCTTTAAAGTCACACCCCGGGCTAATTGGGAAATCTCCGTTCAGAACACACTCTCTCGTAGAAAGTGATGGTTTCAAATTCAAAGGGTTAGTTTCAAATTAGCTTGCTCTTTATATGCTACTGATTCCGTTAAAGGCATTGGAATTCAGGACATCAATAATTTCCTAGTAATCTAATTAAATTAATTCGATAATTAGATGTCTTTGTTCTATCTGTGACGTTTCATCCAGATCCCCTTTATGTTCACTAATACAACGACGCATTGAATCAGTGTGACGTCTCATCCGAATCTTAATTTATTTATATATTTTAATAAATTGAAATTTATTTTTCAACCATGCCGATATATTTTGCGTCACTGCATGTCTGGGCGCATGAAAGAATCACAACTTCTCACCCGTAAAAATTGGACCGCGCAGTTTTATCCAATTATTATGATCGCATTCGGCACTATAAATAATTTTTTTGCCGTTTCGCGAGTGTTTTCTCATTTTCGGCGTCCCCATAGGAACGAACGAGCTCTCCTTCATTCATTGGCTTCATTCAAGACAAGGAATAAGGAGAGGTAGAGAAAAGCAGAGGTAGAGGTTCTAGAGAGGAAGAGGCCGAGGGAGAGAAATGGAGAGGGATTGGGGTGGTGAGGCAGAAGTTCTAGAGAGGTACATATCTAGAGGGGAGACCCTTAAATGAGCATGCTTAATGAAATTTGCAAAAAAAAGGATATATTAGGTTCGTTGAAGTTGGGATGTCCTAGGACGGTGGTAAATAAGTCTAGACTCGCCCTCATTTATTTGCGATGAAAAACAAGTGTACAGTGCAGCCCGGACGAGTTTTATACCCATCTCTCTATATCCAAATAAGTTGAACTTTCGTGTGAGAATCTGATAAGAATCTGTCTTATAGAATCTGATAAGAATCTGTCTGATATTCAATATTTAATATTTTATCATTTCTTACAGAGAGATTGCTAACCTGACAAATAATTAGAAAGATGAAAACGTTAAAATAAAATATGAAGAAATGGTGTATCCACTGCAATTACTTGATCACAGCGGGAGCTTTCTAACGAAACAACAAAAAATGATAGGGTATGGTATAGTTACTATATGATTTTCAAAAGAGTTCCATACTGGTACAATTCGATTACTAATAAATGAAAGATATTCTGATAAGAATATGTCTGATAGAGTCTGATAAGAATCTGTCTGATAGAATCTGATAGGAATCTGTCTAATAGAATCTGATAAGAATCTGTCTTATCGAATCTGATTAGAAATTATCTGATTAGAATCTATCTGATCTGATCTAATTAGAATCTGAAATATAAAGGCAATGATTTTTCGTTTAAAAGGCTTCGAAGTTTTACGGGCGATAAGTTTGCAATACTAAGTGTTCAAGCAAGAATTGCCGTATAAATTTAAAAAAAAGATTTCGTTTCGAGGCTTCTGAACTTTGTAAGCTGATTATATACAAGACATAAAAGCAATTGCACTTATGAAATTACCTTGCCTTTAGTTTAAATTTGCCGTGTCGTGTGAAATTCTCCAAGCGAGTGTGAAAATATTTATTTAATAGAATAATATCATTTTCATTAAATGGGTTATTTATAATGCGTTCTCGTTGGTAAAGCCGGAGATCACTGTTAGGCTAGTGATCAATAATTCAAGGCCAATTCGTTTGGTAGTGACCAGAGAGAAATAGTTTGTGTGATATAACGACTATTATTATTATTATTATTATTATTATTATTATTATTATTATTATTATTATTATTATTATTATTATTATTATTATTATAACGACTGTTTATAATGACCTCGGGTCTTAAAGGTGGAGACCACTGCTCCAGCACGTCTAAAAGATTTTTTGTAAGAAGCATTTCTTGTTTATTTTTACTCCTGGATCTACGAATAATTTCGTGAACAAACTGTGAAGACAGAAATAATAGACATAATAGATATGTTATGCTATTGCATAGACATTCGAGAGCCTCCATCTTTAATCTTGCCTTGCGTATAGTGAAGGTGTTAGAGGTGGGATAAGACCTATCAAGTGAAAATGAATATCTCACAGAGATCGTATAGAAGAGCGAAATTATTAGAGTACGACAACGAAATATATTCTTGGTGAGATGCCAAAAGAACTACGAGCCTGATTAACTTCGTCTACATCCCCATTAGAGTAGCTCATAACACTTTTCTCCCACTCTCCCTCTCTCTCTACCTCTAGGATCTCTCCCTCTCCTTTTCTCTCGATCTCTCCCTCTACCTCTAGGATCTCTCCCTCTCATTTTCCCTAGATCTCTCCCTCTACCTCTGGGATCCCTCTCTCTCCCTCTCTCTCTCCCTTACCTCTGCGATCTCTCCCTCTACTTCTAGGATCTCTCCCTCTCTTTTTCTCTCGATCTCTCTCTTTACCTCTAGGATCTCCCCCTTTCCGTTTCTCCCCCTCTACCTCTAGGATCTCTCCCTCTCCTTTTCTCTCCCTCTACCTAACGTTCTTCCATATTCTCTCCTCTCCACTGCATCCGTCACAACTTCTTCATTCTCTTCTTCAACTTCATTCTTCGTTTGTTCCGTATTCTTTCCCTTCTCGTCTGAACAGAATTATTCAACCACGCAGCAGATTAGACGAAAACAACGGAATAAGAGAACCTAGAGAGAGCCAGAGGGAGAGAATAATAGGGAGAGGGAGAGAACAAGAGGGAGAGGGAGAGAATAATAAGGAGAGGGAGAGAACAAGAGGGAACACTCCCAGATTGTTGATTCCATTTTTCTGTTCGTGATTGTCTATCATTACAGTAACCGCTATGGTCGTTGCGTGACCGACCGTAGCCCTGATCTTACTGTAAGCATTCCAGATATCGATCAAATGGGCGAGCAGAGCACAATACCGTACGCGCAGCAAAGGAATGACGACGAGGCACCCAAGCGGAAGAAGGTATACGGTGGTTTTTGATTGATAACTGGGATTGCGGTAGGCCTGGAGAAAGTTCAAAGCCGATCTAACAGTGCTCTATAATTATAATTTATCTACTCACGAGGCGCAACAGCAATGATGATACTGATTGCACATAGTGAGTGTGAACTACTTCCATACTTGGCACCTGAAACAGATGCAACATTTCCCCCTGAAAAAAGACGGAACCGGATTAAGCCTCGTAGCAGAATACTCTGTCCCCATGCAAGGAGATTTAGATGAGGTCTCTCCGAGTTTGGTCCCGTGGGAAATCTGAATTAATGCGTCATAAAAAAGCATTTAAAGCGCTCCCTTTTAATGTTTTAGAGGTTTTAAAGTAACGCCCAGAGCTACTTTGAAACTCAACGCTCTGGCCACACTCTCGCGCATGCTATTTCAGCGAGAGAGTATTGCCAGTGCGGACAGTTAAAGTAGCTTGGGGTATGAGATAAATTTGGCGATAGTCATTTCATTCCAGACACGATTTTTCGTTCTCTGTCAGCGAGAGCGCATTGTGATATTTTAAAGAATCATAAGCACCGTTCAAAGATCAAAGATCAATCCCCCGTCTTTCAGAAGTACCGCTCGCGCTTTCTTCACACATGCGGCCTCTACTCCATGACCATCTCCACGTTCTATTTCTTCGCTCCGATCGTGCTCTCGATTGCGACTCCGGCCGAGAATCCGATCGATAGCGGGCTCGAAGGTGATCTTTGAACTTTACAATTCACCTTCCCCAAGTAGTCACCTTCCCCAAGTCCTTTATATTATTATAATTATTTTTCTCATCGTTTCTGTATTTGCTGTCGCACCTGTCACGGGTGTATCAAATAAATAAATAAATAAAACAATTTGAGCCTTTATAAAGTCTCTAGAAAGACCTCTGGTCTACAATCAATACATTATTGTTCTAGAAATAGCGGACGATGCGCATATATCATAATTACTAATTTATTTTGAATAACATTATTGAATTGTTTAATGTTTACTTTTTAAATGTATATGCAAACATATTTAATTAATTATTATTATATTTATTTACTATTATATTTTATTATTTAATGTCCTTTTTTGATTTTTTAAAATTAATCAATTAAATTTGGTCTTGCAGTCGTCGAACTGTGCCTAGGCGTGGTCGGCGCGGTCGTGTCGTGCACCTTCCTGCAAGTGACCGTTCGGGTGAGTGATCAAACTCCAAAGATCAAAGATCAAAGATCAAAGATCAAAGTCCCATCTTCAGAGGCATATGCTCGCAATTGGCTGTTCGTGGATAGTCTGGATGATAGCGAGCTTCCTGCTCGATGTCTGCGCCCTGCATCAGCTCATCGTAGAGGTCAGAGTTCAAAGATAAAAGATCAAAGATCAGAGATCAATTATGAAAGATCAAAGATCAAAAATCAATTATGACAGAGTAAAGATCAAAGATCAAAGATCAATTAAGAAAGAGTAAAGATCAAAGACCAAAGATCAATTATGAACGATAAAAGATCAAAGATCAAAGATCAATCATGCAGCGATGAGCATTCCGCTCACGCATGACTGAGCACGAACAATATTCGTAATGCAATGAATACATTGATGCGTGCGAGTGTGCAAGAAGCAAGCCTTGAAGGGACCTGACATTGTCAGACTTGACAAGAACGCGGAACTATGACCCTTATAGGATCTTTTGCATGACTACTCTGGCCGCAGTCTCTCGCAGGCAAAGATAGTGAGAGAGTGCGGTCAGAGTTACTATCTCACCAATTGTGCGCGATTTTCATCGGTATTTGTAATTAAAGGCAAGCTATTGTTACTTCCCGCATTGGTAATACTCTCTCGCAGCAGAGAAAGCGAGAGAGTTTGGCAAGAACGGAGAGTGTCAAATTAGGGGTTTGCCTTTATTAAAGTAATATTACAGTCCGTTGTTTGTTCCCCTGAAAATCCAAAGCACTCTCCCTAACAACATCCATAATATAAATTTGAATCTATCTAACAGCACCCTCTTGTTCCTTACTCTATCTCAATTCTAATTCACTCCCAGGCCTTCCGAGGACTCGACGATTTTATCGTCTCTCCCTCTCCCTCTAGGATCTCTCCCTCTCCTTCTCTCCCTCTGCCTCATCTTCATCCAGAATGACTTTCATTTCGTGCACAATCCTTTCCTTGTCTTGGTCAACCACGATTCTCTCTTTTGCTTCCTTTTTTCCCTATTATTTTCATTCACTTTTTCTACGCTTTCATTTATCTGATAATAACGATCAGTGTGCAACCATACGACGATATTAAAGATTTGAAAATAATGCTAGTTTCCTGGTGGTTTTCCAACCAATTTTAAATGGTCTATAAGTAATGGTCCATCTACTAATTTAAGAGAAAACAAATTTAATCTTTTAAAAAAATCATTATTTATTCATCAAATATTTCAGTGAGTGACCTATTACTCAATATAAAATTAATCAATATAAAATAATCAATATAAAATATAAAATTATAATAATAAAATAAAATATACAATATAAATCAATATATTATTTCGTTCGAAAAAATCGTTGAAGTATTATTAATGCTAAAAAGATTTAAATATGTATTTATTTCATTATTTTAATTTAAAAATATTAATTTCAGGTCGTTTCCGGCAACGAGCGTGAGCTTCTTCGCGTCGCATTCGATACAGTTCTCACTGTCAATGCTCCAGTTACTGTAAGTGATCTTTGATCTTTGATCTTTGATCTTTGATCTCTGTTCCAGATTTACTTTATACTTCTCTTCGCCTCCTGTGGCAGCCGTAAGAGACGGAGACGAGCGCGACGACAGAGGCAGAGGTGCGAAAAATCAATTTTTAGAAAATCAATATTTAGAAAATCAATATTTAAAAAAAAAGATAATTTCCTAAAATCAATATTTTCAGGAGGCACAAGCTCACAGAGGCGGCGTCCGCGAGCTACCCGCAGGGTGTGGTGTACGGTGAGTTGATCGCTGTACTTTGATCTTTGATCTTTGATCTTGCAGATCAGCTCGCAGATACTCTTTGGGCGGATGAGGAGATCGGCCTCGACGATGACGACGAGACCATCATCTATTATGTCTGAGATCAAAGATCAAAGTTCAAGGATCATTTTGGAAAGATCTCGAGCGGCGTCCATGCGCACAGTGTCTTAGTTATAGGGCCTGACACCTTTCTCAATGGTCTCTTCAACGCTCTACGCTCTCTCGTTGCTAGAGAGCAGAGAAATAGTGTGGGCGATGAAGAGACCATTGAGTGAGGTCACAATCCCTTTAATCTCGTCTGTTAAATTATTGAGCATCCCTTTTACCATTTTGAACAGGTTTTTTTTCATCAGTAAACTCCGGCTACAGTAGATATCGGTGGTTTCTTCTGTATTTTTTCTCGCTTTTTTTCTGGAAGTGAGAAAAGAAAGAAAGATCGTTGATCCCCCCCCCCCCGTATCCCTCTGTATTGATTCCTTTAATCTCCTAATATGCTACAGGTTCGTAACACAAACAACACGTTCATCCACGTTCATTGATTTCCTCATCCAGTAAACATTTGTATCTATCGTTCGCCTCCCACACAACGGAATAAGAGATTGAAAATTTATTCAATAAAAATAAGAAAAAAAGAACAATTACAAATTAAAGCTAACAATGAGATTTAGCAAAATTATAGTATTTAATTATAATACGAAATATTAAAAAAATACAAAATATACATTGCATAATCTCGATTGGTTCGTCGAATATTTTTTGCGCCGGAAGATTTGGCGTAAATGATTCTTGAGTGCATACAATATCACTCGTCTTCCGATGCGAGGTCATCTACAGCTACACAAATCTGAAGATCAATATTGTCAAGATTATCGATTGATTCCTGGTCTACCGTTGGTCCATAAGTTAGATGAACGATGATCTAAGCTTCGTCGCATTGGAAGATAAGCAGCACAAATCCATCTGCGTTTCGAATAGGGCTCGGTGCAGTCTACAAATAGTGATGATACCTGCAGCACAAATAGTACTACATCAAATTTACATTTATATTTAATGTTCATCCTATACCTGTAAATTTTCATATATTCAATTACTAGAATGGGGTTGATGAGGGGGGGGGGGGTGACATTTCAGCAACCGACATTTCAGCAACCGACATTCCAGTAACCGCATTTCAGCAACCGACATTTCGGCAACGGGGCATAACTCGGTTCATAGGGGTCATAGAAACTTGGGATGGGTATCATTGTGATCACCATCAGTAACACTACCGTAACCTACCGTAATCCAGTTCGGTGGGTCAGACTAACTAGATTAGAGTGAAAGAAAAATAATGAAAAGAAGGAGAGAGCGTCAAAATGCCCCATTCGGCCATAATCGCGTTTGATCTGCTAGAACCATTCAGAATGGTTCAGATGAATCATGATCCAATGATTTTTCGATGTACGATACCGTAACCCGGATCAAGTTCCGTGTGTCAGATTTAACTAAAAATTGTCGGAATGACCACTACGTGTGCGTTATCATTATGAGCTATGGCAAACAACCGTAATCTACCGTAACCCGGTTCGGTGGGTCAGATCAAGTTCGGTGGATCAGATTTCACTTCTAACTGTCGGAATGGCCACTACGTGTGCGTTATCATTATGAGCTATTGCAAACTACCGTAATCTACCGTAACCCGGTTCGGTGGGTCAGATCAAGTTCGGTGGGTCAGATTTCACTTCTAACTGTCGGAATGGCCACTACGTGTACGATATCATTATGAGCTATTGCAAACTACCGTAACCAGGTTCGGTGGGTCAGATCTCGGTATAAATTGTGCAAATGGTCACTATGTGCGGGGTATGATTATGAGTTATTGTAAACTACCGTAATCCACCGTAATCCGGATCAGTGGGTCAGATCAAGTGCGATGTGTCATATTTCACTAAAAAGTGTCCAAATGGTAGTTTACAATAACTCAAAATCATACCACGCGCATAGTAATCGTTTGGACAATTTTTAGTGAAATCTGACCCACCGAACTTGATCTGACCCACCGAACCGGGTTACGGTAGATTACGGTCGTTTGCAATAGCTCATAATGATAACGCACACGTAGTGGCCATTCCGACAATTTTTAGTTAAATCTGACACACGGAACATGATCTGACCCACCGAACCGGGTTACGGTAGATTACGGTCGTTTGCAATAGCTCATAATGATAACGCACACGTAGTGGCCATTCCGACAATTTTTAGTTAAATCTGACACACAGAACATGATCTGACCCACCGAACCGGGTTACGGTAGATTACGGTCGTTTGCAATAGCTCATAATGATAACGCACACGTAGTGGCCATTCCGACAATTTTTAGTTAAATCTGACACACGGGACATGATCTGACCCACCGAACCGGGTTACGGTAGATTACGGTCGTTTGCTATAGCTTATAATGATTACGCACACGTAGTGGACATTCCGACATTTTTTAGTTAAATCTGACACACGGGACTTGATCTGACCCACCGAACCGGGTTACGGTAGATTACTGTAGTTTGCAATTGCTGATAATGATTTCGCACAAGTATTGGCTGTTCCGTCATTTTTTGTGAAATCTGACCCACCGAACTTGATCTGACCCGCCGAACTGGGTTACGGTAGATTACGGTAGTGTTGCTGATGCTGATCACATTGATACCCAGCTCGTGTTTCTATGACCTCTACGAAACGAGTTATGCCCCGATCTGACCCACCGAACTTGATCTGACCCACCGAACTGGGTTACGGTAGGTTACGATAGTGTTACTGATGGTGATCACAATGATACCCATCCCAAGTTTCTATGACCCCTATGAACCGAGTTATGCCCCGTTGCCGAAATGTCGGTTGCTGAAATGTTGGTTGCTGAAATGTTGGTTGCTGAAATGTTGGTTGCTGAAATGTCACCCCCCGTTGATGAGACTAACCTGGAACTCCTCGCACTTGTATCCATCGAGGCTGATTCCTCCAACAGAAGGGGTCGCACAGCCGCTACACTTTGCTGCAAATTTAATGATTATTCATTATAGGGCCATATTCTCACTATTTTGGGCAATCTCTCTATGGTCCGCTCGATTTTATTTTTTTTCGATTTTTTTATTTTTGATTTTATGTTTAGACATCTGTGGAACATCAAAAGTGGGGGAAACTATATACAATTTTATAACCATTAAATCTATTTCGAAAATGCTGTGCTCTGCAAGATAGGCAGGGATACAATGTCCTTCGCAAGATATCACGCCTGTCACGAGAGAATCGAGCTAAATTAACAAAAAATGGGGAAAAAGCAAAAATGGTGAAATGAGTTAGGACCATTTTTGGATATCTCTTGGCATGCCCTACCAGCCCCCAAAGTCTCATTGTTCAATTTTCATTTTGGGGCTCAATACACCGGTTCGGTATTGCGAAGTCCCAACTTTGAGCTCGAATTTCTCGCTTCTGGTGCGTTTTAACGAAAAGTGTCACAAGAGTGACCCCCGGTCTTTTTTCGAGCTCTATCGATCTAAACAAACCAGAGGTCATGAAAATGATTCTGAACAGAGCTACACTCCGAAGTGGTCGTATACCTCAGTCATGTCAAGAACAGCGGTGAAATATGTTTAAAACTACCAAATTTCCAAATTGACCGATTAGGGATTACTGTAGGTGCACACCATAATTACGACTTTCGTTATAAGAGGCCGTTTGTGTAAGAGTCGAACAAGGGTTGGCACAGGCCAAAAATTTTGATACACTCAAAACTTGTATAGCGGTTATCGACCATGCTGATGAAGATAGGCATAGTCATTTTGGCTCCAGTGGTCCCGCAACGCCTGGGCGGTATTACGGTAAGATCACGTTTTCAGGCCATTCTCGGTCCATAGTAGAGCTAGAGGTATGAAAATTGGGCTTCAAGGACAGAATTCGATGGCGATGATGGCTGTCTACATCAATAGTTTTGAAAATTTTTCAAAAGGTCGATTATTGGAAATTTTGATGGAGACGTTTGCGCCACAGATGAGTATGACAGTTCGAACCGGCGTGACGAGAGGATCACAACGATGAATTATGAGCCCATATCTCCGTTGCATCGCTAATATTGCCTCGATATAGTGATCTGCGAAAGAGGTAAACAAGAGGACTCTCTCAATTCCGCGCGCTCCTCGCACTCTCGAGAGAGCGCAGCGAAATGAGAGAGAGTGCCGAGAGAGCGCGCGGAAAAAACTCGACGAGATTTTGCAGATCACTATATCGAGGCAATATTAGCGGTGTAACGGAGATATGGGCTCATAATACATCGTTGTGATCCTCTCGTCACGCCGGTTCGAACTGTCATACTCATCTGGGGCGCAAACGTCTCCATCAAAATTTCCAATAATCGACCTTTTGAAAAATTTTCAAAACTAATGATGTAGACAGCCATCATCGCCATCGAATTCTGTCCTAGGAGCCCAATTTTCATACCTCTAGCTCTACCATGGACCGAGAATGGCCTGAAAACGTGATCTTACCGTAATCCCGCCCAGGCGTTGCGGGACCACTGGAGCCAAAATGACTATGCCTATCTTCATCAGCATGATCGATAACCCCTATACACAAGTTTTGAGGGTATCAAAATTTTTGGCCTGTGCCAACCCTCTCCCAGATTTGCCCGACTCTTACACAAACGGCCTCATAAAAACGATTCGTTCACATAATTCATATTTTTTAAAAATTATGATTTTCAAACTGAAGATGTGTTATGATATTTAGAAGCGATTGAGCAAATAAAAAGTTGTAGGCTTGTTATGGTGAAATAGTGAAAATTAATTAAATGTGAATTTTTTTTTCGAAAATTCCCAATTCCAGCCTTCGTTGTCCGTTGATCAAAAAATTCACCTAGACAATAATTTCTTAGAATTCGCTAAGGTTTCGATTGAGCCCACTCCCGCATCGATTGGATCCGAAATAAACTTTTTAGGAAAAGGCGCCAGACCGTTGTGTGGTCACCCCTGAAGCGAATTTTCAATTGGAAGCAATTTCCAAGTACCAGTGTACTTCACTCATGGAGCCTGTAATTATCACACGTAAAACAGGAAAATTCATTTTTCATCGATACCAAAAAATATTCCAGTTATTGAATTCTCTCAGATAGTGCTCATTTCACCATTTTTGCTTTTTCCCATTCTCAGCTCGATTCTCTCGTGACAGGCGTGATATTCTGGCAAATTAATTGAAAGACTAGGTATATTCTTTTTTCGAACACTAAAATAGAATGATGTGAATAAATGACCTTTATAAAGAGAGGAATATGTGGGACTGCCGGACTGTAGTTGGGTTACGGTAAGCTCAGAAGTTAAAAGATTTACCAGGTGTTGCAGTGGATTTGGTGGATGGGACCCCATTGTTGGGCTCGTTGGGCGCACATGCTTGGACTGATGAAAGGAGCATTGAGAAGAACACGACGAATTGCATTGTAGGCGATTAGGAAAGGGACGATTGTGAGAAAGATCTGGAAAGACTTAATTTAATTTAATTTAAATTTATCATACATCTATAAGATGCGACAACATTTGAAATAAAAAATAAAAAGAGCTTGTGGGATAGATAGTAATAAACGGGAGAGTATCCTTGTATAAACAAGAAAAAACTATTCTGCAAGGACTTATGCAAATCGGAATGCAATCACTTGATCACTTTCCCTTTCCATTTTCAATTAGTCTGACCCTTTTTTTCTCTTTCTCCCCTTACAAATCTGGTCTCATAATCAGATCTTGCTCTACAACACACAGCGTTCTCTCAACATTTGCATTTACCTCAATGTTCCTTGCAGCGAGTTGCAATCATCGAAATTATTCTTTATACTTTAATGAAACGATTCTAGGCCATAGTAATTCATCGGGCGATATAGGCGCCTGAAAATGTAGCAAAAATAATTGAACATTTACCGGAGAGTTAAAGATAACAAGGGATGGAAAAATGGAATGAGAGGGAAGAAAGTTATGTACGTAAAGCAATAGTTTTTCAACAACAAAAAAATAACTCAACACGTTTCCCAAACAAAAAAAGTAGAAGTAAAAGCAGAAGTGTCTCCAAACTAGCAGTCTACTTAAATTTCGTCATTGCCTAGAAGTTTACTACACGTGAAAGAACAATTGACGAAATGTTTTACAGTATTATACACCACTTGCAGTAAACTTATGTCTAACTAGAAGTAGACTCGCAAGTATACTTCATGTGGGAATGATAAGTGGACTATTCCGTCTGAAATACCACAGGTGAAAAGTGTGGCAACAGTCTAGTTGAAAATGAAAAGGTAAAGTGATTTATTGTATGTATTCCAATTTGTGAATGTCCTTGTTGAACAGATTGATTTCTTTATACAAGAAGGAGTGTTTCCACATCTTTCTTACAATCGTCCTTGTCCTTTATATTACGGGTGAAAAGATTATTGACTTTTGGTTTTTTGGGCATAACTTTTTTTAAAGTTACCGAATCGCTCTGAAATTTTTACTGATCTTAATATGTCTGGTAGGAAGCCGACTAAATAACCTTACATACTAAGATCAGTAAAAATCTCAGGAAAAAACCAACCACAGTGGTCTGGTGTAAGCCATTTTAGTTTGAAAGCCAGCCGAGCGAGAGAGCATTACTTTTGAGAGAATGTTTATGCTGACAATGAGCGGGAGTTGCATAACCTCTCTTAATCTCTTCTATCTCGTTGTTAGAGAACAGAGAAATAGTGTACGCAATGAAGAGACCATTGGGAGAGGTTACGCTCCCTTTAAGACTTTCATAAGGAACAGAAGAGTGTGCGAAAGTCAATAATCTTTCGGCCATCACTGTAAAACCACCATGTCATCTACCGTATTCTTACCCCCTGTGCATTTCTTCTATCGTCACATGCATTACAATGGTTTATTATATTTTTATTTATAAATTTATCGCATCCTGGAGAGAAGAGAAGGAGAACATTTTTCGTGAACAATTAATATAGATTTTAAAACAATGACGTGCGACAATATAGCTGCAATCTCTGGATTGAAACTTTTATAGAATTACTATAGTAATGTGTTTATAAGCACATGAGGAGAGCTTGATGCGACAATAGCTCTATTTATATTGTTATATTATATTATGTTATATTATATATTTATATTTATATTATTTATAATATTGATACTATTCCATTTGCGGAAAAGACGATTTGGGCAAAATGGTAGATAGGGTGCGCTAGACGAATGGTTCGTGTAAATTCTAAGTTAATGATCTCGAGTAACTTGCAGTGCTTGAAAATGTAAAGATGCGACGGGGGTCAATATCAATAGGTTGTGAAAGGTAAAGGTAAAGGTAAAGGTACAACCCGTTATTCAAGGCACACGAAGTCCTGCGGGTTATCACTGCTAGGCCAGTGATATTTCAAGGCCAATTCAGTCCGGAGGGCCTAATCTCTTCTTCGGACCTACTTTACCGCATGATCTAGTCACTACCAATTCCCCTTTCGGGCGCCTTGGTGAGGCGGAGGCGGTGAAACGACCGGGAATCGACCGGGAAGGTTGTGAAAGATCTTGTTATATGTTATGAGTGTCACTTCTACTGCCAGAGAGAAGCAGAGGATATAGCTCAGTAGGCGAGGTCACAATCTAGACTGGTCAAGAAGACGCAAATCGTTTTCTAACATTCGTATCGTTAGCACACTATCTATTGCTTTTATAAAGGTCCTATTTTGAGCAATCCTTTTATATTCTTGAGTATTTTAATCTTTTGATTTATATTTCTGACTTTATTTCTATAATACTTTACATTTACTATCAACAATAAAGTTGAAACTTGAAAATTTAAATTTAAATTTCAAAGATTTCATTTCGCATTTCAGATTTTTTATGGAACATTTAGGCGACAATGAGTGGGCGGCGTTTCCAGATTTCAATGTCAGTAAAAATGAATTATCACATTATCGGCAATCAATAATCAAATTTAAAAAAAAATTTTACGTGGAATCATTTTATCTGCAATATTTTCAGGCAGAAGAAACATATAGATTTGTATTGAAGATAACAGGAAATGAAAAGGTATATTTTCCATAGTGATAGCCAAATTCATCTTTCGTGTGAGTAATACATAGAAACGGGTGAAAAAGTATCTTAGAAAAGTGAGCAAAATGAAGGGACCTTTCAAATTCCGTTCATTTTATTCACTATTGGTAGCCATAAAGCTCGTCAAATTGTCTGCCTAAAAACGTGACGGCTCGAGTGTAAGGCGGTGCTACATTTTTCAAAACGAACGCACGCCGTAACGACGGAGACGCGGCGGAGGGGGTTACGGCGTGGGCACGTTTTGAAAATGTAACACCACCTAAGCGGAAGATTCATGGACTATATGCAACGGTTTAATAAATAAATAAATAAATTATACCCCAGAAATCTTTTTCAGTTGGCCGCGATTTTTCGTGATCCATCAATCAATGGCCATGCACTTGTCCACATCGTTTCGGTTGCTACAACGTTCCATTACTATGGTGACGAGAGCATAACGAAGTTGTTCGAAGCAGTTCTCAACATGAATATAGAGACTATAAGATAGATATCGCGGCACTTCTTCGGTTTCTTTGTCGTTGTTTTCATTTTCACCTGATTTTAACTTGTTGATTTGCGATAAAGTAATTTACGTCTGCCTATGACCAATTGGGTCACCACTACTACCAGAGGGAAACCACAGACAGAGTAGGGGTCAGACAGAGTAGGGACAGAGTAGTATTGATCGATGAGGTCATGAGTAGGGAGGTGCGAGGACTCTCTTTCTTGACTTCATATCGTTATAACTCATCTCATTCCTTGTACAAGTAGACAAGTGAACTATCCTTTTCTAGTCTTCCTCACTCTCTCGTCCCGTTTTCGTTTTATTTTACGCCCGACATGATCCTATATTTTTACTCCTAATATCAGTTTAAGCATATATTTCTGGTCGTTTAAAGTGTTTACAGTCCAGCTTGACGATACAAGTTCATATGTTTTTCCAAATGGAATATTTCAAGTACCTTGAGAATGTGGCGTTTCCTTATTTTTTTCAACGTTGCACAACATAATGGATATGACATTCTTCTCAGAAACATTAATTTTACAGTATTAGCTGATATACTCGTTTAGCATAGCTTGAATGTGTTCTCAACATTTGATTTTCGAGATATCCTGGATATGTCTTTACTCTACTTAACTGATTTAATATTATTGCCATTTTCATTGTGCCTAATGTGTGCTGCATGAGCCAAATCGTCGAATGAATTATTTTTTTATTTTTCTATCTTTGTATTTCTCGATTAACATCATTAAATGATAAAGATATGATTAGATGAATTGATCAACAAAAACATCGCAAGAATTGCCAATAATATAAACCATTGAACACAAAAGAGGTGACAGCAGGGATGGGCGAACATGATCGGACGAAAAAAATTCGAAAACGAAATTTTTTCGTTTCAAAACCTCGAAAAAAATTCGAAAAATTCGAAAAAAAAACGAAAAAAAGTCCAATTTCACTGTTAAAGCTAATCATAATGTTGAAATCGTTGAGCTCGAAAGTCATTCTTTACTGGCTGCTTCCAGAAAACTTATTTAGGCAAAATATGGAAGAGGAAGAAACGATAAGAAACGTAATTTCGACACAACTTTAAAAAAACTTTAGCGAAGCCAATGAGAGGAATACAGACATTGAGAAAAATCAGAGGTTCGAAAGTGGAACGAGAAAGACGATTGTCGGTCAGGATGTTTCCTGCAGTAGAGAAAAATCTCAGTACTTCCACACTGCAAGGGGGAGCACAGGAATTTTCCCTGCATCTGATAGATGTTCGTGTGTTTGGCTCGAAAAATATATGGAAAATGGAAAAAAACATTTGTCATCGACTCAGAAAAAGTGAAAATACAGTACGAACTCGATCATTTCTTGAGTGGAAAACATACAGTATGAAAGAAGTATTGAAACTACATTTTTTTAGTTGAAAATCCGTTTTCCCTTAATTTCATTGTTTATGAACTCCCAGAATATCTAGTGTAAAACTCGAAAAAATTCCGAGAAAGTCGAAAAATTTTTCGACCGAACATTTTTTCGTCTGGGGGGGTCGAAAAAAACGAAATAAAAACGAACACAAAAAAATTTTTTTTCGCCCATCCCTGGGTGACAGTACGGATACATTATAGAATAGAACTATCCCTACACACTGTAAGTTTGTCATCTAATAATTTCAAATCCTTTCTGTTAGATTCAATAGCATTTATGTGCAAATTTTCATGTGGATTGGTTACCGCGAGGTGAAAGTATACTAGACCTTTCGGTAAGATTCTGTCGTCAATCACTTGACAAAGGTCACCCAGTCGTGGTTTTTACCAATGAACTCGGCTAAATACATCACACTGAATGGCTTCCGAACTCCCCCGATCTCAACCTCCTCGACAGCAGTGTTTGGAGGTGTGGTAGCCCAAGATGTCCTCTACCAAGCAACAGACCCTCGACTCACTCAATGCTCCCCTTCTCAAGGCATGGGGCGAACTCGATGACAGTTACCCGCGGGAATAGGCAGTCGCATATGAGAAGAGATTCAAGGTATGTGTCAGAGCAAAAAGAGACCACAACGAGATTCGCTAGTACATTACTGCTACTCATATTCTTGATAAGCTTTACCATGAACCATATCACTCAAGTCACATTTCCAAGGGGAGAATCATATGGAGACAACAGTCCGGGTAATTATGGCGCACCCTGTAACCAAATCAATCAATCAATCAATTATTTTCCCTGTGATTTGGAATGTCAACCAACTATGAAAGTAGGCAACACACTTGACACAGGGCATAGTGAATGGGAACTCGATTATCCAGCTGCTAGGACGTATGGCCACGAGTGGGACTATCGTTTGTCACCCTTGAAGCCGAAACGGGCAGGGTAAGTTTGGGCCAATGTGAGATTAACGCAAGTGGGATAATTAGAGAGCTCGGGAGGACACAGCCTAACATCAGATAGTTAGAGAGGGTCTATATATTCACAAGTAATATCCTTCGGTCTCTGAGAGAATTCATCTCCAATGATCATAGGCAGAATTAACTTACTTTATCGCAAATCAACAAGTTAAAATCAGATGAAAATGAAAACAACGACACAAATTATTATGTAAATTATTTTGATTTTTGATATTTTTTCAATATAAATTGATAATAGTTTGCTAAAATAAGTTAAGCAAGCGATATCGGAGAAAAAAAGGATGAGAGAGTATGGGAAAAGAGAGCCAGAAACCGAAGAAGTGTCATGGTATCTATCTTTTATCCTCTATATTCATGTTGAGAATTACATCGAATAACTTCAGCATGCTCTCGTCGTCATCGAAAAGGAACTTTGGAGCAGTCAATACGAACTGGACAAGAGCATGACCATTGAATGATGAATTACGAATTGACGCGGCCACCTGAAACGATTTCTGGGGTATTATCCATGAAATAAAGCAAATATTGTCCGCACAGAGATTAAATTTGCCCGAGTAACGTTAGTTGGCGAGTGATTTACCCGTATTCAGGCAAATGCTAGCGTGAATATAGGTGAATCACTGGTTTTTGGGCTGCCATTTGCCCCAATGTGGGTAACTCGTGTACACAAGTAGCGTAAGTTGGTAAATCTATTACCCATATTTGGGTAAGTTTGCTCTCTGTGAGTACAAAATGTGCTTGCATAAGAAAATTACAAACTGTATGTAACTGCAACGGGCGCTTGCACTCGCTCCCCTACCCTAACTCTCGATTGTCGCTCCACTCCCTCCCGCCTAACCCATGTTATTTAAAAGAGATCGTTCTAGTTTCTGAACTATGCAAAACAAAAAATAGTCACAAAGAAAACAAGTAATTTTTATACGCTCAATAGTTTGTTGATAAATCTCAAGAAACAACCGTTGCATATGCGTATTCTATGAGTCTTATTTCTATTCTATGAAGCTGACACTCGAGACGTCACGTTTTTAGGCAGACAATTTGACGAGCTTTATGTCTAGCAATAGTGAATAAAATGAAGGGAATTTGAAAGGTCCCTTCATTTTACTCACTGTTTTAGACACTTTGTCAACCGTTTCTATGTATTAATCACACGAAAGAAGAATTTGGATATCACTATAGAAAATATACCTTTTCATTCCCTGTTATCTTCAATACAAGTCTATATGTATCTTCGACCTGAAAATATTGCACATAAAACGATTTCACGTAAAATTAAAAAAAAAAGAATTTGATTATTGATTGCCGATAATGTGATAATTCATTTTTACTAACATTGCAATTGGGAAACACCGTCCACTCATATTCGCCTAAATATTCCATAAAAAATCTGAAATGTGAAATGAAATCTTTGAAATTGAAATTGAAGTTTTCAAGTTTCAACTTTATTGTTGATTGTAAATGTAAAGTATTATAGAAATAACGTCAGAAATAGAAATCAAAAGATTAAAATAGACAACAATATAAAAGTATTGGTCTAAATAGGATATTTATAAAAGCAATAGATAGTGTGCTAACGATACGAATGTTAGAAAACGATTTGAATCTTCTTGCCCAGTCTAGATTGTGACCTCGCCTATTGAGCTATATCCTCTGCTTCTCTCTGGCAGTATACTATAGAAGTATAGTATAGAGGCAGTATAGAAGTGACACGCATAACATATATATGTAGACTGTGCTATGATTTCAAAACAGCAATGATGTCACTCATAAACCTCGTTCGACACAGAAGAAATAGCCATAAATATTAATGCAAAAATATAAATGCAATTTTCGGCGTAAATTTCATGCGACGACGATTCCTGGAGGCTGTTGGATAATGGGATTGATATTATGAATATTAATATGTTTTAATATTAATAGTATATTTATTGTTACAAAATAGAATAATTGTAATTTTGCGAAAGTTCATTGACGATGACGACATAAACAGTGAAGATGTTGTAGATAAAGTATAATCTTATTATTGTCAGAATACTCATTGCTGGAATAAATTGCGTGATGTGTAATTTACGCCGAAAATTGCATTTATGGATATTTCTTCTGTCTCGAACGAGGTTTATGAGTGACATCATTGCTGTTTTGAAATCATAGCACAGCCTACATATAAATTTTACGCGTGTCACTTCTACTGCCAGAGAGAAGCAGAGGATATAGCTCAATAGGTGTGGTCACAATCTAGACTGGGTAAGAAGACGCCAATCGTTTTCTAACATTCGTATCGCTAGCACACTATCTATTGCTTTTAAAAATATCCTATTTTGACCAATCCTTTTATATTGTTGTCTATTTTAATCTTTTGATTTCTATTTCTAACTTTATTTCTATAATACTTTACATTTACTATCAACAATAAAGTTGAAACTGGAAAATTTCAATTTAAATTTCAAAGATTTCATTTAACATTTCAGATTTTTATGGAAGATTTAGGCTATGAGTGGGCGGCGTTTCCTGATATCAATGTCAGTAAAAATGAATTATCACATTATCGGCAATCAATAATCAAATTTAAAAAAAAATTTTACGTGGAATCATTTTATCTGCAATATTTTCAGGCAGAAGAAACATATAGATTTGTATTGAAGATAACAGGAAATGAAAAGGTATATTTTCCATAGTGATAGCCAAATTCATCTTTCGTGTGAGTAATACATAGAAACGGGTGAAAAAGTATCTTAGAAAAGTGAGCAAAATGAAGGGACCTTTCAAATTCCGTTCATTTTATTCACTATTGGTAGCCATAAAGCTCGTCAAATTGTCTGCCTAAAAACGTGACGGCTCGAGTGTAAGGCGGTGCTACATTTTTCAAAACGAACGCACGCCGTAACGACGGAGACGCGGCGGAGGGGGTTACGGCGTGGGCACGTTTTGAAAATGTAACACCACCTAAGCGGAAGATTCATGGACTATATGCAACGGTTTAATAAATAAATAAATAAATTATACCCCAGAAATCTTTTTCAGTTGGCCGCGATTTTTCGTGATAAATCAATCAATGGCCATGCACTTGTCCACATCGTTTCGGTTGCTACAACGTTCCATTACTATGGTGACGAGAGCATAACGAAGTTGTTCGAAGCAGTTCTCAACATGAATATAGAGACTATAAGATAGATATCGCGGCACTTCTTCGGTTTCTTTGTCGTTGTTTTCATTTTCACCTGATTTTAACTTGTTGATTTGCGATAAAGTAATTTACGTCTGCCTATGACCAATTGGGTCACCACTACTACCAGAGGGAAACCACAGACAGAGTAGGGGTCAGACAGAGTAGGGACAGAGTAGTATTGATCGATGAGGTCATGAGTAGGGAGGTGCGAGGACTCTCTTTCTTGACTTCATATCGTTATAACTCATCTCATTCCTTGTACAAGTAGACAAGTGAACTATCCTTTTCTAGTCTTCCTCACTCTCTCGTCCCGTTTTCGTTTTATTTTACGCCCGACATGATCCTATATTTTTACTCCTAATATCAGTTTAAGCATATATTTCTGGTCGTTTAAAGTGTTTACAGTCCAGCTTGACGATACAAGTTCATATGTTTTTCCAAATGGAATATTTCAAGTACCTTGAGAATGTGGCGTTTCCTTATTTTTTTCAACGTTGCACAACATAATGGATATGACATTCTTCTCAGAAACATTAATTTTACAGTATTAGCTGATATACTCGTTTAGCATAGCTTGAATGTGTTCTCAACATTTGATTTTCGAGATATCCTGGATATGTCTTTACTCTACTTAACTGATTTAATATTATTGCCATTTTCATTGTGCCTAATGTGTGCTGCATGAGCCAAATCGTCGAATGAATTATTTTTTTATTTTTCTATCTTTGTATTTCTCGATTAACATCATTAAATGATAAAGATATGATTAGATGAATTGATCAACAAAAACATCGCAAGAATTGCCAATAATATAAACCATTGAACACAAAAGAGGTGACAGCAGGGATGGGCGAACATGATCGGACGAAAAAAATTCGAAAACGAAATTTTTTCGTTTCAAAACCTCGAAAAAAATTCGAAAAATTCGAAAAAAAAACGAAAAAAAGTCCAATTTCACTGTTAAAGCTAATCATAATGTTGAAATCGTTGAGCTCGAAAGTCATTCTTTACTGGCTGCTTCCAGAAAACTTATTTAGGCAAAATATGGAAGAGGAAGAAACGATAAGAAACGTAATTTCGACACAACTTTAAAAAAACTTTAGCGAAACCAATGAGAGGAATACAGACATTGAGAAAAATCAGAGGTTCGAAAGTGGAACGAGAAAGACGATTGTCGGTCAGGATGTTTCCTGCAGTAGAGAAAAATCTCAGTACTTCCACACTGCAAGGGGGAGCACAGGAATTTTCCCTGCATCTGATAGATGTTCGTGTGTTTGGCTCGAAAAATATATGGAAAATGGAAAAAAAACATTTGTCATCGACTCAGAAAAAGTGAAAATACAGTACGAACTCGATCATTTCTTGAGTGGAAAACATACAGTATGAAAGAAGTATTGAAACTACATTTTTTTAGTTGAAAATCCGTTTTCCCTTAATTTCATTGTTTATGAACTCCCAGAATATCTAGTGTAAAACTCGAAAAAATTCCGAGAAAGTCGAAAAATTTTTCGACCGAACATTTTTTCGTCTGGGGGGGTCGAAAAAAACGAAATAAAAACGAACACAAAAAATTTTTTTTCGCCCATCCCTGGGTGACAGTACGGATACATTATAGAATAGAACTATCCCTACACACTGTAAGTTTGTCATCTAATAATTTCAAATCCTTTCTGTTAGATTCAATAGCATTTATGTGCAAATTTTCATGTGGATTGGTTACCGCGAGGTGAAAGTATACTAGACCTTTCGGTAAGATTCTGTCGTCAATCACTTGACAAAGGTCACCCAGTCGTGGTTTTTACCAATGAACTCGGCTAAATACATCACACTGAATGGCTTCCGAACTCCCCCGATCTCAACCTCCTCGACAGCAGTGTTTGGAGGTGTGGTAGCCCAAGATGTCCTCTACCAAGCAACAGACCCTCGACTCACTCAATGCTCCCCTTCTCAAGGCATGGGGCGAACTCGATGACAGTTACCCGCGGGAATAGGCAGTCGCATATGAGAAGAGATTCAAGGTATGTGTCAGAGCAAAAAGAGACCACAACGAGATTCGCTAGTACATTACTGCTACTCATATTCTTGATAAGCTTTACCATGAACCATATCACTCAAGTCACATTTCCAAGGGGAGAATCATATGGAGACAACAGTCCGGGTAATTATGGCGCACCCTGTAACCAAATCAATCAATCAATCAATTATTTTCCCTGTGATTTGGAATGTCAACCAACTATGAAAGTAGGCAACACACTTGACACAGGGCATAGTGAATGGGAACTCGATTATCCAGCTGCTAGGACGTATGGCCACGAGTGGGACTATCGTTTGTCACCCTTGAAGCCGAAACGGGCAGGGTAAGTTTGGGCCAATGTGAGATTAACGCAAGTGGGATAATTAGAGAGCTCGGGAGGACACAGCCTAACATCAGATAGTTAGAGAGGGTCTATATATTCACAAGTAATATCCTTCGGTCTCTGAGAGAATTCATCTCCAATGATCATAGGCAGAATTAACTTACTTTATCGCAAATCAACAAGTTAAAATCAGATGAAAATGAAAACAACGACACAAATTATTATGTAAATTATTTTGATTTTTGATATTTTTTCAATATAAATTGATAATAGTTTGCTAAAATAAGTTAAGCAAGCGATATCGGAGAAAAAAAGGATGAGAGAGTATGGGAAAAGAGAGCCAGAAACCGAAGAAGTGTCATGGTATCTATCTTTTATCCTCTATATTCATGTTGAGAATTACATCGAATAACTTCAGCATGCTCTCGTCGTCATCGAAAAGGAACTTTGGAGCAGTCAATACGAACTGGACAAGAGCATGACCATTGAATGATGAATTACGAATTGACGCGGCCACCTGAAACGATTTCTGGGGTATTATCCATGAAATAAAGCAAATATTGTCCGCACAGAGATTAAATTTGCCCGAGTAACGTTAGTTGGCGAGTGATTTACCCGTATTCAGGCAAATGCTAGCGTGAATATAGGTGAATCACTGGTTTTTGGGCTGCCATTTGCCCCAATGTGGGTAACTCGTGTACACAAGTAGCGTAAGTTGGTAAATCTATTACCCATATTTGGGTAAGTTTGCTCTCTGTGAGTACAAAATGTGCTTGCATAAGAAAATTACAAACTGTATGTAACTGCAACGGGCGCTTGCACTCGCTCCCCTACCCTAACTCTCGATTGCCGCTCCACTCCCTCCCGCCTAACCCATGTTATTTAAAAGAGATCGTTCTAGTTTCTGAACTATGCAAAACAAAAAATAGTCACAAAGAAAACAAGTAATTTTTATACGCTCAATAGTTTGTTGATAAATCTCAAGAAACAACCGTTGCATATGCGTATTCTATGAGTCTTATTTCTATTCTATGAAGCTGACACTCGAGACGTCACGTTTTTAGGCAGACAATTTGACGAGCTTTATGGCTAGCAATAGTGAATAAAATGAAGGGAATTTGAAAGGTCCCTTCATTTTACTCACTTTTTTAGACACTTTGTCAACCGTTTCTATGTATTAATCACACGAAAGAAGAATTTGGATATCACTATAGAAAATATACCTTTTCATTCCCTGTTATCTTCAATACAAGTCTATATGTATCTTCGACCTGAAAATATTGCACATAAAACGATTTCACGTAAAATTAAAAAAAAAAGAATTTGATTATTGATTGCCGATAATGTGATAATTCATTTTTACTAACATTGCAATTGGGAAACACCGTCCACTCATATTCGCCTAAATATTCCATAAAAAATCTGAAATGTGAAATGAAATCTTTGAAATTGAAATTGAAGTTTTCAAGTTTCAACTTTATTGTTGATTGTAAATGTAAAGTATTATAGAAATAACGTCAGAAATAGAAATCAAAAGATTAAAATAGACAACAATATAAAAGTATTGGTCTAAATAGGATATTTATAAAAGCAATAGATAGTGTGCTAACGATACGAATGTTAGAAAACGATTTGAATCTTCTTGCCCAGTCTAGATTGTGACCTCGCCTATTGAGCTATATCCTCTGCTTCTCTCTGGCAGTATACTATAGAAGTATAGTATAGAGGCAGTATAGAAGTGACACGCATAACATATATATGTAGACTGTGCTATGATTTCAAAACAGCAATGATGTCACTCATAAACCTCGTTCGACACAGAAGAAATAGCCATAAATATTAATGCAAAAATATAAATGCAATTTTCGGCGTAAATTTCATGCGACGACGATTCCTGGAGGCTGTTGGATAATGGGATTGATATTATGAATATTAATATGTTTTAATATTAATAGTATATTTATTGTTACAAAATAGAATAATTGTAATTTTGCGAAAGTTCATTGACGATGACGACATAAACAGTGAAGATGTTGTAGATAAAGTATAATCTTATTATTGTCAGAATACTCATTGCTGGAATAAATTGCGTGATGTGTAATTTACGCCGAAAATTGCATTTATGGATATTTCTTCTGTCTCGAACGAGGTTTATGAGTGACATCATTGCTGTTTTGAAATCATAGCACAGCCTACATATAAATTTTACGCGTGTCACTTCTACTGCCAGAGAGAAGCAGAGGATATAGCTCAATAGGTGTGGTCACAATCTAGACTGGGTAAGAAGACGCCAATCGTTTTCTAACATTCGTATCGCTAGCACACTATCTATTGCTTTTAAAAATATCCTATTTTGACCAATCCTTTTATATTGTTGTCTATTTTAATCTTTTGATTTCTATTTCTAACTTTATTTCTATAATACTTTACATTTACTATCAACAATAAAGTTGAAACTGGAAAATTTCAATTTAAATTTCAAAGATTTCATTTAACATTTCAGATTTTTATGGAAGATTTAGGCTATGAGTGGGCGGCGTTTCCTGATATCAATGTCAGTAAAAATGAATTATCACGTTATCGGCAATCAATAATCAAATTTTTTTTTTAAATTTTACGTGGAATAACTTTATGATGCAATATTTTCAGGCCGAAGAAACATATAGATTTGTATTGAAGATAACAGGAAATGAAAAGGTATGTTTTCTATAGTGATAGCCAAATTCATCTGTGTTTTGAGATTTATCAATAGACTATTGAGCGTATGAAATACGAGATGCTGATAATGGTGAATTTCAATGAAAATTTAAATTTAATCTCTGTGCGGTCAATATTTGCTTTATTTCATGGATATTACCCGAGAACTCTTTTTCAGTTGGCCGCGATATTTCGTCAATCATCACTCAATGGCCATCACCTTCTCCACTTCGTTTCGGTTGCTCCAAAGTTCTTTTTCGATGACGACGAGAGCATGCTGAAGTTGTTCGAAGCAGTTCTCCTCTTGAATATAGAGGCTATAAGATAGATCTATAAGCACTTCTTCGATTTGTGGCCACCCCCCCCCCCCCTCAGACCCCCTCCTCTCTCCTATAGAAATCATTTTCGTTCTAACCTACCAGTCGGTTGTGGTAAAACTAACCGCACCATGGCTGATAGAATGATGAAATGAGAGTTTTTCTCCTCTTTTCCCATACTCTCTCATCCTTTTTTTCCTTCGATATCGCTTGCTAAACTTATTTTAACGAACCATTATCAATTTATATTGAAAAAATATCAAAAATCAAAAAAATACATAATAATTTGTGTCGTTGTTTTCATTTTCACCTGATTTTAAATTGTTGATTTGCGATAAAGTAAGTTCCTTTTCTTCCTATGATCAATTGGGACACCACTACTACCAGAGGGAAACCACAGACAGATTAGGGGTCAGTCAGAGTAAATTACTAACAAGGGAAGTGTAAGAAATATCTTTTAGACCTATGGACGGGAATATTTTTCCTCGATAGCTATAGGCAATATAAGGTTTGAACCAAAAAATCAGCGGCTGGCATGCACTTTCCGATTTTATATAATTAATTAAATTTTGCACATTGGAAAGCGCTGTTTGCAGGCTGTGTAGGCGATGAAATAAGACTCACATGGTAGAGCCCTTGCAAGAGCAGTAAGAACACAGCGGCGTGGTATAGTGGTAGTGTGTTCTCCTCTTCATCGTGTGAGGTTCGAATACACCTATGGAATTTTTTCTTTTGCTGATTTTTAAACGTTTCGGACTTGTAATTTTGATCAGAAAAAAATTTGAAATCTTTTTCACTGTTTTTATGTAGCTGTAGATCTTGAATTCCATCATTTAGGAAAGCAAAAAAATAAAGCAACATTTCGTTTACTAGCATAGATCATTTGATTTTGGGAAAGAGTTTATATGCACCAAGCAGCTACGGTAGAATAAAATTTTGATAATTTCTTCATCCGATGTTTGTCAAATTTCCCAAACTACTTCCTTTACACGGGGTCAATGAATCAGTGAGATTATTTTATGAAATCCCCGAAACTTGATTGAACAGCTTTATTTTTTGCTTCCCTAAATGATGAAATTCAAGATTAAAAGCTACATAAAAACTGTGAAAAATATTTTAAATTTTTTTCTGATCAAAATTACAAGTCCGAAACGTTTAAAAATCAGCAAAAGAAAAATCTCCATAGGTGTATTCGAACCTCGCACATAGTAATCAAGAGGAGAACACACTACCACTACACCACGCCGTTGTGTCCTTACTTCTCTTGGAAGGGCTCTATCACGGGAGTCTTATTTCATCGCCTGTACAGCCTGTGAAAAGCGCGTTCGAATGTACAAAATATAATAATTAATATAAAATCGGAAAGTGCATGCCAGCCGCTGATTTTTTGGTTCCGACCTTATATTGCCTATAGCTATCGAGGAAAAATATTCGCGTCCATAGGTCTAAAAGATATTTCTTACACTTCCCTTGTAAGAACATAGTAGTATTGATCGATGAGGTTATGAGTATGGTTATTTCTGCTGTCTTGAACGAGGTTCATGGGCGACATCATTGCTGTTTTAAAATCATAAGCACAGCCTACATATATATGCTATGCGTGTCACTTCTACTGCCAGAGAGAAACAGAGGATATAGCTCAATAGACGAGGTCACAATCTAGACTGGGTAAGAAGACGCCAATCGTTTTCTAACATTCGTATCGCTATTGCTCTTCTAAATATTGTATTTTGAGCAATCCTTTTATATTGTTGTCTATTTTAATCTTTTGATTTCTATTTCTGACTTTATTTTCACAATACTTTACATTTACTATAATTTCAATTTCAAAGTTTTCATTTCACATTTCAGATTTTTATGGAACATATTAGCGACTATGAGAGGGCGGTGTTTCCCGATTTCAATGTCAGTAAAATGAATTATCACATTATCGGCAATCAATAATCAAATTCTTTTTTAAAAATTTTACGTGGAATCATTTTATGTGCAATATTTTCAGGCCGAAGAAACATATAGATTCGTATTGAAGATGACAGGAAATGAAAAGGTGCATTTTCTATTGTGATATCCAAATTCGCCTTTCGTGTGATTAATACATAGAAACGGATGACAAAGAATCTAAAAAAAACTGAGTAAAATGAAGGGACCTTTCAAATTCCGTTCATTTTATTCACTACTCTCTTATTTAAAAACTTAAAGTTTACTTGCACTTTCAATTTAAGTTGACTTGCACGTCTACTTCAAGAAATAAATAATTAAATAATACCCCAGAAATCTTTTTTTCAGTTGTCCGAGATATTTCGTGATCCATCATTCAATGGCCATGCACTTGTGGAGTTCGTTTCGGTTGCTCCAAAGTTCCATTACTACGGTGACGAGGGCATGACGAAGTTGTTCGATGCAGTTCTCAACATGAATATAGAGACTATAAGATAGATGTCACGACACTTCTTCGGTTTCTGGCTTTCTTTTCCCATACTCTCTCATCCTTTTTTCCCTCCGATATAGATTGCTAAACTTATTTTAACGAACTATTATCAATTTATATTTAAAAAATATCAAAAATCAAAACAATTCACATAATAATTTGTGTCCTTGTTTTCATTTTCACCTGATTTTAACTTGTTGATTTGCGATAAAGTAATTTACGTCTGCCTATGACCAATTGGGTCACCACTACTACCAGAGGGAAACCACAGACAGAGTAGGGGTCAGACAGAGTTGGGATAGAGTAGTATTGATCGATGAGGTCATTAGAAGGGATGGGAGGTGCGAGGACTCTCTTTCTTGACTTCATATCGTTGTAACTCATCTCATTTCTTGTAGATTGAGACAATTGAATGACCCTTTTTATTCTTCGTCACTCTCTCGTCCTTTTTTCGTTTCATTTTTCGCACGACATGATATAATATTTTTTCTCCTAATATCAGTTTCAGCATATATTTCTGGTCGTTTAAAGTGTTTACAGTCCAGCTTGGCGATACAAGTTCATAAGTTTTTCCATATGGAATAATTCGAGCACCTTGAGAATATGGCGTTTCCTTACTGCAATGTATATATTCTTTTCAGCTTTTGTAATGGATATTGCATTCTTTTCAGAAACATTCATTTTACCGTATTATATACTCGATATATGTATAACATTATGAATAATCAAATATTTATTGAAAAATATTCTAATAAATTTAAGTTTTCATTTCGTCGTTTTATTTTTTTCTCACAAGGGAACTATTTAACCTTACCACAAAATTCTCTAATTTTGACACCCTGGCGTAAATCTACATGGAAAAAGGTTTCTAAAAAGTTAAATCAAAAGTTCCACATTCGCGTTTTAAGTCCTTTTTCGGGCCTCTGAAAATGCACTGGATTTGACCAATAAGATTCCAAAAAAAAACTGAAAGGCGCAGAAAGCCAAAAATGTTCAAAAATGGCCATAAATACACAAAAAGTAGAAACAAAGAGGGCCAAAAAAGCCTAAAAATGCTCTTTTCAGAGGACCGAAACAGGCCTTAAAACGCGAATGTGGAACTTTTGACCCAACTTTTTAGAAACCTTATTCCATGTAGATTTACGGCAGGGTTTCAAAATTAGAGAATTTTGTGGTAAGGTTAAATAGTTCCCTTGTCAGAACACATAAGAACACACTTGATGTGACAATAGATAGTTCGATTGATACTATTCCATTTTCGGAAAAGACGATTTGGACAAAATGGTAGATAAAGTGCGCTAGATGAAGGGTTCTTGTAAATTCTAAGTTAATGATCTCGACTAACTTGCAATGTGCTTGAAAATGTAAAGATGCTACGGGGGACAATGTCAATAGGTTGTGAAAGACCTTGCTGTTATATGTTATGCGTGTCACTTCTACTGCCAGAGAGAAACAGAGGATACAGCTCAATAAGCTAGGTCACAATCTAGACTAGGTAAGAAGACGCAAATCGTTTTCTAACATTCGTATCGTTAGCATCGTTATTGCTTTTATAATTATCCTATTTTGAGCCATCCTTTTATGTCTATTTTATTCTTTTGATTTATATTTCTGACTTTATTTCTATAATACTTTACATTTACTACCAACAATATAGTTGAAAGTTGAAAATTTCAATTTCAATTTCAAAGATTTCATTTCACATTTCAGAATTTTTATGGAACATTTAAGCGACTATGAGAGGGCAGTGTTTCCCGATTTCAATGTCAGTAAAATGAACTATCACATTACAAAAAAAAAGCAATCAATAATCAAATTCTTTTTTTTTGAATTCTGGAATCATTTTATGTGCAATATTTTCAGGCCGAAGAAACATATAGATTTGTATTGAAGATAACAGGAAAGGAAAAGGTACATTTTCTATTGTGATATCCAAATTCGTCTTTCGTGTGATTAATACATAGAAACGGCTGACAAAGTATCTAAAAAAAGCGAGCAAAATTTCAAATTTCAAAGGGACCTTTCAAGTCCCGTTCATTTTATTCACTATTGATGGCCATAACTCTTGTATTTCAAAACTTAAAGTCTACGTAAAATACGTCACTTACTTTAAGTTTACTTTTAGTAAACTTCAAGTGAGTGACGTCATTTTTTCACTTTAAAGGGCAGGCAAAAGCGCGCTTTTTGAAAATAAGAAAGTTCGGAAAAAACATTCGCGGGTCTCCTTGCACTTGCATCTCACTTTAAGAGAGATGGCCGTTAAAACTCGACCACCCCGGACACGTTGAGCTAGCAATGAGAACTGGGGGCCCATACTTGGGTGTTAGGAGTGTCACCGGCCCTTATTAAACAAAACAGTAGAAATTTCCTGTTTGTGCCCTGAGGCTATTAGAAAAATTAATTTAAGTGTGAAAACGTTTAAAAATCATAATTTCTCAAATTGTTGAGATAAAGTCTAAATACCATTTGCGATGCGTCTAGGGTGCACAGACCTTGCTATTTCACTATTAGCATCGAATACGAGTTGATTCCTAAACCACTTTTTTGACTCAAAATTTTGGTTTTTTCGGACTAATAATCGCTTGTTGTAAATTGCTGCAGTTTTCCGACCAGGTATTGTAGCCTAAGCCATTCTGCATCGATTTCACTTAAGTTTGAAATGTTTTCATTTATGTGGCCTATTGTGAAGTACTAATGATGTGAATAATATTCAGTCAATGCTCAATGGCTGATCTCTCCTTTCAACCATTTTTTCGAAAATTTTCGTTCCAAATGCGCGCGAAAATTCAGAATTGTGTTTGAATCTGTTTCCAACTTGCTTTCTGTAACATTCTGTCATAGTACTTTGCAATGTGCATAATCAATATGAGAATCGTTTTTTTTTCAAAAAAAAATTTTTTTTGCCATGAACCCGGGGTCATGAAAATCGAATTTTCAAAAGTGAGCCGAATGCAGGGATTTCAGTTCTACTATGTTTACTCATCATGAAACTTCACATTGTCATTGTGATTAGCTCATTGTCGCAGCATTCGAGTCGACAAACTGCATTATTTCAAAAATTATCCGTGAAAGTAGGCACTCAAATTTAAATTTCTGAATTTTCGAAAATTAACGATTCTCATATTCATTATGTACATTGTAAAGTACTATGACAGAATGTTACAGAAAGCAAGTTGGAAACTGATTCAAACACAATTCTGATTTTTCGCGCGCATTCAGAACGAAAATTTTCGAAAAAATGGTTGAAAGGAGAGATCAGTCATTGAGCATTGGCTGAATATTATTCACATCATTAGTACTTCACAATAGGCCACATATATGAAAACATTTCAAACTTGAGAAATTTTGAAATTTTCGGACCATGACTCCCGGGTTGTGAAAATCGAAATTTTCAAATTGATTCAAGTGATGGGCTTCTTGTGTCATATTACTCGCCTAACCTCGAAACTTTGAGTAGACCACAATTCCGCACCTATCGTTTGGAAAATACAGCATTTGTTCGGGACAACCATCGATGACGGAACTTCGATCGAAAAATTCGAGAACTGGGTTTATCGCGAAGAAACCAGTTTTCAGTGAAATCGATGCAGAATGGCTTAGGCTACAATACCTGGTCGGAAAACCCTGCAGCAATATACAACAAGCGATTATTAGTCCGAAAAAACCAAAATTTTGAGTCAAAAAAGTGGTTTAGGAATCAACTCGTATTCGATGCTAATAGTGAAATAGCAAGGTCTGTGCACCCTAGACGCATCGCAAATGGTATTTAGACTTTATCTCAACAATTTGAGAAATTATGATTTTTAAACGTTTTCGCACTTTAATTAATTTTTCTTATAGCCTGAGGGCACAAACAGGAAATTTCAACTGTTTTGTGTAATAAGGGACGGTGACACTCCTAACACCCAAGTATGGACTCCCAGTGCTCATTGCTAGCGCAACGTGTCCGGGGGTGGTCGAATATGATCGAGTCTTACGGAGCATGCCTCTTAAAGGGACCGGGAAACGAAAAACAAGTTGATCTCAGATAAAAGAGCTTGAAATTCTGTTTCGAAATATATAAATCTTATATCATAAGAATTCTAGGGTAAGGAGAACGGCGCAGTTAAAAAACTACAGTCTGCTCCAGATAGCGGGAGCCTTTTCCTAATTGCCACACCAACTCTTTGGATACGACTTGAAATTGAGTATTTTGATGATAATTCTATCCGCAGTGGGGAATTATGAAGAATAAAACTCAATAATGGGCTATTTTGAGCTTTTCGATGGAGTTAGCATACTGTAGTTCGGAAACCTCGCCCGTGGTGTGGAGCAGGCAACAGTAATCCAACTTCTTACCAGAGCGTCTTTTCATACTTTCAAATACATATTTCTGAATAGTTCGTTGAGCTTATCAACATGAGATCAACTATTTTAACTATTTCGAATCGAAATTTTTGGATGCCAGCTGCCTTTAAATAGACTTACACAGTGACGTAACACTTTAAAGATGGAGGCCCTCGAATGTCTATGCAAATGTATAACATATCGGCTATTCAAGGGCTAAATGATATTCAAGAAATTATAACTTCCTTTCGTGCATCGCGGGTTCGAAACCTATTGCCGAACTTTCTCATTTTCAAAATTTCGCGCCTTTGCCTGTGTATCATGCATGATTCATTCATGATTTTAGCGATCAATAAGCTAAATTAGCATAAACTAATTTATGTAAGGTATGTAGAATAACTTTTGCTATCTTTCTGTCTTCACAGTTTGTTCACGAAAACATTGCTCGGACACCACCTTTAAGTAAACTTCCGTTTCACTTGAAGTATACTTACAAGTCTACTTAAAGTGAAAGTGCAAGTAGACTTTAAGTTTTGAAATACCAGAGAAGCTCTTCAAACTGTTTACTTAAAAACGTGACGGCTCGAGTGTAAGCGGGAGATTCATAGACTAATTCTTTGCGACATTTTTTTGCGTTGCATAGTTCAGAAACTCGAACGATCTCTTTTAAATACCAAATCGGCCAGACGGGTTAGGTGTGAGGTAGTGGAGCGGTAATCGAGAGTTATGGCTCGTTAAAAAAAAGTGGAAAACCGAAATCGGCGACTTTCCACCCGTTAAAAAAAAGTACCCGGAAAGTCGAATTCCGACTTTCCAATGGCGATTTTCTGTGGATTGCATTTATTAGCGAGCAGGAAGTTTAATTTCCATTTAAACTGCTAAAAATCAATGACGGGAAGTCACTTGTTCGAGCGCGCAAGAATTCAAATTTCAACTAATGTTACTCGGGCACATTTAATCTCTGTGCGGACAATATTTGCTTTATTTCATGGATAATACCACAGAAATCTTTTTTTTTTCAGTTGGCAGCGATTTTTCGTGATCCATCAGCCAGTGGCCGTGTACTTGTCCATTTGGTTTTGACTGATCCAGAGTTCATTTTCTACGATAACGAGAGCATCCAGAAGTTGTTCGACGCGGTTCTCAACATGAATATAGAGACTATAAGATAGATATCGCGGCACTTCTTCGGTTTCTTTGTCGTTGATTTCATTTTCACCTGATTTTAACTTGTTGATTTGCGATAAAGTAAGTTAATTTTCTTCCTGTGATCAGTTGGGTCACCACTACTACCAGATAAAATGCAGATAACTTAGTAATTCTTGTCATGGTTGGTATGAGTATTGATTATTTCTTAAGTGAAGCCAATTAATTGTGGGCAAGATGGAGATAGACAGATGCTAGTTTAAATATCAAGTTTAATTACCGAAGTTTGAGGTATTAAATTTCAACTGAAGATTCTCGCTGAAACGTCTTGATAAACTAACATCTTTCTATCTCCTTCTTGTCCACAATTAATTGGCTTCACTTAAGAAATAATCACTACTACCAGAGGGAAACCACAGACAGAGTAGGGGTCAGACAGAGTAGTATTGATCGATGAGGTCATGAGTAGGGATGGGAAGTGCGAGTACTCCCTTTCTTGACTTCATATCGTTATAACTCATCTCATTTATTGTACAATGAGACAAGTGAATGATACTTTTTCATTCTTCCTCACTCTCCTTTTTTCGTTTCATTTTTCGCACGACATGATATAATATTTTTTCTCCTAATATCAGTTTCAGCATATATTTCTGGTCGTTTAAAGTGTTTACAGTCCAGCTTGACGATACAAGTTCATATGTTTTTCCAAATGGAATATTTCAAGTACCTTGAGAATGTGGCGTTTCCTTATTTTTTTCAACGTTGCACAACATAATGGATATGACATTCTTCTCAGAAACATTCATTTTACAGTATTAGCTGATATACTCGTTTAGCATAGCTTGAATGTGTTCTCAACATTTGATTTTCGAGATATCCTGGATATGTCTTTACTCTACTTAACTGATTTAATATTATTGCCATTTTCATTGTGCCTAATGTGTGCTCCATGAGCCACATCGTCGAATTAATTATTTTTTTATTTTTCTATCTTTGTATTTCTCGATTAACATCATTAAATGATAAAGATATGATTAGATGAATTGATCAACAAAAACATCGCAAGAATTAATAATAATAATAATAATAATAATATTTATTTCCTTATGCGATTAAAACAGATGAACGAAAATGATAGATGTAGAATAAATAAATTAATAAGGGAATGGGTATAGCTGCAATAACTGGATCACAGCATTGGGGGTTGGGGAGGGGGGGGGGGGTATGGAAATTTTACTGGGTTTTAAAGGGGGAACTCAACCATGACACCATGATCCCTCTCTTTGACGATAATTCAGGACCTACTGAGAATGAGATGTGAAAGAATAAATAAATAAAAAGCAACGAAATAAGATAACTAATAACTAGCGAAGAGTGGGGCGTAGAGAGATAGGGAGAGAGTACAAAGAGGGAGAGATGAGAAGAAGAGAAGAGAAAAGTGCAAAAAATAAACAAAAAGGATCTCTCACAAGTTTTTTTTTAATTCATGTTTTATATATAAAGGCTTACAAAAATTATGTTAAAAGTGCACTCTCGCTTGAGCTGAAAAACTGTGATGCTGTAGGTCTCGTGTATCGTGTATCGTGTCTTGTTGTCTTGTTGGTCTGAATGATCTTGAGGTAGATTTAGAATGTAGTCGCGAAAAACTGAAAAAACTGAAGAGATTAGCAAACTATAATAGAAATATATTTATTTAAAGTGATTCACGAATTTGTCTACTGAATGCTAGTGAGCTGTTGTTGGAAACCAAACTATTCTCGAGTGAGTTCCATTTGTTTACTACTCTATTAGTCAAAAAGTTTGAAAAGCGATTTGAGCGGCAACTATGACGGTTGAGTTTTAAATTGTGGCCTCGTGAAATATTGATTGTATTTGAAATGAGGTAAAGAGAACGGGGATTTAAGTCGATGTGACCGTGCAATATCTTATGAGTAGTGATGAGGTCATTTTGCTGTCGTCTGGTCTCGAGAGATGGTACTTTGAGGTACTGTAGTCGATCGGAATACTGTAGGTAGTTGATTCTGCATTGACTGAATACGATGCGAGTGTATCTGCGAAGAACACTTTCAACACGTGCTATCAGATTGTTAGTGAAAGGACACCAAAGTTCAATACAATACTCAAGCACTGGACGGACATACACATTAAATAGACGAACGTATAAAGAAGGACTTCGAGATTTAAAGGATCTATGGATGTATGCACATCTTGAGGATGCTTTATTTACAATGTTATCAATGTGACATTCAAAACTGAGCTTGTTATCATAGGTTACTCCGAGGTCTTTCACACTTTCGACCACAGGCAACATGCACGAATCAATGTTGAAAGGATAGTTTGGATGTCCAGTACCGATTTGCATAACAACGGTTTTAGATGAGGACAGTGTTAGTCCCCATTTTAGAGACCATTCAAAAATGCGATCGAGAGCTGATTGTAAAAGGACTGGGTTATTGATTGTGTATACCTTGAGATCATCGGCGTAGATAGAAGAATGAACATCTGTAGGCAGAATAGAAGGAATGTCATCGATGTAAAGAGAGAATAGTAAGGGACCAATGCAAGAACCTTGAGGCACGCCACTGGTAACATTGAATAGATTGGACGTAGCGTCTCCAACAATAACAGATTGAGTACGTGCATTGAGAAAGGAGTTAAGCCATCGTAATAAACAACCACTGATGCCGTACCTCTCACATTTGAAGAGTAAAAGATTAATAGGTATGCTATCGAAGGCTCTTGAGAAATCAATAAAAGCACATGAAATGTTCTTTTTCTTATCAAGGCATTCATTCCAGTGCGAGAAAGTTGAGATGAGGCAAGAGGTAGTAGAACGTTTGTTGCGAAAGCCATGCTGTTGATCACACAGTAGATTATTTGCGCCTAAGAAAGAAGTTATATCTTTACATATTAGCCTTTCCATAATTTTGGATAAAGAGCACGTTAGAGAAATGGGACGGTAATTAGATGCATCGTGTTTTGCGCCCTTCCTTTTGTAGATCGGTTTGACTATTGCCGTCAGCCAAATGCTAGGTGTTTGTGATAGGAGCAAGAAACGATGAAATAGTATAGAAAGTGGAAAGCTAATTTGATCTACGGTGTTTTTAAGGAAGGCGTATGAAATACCGTCAGGCGATGTAGAATTCTTATTGGGTAGTTTTCGAATAACATTTGAGATACGAGAGGATGTAAAATCGATAAAATCGATTTTGCTTTGTGTGCGCATAGGATAGCTATCAGGTGCTGAGAATACTGTGTTATTGAATGCGCTCATGAAACTAGATGCTAGCGCCTCAGCTTTTTTATGATCATCAATAAGTGTGATGCCATTGGAATCAATAATTGTGTTTATAGTGTTTGATGAATCTTTTATGCGATTTCCAGCATACCTATAAAACAGTTTGGTGTTGGACTTTCTACTTAGTCGACGTTCAAATGAACGGCGTGAACTATTCATGGAAGCTAGCAAACGTTTACTCATTCGTTTAAATGGATTGAGGCCTATACGCATGCGATTGCGGTATAGTCTTCTGCAGCGGCGAAGCAGATTAAATGAGGTTGGAGATAGATGTGAGTGATGTGGGAGTATTTTGCGAGTAGGAACAAAGTGTCTAATTATTGATGTAATTCTATCTGTGAAGAGAGTGTAAAGTGTGTCCGCATCTTGATTACAACTATCAAATAATGCAAGCCAATCAATACTAATAATAGTGGACTGAACAGAGGTCCAGTCAGTGCGAGCGTAGTCAGGGATAATGAGAGGGCGTGGTTTTGGTTTACGCGCGTTGATACTGTATGTGACTAGAGAATGGTCTAGTTTGGGGAGTGGGGGTACGACTCTACAAGAGGATATGATAGATGGATGAGTAGTAAGAACAAGATCAAGAATGTTATCACCTCTGGTTGGAGATACAACCGTTTGTGTGAGAGAGAGTGATCTAACGAAGGAGAGAAGGATAGATGAGTGGTGATTTGTTGGTGTATGGCAGTGCATGGAGGACCAATTTATTTCAGGGCAGTTAAAGTCTCCCATAATAATTGCAGGATTGTTGGATAGACAAATGGTATCATAAAGATGAGAGAGGCAATTTGAAAAATCAATAGAGTTGCAACTAGGGCTACGGTATATTACAAACGCTTGGACTACAAGAGTTTGCGACAGATGTATGAGAGCTCCTACAGATTGACAGTAAGGTGAATAAGATTTTGAGAATAGACAAATGGATGGAAATGACGATAGACAGAGGAGAGCTACACCACCGCCATTGGCATCACGATCAGAGCGGAAGACAGTATAGCGACCCATTGAGAGCATTGAATCAGAAATCGTGTTTTTGCTTGCCCAGGTTTCAGTTATAGCAAGTATGGAGTAATTAAAAGTGGAAGAGAAATCATCTATATAATGTAGTTTGTAGCCAACAGATCGAGAGTTCAGCAGACAGCAAGACAGAGTATTGATAGGAATCGGCGAGATACAAGTAGATTGTGATAGAGATCTGGAATTGCCAATAATATAAACCATTGAACACAAAATAGGTGACAGCAGGGATGGGCGAACATGATCGGATGAAAAAAATTCGAAAACGAAATTTTTTCGTTTCAAAACCTCGAAAAAAATTCGAAAAATTCGAAAAAAAAACGAAAAAAAGTCCAATTTCACTGTTAAAGCTAATCATAATGTAGAAATCGTTGAGCTCGAAAGTCATTCTTTACTGGCTGCTTCCAGAAAACTTATTTAGGCAAACTATGGAAGAGGAAGAAACGATAAGAAACGTAATTTCGACACAACTTTAAAAAAACTTTAGCGAAACCAATGAGAGGAATACAGACATTGAGAAAAATCAGAGGTTCGAAAGTGGAACGAGAAAGACGATTGTCGGTCAGGATGTTTCCTGCAGTAGAGAAAAATCTCAGTACTTCCACACTGCAAGGGGGAGCACAGGAATTTTCCCTGCATCTGATAGATTTTCGTGTGTTTGGCTCGAAAAAATATATGGAAAATGGAAAAAAAACATTTGTCATCGACTCAGAAAAAGTGAAAATACAGTACGAACTCGATCATTTCTTGAGTGGAAAACATACAGTATGAAAAAAGTATTGAAACTACATTTTTTTAGTTGAAAATCCGTTTTCCCTTAATTTCATTGTTTATGAACTCCCAGAATATCTAGTGTAAAACTCGAAAAAATTCCGAGAAAGTCGAAAAATTTTTCGACCGAACATTTTTTCGTCTGGGGGGTTGAAAAAAACGAAATAAAAACGAACACAAAAAATTTATTCGCCCATCCCTAGATGACAGTACGGATACATTATAGAATAGAACTATCCCTACACACTGTAAGTTTGTCATCTAATAATTTCAAATCCTTTCTGTTAGATTCAATAGCATTTATGTGCAAATTTTCATCTGGATTGGTTACCGCGAGGTGAAAGTATACTAGACCTTTTGGTAAGATTCTGTCGTCAATCACTTGACAAAGGTCACCCAGTCGTGGTTTTTACCAATGAACTCGGCTAAATACATCACACTGAATGGCTTCCGAACTCCCCCGATCTCAACCTCCACGACAGCAGTGTTTGGAGGTGTGGTAGCCCAAGATGTCCTCTACCAAGCAACATACCCTCACTCAATGCTCCCCTTCTCAAGGCATGGGGCGAACTCGATGACATTTACCCGCGGGAATAGGCAGTCGCATATGAGAAGAGATTCAAGGTATGTGTCAGAGCAAAAAGAGACCACAACGAGATTCGCTAGTACATTACTGCTACTCATATTCTTGATAAGCTTTACCATGAACCATATATCCGGGTAATTATGGCGCACCCTGTAACCAAATCAATCAATCAATCAATTATTTTCCCTGTGATTTGGAATGTCAACCAACTATGAAAGTAGGCAACACACTTGACACAGGGCATAGTGAATGGGAACTCGATTATCCAGCTGCTAGGACGTATGGCCACGAGTGGGACTATCGTTTGTCACCCTTGAAGCCGAAACGGGCAGGGTAAGTTCGGGCCAATGTGAGATTAACGCAAGTGGGATAATTAGAGAGCTCGGGAGGACACAGCCTCACACAAGAGAGGGTCTATATATTCACAAGTAATATCCTTCGGTCTCTGAGAGAATTCATCTCCATTGATCATAGGCAGAATTAACTTACTTTATCGCAAATCAACAAGTTAAAATCAGATGAAAATAAAAACAACGACACAAATTATTATGTAAATTATTTTGATTTTAGATATTTTTTCAATATAAATTGATCATAGTTTGCTAAAATAAGTTAAGCAAGCGATATCGGAGAAAAAAAGGATGAGAGAGTATGGGAAAAGAGAGCCAGAAACCGAAGAAGTGTCGTGATATCTATCTTTTAGCCTCTATATTCATGTTGAGAATTACATCGAACAACTTCAGCATGCTCTCGTCGTCATCGAAAAGGAACTTTGGATCAAGCAAAACGAACTGGGCAAGTGCATGACCATTGAATGATGAATTACGAATTAACGCGGCCAACTGAAACGATTTCTGGGGTATTATCCATGAGATCAAGCAAATATTGTCCGCACAGAGATTAAATTTGCCCGAGTAACGTTAGTTGGTGAGTGATTTACCCGTATTCTGGCAAATGCTAGCCTGAATATAGGTGAATCACTGGTTTTTGGGCTGCCATTTGCCCCAATGTGGGTAAATCGTGTACACAAGTAGCGTAAGTTGGTAAATCTATTACCCATATTTGGGTAAGTTTGCTCTCTGTGCGTAAAAAATGTACTTGCGTAAGAAAATGACAAACTGCACTGAATCCCGTACCCTAACTCTCGATTACCGCTCCACTCCCTCACACCTAACCCGTCTAGCCGATTTGGTATTTAAAAGAGATCGTTCTAGTTTCTGAACTATGCAAAACAAACAAAATATTCACAAAGAAAACAAGTGATATTTATACGCTCAATAGTCTGTTGATAAATCTCAAGACACAACCGTTGCAGATTCGTATTCTATAATATGAATCTTCCGCTTACACTCAAGACGTCACGTTTTTAATCAGATAGTTTGACGAGCTTTATGGCTACCAGTAGTGAATAAAATGAAGGAAATTTGAAAGGTCCCTTCATTTTACTCACTTTTCTTACATACTTTGTCAACGTTTCTATGTGTTCATCACACGAAAGATGAATTTGGATATCACTATAGAAAATATACCTTTTCATTCCCTGTTATCTTCAATACAAGTCTATATGTATCTTCGACCTGAAAATATTGCACATAAAATGATTTCACGTAAAATTTAAAAAAAAAAAGAATTTGATTATTGATTGCCGATAATGTGATAATTCATTTTTACTGACATTGCAATTGGGAAACACCGTCCACTCATATTCGCCTAAATATTCCATAAAAAATCTGAAATGTGAAATGAAATCTTTGAAATTGAAATTGAAGTTTTCAAGTTTCAACTTTATTGTTGATTGTAAATGTAAAGTATTATAGAAATAACGTCAGAAATAGAAATCAAAAGATTAAAATAGACAACAATATAAAAGTATTGGTCAAAATAGGATATTTATAAAAGCAATAGATAACGATACGAATGTTAGAAAACGATTTTCGTCTTCTCACCCAGTCTAGATTGTGACCTCGCCTATTGAGCTACATCCTCTGCTTCTCTCTGGCAGTATACTATAGAAGTATAGTATAGAGGCAGTATAGAAGTGACACGCATAACATATATATGTAGACTGTGCTATGATTTCAAAACAGCAATGATGTCACTCATAAACCTCGTTCGACACAAAAGAAATAGCCATAAATATTAATGCAAAAAAATGATCCTTCTGCTTTTTCTGTCTAGCGTGCGGTCGGTCTGGCATTGTTGTCCATTTGACCAATGTCATCTATCCCTTCCCTCGTCTATAACATCAACAGATAAGAAACCCAGTTGGATCCCCTCCCAGAAGGTGTTTGGAAAGCCGGGAGGTGTATTTCCTTCTTCATGCAGCCACTTTGGACGGAGCTTCTACTGCTACGTGGGTTGTTAACTTCAATTTCTAATGCATTCTTTTCTGGATTCTACTTCGAGCACAGATGTTGAAAGAACGTCAAGATATACCCGTTGAACCGATGTATAGAAGAAAGAATTGAACGTTATTGATCTATGAAGAATCCCCTGCCATGACTCACCGCACCAATGTGCGAATGTGATAAAGATTATTATTATTATTATTATTATTATTATTAATGCAAAAATATAAATGCAATTTTCGGCGTAAATTTCATGCGACGACGATTCCTGGAGGCTGTTGGATAATGGGATTGATATTATCAATATTAATATGTTTTAATATTAATAGTATATTTATTGTTACAAAAAAAAAGCACTACTGTAATTCTGCGAATAGTTTATTACCGATGACGACATAAACAGTGAAAATGTTGTAGATAAAGCATAATCATATTATTGTCAGAATACCCACTGTCAGAATAAATTGCATGATGCGTAATTTACGCCGAAAATTGCATTTGTGGTTAATTCTTCTGTCTCGAACGAGGTTCATGGGTGATATCATTGCTGTTTTGAAATCATAGCACAGCCTACATATACATGTTACGCGTGTCACTTCTACTGCCAGAGAGAAGCAGAGGATATAGCTCAATAGGCGAAGTCACAAGGTCACGTTCGTTTCGGTTGCTCCAAAGTTCCATTACTACGGTGACGAGGGCATGACGAGGTTGTTCGATGCAGTTCTCAACATGAACATAGAGACTATAAGATAGATATCGCGGCACTTCTTCGATTTCTGGTCGTTTTTTCTCCTCTTTTCCCATACTCCCTCATCCTTTTTTCCTCCGATATCACTTTCTTAACTTATTTTAACGAACTATTATCAAAAGTCAAAACAATTCACATAATAATTTGTGTCGTTGTTTTCATTTTCACCTGATTTTAAATTGTTGATTTGCGATAAAGTAAGTCTGCCTATGATCAATTGGGACACCACTGTTACTAGAGGGAAACCACAGACAGAGTAGGGGTCGGACAGAGTAGGGACAGATTAGTATTGATCGATGAGGTGATCTCTTTCTTGACTTCATATCGTTATAACTCATCTCATTTAATGTACAATGAGACAAGTGAACGTTCCTTTTTTATTCTTCCTCACTCTCCTTTTTTCGCTTCATTTTTCGCACGACATGATCCTATATTCTTACTCCTAATATCAGTTTCAGCATATATTTCTGGTGGTTTAAGACACTGGCTCAGTAAGCTTCCAGGAAGAGCCGGACATCGACCTCACCGATTTAGCTCAAAAATTTTTGTAGACACCCCCATGAACCCCCATCACAAAATGGATATTCATTTGGGCTCGATGAAAAAAAATTCCTTTGAGTGTCTTCCGTTCCTTAGAGCCCGTTTGTCATTTTCTTATGCAAGTACATTTTATGCGCACAATATAAGCCACACCAAGTTTCCTCGATCCTTACAGTAAATATTCTTGAAAATATATAACATGGCACACAGCGTTTCAGCACTGTGGGGAGAGAGGAAACAGAATTTTTGGCAACATGCCAATAATGCACATCAATGCAGGGGAGGCGGAGTCTTCCTCCTCCGCGCTCTTGCATGCGTCGCGTGTGTCCAACTGTCCGCACTCTCTCTCGCGCGCGTTGTCTCTCTTTTTCTCTCGTCGCCTCGCTAGATTCCGCTCTCGAAACGCTGTGTGGCATCTTTTTGTCCGCTAATGTACATGAGATGAGATAAAAATACATAAATGTAGTCATTTAATGATTTATTGATTAGTATGGTGAGTATATTGGTAAATCAGTAGTTGAATATGAGTATAATCGTTGCGAGTACTAGCAGAGTGAGTTGGATAGTAGATGAATTAGTAGAAGCATCGGGCAGATCTGTAGTGTGGTCAGTAGATACATCACTTTGATTAGTTTCAATCATACTTGCTGATTTATACATGGTATCATCCACTACATCCTATAATCAGATTTATCATTTAAAATTATATGATCGATAGTAATGTGGTGTTACATTTGGCGTGCCCGACAACTTAAAATTTGGAGTGTGGGTGGTCTTGAGTGGAAAACCCCTAAGGTCAATTAGGATATGGAATAAATTACCGTAACCATCGATCAACAGTGGTTGACTACCTTTCCCTTTTTACAGTTTTCTTATGGCTCAACAGGGTTTTTCACTCAAAAATTGAAGTTGACAAACACACAAATGTAACACCGCATAATCACTAATCATAATATAATAATATAATCATAATATAATCATAACATAACATAATATAATAATCATAATATATGCGTACTTCGTGCTCAATTTCAAATGATATGATCCTTCTGGTGTATGGTTGACGATGTGATTGAAATTGACGAGAAGGACATGGAGTAATCATATGACACTCTTTCCAATCAATTGAATTCGCAGTCGATGATGTCAGATTACACTTTCTCCTTACATATCTAAATATCTTATATCTTTATATCTTTATATTTTTATCAACTTCTTGTTTCAAAATGTAATTTAATTATTCAAGAAAAAACATGTCTTTCTCTTTTCTCCAAGTATGCGAGAAAATAATTAATATAAATGTATTATTATATATATTATATATATTAAATTTATTATTATATATTATATATATTATAAATATTTATATATGAATGTGGTAGATTGAATTGAAATCATGATTGAACTCACTCGAAACAATAAGGGTACTGCGCATTTCTGATATCATTATAAACGCAGTAAGTGAGGAAGAATTTGGCTTGATCACTACGAATATTGATTATTCGATTTATAATATAGAAAGAGAGAAAAGTGTAACCCAGAGCACACAAAACCTGCGAAGTGTTATATTTAAAACTTTTGCGATAAATATAACTCAAAATTATTTAAATATAACATTTCAAAGGTCTTATGCAGGGCAGTGCGGCAAGACGTTGCCGGTTTGCCGAAATTGCCGGTTTTCCGTTGCCGTAATTTTAAGTAAACAAAATTGTTAGGCACTACTTCAGAATAGGGTACCAGTACACCGGGCAAGTCCAAAAGGACATGAAAAATGAAATTAACACAAAAGAAAGGACGTTTATATTAGGCAATTATACTATTATTTTGGACTGGTACCCTATTCTGAAGTAGTGCCAATTGTTATTGGGGAAAATTGCCGAAAATTTTCGAAAATATATGTTTTCGGCAATTGCCGGAAATGACGAAAAGATGCCTTGCCGCACATCCCTGGTCTTGTGTGCTGTGGGCTACACTTTTTTCACCGTGTGTAAAGTACCTCAATAGCTTAGCATCAGCTGTATTATAATGATCTGTGTATGGACAAGATTGCAAGAATAGTCCTTTCTCATATGGAGTAACTCCAGCTTCGAGAGATAACTCCTTCGCCATACATGGCACGATACCAAATGCCATTGCTTCGCACCAATTGAAGATACTTAATAGTATTGATCTTTGATTTTTGTACTTGTTTCGTAATTAAAGGCACACCCCAAGCTGGTTTCACTTTCTGCTCTAGCGACGCTCTCTCGCAGACAGAGAAAGCGAGAGGGTGTGGCCAGAGCGGACAGTTTCGTACCTTCCAGAATCAACGTTAGTAGTCGTAAGAGGAGGAGGATGAGAAACTTGATGATTCGATGAACAATCAAGGGATGACTGAATGCATGGAAGTGAATAGGTTGAATTGATCTGAATGAATCCCGCAATGATTTTACACCGCATTGCGGGCCCGCAATCATTAGAAATAAAGGGACAAGGCCATTGCGGGCCGCAACCCCCGAATAGCCAACTCTACTGTGTATCATGCATGATTCATTCATGATTTTAGCGATCAATAAGCTAAATTAGCATAAACTAATTTATGTAAGGTATGTAGAATAACTTTTGCTATCTTTCTGTCTTCACAGTTTGTTCACGAAAACATTGCTCGGACACCACCTTTAAGTAAACTTCTGTTTCACTTGAAGTATACTTACAAGTCTACTTAAAGTGAAAGTGCAAGTAGACTTTAAGTTTTGAAATACCAGAGAAGCTCTTCAAACTGTTTACTTAAAAACGTGACGTCTCGAGTGCAAGCGGGAGATTCATAGACTATTTCTTTGCGACAATTTTTTGCGTTGCATAGTTCAGAAACTCGAACGATCTCTTTTAAATACCAAATCGGCCAGACGGGTTAGGTGTGAGGTAGTGGAGCGGTAATCGAGAGTTATGGCTCGTTAAGAAATAGTGGAAAACCGAAATCGGCGACTTTCCACCCGTTAAGAAAAGTACCCGGAAAGTCGAATTCCGACTTTCCAATAGCGAATTTCTGTGGATTGCATTTATTAGCGAGCAAGAAGTTTAATTTCCATTTAAACTGCTAAAAATCGATGACGGGAAGTCGGAATTAGAATTCCCGCACTTGTTCGAGCGCGCAAGAATTCAAATTTCAACTAATGTTACTCGGGCAAATTTAATCTCTGTGCGGACAATATTTGCTTTATTTCATGGATAATACCCCAGAAATCTTTTTTCAGTTGGCCGCGATTTTTCGTGATCCATCAGCCAGTGGCCGTGTACTTGTCCATTTGGCTTTGACTGCTCCAAAGTTCATTTTCTACGATAACGAGAGCATCCAGAAGTTGTTCGACGCAGTTCTCAACATGAATATAGGGACTATAAGATAGATATCGCGGCACTTCTTCGGTTTCTTTGTCGTTGATTTCATTTTCACCTGATTCTTGTTGATTTGCGATAAAGTAAGTTAATTTTCTTCCTGTGATCAGTTGGGTCCCCACTACTACCAGATAAAATGCAGATAACTTAGTAATTCTTGTCATGGTTGATATGAGTATTGATTATTTCTTAAGTGAAGCCAATTAATTGTGGACAAGATGGAGATAGACAGATGCTAGTTTAAATATCAAGTTTAATTACCGAAGTTTGAGGTATTAAATTTCAACTGAAGATTCTCGCTGAAACGTCTTGATAAACTAACATCTTTCTATCTGCTTCTTGTCCACAATTAATTGGCTTCACTTAAGAAATGATCACTATCGTACATCGAAAAATTATTGGATCATGAATCGCCAGAAGCACTCTGAGCCACTCTGGTGATTCAACGGCGATTATGGCCGAATGATGCATTTTGGTGCTTATTCTTTCTTTTCATTGTTTTTCTTTTCCTCTAATCTAAGCATTCCGCGAGAAACATGATGAAATATTGCGTTTTCATAAAATAATGCTGGTTCGTAAATGAATAAATAGTTCCGATGATCTCAAATTAGGATGGACCATTTTGTACTATTTCCCGGTTTTGTGTTTCCCTTGAATCATGTCTAAGCTTAAGTTTGCGAAAACGCAATATTTTATCATGATTCCCGCGGACCAACTAGATTAGAGGAAAAGAAAAACAATGAAAAGAAAGAATAAGCACCAAAATGCATCATTCGGCCATAATCGCCGTTGAATCACCAGAGTGGCTCAGAGTGCTTCTGGCGATTCATGATCCAATAATTTTTCGATGTACGATACTACCAGAGGGAAACCACAGACAGAGTAGGGGTCAGACGAAGAAGGGACAGAGTAGTATTGATCGATGAGGTCATGAGTAGGGATGAGAAGTGCGAGGACTCTCTTTCTTGACTTCATATCGTTATAACTCATCTTATTTATTGTAGAATGAGACAAGTGAACGATCCTTTTGATTCTTCCTCACTCTCCTTTTTTCGTTTCATTTTTCGCACGACATGATATAATATTTTTTCTCCTAATAACAGTTTCAGCATATATTTCTGGTCGTTTAAAGTGTTTACAGTCCAGCTTGGCGATACGAGTTCATAAGTTTTTCCAAATGGAATATTTCGAGCACCTTGAGAATGTGGCGTTTCCTTATTTTTTTTCAACGTTGCACAACATAATGGATATGACATTCTTCTCAGATACATTCATTTTACCGTATTAGCTGATATCCTCGTTTAGCATAGCTTGAATGTGTTCTCAACATTTGATTTTCAAGATATCCTTGATATTTCTTTACTCTACTTATTGTTAACTGATTTAATATTATAGCCATTTTCATTGTGCCTAATGTGTAACTCCCCCGATCTCAACCTCCTCGACTGCAGTGTTTGGAGGTGTGGTAGCCCAAGATATCCTCTACCAAGCACCAGACCCTTGACTCCCTCAATGCTCCCCTTCTCAAGAGATGTGATGAACTCGATTGTAAAATCTTTCCGAAAATCCATCGCTTCATTACCGTCTTTGTAGGAATTTCTTTTTATTTATAATTTTCATCTTTGCTACCCAAGCCGTAGCATCGTATTTATGCGTACTCCACTACCTATCAATTATTTTATCAGAAATTATACTTTACTTTCGCACCGCATAAAGTATATTATTATAATATGACATTTACCCGCGGGAATAGGCAGTCGCATATGAGAAGAGATTCAAGGTATGTGTCAGAGCAAAAAGAGACCACAACGAGATTCGCTAGTACAGTACCGCTGCCCATATTCTTGATAAGCTTTACCATGAACCATATCACTCAAGTCACATTTCCAAGGGGAGAATCATATGGAGACAACAGTACGGGTAATTATGGCGCACCCTGTAACCAAATCAATCAATCAATCAATTAGTTTCCCTGTGATTTGGAATGCCAACCAACTATGAAAGTAGGCAAAACACTTGACACAGGGTATAGTGAATGGGCACTCGATTAGCCAGTCGCTAGGACGTATGGCCACGAGTGGGACTATCGTTTGTCACCCTTGAAGCCGAAGCGGGCAGGGTAAGTTTGGGCGAATGTGAGATTGACGCAAGTGGGATAATTAGAGAGCTCGGGAGGAAACAGCCTCACACCAGATAGTTAGAGAGGGTCTATATATTCACAAGTAATATCCTTCGGTCTCTGTGAGAATTCATCTCCAATGATCATAGGCAGAATTAACATACTTTATCGCAAATCAACAAGTTAAAATCAGATGAAAATGAAAACAACGACACAAATTATTATGTAAATTATTTTGATTTTTGATATTTTTTCAATTTAAATTGATAATAGTTTGCTAAAATAAGTTAAGCAAGCGATATCGGAGGAAAAAAAGGATGAGAGAGTATGGGAAAAGAGAGCCAGAAACCGAAGAAGTGTCGTGATATCTATCTTCTATTCATGTTTTGAACTGCATCGAACAACTTCAGCATGCTCTCGTCACCCTCGAAAAGGAACTTTGGAGCAAGCAAAACGAACTGGGCAAGTGCATGACCATTGAATGATGAATTACGAATTGACGAGGCCACCTGAAACGATTTCTGGGGTATTATCCATGAGATCAAGCAAATATTGTCCGCACAGAGATTAAATTTGCCCGAGTAACGTTAGTTTTTTTACCCATATTCTGGCAAATGCTAGCCTGAATATAGGTTAATCGCTGGTTTTTGGGCTGCCATTTGCCCCAATGTGGGTAAATCGTGTACACAAGTAGCGTAAGTTGACAAATCTATTACCCATATTTGGGTAAGTTTGCTCTCTGTGAGTACAAAATGTACTTGCATAAGAAAATTACAAACTGTATGTAACTGCAACGGGCGCTTGCACTCGCTCCCCTACCCTAACTCTCGATTGCCGCTCCACTCCCTCACGCCTAACCCATGTTATTTAAAAGAGATCGTTCTAGTTTCTGAACTATGCAAAACAAAAAATAGTCACAAAGAAAACAAGTAATTTTTATACGCTCAATAGTTTGTTGATAAATCTCAAGAAACAACCGTTGCATATGCGTATTCTATGAGTCTTATTTCTATTCTATGAAGCTGACACTCGAGACGTCACGTTTTTAGGCAGACAATTTGACGAGCTTTATGGCTAGCAATAGTGAATAAAATGAAGGGAATTTGAAAGGTCCCTTCATTTTACTCACTTTTTTAGACACTTTGTCAACCGTTTCTATGTATTAATCACACGAAAGAAGAATTTGGATATCACTATAGAAAATATACCTTTTCATTCCCTGTTATCTTCAATACAAGTCTATATGTATCTTCGACCTGAAAATATTGCACATAAAATGATTCCACGTAAAATTTTTAAAAAAATTTGATTATTGATTGCTGGTAATGTGATAATTCATTTTTACTAACATTGCTATTGGGAAACACCGTCCACTCATATTCGCCTAAATATTCCATAAAAAATCTGAAATGTGAAATGAAATCTTTGAAATTGAAATTGAAGTTTTCAAGTTTCAACTTTATTGTTGATTGTAAATGTAAAGTATTATAGAAATAACGTCAGAAATAGAAATCAAAAGATTAAAATAGACAACAATATAAAAGGATTGCTCAAAATAAGATATTTATAAAAGCAATAGATAGTGTGCTAACGATACGAATGTTAGAAAACGATTTTCGTCTTCTCACCCAGTCTAGATTATGACCTTGTGACCTCGCCTATCGAGCTATATCCTCTGCTTCTCTCTGGCAGTATACTATAGAAGTATAGTATAGAGGCAGTATAGAAGTGACACGCATAACATATATATGTAGACTGTGCTATGATTTAAAACGGGTCAAACTAATTTGTCCGAGACGCAGAGCGAGTTTGGCCAAACAGACCATACATGACATGCATTATTGTTCGGAAATGGTAGCTTGAGTGCATTTTTGGAATATCTCTATATTCCAGCAACATTCTTACCAAAATATTCCGTATTATAAATTTCTTTTAAATATTTTATTTCTTTCGCAATTTTCATTCAATAAAATTCAATTCTTATGATTTCAATTTTTAATTACATATTCACTTTCTTAATGTTATTTCTTTTTCGTATTGTATTGTACAAACTTCATTTTTACATCACAAATTTATCGCATTTATTAGCACAATTCACTCAATTATGTAAAGAACATGGGGTTTGAGTGAGGAAATGCACTCGTTCTTCAATCCGACGATCACTATGGACTCGCCACTCTTGGATATAACACGTCTTGATCTTCGTGATAACAACTGAAGAAGTATTGTTTGCCAATTTTCTGCAAATGGTATTTTATTTAATTCTAAATTATGAAAACATACCACTCGCATGTATTTGTTTGATCCGTTCTCTTACTCCCTTCCAGCTTTCCTAGATTACGAGATTTGAGAGTCTTAATTTTCGTAATACTGATCATTGCGCTATCTCAGAGGAAGAGGTGCGGTCGCTATTACGAAATTTGAGAGTCTTAATTTTCGTAATACTGATCATTCCGATATCTCAGAGAAAGAGGTGCGGTCGCTATTACGAGATTTGAGAGTCTTAATTTTCGTAATACTGATCATTCCGCTCTCTCAGAGGAAGAGGTGCGGTCGCTATTACGAGATTTGAGAGTCTTAATTTTCGTAATAATGTTCATTCCTCTCTCTCTCTCAGATGAAGAGGTGCGGTCGCTATTACGAGATTTGAGAGTCTTAATTTTCGTAATACTGATCATTCCGCACTCTCAGAGAAAGAGTTGCGGTCGCTATTACGAGATTTGAGAGTCTTAATTTTCGTAATACTGATCATTCCGCACTCTCAGAGAAAGAGTTGCGGTCGCTATTACGAGATTTGAGAGTCTTAATTTTCGTAATAATGTTCATTCCTCTCTCTCTCTGATGAAGAGGTGCGGTCGCTATTACGAGATTTGAGAGTCTTAATTTTCGTAATAATGTTCATTCCTCTCTCTCTCAGATGAAGAGGTGCGGTCGCTATTACGAGATTTCAGACTCAGGATTCTCGTAATGCAACGTAACGTAACGCAAAAAAGGAAGAAAGAATCATACCTATGTCATCTGTTCTTTTAGTTCCGGTTCTCCATTAATAATAGACTCTCGTATCTCCATTAATAATAGATTATTTCATGTTATCAAGCCTAAAAGTGGGATTATAATTTAATTGGAAGTCATCAAATGTCTTACTTGCGCTCAAAGATTTTGAAAATCCAGCAGAAGCCCACGTCACATATCTCTCTGCCTAGCCATTTGAAGGCAAACTCTGTAACTGTAAATGATTAGGGAGATCGCCGAAAATTACAAACCGTATTGCCCTGCTTTCTTCTTAGCACAGCAGTTAAAAAATATTTCTATCTCCGTAGTTATCATCACAATACAATCATTCTTGTATTATTTCCAACTTGAAACAACACCGATTGGCAGATGAAATGGAGAAGAACAACTAACTTGTTAAAACCAACCGCCTAGCGAGATGAAACAGTCGACAAATGGAATTACTCATTGATGTTTCATTTTCTCTAAATTGCGTTATTAGAGTCGGTCGGTGGCGTGAAATGGTGAGTGCTTGTTTTTTTCTCTAGTATTTTTTCATATTTTTCAACTGTTGTGCTAAGGTGCTAAGAAGAAAGCAGGGCAATACGGTTTGTAATTTTCGGCGATCTCCCTAATCATTTACAGTTACAGAGTTTGCCTTCAAATGGCTAGGCAGAGAGATATGTGACGTGGGCTTCTGCTGGATTTTCAATATCTTTGAGCGCAAGTAAGACATTTGATGTCTTCCAATTAAATTATAATCCCACTTTTAGGCTTGATAATATGAAATGATCTATTATTTATGGAGATACGAGAGTCTATTATTAATGGAGAACCGGAACTAAAAGTACAGATGACATTGGTATGATTCTTTCCTCCTTTTTTGCGTTACGTTACGTTGCATTACGAGAATCCTGAGTCTGAAATCTCGTAATAGCGACCGCACCTCTTCATCTGAGAGAGAGAGGAATGAACATTATTACGAAAATTAAGACTCTCAAATCTCGTAATAGCGGCCGCACCTCTTCATCAGAGAGAGAGAGAGGAATGAACATTATTACGAAAATTAAGACTCTCAAATCTCGTAATAGCGACCGCTCCTCTTTCTCTGATATAGCGGAATGATCAGTATTACGAAAATTAAGACTCTCAAATCTCGTAATAGCGACCGCACTTCTTTCTCTGAGATAGCGCAATGATCAGTATTACGAAAATTAAGACTCTCAAATCTCGTAATCTAGGAAAGCTGGTAGGGAGTAAGAGTACGGATCAAACAACTACATGCGAGTGGTATGTTTTCATAATTTAGAATTAAATAAAATACCATTTGCAGAAAATTGGCAAACAATACTTCTCCAGTTGTTATCACGAAGATCAAGACGTGTTATATCCAAGAGTGGCGAGTCCATAGTGATCGTCGGATTGAAGAATGAGTGCATTTCCTCACTCGAACCCCATGTTCTTTACATAATTGAGTGAATTGTGCTAATAAATGCGATAAATTTGTGATGTAAAAATGAAGTTTGTACAATACAATACGAAAAAGAAATAACATTAAGAACGTGAATAATAATAAGAAAAAATTAAATCAGCTTCAAATTGCGAAAGAAATACAGATAAAATTAAATTAAATAATAAGATATAAAATGTGTTCTCCCGTTACATAAAATTAGGGACATTTGCTTACTTTTTGAAAAGATCGAAAAGTCTGTATATAAAGGTTGGGCACGTATGAGTTTGGCCAAACTCACTCTGCGTCTCGGACAAATTAGTTTGACCCGTTTTATATTAATATGTTTTAATATTAATAGTATATTTATTGTTACAAAATAGAATAATTGTAATTCTGCGAATAGTTTATTACCGATGAGGACATAAACAGTGAAAATGTTGTAGATAAAGCATAATCATATTATTGTCAGAATACCCATTGTTAGAATAAATTGCGTGATGCGTAATTTACGCAGAAAATTGCATTTGTGGTTAATTCTTCTGTCTCGAACGAATTTCATGGGTGACATCATTGCTGTTTTGAAATCATAGCACAGCCTACATATACATGTTACGCGTGCCACTTCTACTGCCAGAGAGAAGCAGAGGATATAGCTCAATAGGCGAGGTCACAATCGAGACAGGGTAAGAAGACGCAAATCGTTTTCTAACATTCGTATCGTTAGCACACTATCTATTGCTTTTATAAATATCCTATTTTGAACAATCCTTTTATATTGTTGCCTATTTTAATCTTTTGATTTATATTTCTGACTTTATTTATATAATACTTTACATTTACTATCAACAATAAAGTTGAAACTTGAAAATTTCAATTTAAATTTCAAAGATTTCATTTCACATTTCAGCTTTTTATGGAAGATTTAGGCTATGAGTGGGCGGCGTTTCCTGATATCAATGTCAGTAAAAAAAAGAATTATCACATTACCAGCAATCAATAATCAAATTTTTTAAAAAATTTTACGTGGAATAACTTTATGATGCAATATTTTCAGGCCGCAGAAACATATAGATTTGTACTGAAGATAACTGGAAATGAAAAGGTATGTTTTCTATAGTGATAGCCAAATTCATCTGTGTTTGAGATTTATCAACAGACTATTGAGCGTATGAAAATCACTTGTTTTCTTTGTGAGTATTTTTTTTGTTTTGCATAGTTCGGAATCTAGAACGATCTCTTTTAAATACCAAATCGGTCAGGGAGTGTGAGGGAGTGGAGCGGCAATCGAGAGTTAGGGTAGGGGAGCGAGTGCAAGCGCCCGTTGTCTCGGTATTTACACAGTTTGTCATTTTCTTATGCAAGTACATTTTTACGCACAGAGAGCAAACTTACCCAAATATGGGTAATAGATTTGTCAACTTACGCTACTTGTGTACACGATCTGCCCATATTCGGGCAAATGGTAGCCCAAAAACCAGTGATTCTCCTATATTCTGGCTAACATTTGTCATAATACGGGTAAATCACTCGCCAAATAACGTTACTCGGACAAATTTAATCTCTGTGCGGACAATATTTGCTTTATTTCATGGATATTACTCGAGAAATTAGGGATGCCGTAGCGTAAGCGTAATCGAATTTACCGCGTCCTCTTCCCATCCCTTGCCACTCTCTCGTCGCTTCCCGCAAGAGAGAAGAGAGACTGCCAAAGATAGCGTAATCACTAGGGTTAACGAAACGAAAACGGAATTCGAAAGTTTCGTTTGGAAGGGAAGATTTGCATTTGTTCCGGAACGAGCGAGAGAGAAATGAGATTCTTCCGGAACGAGAGTGATTTGATAGCGTTCCGTATCCCTTCCGTATCAATTTCATTGTTCGATCACGGACAAAACTGACCGGTGTATTGTCAAAGTTCACTCTCCAATTCTGATATTTCAAATATGTTTCACACTCATCCCCTTCTTTTCTCCCCATTTCTCTCCCCTCTTCGGAACAAAGGAGCCAATTTGCATCTCTTCCGGAACGAGAGGCAAATAATTACTCTTCCGTATTGATTCCGTATCAAAAGTCACGGAACGAGAGTGAAATTACGTGACTTTCGAATGGCGTTTCGTCTTCCGAACGGACAACCCGAGTAATCACCGCTAAATTAGCGGGGATTACGCTATCTCTCGCCCCCCCCTTCCCCTCTCCTTACTCTCTGTTCACACCACCCGCCTCGCCCCATTTGAGGCACGTTTGAAGAGATATCTAATTCCCCTCACATCTGAGAGCTTGGCAGTCAACAGCAAAGTTGTAGCTCACATCTATCCGGTTCTAATTATTTTTAGGCAGACACGATACGATAAAAACAAACAAAATGACAATCGTTCTACCATTTCAGAGAGAAATCGAAACGATAAGCGTTCAAAATATGTTTTGGTATGGACAGTTGAATTTCTCTCAATGTTCAGAGGAATCAGATTAGCATTTGAATATTAATTATCTATGTTATTCCCTCTATTTCCCATTTCAATTATCTCAAAGGGACATTGTTTGCCTCTCATTATCATGTCTCTCGTCGAGTGGCTGGTTGTGAGATTCTTTATATCAGATAAATTACGCTTCGCATATACACCGTAAGTAATCATCGGATACAGTATCTGAGACTTTTCCTGTAGATGAATCAGCAGCAACCTCGTGCTTGTCACCTAAATCGAGATGTCCAAGTTTTATTTTGAATACAAATCGATCACTCACAATCCGTCAATGTTTAGGTTCATTCGATCAGGATTTTTTTGGATTATTTTAAATTTTTAAATCAAGACAAAAAATCAGAATCTATTTTTTCCACAAAAATCCTAGGGTATACTAGTTTTGCAGTCTGATTAATACCAACTATGTAAATTCACTGTGTGGAGTTATGGTGAAGAAATAAAGATGCTAGTACATTTACAGAAAGATGCTACAGTATGCTCCCTCTGAAATGGTAGAACGATTGTCATTTTGTTTGTTTTTATCGTATCGTGTCTGCATTAGAATAATCAGAAGCGGATCGATGTGAGCTACAACTTTGCTGTTGACTCTCAGATGTGAGGGGAATTAGATATCTCTCCAAACGTGCCTCAAATGGGGCGAGGCGGGTGGAGTGAACAGAGAGTAAGGAGAGGGGAAGGGGGAGGGGCGAGAGATAGCGTAATCCCCGCTATTTACCGGTGATTACGCTATCTTTGGCAGTGGTCTGTCAAATAACGAAGTTAGGAAGTGAGAGAGTGCCTCTTACGGGAGATTGCTATAGAGAAGGGAAGGGGTGGGGATAGAGTGCGTTGTCTCCCCTTCCGTTCCTGCAACCCTACGAGAAATCTTTTTCAGTTGGCCGCGCTATTTCGTCAATCATCACTCAATGGCCATCACCTTCTCCATTTCGTTTCGGTTGCTCCAAAGTTCTTTTTCGATGACGACGAGAGCATGCTGAAGTTGTTCGAAGCAGTTCTCCTCTTGAATATAGAGGCTATAAGATAGATCTATAAGCACTTCTTCGATTTGTGGCCACCCCCCCCCTCAGACCCCCTTAGTCCCCCCTCCCCTCTCCTATAGAAATCATTTTCGTTGTAACCTACCGGTCGGTTAAGGTAAAACTAACCGCATCATGACTGATAGAATGATGAAATGAGAGTTTTTCTCCTCTTTTCCCATACTCTCTCATCCTTTTTTTCCTTCGATATCGCTTGCTAAACTTATTTTAACGAACCAGTATCAATTTATATTGAAAAAATATCAAAAATCAAAAAAAAAACATAATAATTTGTGTCGTTGTTTTCATTGTCACCTGATTTTAAATTGTTGGTTTGCGATAAAGTAAGTTCCTTTTCTTCCTATGATCAATTGGGACACCACTACTACCAGCACAGTATTCTGGTCCAAGCCATTTTTCTTCGAAAGCAAGACAAAGAAGAGACCATTGTATTCGAGAGAGTTTGTATGTTGAGCGGTCGTTCTTGCTTTGAAAGTCATGAGAACGCTGTGCCAGAGGGAAACCACAGACAGATTAGGGACAGAGTAGTATTGATCGATGAGGTCATGAGTATGGTTATTTCTGCTGTCTTGAACGAGGTTCATGGGTGACATCATTGCTGTTTTAAAATCATAAGCACAGCCTACATATATATGCTATGCGTGTCACTTCTACTGCCAGAGAGAAACAGATGATATAGCTCAATAGACGAGGTCACAATCTAGACTGGGTAAGAAGACGCCAATCGTTTTCTAACATTCGTATCGCTAGCACACTATCTATTGCTCTTCAAAATATTGTATTTTGAGCAATCCTTTTACATTGTTGTCTATTTTAATCTTTTGATTTCTATTTCTGACTTTATTTTTATAATACTTTGCATTTACTATAATTTAAATTTCAAAGATTTCATTTCACATTTCAGATTTTTATGGAACATATTGGCGACTATGAGAGGGCGGTGTTTCCCGATTTCAGTGTCAGTAAAAATGAATTATCACATTACCGGCAATCAATAATCAAGTTTTTTTTAAAAAAAATTTACGTGGAATCAATTTATCTGCAATATTTTCAGGCCGAAGAAACATATAGATTTGTATTGAAGATTACAGGAAATGAAAAGGTACATTTTCTATTGTGATATCCAAATTCGCCTTTCGTGTGATTAATACATAGAAACGGATGACAAAGAATCTTAAAAAAACTGAGTAAAATGAAGGGACCTTTCAAATTCCGTTCATTTTATTCACTACTCTCTTATTTAAAAACTTAAAGTTTGCTTGCACTTTCAATTTAAGTTGACTTGCACGTCTACTTCAAGAAATAAATAATTAAATAATACCCCAGAAATCTTTTTTCAGTTGTCCGAGATATTTCGTGATCCATCATTCAATGGCCATGCACTTGTAGAGTTCGTTTCGGTTGCTCCAAAGTTCCATTACTACGGTGACGAGGGCATGACGAGGTTGTTCGATGCAGTTCTCAACATGAACATAGAGACTATAAGATAGATATCGCGGCACTTCTTCGATTTCTGGTCGTTTTTTCTCCTCTTTTCCCATACTCCCTCATCCTTTTTTCCTCCGATATCACTTTCTTAACTTATTTTAACGAACTATTATCAAAAGTCAAAACAATTCACATAATAATTTGTGTCGTTGTTTTCATTTTCACCTGATTTTAAATTGTTGATTTGCGATAAAGTAAGTCTGCCTATGATCAATTGGGACACCACTGTTACTAGAGGGAAACCACAGACAGAGTAGGGGTCGGACAGAGTAGGGACAGATTAGTATTGATCGATGAGGTGATCTCTTTCTTGACTTCATATCGTTATAACTCATCTCATTTAATGTACAATGAGACAAGTGAACGTTCCTTTTTTATTCTTCCTCACTCTCCTTTTTTCGCTTCATTTTTCGCACGACATGATCCTATATTCTTACTCCTAATATCAGTTTCAGCATATATTTCTGGTGGTTTAAGACACTGGCTCAGTAAGCTTCCAGGAAGAGCCGGACATCGACCTCACCGATTTAGCTCAAAAATTTTTGTAGACACCCCCATGAACCCCCATCACAAAATGGATATTCATTTGGGCTCGATGAAAAAAAATTCCTTTGAGTGTCTTCCGTTCCTTAGAGCCCGTTTGTCATTTTCTTATGCAAGTACATTTTATGCGCACAATATAAGCCACACCAAGTTTCCTCGATCCTTACAGTAAATATTCTTGAAAATATATAACATGGCACACAGCGTTTCAGCACTGTGGGGAGAGAGGAAACAGAATTTTTGGCAACATGCCAATAATGCACATCAATGCAGGGGAGGCGGAGTCTTCCTCCTCCGCGCTCTTGCATGCGTCGCGTGTGTCCAACTGTCCGCACTCTCTCTCGCGCGCGTTGTCTCTCTTTTTCTCTCGTCGCCTCGCTAGATTCCGCTCTCGAAACGCTGTGTGGCATCTTTTTGTCCGCTAATGTACATGAGATGAGATAAAAATACATAAATGTAGTCATTTAATGATTTATTGATTAGTATGGTGAGTATATTGGTAAATCAGTAGTTGAATATGAGTATAATCGTTGCGAGTACTAGCAGAGTGAGTTGGATAGTAGATGAATTAGTAGAAGCATCGGGCAGATCTGTAGTGTGGTCAGTAGATACATCACTTTGATTAGTTTCAATCATACTTGCTGATTTATACATGGTATCATCCACTACATCCTATAATCAGATTTATCATTTAAAATTATATGATCGATAGTAATGTGGTGTTACATTTGGCGTGCCCGACAACTTAAAATTTGGAGTGTGGGTGGTCTTGAGTGGAAAACCCCTAAGGTCAATTAGGATATGGAATAAATTACCGTAACCATCGATCAACAGTGGTTGACTACCTTTCCCTTTTTACAGTTTTCTTATGGCTCAACAGGGTTTTTCACTCAAAAATTGAAGTTGACAAACACACAAATGTAACACCGCATAATCACTAATCATAATATAATAATATAATCATAATATAATCATAACATAACATAATATAATAATCATAATATATGCGTACTTCGTGCTCAATTTCAAATGATATGATCCTTCTGGTGTATGGTTGACGATGTGATTGAAATTGACGAGAAGGACATGGAGTAATCATATGACACTCTTTCCAATCAATTGAATTCGCAGTCGATGATGTCAGATTACACTTTCTCCTTACATATCTAAATATCTTATATCTTTATATCTTTATATTTTTATCAACTTCTTGTTTCAAAATGTAATTTAATTATTCAAGAAAAAACATGTCTTTCTCTTTTCTCCAAGTATGCGAGAAAATAATTAATATAAATGTATTATTATATATATTATATATATTAAATTTATTATTATATATTATATATATTATAAATATTTATATATGAATGTGGTAGATTGAATTGAAATCATGATTGAACTCACTCGAAACAATAAGGGTACTGCGCATTTCTGATATCATTATAAACGCAGTAAGTGAGGAAGAATTTGGCTTGATCACTACGAATATTGATTATTCGATTTATAATATAGAAAGAGAGAAAAGTGTAACCCAGAGCACACAAAACCTGCGAAGTGTTATATTTAAAACTTTTGCGATAAATATAACTCAAAATTATTTAAATATAACATTTCAAAGGTCTTATGCAGGGCAGTGCGGCAAGACGTTGCCGGTTTGCCGAAATTGCCGGTTTTCCGTTGCCGTAATTTTAAGTAAACAAAATTGTTAGGCACTACTTCAGAATAGGGTACCAGTACACCGGGCAAGTCCAAAAGGACATGAAAAATGAAATTAACACAAAAGAAAGGACGTTTATATTAGGCAATTATACTATTATTTTGGACTGGTACCCTATTCTGAAGTAGTGCCAATTGTTATTGGGGAAAATTGCCGAAAATTTTCGAAAATATATGTTTTCGGCAATTGCCGGAAATGACGAAAAGATGCCTTGCCGCACATCCCTGGTCTTGTGTGCTGTGGGCTACACTTTTTTCACCGTGTGTAAAGTACCTCAATAGCTTAGCATCAGCTGTATTATAATGATCTGTGTATGGACAAGATTGCAAGAATAGTCCTTTCTCATATGGAGTAACTCCAGCTTCGAGAGATAACTCCTTCGCCATACATGGCACGATACCAAATGCCATTGCTTCGCACCAATTGAAGATACTTAATAGTATTGATCTTTGAACTTTGAACTTGTTTCGTGTTTAAATGCACACCCCAAGCTAATTTCCCTCCCCGCTCTGGCAACACTCTCTCGTAGTCAAAGAAAGCGAGAGGGTGTGGCCAGAGCGGACAATTTCGTACCTTCCAGAGTCAACGTTAGTAGTCGTTAGAGGAGGTGGATGAGAAACTTGATGATTAGATGAACAATCAAGGAATGACTGAATGCATGGAAGTGAAGATGATGAATTGATCTGAATGAAGCATATGATCTGGCATTTCGAAACTAGTAGTTTACTTACGTTACGTCACAGACTAGCAGTTTACTGTTAGTTTACTACTAGTTAAAAACATTATATAATAAGTAAACTACTAGTTTGAAAATACCAGAGTGATATATGGACACTAATGTTGATGCCTGGTATGGGCATCCATGAACTTTGACAAACGGTTTGCCGGCAAACGTGACGCCATAACCGTAGGCGGAGGAGTTTGCCAGAACACCTCACCTTGCGCATATGAGGTCGCGTTTCTCGGCAGACGATTTGCCAACGTTCAGGGAAACGGACTCACAATCAGATTGCGGGGTAGGGGTTTAGATTTGAGGAGGAATACGTGCCTAGTAATCTATTCCTAATTAAAAACTTCAGAAGGAGCATTTAATCCATAACTAGGGAAGGTATAATCAATCGATAATTCGTAATTCCTTTTTGGTCGATCTGTGATAATTATGAACGCTTACCAGATGAAGAAAGAGGATGAGAAGAGTGATGATACAACCCATTGATGTTAGTGATGTGAATGAAAATGAAATGAATGGACGAATATCATCTATGGGTTGTTTATAATGTATTCATTCGTCATTAAGAGATTAATTTGTACATTTATAATTAGATTACACAACATAATCTATAATGATTGATAGATAATGATGAATGTTACAAGTGTTTCATTGAATACTATTTAATTTAATTTGTCTACGCACATGTGTGCAACAGTAAAAAGAAATATATAGATTGACGTTGAACTCAGTTTATCAGCTAATCTATGTTTCGTTTCTGGGTTGCCATAATTTTTCTCCATTCCGAAGTATTGTGCCCCGCAATGTAGATGGCCAGCTGTCCTCACGAAATCGTCCCTCCATCACTGGACCGGGCGTCCCTGTTTCCTATTGCATCCCGAGGTCGAATTCAGAACATTCAGCGTCCACCGATCAGGTCGCAACCTCAAGAGACTCTTCTAACAAGACACATGTCCACAAATTGGAATGCACTGATTTAATATCTTTCCCTTCCATTTTCAATTTGACTATTCCTTTCTTCGCTCTCATCCCCCCCTCCAATCTATTCTCTTGTCAGATCTTTTTCCAACATAAGCATTATCGTATCAATACGCACAGAAAAATGAAGTTCAGGGTGAAAATTTAATCCTCATGTGTGTTCTAATTAAAACGCGTTCTCCGTTAGAGCGGCGGGGGCATGGCACAATGTTTCAAAATCATCCTAGGTGACTCATATTTGATGGTTAGAGTCCCTAGGGGCGGTATAAGTTTCAGCCGAAAAATTGACCCGAATTATCGATTTTTGATCTACAAAAAAGTCGAAAAATCAAAGTGTGATTTCCATGACATGTTATATACCATTCGATAGAGGATCCAAAGTTATATAAGAATACCAAGTTTCATAAGTTTTCATAACTACATGTTCGAGAAATAACCGATTTTCCAATTTTTGACCAGGTTTTTTTTGTTTTGATCTCATCGCTTACTATGTTATCCTTATTTCCCATTCCTGGATCTTTGATATGTTATGTAAAAATAGACGGGCTATCCGAATATCACACTTATTTGGACCTGCTAGGTGCCATTCATAGTGATATTATGTGAAATCTAACCCTTTCTGACGCCCGAACGCCGACGCAGGTTCGAATCCGGGTACGGACTTAAATTTTTGCCAATTTTTTTCTGCTCAAATTTGACTTTAAATTATATTTCCATGTGTTTTACCGTGTTTTCACTAATTCATTGTCCGAAATAACCAAAAAAAACATTATCAGAAATACTAAGAAATCGCATAACTGTTATTCGGAATTTTGTATCTTTAGATACAGGAAAGCAATCAAGCTGATCTTTTCAGTCAATGTGTGAAATGTTTCCAAGACTACAACCATAATGTGTTAATGTAATTAAATTAGTTGACTGTTGCGTAGTGATGACGAAATCGAAGTAAACGATTATGAAAATGTATAGTTCTTTAGTGACAAGTCCTGACCATCTGAAATATCGTGAAAGTGAAGACCTCTACTAGGGCTACCTGTAAAATAATTTTGGAAGGAATAATTTTAAGGCCCTACAGAATCCCCCCCCCCTTCCCCCTTTAGAATGCAGGTCGTGAAAATCATTTTAAAGTCGCAGCAAACGTTCTAATGAGGTGTACTCGACTTCAGCGCGTAGGTATTTACGCTCTCCCTCTCACACTGCTCTCGTTCTGTGCCACTTCCGATAAAATATCTTATTTTCATAGCTCCTATATATGTTAGAGTTATTCACTAAGGATTTTTTCAATTGCTGAATGTAGATCTTTGTACTTTGATCTTTAATCCTTCTCCATGAATTTTCAAACAATGGACCTCCACTAGGGCTTTTCCACTAACATCATTGTGGTACTTAGAACAACGAGTCATTAGCTCAGCTAGAAGCTGAGTTTTCAGTTTCGGAGCTCGGATTTGCAGCCCCACTACTGCTTAAAGAAGGGGACTCTTGAGTTTTTTCGTGACTAAACTGGTCAGGCACACTATAGATCACATCTCCCTGAATACAAAAACAATAATCTCTAATATTTTAGATGCCCCAGAATACAGTACAGCCCGATCTCCTTTTGCACACGAGTAACACTGCGGCGCGCAGAGGCGCTCATTTGCGCTCATCATTTATTTCTGCGGGTACTGAATGCTTTTCGATTCTCAAAGTCTTAATCATGAGCTTCCGTTATGAAAAGTTGTTTTAATGACTAAAGAAACTGAAACAAAATTTGTATTAATGAGAAAAAGCAATTAAAAGACAAATCACACTGGTCCGAAAACGATGGGTAATTATTTACTGGAAAGGTATACTGTAATATCACGAATCGATCGCACTATCGCCGTAAGACATTTTTCGAAATTTACAGTACCCATCATTTTGAGACTAGTGTGATTTGCCTTTTAATTGTTTTTTCTCCTTAATAGAAATTTTGTTTCAGTTTTTTTAGTCATTAAAACAACTTTTCATAACGGAAACTCATGATTAAGACTTTGAGAATCGGAAAGTATTCAGTACCCGCAGAAATAAATGATGAGCGCAAATGAGCACCTCTGCGCGCCGCAGTGTTACTCGTGTACAAAAGGAGATCGGGCTGTACTGTACAAGTAATCTCCGAGATTAAAGTTCATTGATGTCCACGGAAACGCGCGAGTTTTTGAATTTGAAGGAAAAAAATATAGAAAATTGCAATCGGGAATCCAACCCACGTGATACGGCAACAAACGCTGACAAGTAACCACTTCGTATGTCCCACGTTCTTCATGTCAATAGCGCACCCCAAATCTCCTGATTACTCTTCTTTAAAATTTGAATCCGAAATATTCCGATACTTTGCCTGCTAAGCCCTAATGGAGGTCTTCACTCTCGCGATGTTTCAGAAGAACAGGACTTTTCACTAAAGAACTAAACATTTTCATAAACGTTTACTTAGATTGCGTCATCACTACGCAACAGTGAACTAATTTAATTACATTAACACATTGTGGTTGTATTCCTGGAAACATTTCACACATTGACCCGAAAGATCAGCTTGATTGCTTTCCTGTATCTAAAGATACAAAATGACGAATATCAGTAATACGATTTCTTAGTATTTTTTATATTGTTTTTGGTTTTTTCGTACAATGAATTAGTGAAAACACGGTAAAACACATGGAAATATAATTTAAAGTCAAATTTGAGCAGAAAAAAAATTGGCAAAAATTTAGGTCCGTACCCGGATTCGAACCTGCGTCGGCGTTCGGGCGTTAGAATGGAGTTAGATTTCACATGATATCACTATGAATGGCACCTAGCAGGTCCAAATAAGTGTGATATTCGGATAGCCCGTCCATTTTTACATAACATATCAAAGATCCAGGAATGGGAAATGATGGTAACATAGTAAGCCATGAGATCAAAACAAAAAATCCTGGTCTTAAATTGGAAAATCGGTTATTACTCGAACATGGAGTTATGAAAACTTATGAAACTTGGTAACTTTGGATCCTCTATCGAATGGTATATAACATGCCATGGAAATCACACTTTGATTTTTCGACTTGTGGTAGATCAAAAATCGATAATTCGGTCAATTTTTCGGCTGAAGCGAATACCGCCCCTAGGGACTCTAACCATCAAATATGAATCACCTAGGATGATTTTGAAACATTGTGCCATGCCCCCGCCGACTCCCCTCCGCTGTAAGGGAGAGTGCGTTTTAACAGCTTTTGAGGTGTAAATTGGAAAAGGTGCGAATTGGAGCACATGGGGGTGTTCAAAAGATCAATTTTTCGTGTTCAATAGAGCACATGCAAAAGCTGTATAGATGTTTTACACTTGGATTTTTTTCTGAGTGTACCACCTCGCATATCGGAATAATGGTCATTGGTGCGGTGGGTCATGACAGGGGGTTCTTCATAGATTAATGGGTTACAATTCTTTCTTCTATTCATCGGTTCATCGATCGTGTATGTCTTGATGGTTTTTCAATATTACATCTATTGCATTCTTCTGCTTTTCTGTCGAGCGTGCGGTCGATATGGCCAAGTGACCATTGTCCATCTTCCCTCGTCTATTCCACCTACAGAGAAGAAACCCAGTTGAATCCCCTCCCAGAAGGTCTTTGGAAAGCCGGGAGGTGTATTTCATATATCTATTTCTAACAAGATTATTGCGTAGTGTTTCTATATTGGGCTGAGTGGGGGATACAAGTTGAATGAGAAATAGTAAATATTATAATTAGTTATTATTATTGTTATTACATCCTTCTGCTTTTTCTGTCTAGCGTGCGGTCGGTCTGGCATTGTTGTCCATTTGACCAATGTCAGCTATCCCTTCCCTCGTCTATAACATCAACAGATAAGAAACCCAGTTGGATCCCCTCCCAGAAGGTGTTTGGAAAGCCGGGAGGTGTATTTCCTACTTCATGCAGCCACTTTGGACGGAGCTTCTACTGCTACGTGGGTTGTTAACTTCAATTTCTAATGCATTCTTTTCTGGATTCTACTTCGAGCACAGATGTTGAAAGAACGTCAAGATATACCCGTTGAACCGATGTATAGAAGAAAGAATTGAACGTTATTGATCTATGAAGAATCCCCTGCCATGACTCACCGCACCAATGTGCGAATGTGATAAAGATTATTATTATTGTTATTATTATTATTATTACAACACTCCTTATCAAGATTAACAAAGCAGTGTTGCCGCTGCAGTGAAAAAGTTAGGTCAATAGAAATCGATAGCAATAACAAACGAAAATATTCTTCAGTTTCCTAGAATTCCTTTAATTGGAACACGTTTGGTATTACATATTCGAACAACAACAGGTGTCCTAATTTACACTTTTTCTTCTGACAAGTTTGGTGTCAGCCGTACACTTGCAACGCTCATCACAAGGGATTCCGGATGTCAAGGTGCGTTCACTGAAACAGTACAATTATTTTTACGTTTTTGCAAGCTCTTAAAGTCACGCCCGAGCATATTTGAAACTCTCTGCTCTGGCAACACTCTCTCGCTGTCTTTGTCTGCGAGAAAGCATTGTCAGAGCGGACAATCAGAGCAGCTCGGGGTGTGCATTACGGCACTAATTCGGGCGTGAATCGATGAATATTAAACGGCTTGATGATAAGCATTCGCATACTTTGTCTATTGATTTGCGCTTTGCTCTCATTATGCAAATAGTATTCATCGGTTCTCATCCGACCTAGTGCCGCATTTAGTGTTTAATAGGGATGACTTTGTAAGGCTTTGAACAATATAAAATGTAGTAACTTTTCTTCCTGTACTGACGCTAACATCTTGTCCTTTGGCATCGCAGCTCCGATGGCGTCTCTCAAAGTCAATTTGGCATGCACTCTCAGGATCTTGGTTGCATCAAAGTTCTTCGTCTTCGCGTGTTCTCTCATCAATATTGGACACAGAATGTTGTTGTTGATTCGTTCGAAACTGGAATTTAAAATGTTCATGTAAATCTCTCTTGTGCATATGCAATGTGATATGAGAAGTTAGCGATCCCATTCATATGACTCATGTCACAGTGGTTAACATTCGGACTCGTCACCCGTTTGTTTGTCTTTCCAATTTCCGAATTTGTTTCGAATCTTCACAAGCATAGCTTGAAAGATAAATAATTCAACGTTTTTTTTGCGAATTACACTGCATTGTACTATACTGATGAGATCCAAATCGAAATAAAATTTTAGCAAATATTTAGATTTGTAAAGTACCTAAAAACATACCTATGAACTAGTGACGCATTGCCCTTTTGTCCAGCGATGTCCTCAACTCCAGAAATTAGATAGTCGAGATACTGAAATATATTCACTAATCTTTGATCTTTGATCTTTGATCTCTGTAAACCTTGTTATACACCGTCACGGTCATCGTAGGATCGTCACCTTTCTTCAATTCAACCTTGAGGTAGTTCAGTAGAGGACGTATGGTAGAGCCCTACAAGCAATGATAATCACAGTTTTTTCTTCTCATCACAAATATACACTAGCGGACAAAAAGATTATATATTTCCAAGAATATTTCCTGCAAGGATCGAGGAATCTTGGCATGGCTCATACTTAATAATACTAATAATAATAATAAATTTATCTGACCTCGGAGGATATTTTAAGATTTATAATTAAATGTTTAAAAAATATGATAAAGTCATACACATACACTGTTGTGTGATATAACCAACCATAGTAGAAACCGTACCTGAAGGAAAACAGTGAAGAAGATGACAGCGATAGTCGTTGTGAGGAACATGTCCTTGGCTGCGACAGACGAAGGAATAGAAGAAGCGAGTCCGAATGCAATTGCTCCACGTAGACCACCATACGAAAGGACGATTTGATCTGCCTTAAACGTATATATCTTGCTAATTTGAAACTTTCCGAGTTAATTTGAAACTCTCCGAGCAGCTAATTTAAAAGTATATCCGCTCGAGCTACGCTCTTTCGCTTTCTTCGTCAACGAGAGAGTGTTGCCAGAGCGAAGACTGAATGTGTTAAATTGTTCGACTTGCTTGTTGTAATTGATTTCAGCATTAAAGGGACTGGAATCTTTGTCAACGGTCTCTTCAACGTCCTACGCTCTCTCGGTGTAAGAGAACAGAGAAATAGTGTGCGCAATGAAGAGGCCATTGAGTGAGGTCACTCTCCCTTTAAAACCAAGTTTTTTTGGCATTCTCGGTCACATTCAACCATGTCAGCTTTTCTAGTTCTTTTGGATATCATTAAACATCTCACCGGAGTGAAATTCTTTCCTCTGAAGCGATTCAGGAATGCACATTGTGCTACGATTGCGATCGCTCGGAAAACGGTGCAGAAAATGATCGTGAATCCGATAAACCATCTAAATACAGTAAGTCCGACTCTGCATGACAGATTTTGCAGCTCACAAGTCCCATAGCTCATCGAGCATGGCGATTGTTGAAAGCCCGAGGAACAGGAAGACGACAGCGTCCGAACTTTGACCGAGCATCTGAATTGTTAGGCCAAATCTTACTTTAGAAGCGGATGTGCATGAAAACCCCTCATATGTATCGGCACTAGGTCGAATGAGAACCGAAGAATGCGAGCCAATTGGATGAGAACTATTTGTGTATGAGAGAAAAACGCTTATGAATAGATCAAGTATGCAAATCGTTTCCATCCAGTCGGTTTTCATTCATCGGTTCTCATCCGACCTAGTGCCCTCATATCTCGATTGTGTGAGCGTCAAGTGATATTCGATAAATTAGATTGGTCTTGTATGTATCGCATATCGCAAAATTTAGGACTGTTCGACGCATGATCAAATGCTATTGCAGAATTTTCCAATTGAAATTGATGTAGATCATTATAACTGGCAAATGTGCTCAAGGAATTTGATATTAGTGAATATTCACAAAGCGCGATGTGTGATATGATATAATCACGATGCTAGAGGTCGTTTTGCAAATTCAGTAACAAAATTATTAAAGACCGGTTTCTAGAGCAAATTTTGCTATCATTCTGTCATCAGCACTTGTGATGATTGTCAAACCTTGGTGAAATACTTGACAGAGTTGGCAGTAGATGCGCTCATGTTGCCCTTCACATATTGCTTCACTGTCATCCCGCACACAGCAATCCTATAAAATAATCGCATTTGTTAACTTATTAATTTAATTAATTAAAGTCTGAGGCGCAACGAGGGTAATTTAGCGATGAGAAAATGGCATAATATTCTTCTCCAGAGATTCGAGAGGGTTATAAAAGACGTAAATCTTTTTTTAAAGTTATAACTTGTTTTATTCACGTTAGTTCAATCATAAGAGAGTCTGTACAATAGCCGGGAAATAGGATTTATCTCAAAATGAATAATTGTGTACGAAATATATGGTATGGTCTACGCATACAGCGCCTATAAACAGTAGGCGTATTCAAATTGCGACAACCGGACTGGAAAAATGATCAGCGCGTAAGTTCGAAATAATGTGAGTAGAGAAGGGAGGGAAGGGTGATCGAAGCGTGGCGCATTGGTAAGATGGCCGCCTCTCCTCCCAAAGGGTACGGGTTCGAATCCCGACCGGAGATTTCACTTCATCCCTTATTGTACACTCTGAACTAACGTGTATTATAATAACTTGTTTTAAAAAAAAACTATCTTGATTTCACAAGTCGTCTTGAAGTAAATATTAGAGGATGCAAATCTTGGAGTAATGTAGAAAAAGTTTACGCGATGAGCGGAGATAGTGAGAGTGTCTCCGCAACCAGATAACCGATATAGGGAACGAGAAAGATGAAACAAGGAGCGAGGACGAGTACATGCTCCGAATATCTGTAAGATTAATATTATTAGATTCCTGGTTTTCCTTCGTTGGAATTCAGCTTGAAACCTAGTGTAACTAGCACACCACGGTACGTGTCCTAACAAGTAACACGTGTCCTAACATGTAATACGTGTCCAAACATGTAGTACGCGTTCTAACATGTAATACGTGTCGTGATACGTAATGCTCATGATTATTATCATTCTGTTTGTTAGAATGCAAAGAAACAGTGTGTGAAATGAAGAGACATGTGAAATCAATAAACAACGGCCTGCAGTAACTAACTTAGTGAACAGAGCAGTGAGTAGGGCAGCTAGCACGCCGACGAACAATCCTCCGATAGCAACGACGAAGAATGACGCAGTTCCTGTGTAGATGACATGATTGTTCTACTTTAGGGGTCCCATGATAGTTTATCGGTACCAGATAAGTTTACCTGGAAACTTTCATTGGGCCCGTAAAGTAAAGCAGAAAACCATGATTCAATATTTAATCACTGTTTCACATATCTTGCATTCTAATGATTTTATCAATTTTCCAAATATTTTGGGAACATGAATTTCTTTAATTTTCTGTATCTACGCATTGTAAGTGGAGACTTATCGAAATAGTGGAGGACGCACAACGCTACTGTTTCGTATTGGATTATGAAAATGAGCGAATTTCGAATAATAAGACAGACAGATTCATGGGAAAGTTTATATGACAAATATAGGTTATCCGATTAAGTTTGCGCGTATAGATGAACCTAAAGTCAATGAAAAATCGGCAATGCTGACGGTCGACCAACTTTTTGGCATTTTTTACTATTTTCGTAAAGAAACTGTGAAGACAGAAAGGTAGCAAAAGCTATTCTACCTACCGTACACTATTTATTTTATGATGATTGAGCTTATTGATCGCTAGAAACATGAATGAACCATCAGGTCCGTGCAGGGAAAGGCGCGCTTTTTGAAAATTGAGAAAATTCAGCAATAGGATTTGAACTTGCAACAAATGGGTAAAGACTCTGAACGTTTACCACTGCGCTATGGGATAGATGAGTAGTGGCGCTAACTTTTCGCATATCACTTTGCATTTGCGCAAGATAGATGTGAGGGATTTGCATGAACGGGGTCTCCACCTTTAACACTTTCCCTCTGTCTGCATTTATTGATGAAAAAGAACACTGACCTACCAAGAAATCGACCGCCTTAACCTCCTCAAGAATCAGGAATTGTTTGAACAGCTCATATAGTACCTGGAATATTATAATTTTTTTAAATCAATCAATTGTAATTAATCAATCAATGTAATGGTGAATATTTCTTATCGTGAATGTTTTGTTTCATGCACTCTTTTTTCTTGAAATAATAAGTGAATAGTGGAAAGTAGACATGATACTTTTCGTAATTATTAGAGGTAACAAGAATGGTAATGAGGATTTTTTATTGTTCTCTCATATCATGCACACCCCGAGCTAATTTTACTCGCCGCTCTGACAACACTCTCTCGTAGATAAATAAAGTGAGAGAACATTGACAGAGCTTATTGTTAGAGTTTGAAAATAGCTCCGGGTAGCAAAATTAACTCGGGGTGTTAAAATTAACCATAGAGATTGCGTCGTTGAACAGGGCCTCTCCGAATACGTTGACGAACATGAAATCGTTGATATGAATTTCCTCGAAGACTGCGATCACAGCCACCGGATCCACAGCCGAGATCAACGAAGAGAAGAGGAAGATTTCGAAACCCGAGAATGACCGAGAGAACCCGTATAAGCTCGAGAGACCATACAGAGAGAATCCTGAAATTATCGATTGATTAGCCAATGCGTGATTCGGACTGTAGATGGCATTGGCTATAAACTGATTATAATAGAATTATTATAATTTACGAGCCCCTTACGCCATCGTTTTTTTTACACCACAAGCTCTCATTTACTTGTTGCTTCAAATTTTTTTCGAATCTCTTTGATATATGATAAATTAAATTACAAATTGAAATTAAATAATTAATTTTGAATATTCAAACACGTTTGCTTACCGATGGCCACGGTATTGAATAGCGTGCCTACGATGGCAAACAGCAAGATCGAGTCCCAGTTTTTGAAGAAAGCCCGATTTGGCATGAAGTAGCCTGTAAACGGTTCATTAAAGGGTCCGAAACATTTGTCAACGGCCTCTTCAACGCTCTACGCTCTCTCGTTGTTAGAGAACAGATAAACAGTGTGCCTTTGAGAGAGGTCACTATCCCTTTAAACATGATTTGTTTAGCAATTCTGTACAAGTTGCAATCCAGTAATCGCAGTTATAACCTCTTGCTTTAATATGTTTTTATTGTTTAAAAAATTCTCCCTTTTCTCATTTCTCCGAGATGCGATAAAATTTATTATTATTATTAGGGTGTTTCAAAAGTCTTTGCACTTTTTATGGTAGTACTTTGGACTCCTCTTTCTCAGTCGAGAGATATCGTTATGCCTTGTGGTATTTTTCCTATATTGAAGGCCTATTGATCAGTAAATGTTATAAGTCTCATTAGCCAACTCTCTTTCCTCGACTAGATATAAATTTTTATTTATGACACCATTACTCTAACTTCGACATGTCCTTCTTGAATTGCACCGTACGGAGTGGACTGCAACAGAAACGTATCACCAACTACCCCAGTCAATGAAGCCAAGGGCGCTATGTCGTATAAAAGTCTTCTTCTGGTATCGTCATTTCAATAACAACATTTTTTCTTTGGTTGAAGAACCAAGGTCCCTACCAGCTAAAATGAAGGCCTGGTTCTTCGAACTGACAGAAGTTAGCCGAAGCACAGCTTGTGATACCTGGAGCAGACAAATGGTACTCCACGATCCACTATCCATCGCATCCCCATTCGGTCTTCCCTTCGTCCCAGGGCACCTTAATTGGTCCCCCATGCACTCTCGGTCCTATGCTCAAAACAGCTCAAAAATCGAGTCGACATCTCTACTTCAAATCTCGACCGCTCTCGATCCGCTGATTGAGTGAAGTACATTGTCTACCACGATGAAGAGTGGATGTTGTACGACAACCCCGGTATAAAGATGGAATGGCTGCATGCTTGGAAGGAAGCAAAACCCTTACCTAAACGTAATTCGAATGGAAAGAAAGAGTCACCCTGATTCTTCTTCTGTCCTCTTGGTGTTGTTTATTACGAACTGCTACCTTAGGGGCTGACTGTTAACACCGATGCCTTTTGCGAACAACAGGAGGAGATGGAGACCCAAGTCCTTCTCAGCCGATTTGTGTGAGGAAAAGTATTACTTTTAATGAACAACGCGAGGACACATCACACTAACAAGACGCAGGTCAAAATTAAGAATTTAGATATTGGCTGGCTTCCCCATCCGCCGTATTCCCCCGACCTATCCCATTGTGATTGCAACGCTTTCCGATCTCTCGAGCACTGCTGCAGAGGGAAAACCTTCCGTAGTATGACCGATGAGATACGGTAGATCGACCTTTGGATTGCCTCGCTCCCTAATGAGTTCTGTCAGAACGGTGTCATGCAGTTGCATACGAGATGGAGGACAGTTGTTCATAAGCATGGACAGTATGTCACCATTTGAATGTAGTTGCTTCGTTTGTTATTTGAAAAAATATGAAGTATGAAGTATGAAAAAAGTGCAAAGACTTTTGGAACACCCTAATATTATCAGTCCGTTTGGCACCTGCGTCAAAAATGATCGGAGGAAGTAGGTACAGGAAGAACGCGTGACTGTCCATGGTGAAGTGAGATTTGTCCACTTGAGCATGCTGAAGAAGGGCAAAACAAGAATGTAGCGGTGACATAGGTCGAAAAGTACGCTACAAAGTACCAAGTCTGACCGGATTTTTTGCCAAAATTTCACAAAAATCGAAAAACCTGAGCGGATTATGAGCCAAGAAACCGATAAGCTAGCTATTCGACCTATGAGCAGTGATTTTTTAATGTTACCTTGAGAAGAATTCCAATGGCCAGTCCAGCCACAATTAGCAGTGAACTCTCGGGAAAGATCTTCATTAGTTTGCTGGATCGAGTGAAGACTGAAATATTGTTTATTGAAACTTTATCCTAAACAAAGTTTCTTTGTGCCCAAAATAAAGCTAAAGCATAGTTACATTTGAATTACGCGCAATGCCTTAAAGACAGCTGGCATCCAAAAAATGCGATTCGAAATAGTCAAAATAGTTCATCTCATGTTGATAAGCTCAAAGAACTATTCAGAAATATGTATTTGAAAGTTTGAAAAGACGCTCTGGTAAGAAGTTGGATTACTGTAGCCTGCTCCACACCACGGGCGAGGTTTCCGAACTACAGTATGCTAACTCCATCGAAAAGCTCAAAATAGCCCATTATTGAGTTTTGTTCTTCATAATTCCAAACTGCGGATAGAATTATCATCAAAATATTCAATTTCAAGTCGTATCCAAAGAGTTGGTGTAGCAATTAGGAAAAGGCTCCCGCTGTCTGGATCATACTGTAGTTTTTTTTAACTGCGCCGTTCTCCTTACCAGAGATTTCTTATGATATAAGATGTATATATTTCGAAACAGAATTTCAAGCTCTTTTATATGAGATCAACTTGTTTTTCGTTTCCCGGTCCCTTTAACGTGTCGCATTTCGCAACGTATACATCGGTGTGAATTTTAGAGTGCTTTATATTGGAGTTCTTTGGGTCTCGAGTGGAAAAGTGTGTGCCATAAAATACTGTAAAGTTACGGTGGTCGGCCATTAGTGATTGATGGTTAATGCAACTTTTCCGCCCAAGACCCAAGTCAATTCAAAATTAACGCCGGCGCATACATAGCGAAACCAAGTACGTTATGGCGTTACGGAGTATGCGCAAAAGGCAAATGTGCCGACGATTAAAGAAACTGAAGTGAAGATGAATTCAGTTTTTGACATCGGACGATACACGAATGTTCTATCATAAATAACACTCACGAAGTCTAGATATACAGGCTAGAAGCATCCAGAAGGCCATGAGACACGCGTGCTGCGTTGAATCCCATTTCAGTTCGAGCTGCATAGAGATTTATTTGAAAAAAAAATTGAAAAAAGTTTCTTAAATTATGAATGCAACTGCATAGAGATTACCATGCTAAAAGCACACCAAAAGATAACTTTTCGCCCTGACCACAATGTCTCGTAGACCAAGAAAGTTGGAGAGCATTAGCTACTTATTGTTAGAAAAAATATAGCGGGCAGTCACAAAATAGGTTGCTTTTAGTGATGACACTCACATGAAATCTATTTGATTGATTTGTGGATCGTTCTTCTAGAAGAGTGTTGTTTATGGAGTTCAAAATATCAAACTGGAGACGACTGGCTGGGATCTTGTTCATGCCGGCATCCTCCACAGCGAACGATGTGAAAACGAAGATGAAAAGAAGGAGCAAGATACGCTGCATCGAATCTACCAAAATCGACACTTTTAAGTGGCAATTAATGACAGTGACACTGGGCGATAAGTGACTTTTATACTGTAAGCACACTCACGGCAAATTCTCTTAGATATAGGTTGTCTAACTGTTCAGCTATAGATATAGGTTAGCTTACTCCAAACTCTCTCAAAAAGACACGTTAGATAATACTCTCTCGCTCGAGATTGTAACGAGGACTGGAGTAAGCTAACTAAGTTATCTCACATTTGAGACAACGTCTTTCTAATTGTCGTATGTTAGATAACCAATATCTCAAATATGAGAGAGTTTGCCGTCAGTGCAGGACACATGTAATACGAAATGGAATAAGCGTAGATTCTAATGGAAAGTTCTCGGGGTTTCACTGGATCGATTGTCCAATGAGCAAATCAGTGGCAAAAAAAATTTCAAGAACGTTGTTTGGGAGGCGCAGACAGGGAGGAGGATGTCGGTGAAGGGAATCTCTCGAATTTTTGACCATAGTTGCAAGAAGAAACAAGGACCCCCAGTCAAGAGATGGATGGATTATTTTGTGCACCTCGTAAATGGACTCAGGTGGGCATTAAATATCAAACGGCGATCAAAGATAGGTTAGGTTGGCAAGATCTAGCGGTGGAAAAGTGTGAAATGGCATTTGCCTATGTCGAGTTTATGGACCAAAGCAAAATCCAGAGTGGAATCTCTTTGCTCTCGAATTTCCGTGCGTTTGAAGTTTCCTCCACATTTGCATAATCATTGACTCATGATTTCTGCTGTCGATGTATATCATGATTTTCTAGTGTTACTTTCACGATCGTTTACAATATTGGAACATAAAGGTTTTGACTTACACAGTAGAGTCAATCTCGAACGCCGCTGTGCCGCCTTTTGCCGTGAGTGTAGGCTTGCATGGATATTAAATGTAAAGTTATATAGTGATATCAGTAAGGTTAATAACAATATACCTTGGTTTTCTAAAGCGCATGGTGCATTTACAGTGGTGCAAGTATGCATTTTCAACAGGCTCCTCTGGTATTTCGAAACTTACAGTCTACTTAAACTACGTCACAGACTTAAAGTAGACTTTAAGTAAACTTAAAGTGAAAGAACATTTGACGAAATGCATTACAGTATACCACACCACTTTAAGTAGACTTACGTTTCACTTTAAGTTGACTTACAAGTCTACTTCAAGTGAAAACTTTAAGTAGACTTTAAGTTTCGAAATACCAGAGGAGCCTGTTGAAAAGGCATACGTGCACCACTGTGTCTCTATACAAACTTGCACATCTATTAACATTATTGTTAATTTAGCTATTAATTTAGCGAGCAGCGTTCATATATCGCATTGCACCTCCTCACATTTGCCTTTGTCGATCGGATCACAGCAATATCCAAGGAAACGTCGAATGAATCGCCGACTTTGAATGTCGACTTGCCTTGCATTGAAGATTATTCTTCATTTACATAAGCATTCACTCGTGATTTCTGTTGCTGATGTTTTACGTGATTTTTTGTGTTTCACTGAGTATCGTTTAAAAAGTGAGTATCGTTTAAAAAAGTAAATGCATTGAACGTATAAAAATCTCTAGTTTTCTCTACACAAGGGCGTCCAAAATGGCATTTCCTTGCTTTCACATTGTTTAGAAACAATATGACGCTCTCTTATAAATATACAATCAGTTCTGCGAAGGTCAGATGTGATATTTGAGTGAAAATCGAGAAGAAGGCGAAATATTTGACCCTGAAAGTTACGTTTTTACACCCATTTTCTCAGTATTGCAAAATAGTGTTGTTTAGTCGAATGTATTCTGCGAATATTTTCGGTCGAATAAAATTTAGCTTTTTAGTCGAGCGGTCATTTTAGTCTCGACTAAAAATGACATTTTATTCGAGTCTAAAATTTAGTCGAGAATAAATTTGCATTTATTCGTGAATAAAAGTGTTCAAAATGCGATAAAATTAACAATTTCAACAATTTATTGGTGACATCGAAATACTAAACAATTTCCTCGTTGGGATAGTCGATCTCTACATGGGGCATATTGGTTTCTTCCAATTCTTTCTTCTCTCCTTCATTTCTACGATTAATGACAGACGATTAATGTAGTCATTAACTCAACAAATCCAGCCTGGCGCTCAGAATTAGCAGATCTGACTAGTTTATGCTGCTAAAATAGAGATATTCAGAAATATAACGGTTCCAAAAAAACTTTTCCGCTTTTCTGTGATTATTGAAATTTGAAGTTGTTTTTCCAAATCTTTTCTGTTTCCATACACAAAGATCACATTTCCATCTGAGTACATGATAACACATTAAAGAAAACATTAAAAAAAACAAACATATTATTGGCTTCATCTATTAGGGAAAACACTTCCATTACAAAGAAGAGAAGATGCGGACCAGTCTGCACCAAAAACTAATGGAAAATGAATGTCTATTCTCGAATATATTCGAAAATATTATTCGAGACTAAATGCAAATTTAGTCGCGAATATTAGTCTATTTGACCATTTAGTCGAGACTAAAATGAAAAAAAATATTTTCGAATGATTTTTAGTCTCGACTAAAAATGCAAATTTAGTCGAGACTAAATTTTATTCGATCTAACAACACTATTGCAAAACAGATTTGTCGTTTTCTTATACAATTACATTTTATAAGGACAATAGATACAAGACACAAAAAGATCAAGTGGGAGATCACTACTAGTCCAGCGATAATGAAAGGTCAATTGATTCCGGAGGGATTAATCTCTTCTTTAGGCGTAACCTAGTGACTACCCATTGCCCCTTTCGGGCGCTACCCATTCCCCTTTCGAGCGCTACCCATTACCCTTTCGAGCGCTACCCATTCCCCTTTCGTGCGCTACCCATTCCACTTTCGTGCGCTACCCATTACCCTTTCGAGCGCTACCCATTCCCCTTTCGTGCGCTACCCATTCCCCTTTCGGGCGCTACCCATTACCCTTTCGAGCGCTACCCATTCCCCTTTCGTGCGCTACCCATTCCACTTTCGTGCGCTACCCATTCCCCTTTCGAGCGCTACCCATTACCCTTTCGAGCGCTACCCATTCCCCTTTCGTGCGCTACCAATTCCACTTTCGTGCGCTACCCATTCCCCTTTCGTGCGCTACCCATTCCCCTTTCGTGCGCTACCCATTCCCCTTTCGGGCGCTACCCATTCCCCTTTCGGGCGCTACCCATTCCCCTTTCGGGCGCTACCCATTCCCCTTTCGTGCGCTACCCATTACCCTTTCGGGCGCTACCCATTCCCCTTTCGGGCGCTACCCATTCCCCTTTCGTGCGCTACCCATTCTCCTTTCGTGCGCTACCCATTCCCCTTTCGGGCGCTACCCATTCCCCTTTCGTGCGCTACCCATTACCCCATTACGATTATGACTATCGTTTAGAATAGGGATACATGCATGTTTTGAATTAGAATGTAAAGGTAAAGTTAATAAGACATCCGGACGTCCGTATAAAATGCACTTCCCCGCATCCCTCCTTCCCTTCTCTCCTCGTACTCTCTCTCATCTCCGCACTATCTCGCTCGTTACCAAACCCGTCTGAAGTTCGCCTTACTGATTTTATATTTCGTAATAATTTGCATATCTTTCTATAGAAAAGCCATAACATAGATATGACAGCTCTTGTAGCTGATCTCGTAGCAAATAAACACGTGTATTTTATGCGGTCAATAACAATCATTTAAAGTTTTTGTGTTTTGAATCGAGCTCAACAAATTTAAAATGCTCCAATATTACTTCCTTCCAACGATTTAAAAATCATTCTATAAACCGAAAGAGCTGCACACCCCGATGTAATTTGAACCTATCCGCTCTGCCAACCCCTCTCGCTTTCTCGGCCTACGAGAGAGCGATGCCAGAGCGGAGAGTAAAATACGTTTGGGGTGTCCCTTTAACTAGTTTTTTTTTAGTTTTTTTTATCCCTTTGAAGATCAATGTTTATGCAAATCCGTTACCTATTGTTTATGCAAGTGATAAGCGATATTCAAGAATTTTGCCAACATTACAATAGATTTATCTGATCAGCACTCAGTGGTGGAGAAGAATGAAATTAGCAAGAAATTAGAAATTAGCCTCCCCATTCAATCCTTCAATGGTAAAAGTGCTCCCTATCACGCACAATACATTTAATCTCTTCACTCTCAATACGCTAAACTCCCCTATAACCTTCTCCACCTCCTCCCCATCATCGTATCTCTCCCAATGATCTCCATTCTATTGGCACAATCGATCAACGCATTATCGCTCTCCTCGCATCATCTTGTCTTTGCTATTTATATTGAAAACATTATTGACCCATGTTCGTTTGACCTCTCGGCTCGCGGGCGTAATGTTACTCTCCGCATTGGCAATACTCTCTCGCCGACAAAGAAAGCGAGAGGCTGTGACCAGAGACCGCATGTCACAAGCATAGGGGCAAGAATTTGGCCAGAGGACGGAGGGTCTCAAATTTTGGCGGGAAGTACTTTTAACGGCTCAAACTTTTAGTTCCGCATTGGGGATTATATGCAATAGAGCATAGTGAGGACATTGGTAGGATTGAAAAGATTTACGATCTCTTTAAATGCACACGGATTCTCCGCTTTGGTAATGCTCTCTCTTGTGTTGCCAGAGCGGACATTAAAATTAGCTCGATATGCGCCTTTAATTATCGATATATGTAGGTACTACTCTGGTAGACTTACGTTTCACATGAAGAAGACTTACAAGTCTACTTGAAGTGAAAGTGCAAGTAGACTTTAAGTTTTGAAATACCAGAGCAGAAATGAAAAAGTAAAATTGTCTCGCGGTGTACCTTTAATTATCGATTTTTGGTAGATACGATGCCGCGTCTCCTGATCCTTCTTTTCCTCATTGTTTTCGCAACGTTTGCTGTGGAGGATTCGAGCTTGCTCAAGACCCCCGCCAGTCGACTCCAGTTCGATGCCATCAACAACGAAAGCAACACTGAGGAACCGTCGGCAAATCACTTGACTAGAGTGCATGTGAGTCACGGTATTCTGGTGCAAGCCATTTTTCTTTGAGAGCCGGACAAGCGAGAGAGCATCAGTTTTGAGAGGGTTTCTATGTTGAGCGGTCGTTCTCGCTTTCGAAATGATGAGAACACATGATGAGTGGAGTGCATCACAGCATTAACACGTTAATCTCAAGGTTGTTGCGGTCAAGAAACAGTCGAACGAACTTAACGAACACCGGACCAGTCCAATAGTATAACATAAAAGTGTAGAATAGTCTAGAATAAATGACTATTCTTCGTGTTTATTTCATTTTTATCATCCTTTTCTACTGGCCCGGCGTTCTGGTCCGGTGTTCTAGAGTAGTGCCCTTAACGGGAGCGTAACCTCACTCAATGGTCTCTTCGACGCGCAATGCTCTCTCGTTGTTAGAGAACAGAAAAATTGTGTGCGCAATGAAGAGACCATTGAGTGAGGTAACGCTCCCTTTAAAGTGAAAGTATCCTTTGTCACTATATGTGTTGAACTTGTGGGCGCTATCACTATTCCTTTAGAGTGGCGATAATAATCGCGAGAATGTCAGAAAAAACTCTTTAAAAGACATGGGAAGTCAATGGGCAACTGACGATCGGACAAATCGACCCACAAATAGAGCGACTGCGCCAAGAGAGCATGTTATTGAATGATTGACATCTATTTATGTATGTATAAGGAATGAGAGAGAACAGGTGAACACAATTTTTGTGTGCGGGAGTGTTGTGAACCTGATTTCGCACATCGCGAATGAGCCTGCAAAAGGATACTAATTACAGATAAAAAATGATAAAACGACAAATATAAATAAAGATAACGATAAGGAACGATAAAAGGATTCTTTACAGGTCGCCGAACTCAAATGGGACTCAACGCAGCACGCATTTCTTATAGTCTTCTGGCTTCTTCTAGCATGTATATCTAAACTTGGTGAGGATTAAATTATCCATAAAAGTTTAGTGGAACACTTTCGCAACAGAGCTGTACGTGAAAAAAATGTTTCGGAAATTTTCGGAAATGGAGAATTTCCGATATTATTTTTTTCAAAAATTTAGGAAAAAATAGAATTTAACTTTAATTAAAACTTTACATGTTTAAGCTCGCAATCAAATAGGGGTAAATTATTGGCAAGTTACAGCAAAAAATTAGATGATGATGATGGTGATGGATGATGGAGAAATAGTCTCCGAAATGCTTGAATAAAAACACGTTTCTTCATACATATCTGGTCTCACACAGTTTCACAAGAACAACAACACAAAATATGAAGATTACGAAGTATTCTCAACTTTCGACATTTATATTTCAGTCTTCAATCGAGCCAGTACACTGACGAAGATCTTTCCTGAGAGCTCACTGCTGATCGCGGTTGGACTCGCCATAGGAATTCTGCTCAATGTACAGTTACATTTTACATTTTAGATTTCACTCATTTGCATTTACATTTAAACTATTTATCAAAATCAACAATGCGGTGGGTCACCGAATGTGTAGTGACATGAGATGGTCCCACTGTTTCTTATTTCTTGCAATACCGTATTCTTATTCTTTATTCCATCATATTTTACTAGGATATAATATAAATCCGTTTGTTGGAATCAAATTAAATTATATTCGTTTATACTTGCAATAATAAACTAATCACTAATCTGTCGTTTATTGGCAACCATTCCCTCCTAATTTGTTCTGTCCGTGATAACGGTCATTAAAATTGATTGATTCCTGCATTGTCCATTTCCAGAACTCGCAAGTGGACAAATCTCACTTCACCATGGACAGCCACTCTTTCTTCTTGTACCTACTACCGCCCATCATTTTTGACGCAGGTGCCAAAAATCAATAATATTAATTTAATCTAAAAATATTAATACTGCCTTCATCCTCCAAAACCACTAAATCTCACCGATTCTAATCAATCTTCTTCAGGCTACTTCATGCCTAATCGCGCTTTCTTCAAAAACTGGGACTCCATCTTGCTATTTTCGGTCGTCGGCACGCTATTCAACGCCGTCGCCATAGGTGTGCAAACGTTTTGATCATTATCAATCATTATTAATTCCCTATCCATCTTTTAATGTCCCGAGGACACAGCGCATATCAGCTTACTTTTACTACTAGAGGCTGTGGACGGTCTCCAGTAGGGAGGCACTGGATACCGTCCACAGCCTCTAGTAGTAAAAGTAAGCTGATTTCCACGTCAGAGCTCTCAACTCTTCTCCACTACCCCGAACCCCTTCGGGGGAGTTCCCTATTGACCTCTTGATGAAACGTGTTAAAGGGAGCGTAACCTCATTCAATGGTCTCTTCTACGCGCAGTGCTCTCTCGTTGTTAGAGAACAGAGAAATAGTGTGCGCAATGAACAGACCATTGAGTAACGCTCCCTTTAAAAAAATCAATTCAAGATTAGTGGCATCTACAGTCCTAATCGCTCACGTTGACTTGACTAGTCAGGACTTTCAATTTCAGGATACAATTAAATTAATTTCAGGATTTTCTCTGTATGGTATCTCGAGCGTGTACGGCTTCTCTCGGTCTTTCACCGCTTTCGAAATTCTGCTCTTCTCCTCGCTGATCTCGGCTGTGGATCCGGTGGCCGTGATCGCCGTCTTCGAGGATATTCATGTCAATGATTTCATATTCGTCAACGTGTTCGGCGAGGCGCTGTTCAATGACGGCGTCACTGTCGTAAGTTAATTTAATTTTTAATTTATTAATTTAATTTTTAATTTATCATACATTCTCAGTCAACTCACGAGATACTTTTCGCTCATTGGAGAACCCTAATGGCGACCCAGCTGTCCCTAATCAGCTGAATAAAGTTGTTCTAATGTAAATGCAATGTAATCATACATTGAATAAATGTGACAACAAATGATACATAAATAGGGTGAATTATGTTCAGGCGAGGGGAAGTTTCAAAAGTGTTTATTATTATTATTATTGTTATTATTATTATTATTATTATTATTATTGTTATTATTATTATTATTATTATTATTATTATTATTATTATTATTATTATTATTATTATTATTATTATTATTATTATTATTATTATTATTATTATTATTATTATTATTATTATTATTATTATTATTATTATTATTATTATTATTATTATTATTATTATTATTATTATTATTATTATTATTATTATTATTATTATTATTATTATTATTATTATTATTATTATTATTATTATTATTATTAAAAAAATCCATCTCTTCTCTTCTCTGTTAGTAACGTGATTAGAACATATATATTTGACGGAATAAAGAAATAAATAAGAAAATAAATTACTTTTTACATTTTACAGCGCATTCGTCGGTGTAAATTTTGGTGTGTTGGGTTCCAAGTGCAAAATCCTCAGGCTCCAATAATTTTTTTCCAGAGAAAAAAAAATAAAACTAGGAAAAATGCACAATCGATTGATTATTCTATAGTGTTCTAGGTACTATACGAGCTGTTCAAACAATTCATGACTCTTGAGGAGGTCAAGGCGGTCGATTTCCTGGCTGGTCAGTGTTCCTTTTCTTCTATATGCAGAATATGAACTGTAGAGAAAATATCCATAATATACGAAAATGAGGTTATTTCGGTTCGCACTCACAATCTACGCTCTAACCTTTCACATCGATTACATCATTATTTAATGCTGGCTATCGGACTTAACCGTATGCATTGCTAATTTCTTTCTTTCTCTCTATCACTCCCCCCCCCCCTCTCGTTTTCTACCTCTCTATATAACCTCAATCTCCCACGCAAATTAGGCAATTAGAATGATGTGATCAAACTATTTTTTATGGCTTCAGATTTACTGATCAAGTTCTGCATGCAACTCATACAGTTAGCATTTAATGTCTCAAGATATTCGCTAAACGACAAAGTTGAACAGAATTGTATTCGAGAGAATTGCAAAACCGTTTAATCTATTATGGCACACTCCGAGACAATTTTACTCTCCGCTCTGACCTCTCGCAGAGAAAGAAAGCGAGAGAGTTTGGCCAGTGCTCAGAGTTTCAAATATATCCCGGGGTGTGCCTTTAAAGGAAAGGTACATGTACATATCGATCGTAGTGATTTTCGAGGAATGCATCGATTGATTAGTCGGCATTTATGCAACATGCTGATAGGATAAAGTATTGTATTGTATTGCATTAGTCGGCATTCGTTCATTTTCATAATCCGATTGGAATCATTCGTTGTGCTTAATGCACTGGTTCGATAAGTCGACACTCACTATTTCCAAAGAACAGATCCTGAAAAATAGGGAACTATATGTTCCAAAAACACTTTCAATAATATTTAATAAATGGGTGTGATATTTTCATCAAAGGCACTCCCCCCCCCCCCAAGGTTATTTCGCTCTCCGCCTTGGCAATTCTATCACGCAGATGAAATAAATATATATATATTTCTAATCATAAACAATTTTCCGGCAAAAAGCGAAAAAAAATTCTGGAAAAAAACTTTTCATCTAACTCTACTTTCTACTTTCAGAAACAACGAACATTGCAATTTTAATTTTAATTAAAATTTAATATTACGTAGTGTGTAGTGTGGTATGCATTCACGGTTTTGATATAACTTGTTAAAACAATGAGCAAAATCATGCAGCACCAAGTGAAAGATAAAATAGATTAAAAATAGTAAAATATCAAAATTAGTTTCAAACAGTGAATAAGGCATGTTATCTTCACAGGAACAGCATCGTTCTTCGTCGTTGCTATCGGAGGTTTGATCGTCGGTGTGCTGGCTGCTCTACTCACTGCTCTATTCACTAAGTAAGAGCAATGCATTGTCTCTTCATTTCGCACACTATTTCTCTGTTCTCTAACTGAGAAGGTGTAGTTCTGCCTTAAATAGACACCCGAGCCAATTTTAACTCCCTCCGTACGCTCTCGTTTTCTTTGTCACGAGAGAGTATTGCCACAGCGAGAGTAAAATTCTAACGAGGGTCAAGCACGATCTGGCATTCAAGATATATATAATCTAGATGATCTTACAGATATTCGGAACGTGTGCTCATCCTCGCTCCTTGTTTCATCTTCCTCGTTCCGTATATGGGCTATCTGGCCGCTGAGACGCTCTCACTATCACCAATCATTGCGTAATAATTATTATAATTATTCATTATTTGACTTACATTGACGTTACATTGCAACAACTTTATCAGCATATCAGCTGGGTTCTCCAGAGAGTCTGATCGTGTCTTGCTATTTGCATGAATTAAATGAACAACGAGCATGAACATACAATAAATGTGATAACAAGTGAGAGGAGCTGTATTTCTGTGTGAAATAATCATAATAGGGTATTAGAATGTATGAGGCCCTATAGCACACAGTATTCTGGTCCAAGCCATTTTTCTTCCAAAGCAAGACAAAGGAGAGACCATTGTATTCGAGAGAGTTTGTATGTTGAGCGGTCGTTCTTGCTTTGAAAGTCATGAGAACGCTGTGAGCAGGAGACATACCCCACGATTTCAGATATGTATTGTACGTATAAAATGTACTTGCATAAGAAAATGACAAATGGTGCTAACGAACGGAAGTCACAATCGAGCGGCGGGCGAGATGTAGCCTTCTACATCTCGCCCCGCCTCTCGATTGTCTCTCCGCTGCCTCTCTCTAACCCGGCTGACCTTCGCCGCGCGCTATGTTATATATAAAAGAGATCGGAATAGTTTGTGAACCATGCAAAACAAGAAAGTCTCTTGTGAGAGTGGTTGGCGACTCTCGTACCAAATAAACAAGTGTATTTTATACGGTCAATAGCGTGTAGTTTCAAATTAGCATTGTGTGTAGAGACCCTCGAGTTTGTTCGCCATAAGACTGTTCGGCATGATTGACAATGGTCGCACGAACCGATATGCAAATTTGGCACTGGTTCATGATATGTTTGAAGCTTGCTATATTAACAGCTTGCTATATTTCCGGATCGAATTGCCCTTGAATTATCATTGGCCTAGCCTTCGTGTGCCTGAACAACAACGGGTTGTACCTTTACCTTTATCTTTGATGTACCCGATTGTGCATTGATTCTAACACCCATGGTCAAACGCCATTAAAGATACGAAAATTGCGAAATAATTTGTGTATATTTTATCTTTAAATTTTTCTCATGTCTCGTTGCGCCTCGGACGTAGATAAATTAATTAATTAATTAATTAATCAATGCGACTATTTTATAGCATAGCCGTGTGCGGCATGGCGATGAAGCAGTACGTGAAGGGCAATGTGACCACATCGGCCGCCAGCTCTGTCAAATATTTCGCCAAGGTTTTTTTTTCATGGTCATTGACGAAGGAAGAATGATAGCAAAAGATACGCTAGTAAACGCTCGTTAATTTTTCCTTCGCTGTATTTGAGCATTGATCTCTAGCATTAGTTAATTTTTTACAACTCCGGGTTTTCTATAGTACCCTGCAGAACACCGTACCAGTCCAAAGGAGTCGAAAAATAAAATTAACACGAAGGAAAGCGCCTTTTATCCTAGACTTTATTTATTTTATTTATTTATTTGATACACCCGTGACAGGTGCGACAGCAAATACAGAAACGATGAGAAAAATAATTATAATAATATAAAGGACTTGGGGAAGGTGACATATACTACACTTTTATACTACACTTTTGGTCTGGTACGGTGTTCTAAAGTACTAGTATCTATTTGACAAGCAGATATTTCAAAACCTGAAATTTTCTTTAAATACTTCATTGACTTGAAATATTCTTTAAGTCTACTACAAGTGAAAAAAATGTTCTACGAACTTGCGTCTAACTTGAAGTAGACTGTAATCAAACTTTAAAGAAGTAGACTTGATCAAAATTTTAAAATAAAAAAATTCAGATGCTCGCTCAAAGTTCGGAGACAGTGATCTTCCTGTTCCTCGGCCTTTCAACGATCGCCAAGTTTGAGGAGGAATGGGACCTGTGAGCTGCTAAATCTTTCATACAGCGTTTGGACTTACTGTATTTAGATGGTTTATCGGATTTACGATCATATTCTGCATCGTTTTCCGAACGATCGGCGTCATAATACAGTGTGCATTCCTGAATCGATTCAGAGGAAAGAATTTCAGTGTGGTGAGTATTTAAAGGCGCACCCCAAGCTACTTTTATGGCCCATTAATAATAGTTTAAAACCGACATCGGCGACTTTCCACCCGCTAAAAAAGTACCCGGAAAGTCGAAAATGGAAACATGAAATTTGAATTAGCGCGCACGCAAGGAATTCAAATTCTGACTTTTTGTATAAATTCAATTTAAATGGAAATTCGTCTTCCTGCTCGCGAAAAAAAATGCAATCCGCGGAGATTCGCTGTCGGAAAATCGAAATTTGAATTCCCGCTCCTCTTTGCGCGCGTGCGAATTCAAATTTTGTGTTTCCATGTTTCGACTTTCCGGGTACTTTTTTAAAGGTGGAAAGTCGCCGGTTTCGGTTTTCCACTATTTTTTAACGAGCCATTACTCTCCGCATTAGCAATACTCGCTCGTAGACAAAGAAAGCGAGAGCGCGCTGTCAGAGCCGGGGTTAAAATTGACTTGAAGTGTCAATTTAAATATGAAAACCCTCGAGATTTTTCGTAATTGGACTGATCGATTGGAACGCACAGATATTCCGCACACAAACCGAAAGAAATATTCCATTTTACTTGTTTGAATCTTGATATGTTTCTATCATTTTTGACATTAAAACAACTTTATCAGCTAATGGTAATCTGAAATTTCTCCATTCCGAACATCGAACAACTAATTGGTGCATAAGATCATCGCTTCAGGTAGATCAATTCATCCTTTCGTATGGCGGTCTACGTGGAGCGATCGCATTCGGTCTCGCTTCATCTATCCCCTCTTCCGTTCCGGCCAAGGACATGTTCCTCACGACGACCATCGCTGTCATCTTCTTCACCGTTTTCCTTCAGGTATTCTGCAATCATACGTTTAGATTGTATAATTTATAGAAGTACAAATTTAAATGGCATGCACTATAAATGTAATACATATTTATTCTTAATTTTTAATAGTAATGTGCTTCATGGTGTTTCGGCCGCTACGTCTAGACACCATAAACCCTGACTACGGTACCGCATGGAATTATTCCAATAATTTCCCCTATATTTATAGGATTTTTTGATAGTGAAAAATATGACTGCGAATATGCCCATGGGTACTTTAGTCAGTGAATTTGTTTTGTGATAGAAGAAACACCGTGATTATACTCGCTCGTAGGGCTCCACCATTCGTCCTCTAGTGAACTTCCTCAAGGTGGAAAAGAAGAAGAGTGAAGATCCCACCATGACCGAGACCGTGTATAACAAGGTTTGGACGGAATAAAGATCAAAGATCAAAGATCAAAGATCAAAGATCAACGAATACTTTATAGTATCTCGACTACATCATCTCTGGAGTCGAGGACATCGCTGGACAAAAGGGACATGCGTCACTAGTGCATGAGTCAGGTGTTTTGCAAATTAAAAGTGCAGAAAATTTATGCGAGGTCTTAAAGGGAGAGTGACCTCTCTCAATGCCTCTTCATCGCGTACACTATTTCTCTGTTCTCTAACAAAAAGACAGCGTAGAGCGTAGAAGAGACCGTTGACAAAGGTTTCGTTCCCTTTAAAATCAAACTCGCAAATTGCAGTTTCGAACGAATCAACAACAACATTCTGTGTCCGATATTGATGAGAGAACACGCCAAGACGAAGGATTTCGATGCGACCAAGATCGTGAGAGCTTACGCCAAATTGACGCTGAGAGATGCGATCGGAGCTACGATGCCGCAGGCCAAGATGCTGGCAGCGATTCAGGAGGACAAGTGACTGCTTCAATATTTTTTGCCGAAATGTTAATTAATTAAAGCCACACGCTAATTTGACCCCTCTCGCAGACTAGGAAAGCGGGAGAAAGTGGTCAGAACGAATAGGGTTAAATTAGCTCGGGGGTGTTCAGCGGCTTATGAAAACATTGTTCATGTAAATCCTTCACACTCTCTTGTGCGAATGTCAAGTGAGATAAGTCAATCATCCATCGCGCATTACCCCTTTGTCGCGAGTTCGAAATCAATTGTCGAATTTCTTCAATTTTCAAAAAAGTGTTTTATCGATTTGAGGGCGTCCAACTTAAATAAATTTAAAAATATCATTATTCTTATTATTATCATCTATTTCTTTAGCCAACGAACATTGACCGCCAGAATTCGTTTCGACGACCGCTGCAAATGCATGGGCGACACCAACTTCAAGCAAGGTATTGCAAATTTTCGTTATCTGTAAGATATACACCATAAGAGGCAATCGTGTAAAAACGAGAAAAAACGAGGGAAAAAACGAGAAACGAGAAAAAAAACGAGTAAATAAAAACCATAAAAATGTCAATCATAAAAACATTAACAAATGATCATAAAAACGAGTAAAAAATAAACGACACGATTGATTTTATTGCAAAAAATAAAGCGAGAGTGAGTGGCCAGAACGTACAGTTTCAAGATTTTTTTGACGGATGACCTAGCAGAATCCCCTCCTTTACATGTATTCCTGCGTGTCCCCCAGTCCCCTCGATTTTTACGCTTTGAATAATGAATACCAGCCCTTGGAATTGTTTGCATTGTTTTAATCTAGACTTTTCGGAATTTATCATTGCAAGATTGGAACTTTTAAGACACCGGCTCAGTGAGATTCCAGGTAGTGCAGGACATCGACCTCATCGATTTGGCTCAAAAATTGTTTGTGGATACCCCCATGGCCCCCTATCATAAAATGGGTATTCATTTGGGCTGGCTCCTTGAAACACAGGGTTCTCGAAATTTGAAAACTCGATTTTCGCCAAAAAAAGTGGAGCGACCTAGGTCCAATATTAGTGTGGAATAATTACATATATGCCTATGCAACAAAAACTCGCTATTGGACGGTCCGGATATCCGATCGCAAACTGATTTTTTTACCTCCTCATAACATTCTGAATTTAAATAAAATTTTAAAACAAAAAACGGCAGCCGAATTTTAGCCTCATTTTATAGAGCAAAAAATTCCGCATCGAATAGGGCAAAAAAATCAAAAATCGATCGACCCGTGATTTGAGATAAATGAACCTGAAGATGACCCGAAAATATTTTTGTTTTTAAATCCCCTCATGTTTGTACTCATATTGAAGAGCTCGTCGAGATGAACAACTTTCATGTTGCACGTTTTGTCTGAAACTCATGTACAAGAGAAATATAGAAAAAATAGAAACACGAAAATCGAGTTTTCAAATTTCGAGAACCCGCCACATCTGTGTTTCAAGGATACAGCCCAAATGAATACCCATTTTGTGATAGGGGGCCATGGGGGTATCCACAAAAAAAATTGAGCCAAATCGGTGAGGTCGATGTCGCGAGTTATTATACAAAATTTCCTCCAGCATTAGCCAAAAAATATTGCCAAAAATTAATATTTTCAATAATTTTTCTCGGGCTACGAAATTTATCACATTCCAAATATTGGTCAAGTAGAGCTCATATTCATTTTTCAAAGCTTAAAAATAGTGGGAGATAGAGGGGGACATCCCGAGATACCCCCCCCCCTCGTGGATCCCACGTCAACGAGGGGATTCTGCTGAAATGCGAAACACTTCACAGGTCTTATGACCTATGGATAACACTTATCTATTTCAGACGTAACTGCTGAAACACCATTAGGCATAATGTTAGCCAATCTATATATTTAAATATATAATATTTAAAAAGCATGCGAAGTTATACTTTTACTTTGAGTGAGGTCACCCTCCCTTTAATATTATTAATTTAGTTTTTTTTTTCTTTAATATTATTTATGTCTTATGTTTCAGCGCACCTCTCCACGTGCCCACTCAGTCAGCCCAATATGGAGACACTCTACAACCTCTTCAGTCAAATGTTCGATAAGAAACTGGAAGAGGTATCAGATTATATTCCATAATAATAATAATAATAATTACATTTTGCATCTGCATTGGCAACAATGACCATAAGAGCCCTTTAGTACTCTTGATAAATGTAAAAATTTAAATTTATAAATTGATAAATTTTAAATGGAGCGTAACCTCACTCAATGGTCTCTTCGACGCGCAATGCTCTCTCGTTGTTAGAGAAGAGAGAAATAGTGTGCGCAATGAAGAGACCATTGAGTGAGGTTACGCTCCCTTTAAAATTCAAATTAATTAAACAATGCCTCTAGGACGGAAGAGAACGGTGGAATGAAAACCGACTGGACGAGAACTTTTTTTTTATTCGCACACGAATAGACAGTACGTACATAGTTCTCATCCACAGTATTCTGGTCCAAGCCATTTTTCTTCCAAAGCAAGACAAAGGAGAGACCATTGTATTCGAGAGAGTTTGTATGTTGAGCGGTCGTTCTTGCTTTGAAAGTCATGAGAACGCTGTGCATCCTGCCAGTTCTCATTCCACGGTTCTCAACCTAGCACCAAGTTAGCCCATTATTTTGCAGTTCAAAGAGCTCAAGGACGTCGTTTCAATGTCGAGTGACGATGAGATCTGCGATGATTACATGATGCAATCACAGAGGGTATTTTTTTTTAAATTTTCGATCATTATATATGTAAATGCTCTCACGGGGATCGTTACATTTACCTTACGTGCCTACCCTGCCGTAACGACGGAGACGCGGCGGAGGAGGTTACGGAGTAGGCGCGTAAAAATAAGGCAACTGTAGTGATGCATTACACTGTTTTATATTTTTTGTCTGTGGGTGCGCCGTAAAAAGGCCAAATGCAATGGAGCATGCCCTTCCTTCCGCACCACGGGGGGTACTCCGTGTGCAGCACCAGTAGGGCCCACCCCACGGATAAAAATACAGCTTGAGATTAAAATTAGCCGTAGCGGCAGAAATACCATGACCTCTGGGACTCTCCACTCTGGCTGTTCTCTCTCGTTTTTTGTATCCGCGAGAGAGCATTGTCAGAGTTTCGAAGTAACTCGTGTTGTGCCTTTAATACAGTTGCGTTCAGGGACTGTCGATGTCGTTTGGTCGCGAGAATCCACTAATGCCAGGCAACAAGGTATATTACCCTTATATCACGCATTGCATAGTATTTATTTATTTATTTATTTATCATACATCGCGAAGATGTTCCAACAAGTAAAAACGATATAAATTAAGAAGATTTTCACAAGGAAATAGAATGGGGAGAATTAGACAATGGGAAAGTAGGGAAGGTGAAGATGGTCGGGGAAGTCTCAATAACCTATTCTCTAGTGCCAAGATCAAAGATCAGCGTGGGATCAATGATGTAGGGTGGATGAGGCCCTAGCGGGAAGAGGACCGCATAAGTCAGTATAGACAGACTGACATGGCAAAAGGAACTTGTACATGAGACAGTTTAGAGGGGTGAAATATCAATGGATAAATTACTAACTAAATCATAAGACAATAATAATTTAGCTTTAATGGTATTTGTGCTAAGATTGGGGTCTAAGATAGAGGGAATTTTTGTCAAAAATCGAGATGTTCTATGGGAAAAGGAGGAGCGAAGATTTTCTCTCTTTGATCGAGGAATATGGAAAGCAAACGAGGATATCCTGCCAAATGATGGTTTAAACACATAGAAATTACTATAAGGAATATCAACTTCACATCTCAAAATCTTAATAGCAAATACGATATCAATGACAATTCTTCTGTGATAAAGAGAATTGAGAGAGAATAAGGACAAACGTTGAGGGTAGGGAGGAGGGAAGGAATAGGAAAGATGACAACGATGATACAACAATCTAGTAAATACATGTTGAACTTTTTCTAATTGGCGAATTAAACCTTTCGAAGAGGGTGACCAAACAGGGGACGCGTATTCAATAATGGGGATTACATATGATTTGAAAGCTCTGATATATACATCGGAACGAGTACAAGAAATTGATCTAAAAATATGATAAACAAGTGATAATGACTTCTTACAAACAATGGCAATGTGGGATTTAAAATTTAACAACGGGTCGAGATAAACACCTAAGTCACGGGTTGAAGAAGATGAAGGTAGACTGTGAGAGAGAATAGAATAAGGTAAAGTGGGATTTGTTTTGCCTATATGTAGAACGGAGCACTTTTTTGTGCAACCGATAACTGCCAGTTTTCGCAGTATTCTAATAGAGAAGTTAACCCTTGAGAAAGTTGAGAGTGAGATTCATGTGGAGAAATATGTGAAAATGTAGAGAAAAGTTTGATATCATCTGCAAACATTTGAATACCTATTTGAGGGAGATGACTGAATACCCTTGGGAGATCCGAAACATATATCAAAAAGAGCAATGGACCCAAAACTGTACCTTGTGGGACACCAGAAGTGACCACTCTATCAGATGATAGAGTATCACCTATTCTCACTGAAAATCGTCGATCATCTAAAAACGAAGTAAACCACGATAACAGATTATTTCTAATACCAAGAGATTCTAATTTGTACAAAAGTTTACTATGAGAGACAGAATCAAAAGCACGAGATAAATCAACATAGATAACATCAGTGCAAAGATCAGCATCAAGAGCATTTCGCCACGCTTGAGTACAATTCAAAAGTTGTGTTACAGTGGACTTTGATTTTACAAATCCAGACTGCTCCTTGGGTATGATATTGTGGATACGACACCAGTGTGTAATGCGTGGTTTCAAAATGCGCTCGAGAATCTTAGAAGGAACAGGGGAGATCGATATAGGGCGAAAATGAGAGACATTGGATGGGCTAGAGACTTTAGGAATAGGGATGACTATTGAAGATTTCCAAATTGTTGGAATTTCGCCTAGACTGATAGAAAGATTAAAGATTATGGACAAAGGATAGGCAAGAGAGGAATGACAACGTTTAAAAATGATAGAGGGGATTAAATCAGATGGGAGGGAGCAAGATGAACTTAAACGACGGAGATAATAAGCAACATCCTGAGGCATAATAATTGGAATGGAAAGAGAATGAGGAATGAATGAGGAAAGAGGAGGAAGAGTCATATCATCAGCGATATACATAGTTTCAAAATAAGATGCAAGTGAATCTGCCTTGTCACTATCAGAGATAAGAGAGTTTCCAGAGAGATCGCATATGGCTCCAATACTTGTTTTAGTTTTAAGGTATGCTGGTGTAAGCCATTCCTTTTGACGGCACTACGTCGGATGATAACCGATGAATAATAACCAACTGGATGATAACCATTTGCATGTTTTGTCTATTCATTAGCGCTTGTCTCTCATATGCAAATTGTTCTCATCCAGTCGGTTGTTATTCATCGGTTATCATCCGACGTAGTGCCCTTTTGGTAGCCAGACAAGCGAGAGTATATTATTTTTGAAAGAATACATGTTGTCTTTCTGGATTCCAAAATGACCCCGACTACGTGCAAAACGTTCGCGAACTTTCCCAATACGGGCAAATTTGGTACATGTGTGAGAGCTCCGTCCATTCTACGTTCACTCGTAGGAAATGCGCTGAAGAAACACCTTCTGGAAGTATCGTTGCATTGAACAGTTATTGCATCTTTGCCGGTTATTTCGGCAGTAGAGTATAGTTTCTGTATCTAATATTATCTTGTTTAAATACCCATAAATATTTTTTCAGACTTCTCAATCATCTCCAGCCTTTACGACCTCGTTCAAGAAAAGTTCGTCGAAGAAGCACGTTCCGGATCACTGACCTACTTTATTTTTAAAAAAAACATTTTTTTTAAATCACACCCGAGCTAATTTGGCACTATCCGTTCGGGCTACACTCTCTCGCTTTCTTTGTCTACGAGAGAGCGTTGCCAGAGAGAAGAGTAAAACTAGCTGGTACACCTCTATGTTATATTGCAAATTCTCTCATTTCCTTTACTATTTTCTAGTGGCATGCATGAAAATATTAGCCGTTGCCTTGCTAGAGCTCAATGAGCTCATAGTCAGTGGGCTCACTGAGCTCTCAGCTCATTGAACTCATCTAGCTCGCCTGAAATCCACGATTCTTTGCAATCTTTTAAAGACTTGTATTCACGAACGTTTTTTTTTCTTCTCAGAAATTTTTTTGCCTTGCTTTGTAAATCGAATAATATGTATTGTGCGTATAAAATGTACTTGCATAAGAAAATGACAAACGGTGCTAACGAACGGAAGTCACAATCGAGAGGCGGGCGAGATGTAGGCTTCTACATCTCGCCCCGCCTCTCGATTGTATCTCCGCTGCCTCTCTCTAACCCGGCTGACCTTCGCCGCGCGTTATATGATATATAAAAGAGATCGGCATTGTTTCTGAAGCATACAAAACAAGAAAGTCTCTTCTACAAATAAAACAAGTGATTTTTATACGCTCAATATGTTAGGTGTGAATTTCCAGTGATTCTTCTTTGCTCAATTCATTTTACCGTAGTAATTTCACGCTTCTTTGTTAGGAAAAGTCTATACTTAATTGACCGTATAAAATACACTTGTTTATTTGGTACGAGAGTGGTCAGCCACTGCCGCAATGCCATTTCTATGTTTAGAGAGAGAGACCAAGCGAGATAGTACGTATTAGATCAGAGAAATAGCGTGAAGGGAAAGAAGGGAAAGGGGGTCATCGTTCTGTTTTTAGCGGATAGTAGCAAGGCAATTGCACAAGTGCATTTTATACGGACATAAATGTCAAATGAACAATAATTAATATCGATAATTTGATGAAATATCGATACTGTATAAATCGTATCGATTTTATATAAATACATCTCTAAATTCGTACTACTCGATGAGATTAGAAGAACGAGTTGCCAGGCACTAAGTCTAATGAGAACGGATGAATATTAACCGGATGGATGGTAACCATTTGCATATGAGAGGCAAGAGCTAATGAGTAGACTAAGTAAGCAAATGGTTATGATCCAACCGGTTATTATTCATCGGTTCTCATTCGACCTCGTGCCAGTTCACGTGAGAGAAAACCTCTTTGTCCCTATCCACAGCATCTTTGACTTTCTGTCTTGAGAGTATATTGTTGTTATGATTATTGCGTTCATTTGAAGGAATAAAATATTATTATTATATTATTATTATTATTATTATTATTATTTTCCCCAAAATGTTTTGGACTGCATCATTCATGCGTGTCAGCATGTGCTAAATGTTTATATAATAAATGTTGTTTAAGAAATGGAAAGATATGTCGCGAAGAGAAGCTGCCAAATATAAGAGCTAGCTTTTTTCCACACACTAAATCAATTTCGTTCGAATCGCAAAAAGGCGCACAGGCCTCCTCTGGTATTTTGCCACTTAAAGTCTACTTAAACTACGTCACAGACTTTAAGTATACTTTAAGTAAACTTTAAGTGAAAGAACATTTGACGAAATGCATTACAGTATACCACACCACTTTAAGTAGACTTACGTCTCACTTTAAGTTTACTTAAAGTCTACTTAAAGTGGGAAAGTTTAAGTAGACTTTAAGTGGCAAAATACCAGAGGGCCTCTCGAGATAAAATGAAATCACTCTCGAACAGTATTTACTCAAATCTGCTATTGTTAGTGAGATCTCGAGAATTGACCACTCTTTCCTTATTCTGTATTTTTTCTCACACTAAATCTTATTGTTAGCTGTTGAGTGAAAACAGTTGCGTGCTACTCAAACGCAACGAAAAGGCAAAGAAGACTCTCCTTGCTTTACACACTCTCTCGCCACTTTTCTTTTCTTTTCGAGACTATGACATTGCTGAGAATGAGGCATCAGAGCGATCGTATTTTTCTAAAGTAACATGGTCTCTCAAGATATAATTCGTATTCCTGAAAAAAAAAACTCAATACTCGCTCGCGGACAAGGGTAGCTAGAGCGTGTTACTGGAGCGGAGAGTGAAATCAGCGTGTGGTACCGCTTTTAAGTGACACCCTAATTTGAAACTCTCCGCTTAGGCAAAGCTATCTCGTTTTCTTTGTCTACGAATAAACGTGGCCAGAACGTAGAGTAGAACTTTTCTGACAAAACAGATATGTTTCTTCAATTACTTATAATTCCTGTGCATTTTCCTATGTTGATAGATGTAGATTGGAGATAGTATTAAAAATAAAATAAAAATAAATAAATAAAATAAAAAATAAATAAATAAATAAATAAAATAAACAGATAGGATTACCTGATTTTAATCAGTCAAAACAACTCTTGAAGCTTCATCTCCTCTTCCATCTTAATGAGTCCTTTCCTATTTTTCCAACGTTTTTTTCCTCGAAAGATATTTCGATGTTGTAGTATACTGACCATGTAACGCATAATCATAGCCCTCAATGTCTCGGATCCATCCATCCATCCGTCAAATAGCCCATTATATCATCCGGAATATCATCGCGGGAATAATTGACGGCTTTCCCCGCTGTATTGTTGCCTCCTCTTCGTTGTCAGATTTCTATCGTGAAGTGTTGTTAGATTTCGGACGATTTTTTCAAAGACACGCGCCGAGCTAATTTGACTCTCCGCTCTGACCATAATCTCTTGCAGACACAGAAAGCGAGCGAGCGGGGTCAGAGCGGAGAGGTTCGAATTGTCTCTTGTTATGCATACTTGTTAACTTATCTATAATTCTCTCTCTCCCTCTCTCCCTCTCTCCCTCTCTCCCTCTCTCCCTCTCTCCCTCTCTCCCTCTCTCCCTCTCTCCCTCTCTCCCTCTCTCCCTCCCTCCGTCTCCCTCTCCCTCTCCTTATTCTTTCTTCTTCGGCTTCAATAGAATGAGACCTCATTAGGGGTGACTTCGTCTTCTTCTTTCTTCCGTTCACCCACTACACACTTTCCTGTCTCCTTCTCTTCATCGCCTTTTTTTCTTCTTCCCCCCACTCTCCCTCTCCTTTTTCACTATCCCTCTCCCTCTCCTTTTTCTTCTTCTCCCACTCTCCCTCTCCTTTTCTCTCTCCCTCTCCCTCTCCCTTTCCTTTTTTCTCTCTCTACCTCTCCTTTTTCTTCTTCTCCCACTCTCTCTCTCTCTCCTTTTCTCTCGCCCTCTCCCTCTCCTTTTCTCTCTCCTTCTCCCTATCCTTTTCCCCTCTACCTCTCCCTCTCCTTTCTCTCTATACCTCTCTCACACTATCCCCCTTCTCCTTTTCCATGGATACCCATTCTTTCGTTTCATCCTCTATTCTTCCGAATCGTTCAAAGATCTTTGATTCTCTCCGCTCCGGTCGTAGTCTCTCGTCGTCGAGAGAGTTTGGCCAGAGCGGATGGCTTCCTCGAGATATCTGCATATGTTAAAATGATCGACGCTGGCAAAATTGCCAAAAATCGTGATGACGCCAACACAATTAATGTAGTGTTAAAATCTTGGAAAAGTAGATGGAAAAGTGAAAAGTAGTGTTAATTTTGTGACTGTAAAAGTAGTTGGAAAAGTAGTTTAGCTTCGTAATTTCAGTGTAAAGTTTGATAATTATGAAGTATGCTACTTTTCCAACTACTTTTACAATCACAAAATTAACACTACTTTTCACTTTTCCATCTACTTTTCCGAGATTTTAACACCGCATAAAGATACACCCTGAGATAGTTTGAAACTCTCCGCTCTGGCCACGCTCTCTCGCTTTCTTTGTCTACGAGAGAGTAAAATTGGCTCGGATGCGCCTTTGCTAAAAATTGGAATTTTGCCCAGCTCTCTATTCCTTTTTTTTTCGTATTTGAGTGGGAATGATAACGCAGTGAGCTACTACTACGGGTGGTTGGCCTGGGGTGGTGCTCTCGCCGCATTGAATACTCTCTCGTAGACAAAGAGAGCGAGAGAGTATTGCCAGAGCGGAGAGTTTCAAATCAGCCTGGGGTGTCGCTTTAACGCTCGGCGCTATTGTCCCTCCAGTGTGGTTGACTAATCAGGAGAAACTAAAGGAGAGATAAAGGAATCATGGAAGCGAGGACTTTCTTGTATCTTCTCTCTCCCTCTCTCTCTCTCTCTCTCTCTCTCTCTCTCTCTCTCTCCCTCACTCTCTCTCTCTCCCTCTCTCTCTCCCTCTCTCTCTCCCTCTCACTCTCTCTCCCTCTCTCTCTCCCTCTCTTCCTCTCAATCTCTCTCTCTCTCTCTCTCTCTCCCTCTCTTCCTCATCCTCTCCCTCTCTCTCCCTCTCTTCCTCATCCTCTCCCTCTCTCTTTCTCCCTCCCCTAACTCTATTCTCTCTCTCCGCTCTACCTCTCCTTTTCTTCCTTCTCTTCAGTATAGATTGTCTCGGGCATCCCCGCTCTCCCTCTCCCTCTGGGATTTCGTGCTCTCTCCCTCTCCTTATTCTCTCCCTTTCCTTATTCTCTCCCTCTCCTTATTCCCCCTCTCCCCCGTCATCCATCTCAGCTATAGAAAGATGAATCTCTATCTCTCTCCCATCTTCTCTCCCTATTTTCCCTGTTCTTTCTTGCCTTCATTTTCTACCGCGCTAGCGATTGTAGCTTCAACAATAATAATGCTTTAGCTTGTCAGCATTTCATAGGCAGAGGGGGGAACAGGAGGGAATCTTCTTATCACAATATCTACCCTTTCGTCCATGAGAGAATTCATTTCCAGTAAACAAAAAATTTTTTAACAAAATGTTAAAGTATAGGTTTGCGAGCACTTTATATGTAAATGTTTTGATTCAAGAAAACGTCCGCGTCTGAACCTTGATTATAATAATCAAATGCCCTACGAAAAATTTGCGTTGCTCGTCCATGAGGCATGTTTGACAGGACAGTCATTAGGACAAAAGATATTTCGGTGATGGGCCGACCCAATTAGAATGTTTTACACTTCTTACTGAATATTTTGTAAATAAAATATGATTTTTATTCGGAGTTCCCTAGAAAAATAAATAAAACTAGCAAAATATGGAGGATATATTGTATGGATATTGTAGGGATCTTTTGTGCATGGTCTTCCCATTCTTGCTCTTGGCTTCGCTTAGGAAGTTAACCAACTATCTTCGGAAATCACCATCTTGTCAGGGGGGGGGGTCAATTTTCTTCCCCTGCTTCGAGGGGGGTCAACTCGATCACTGATCGGACCCACTGGGAACACTCATCATTCGCGAGTCCATACAGTCCTCTTCAGCGCTGTACGAACGAAATTCTACACTGAAAAAAATCCCTAGTTAAGGTACCCTAAGACAATATTTCCCTTATATGTAAAGGATTTTTCTCCCCTAGCTTGTTTTTGTTTTTTTAGTGTATTCCAATAATGAGCAACTATCGTAGGTGCATAGCGAGCTTAAATAGTTGAAAGTCATGTCCTAATAGAATATGCGGAAGTTCGTGGGAAACGCAACCTAACAACCCCTAGTGGCATCGAATTTCGCTTGTGTGTCTATCCATGTTGAAAGAGAGGATGAATTGTTCTTTGTTACTTATTACTTTTGCAACTTACTCTTCTCACCATTTTAACGCCACACCCCTAACGAATTTGAGACTCCCCCCCCCTCTGTCAAAACTCTCTCGCTGTCTTTGTCTGCGAGAGAGCGTTGCCAGAGCGGAGAGTAAAATTAAATAGGCGTTTGCCTTTAAGAATGTATGCATTTTACAGCAACGTTTCCAGTCTTCTCCAATCCTTTTCGATGATTTTCTTCTAATTTTACCAAGCAAAGATAAATTGTTTATTATCGGTTCCAGATCGATCATGAAGGATCTCTCACCCGGGTGAACTCATTGGTCTTTGATCTTTGATCTTTGATCTTTGCTCCTTGAACCATGAAGTGTCTGCTTGCACTCGCTATTGTGCAGCTTGCCCGTGGCGCCGTCACCAAGTACGGAGTACACGTCAATGGATCGTACGTTGGTTTTCATTTAAAAAAAAGCACACAAATATAATAATTTAATGGCCACAAATACCTCAACTACCTTAGTTAATGCAAATAAATGCCGTAATTACCATAGTTAATGATCTCAAAGTTATCATATTTCGTGATAAGTCAATGACCTCTAATGTGAAGTTGACCCCATCTGATGCATTTTTTGAATAATTCTGTATATACCAGTGGTCGTATGCAAGAACAGTTTTCCGGGAAAATGTGACGTCATTAGCGTAGGCGGAGGCGTTTTCCAAAAATCCTCCGCCTACGCTAATGACGTCACATTTCCCCGGAAAACTGTTCTTGCATACGGCCACAGGATAAGATCCACAATTTGTGTCCCTGGGATCCCTGGCGCTGATAAAACTCCCATAGCGTTAAAAAATATATTCTTACTCTTATCCATTATTCCATCATATTATTATACAGGAAATGGGATGACATTAGGGAATCGATGGATGCCCGTCGCTAAGATATCGGTGTTTAAAAAATAGATATTATATATTCAGCCTGGGCGACGAGGACTACTACTCTCTGAGATCGAAGCGCGCCGATATCCATAATGGAGAAGAGAAGAAGAAGTGTCTGGACGACGCCCAGATCATCTCCGAGATTCTGTTCGAGTACAACAAACTGCAACTGCCGGGGAACCAGCGAGTCGATGTCTCGGTCGAGGTCAGAGTTACCATTTTTGACGTGATTTTTTTGAAAATGTGCCCATGTTAGCCGAATCATTAAATGTATTGCCGCATTGATAACGTATCTCAGAGATAAAAAAAAATACAGAAAAAATGTGGTAAAATACATAATTTCTCCTATCTTGGCAGGGAATTATTATGTTGCTTATTGTTAGTAGATTAGTGCTCAATGGTGGTCAGTGGAGGAACTGAAGCTCTCCCTTCATCTAAGATTTTAGGATTTTTCTAGGAAGATCTAGGATTAGGAATGAATTGATTGATTACTTGCAGGTATGGGTGCAGGAGGTCTCCAAGATCATCGAGATCACGTCGGAATTCGAGCTCGACGTCTACGTCACTGAGCGATGGACCGACCCCGCCCTCGCCTACAACCACCTCAATCCCTGCAAGAGGTTCGTGAACTTTGATCTTTGTAGTTTGATCTTTGATCTTTAAAGTTTGAAGTGATGCTGTAGTTATCTTTCTCTAGCAACATAAAACGCTTTCCCTAGGGCATTCTTTGATGGGCATGTCATATTTTAGTTTTCTTGACATCTTCCCATAGACTATCATATTTCTGACATCGTAGCTGGTTGACAGAGCCTCGCGCGAGGCATTGCAACTCTGTATCTTATAACGAGCCGTCACCTGATTAGCACCATCCTTTTGGGCGTTAACATCTGCGAAATAAAATAATTATTAGACGAGTAAATTAATGACTAAACGGTTGATATCGAAGTTAGAGCTGTATCGGTTAAGAAAATTATGATCGTATTCTAGTTTCTCATAGCATATCTTATTTTTCTGTTTCCATCACAAGAAATTAGAGAGTGAATAGATATCTAGAATAGCTAACTTGGTCATCAACCAATCGGTTGAAGGCAGCAGGGTCATGGGGGGTATATAATAATTGCAGAGGAAAAAATTACAGAGAAATGACAGAGAATAATAAATGACAGAAGGTAGGGGGGGAGGGGCAGTCGAGGATAATTTTTTTTCTGTTGCAGCAATATCTCGGTCGACGGCGGGAAAGTGCTCGAGCAGATATGGAATCCGCACGCGTGCTTCGTCAACAGCAAGGTATGATTTTGACGTTAAGATCAAAAATCAAAGATCAAAGATCAAAAGATCAGCGATTTTTCTAAACTTAATGAAATCTGCTGTTTGTTGTTAAAGACATTCCCGAGCTAATATGAAACTCTGAGCTCTCTGGCGCTTTCTTTGCTTACGAGAGTATATTTCCTGAACGGAGAGTAAGATTAGCCGGGGGGTGTTTTTTTTTTTAAATCACGTTGATTGCTCGCGAAAAATGGAGAATCCGACGTCGGCGAGTATCCAGGGTCTACCAAAGTATCCTGGAAAACCGACAAATTAAAAAAAAAACTTGAATCTCTGTCGTTCGATTCACTCGCTCGCTCATAACTTCAACTTCATTTTGCGCACGTTATCCCTTTATTATTTATCTTTAGTTATTATTTCTGCATGCAAATAATATTTTCTAATGCGGGTAGTGAACATTACATAGCAATACAACCACTGTAATTTTACAAGCAATTTCTCAACAAGATTCCTGAAAAAAGGTGTGATGAACCTCTGCATAAATGCGATTATACCACTGTCGAAAAATTTCACGCCATGTTTGGAGAGTACAACAAATATAAATAAATTTAAAAATAATTACAGGACGCTTCCGTTCACCGATCTCCGTTTTCCAACATTTTCCTGCAGATCTACTCGAACGGTTCAATCTGGCACAACTATCGGTACTATCGATTGATTCTCCGATCGATAATCAATCAATCAATCGATATTCCAGAGTGAAGCTCACCGGACCCTGTTCGAGCACACTGAGGACGTTTCCGATCGATCAGCAAAAGTGAGGGAGTAGATCAAAGATCAAAGATCATTTGCTGTTTACAGGTGTATGCTGTTCTACGAGAGTTTCACGCATAACCATCATCAAGTGAGTTTTATTTACCTTTGAAAAAAAACTAAATATTTAATTTAAATTGTCAATATATTCGTACTTCATAATAGTGTATGAGGACAGGTCAGTGGGGCGATCGAAGATCACAAGGCTTACTACAAAGAGAAAAAAAAAGGTGGTAAAACACCCCAGTAGTATTATCCAGTGGTATGCCTTTGAGCAGATTTTTTTTTGGCGAAACAGCCACTACTTTTAGTGCCCACTTATGTTTCTCTAATTACTTATAATTCATGTGTATTCTTCATTTGTTGATGGAATCTGAATCAACGGATCAATTAAAACAAATAAATATATATTATGTTGTAACATAAATGCTTTGGATGTTTCGGTACAACTTCAAATTAAAATATCTTTATTGGATAATAGCTGTGAGAGCCTTCAAACCTGTTTTGCATACCCATTACCCATTATACCCATTATAATATACGGTATATTATTATACGGTATCCATTTCTCGCCCTCGGATTGTCAAACTAGGAAGTCTTTCTAAATTGTGCAAGGAGATTGCAGCACCAATACGTGAATCCATATTCATTTTAATGTGGTGTTACATTTTCAAAACAAAAAAATCTTTCTAAATTGTGCGAGGAAATTGCAGCACCAATACGTGAATCCTTATTCATTTTAATGTGGTGTTACATTTTCAAAACGTGCGCACGGCGTGCGAACGTTTTGAAATGCACGCCGTGCGCACGTACACGTGTGTTTTCTATACGGTGTTACATTTTGAAACGTGCGCACGCCGTGCGCACGTTTTGAAAATGTAACACCACATAACCAAAGATTTGGAAGGATCGACACAATTTTGTAAAATTTTCCAAGAGTCAAAGCACTCCACAAAGTACTCGTTTCTCTACTAATGCATCGTTACATTTGGCTTACGTGCCTGCGCCGTAACCTCTGCTGCAGTGACGGAGACGCGGCGGAGGAGGTTACGGCGTAGGCACGTAAGGCAAATGTAACGATGCACAAGGCTATAGCAGCGTTGCAACCTAATAAATAAATTGGCTTATCTGACTTATTCAATCGGCCAAAACAACTCTTGAGAATCTTCTTCGTCTCCTTTTCCATCTTGATGATTCCTTGATTCCCTGTTTTTCAAACCTATTTTTCAAACATCCTAACAAATCCAAACAAATTTTATTTGCCGTTATTTTCGCAAAATCAACCACCGTGATTTTTAGCAGTAATCCAAGGCAGGGATTGAAATGGACCTTACTGCACATTTCACTGTGCGTTAACATTTTGCTGCCAAAGAAACTGTGCGATTGTAATAATAATAATATTTATACGTATTCATGAATAAACAGTGAAACGTGTGATAGAAGAAAAAGAACGAAATGAATTGATAAACGAAAATGATATCCCTAATTGTTAGAAAAAAAGACATTGGGACGATGTGCTACCACGAGGTGGCAAATTCAATCGATAAATCGATAAATCAATCAATATTTATCAGGTTCACGCTGTGGTGTGCTGGGATATGGTTGTAAGCCATTGGAAGTAGGGCATATTCCACCATCCTTTTCCGATTCTCTTCCTTCGATAAATCGATAAATCAATTAAAGTTCATGTACCGTATTCCAGGTGGAACTTAAATGGATCGATTACGTGGATCCGATAACCATTCTCAAGGGCAACATAACCCTGCCGGATTACGTGCTGGTCGACTTCAAAGCCAGCAGTGAACTACGGGTACTCAATCGATATTTCAATCAATATTTATTTCAATTATAATTATAGTTATATCATCATTATCTATTAATTCAACCTTACTACCTTGTATTGTATTTATGTGTCCCTAATGCATTTCTCTATGTATCTCATTATCATTCTTACCTGAAACGCACATAAAGATATTATTATTATTATTATCATTATTATTATTATTATTATTATTATTATTATTATTATTATTATTATTATTATTATTATTATTATTATTATTATTATTATTATTATTATTATTATTTAATTATTCAATAATTTCAGTTATACCCTCCGGGCATATTCAACGAGCTGATAGCAACGTTTACCTTTCAGCGACTGTACGGGTTCTACATTTTGCAGGTTCGAAATATGCTTGTTTTGTCGAACAAAACAATCATTAAAGGCACACCACGAGGTAATTTGAAACACTCCACTCTGGCTGTACTCTCTCGCTTTCTTTGTAGACGAGAGAGAGAGAGCATTGCCAGAGTGGAGAGTTTCAAATTAGCTCGTTGCGTGCCTTTGATGGCATCTACACATTTCTTTAAAATAATTTACATTTTACGTGCATGCAAACCTATAATTGTACATCTATTATTATTATAATATTGTTAATTTAATTACAATTAATCAAAATAAATCAATCAATGAATCGATAAATCAATATAAATCAATCGATATTCTTCAGGTCTACGTGCCAGCATACATTTCTGTCTTCATTTCATGGGTGTGTGAATTTTATGTATTTTCAAAAAAATATTTTTTTTAAAAGAGTTTTAAAGGCACACCCCGAGCTTTTCTCTCCGCTCTGTCCACGCTATCTCGTAGAACAAGAAAACGAAAGAGCTGTTGCCTGAGCGGAGTGTGGCAAATTAGTTCGGGTAGTGTCTTTAACAACACAAAGCCCTGTAGTTAGCAGTGATAAAAGGCGTAATATAATTGGAAAAGAAGTTAATCAATAATCTTCGGTTAATCGATAATCTTCAGATATCATTTTATCTCGGCGCGAAAGAGATTCCTTCGAGGACTACGGTAGGAGTGAACTCGCTGCTCGCGCTGACGTAGGCACTATAATTTAAAGGCATACCCCAAGCCAATTTTACTCTCCGTATTGGCAAAACTCTCTCGTAGACAAAGAAAGCGAGAGAGTGTGGCCAGAGCGGAGCTTTTCAAATTTGACTGGGGTGTCGCTTTAATAATTCAGTAAATATTAAAATACTTATTTTCATATTTCTCAGGTTCCAATTCGGTTCCGTCGTAAGCAATCTACCAAAGACTAGCGATGTCAAAGGTATTCGATAAGCTAGAATGGTTGTAAATTTCCGAGTCTTAGTATTTTATAGTGTATTCAATTATTGACTGACTCCGATTCCACTCAAATATATAATACTTTAATAATATTAATAATATTTTATCTACGCCCGAGGCGCAACAGCAGTTAATACTAATACTAATACTAATTTTGCTCAATAATTTCAGCAATAGACGTCTGGATTCTATCTTCGATGGCGTTCATATTCGCTTCGCTAATTGAGATGGCACTAGTTGGATATCTTACGAGTAGGCAGTCACTGGAGGCATCCAGGTAAAATCAGCAAAAGAGTTGCATCGGCCGGGAATCGAACCCGGGCCGCCCGCGTGGCAGGCGAGCATTCTACCACTGAACCACCGATGCTTGTTTGCAGGTGCCAGTGTTCTTGGCTATGCGCGAAGTGCCCCGAATGGTCTGCGGACAAATTGGATAAGGTTTGGTTGGATCATCTATGTTTTACTTTATTATAATTAATTCAATTATTTCAGGCATCGTCAATATTATTTCCCTTTTTCTTTTTGGTCTTCAACATTTGGTATTGGTTCGTGTTCCTGGGGTAAGTTCCATTATTCATTTCTATATGATCCAAATTCCAACTTTTGAATTTCCCTGCAAGGGATGCCCGAAGCTAATTTGAAACTCTCAACCTTGGTCATACTCCCTCACATTTTTCAACATTTAAAGCGTACTTGATTTACGTTGCACTTGTGGTTTGCTTACAGTAAACTACAAGTGGTTAAAAATAAGCATGCTAATTGTAAGTTTAAAAAAAAAACAAGAAAGAGAATGGCCAGAGGTTATGGTTTCAAATTATATGGTGGAATTATTCTATTCTTTCTTTTTTGCAATCTACAGAGATCCACTACTTCTGTCAATGCAACCCAGTCCGTGAGAGTATAAGGTAGACAGAGTGACTACCGTAACCTCCCCTCTTGTCTTTTACCGTATCCCGAAACCCTCCTACCGTATATTTCTACGAAACCATTTTGTGTTCCTTAAAACCTGAACCATCCTGGTGCAGTTACCGTAGTCTGTCCTCCGCATGTCGACGTTTCCCAAAACCGTGAAATAGTGTCATTGATCCACAGACGAGCCACTCTCTTTGACGAGCGCGGATAACAATAACGGGTATAAACACAGTGCAGAAAGTTTCTAGTAGTAAACGTCGCCTTCGTACACCACTCACACATGCTCGGATGATATCTAACAGCGATTGATTGATAGTTTCTCGTTCTACAGTAACCCTACAGTAACCCAATTACAGCTCGTAACCACATACTCACAAGTTCGTCCAATGCCCGCTTTTACGTGTGCACGTTACTACTATTTCCTAACCTGCTCGATCGGAGATCAAAGATCAATCTACAAAGATCAAAGATCAACGATTTTTCTTTCTTCTATCAACCGTTCTTTGCATGTTACATGTAGCGTTCGATCTTTGAACCTTGGAATGATGGAAAGTTGACAAAGTTCAAAGATAACCGTTTCCGTTTGTTTTGCCTTCATCGTTTTCACCCATATCCTTTACTAACCGGTTATCTGCTGCACCTAGCACGATTGTCATAAAGATCAAAGATCACAGATCAAAGATCAGAGATTAACTTGCATGAATCTAATCTCCATTAACACTAGTCTTTGCTTCAACTGTCCCTTTTCTCTGCTCACCTCACACTTTTTATCACTCTCACATACTTCTTCAGTCGCCTGCTCATGACCTCACCGTGAACGATCCAAAGATCAAAGATCAACTCAATTCTTCTTCTACGTATTTGCAAGTTTGCAAGGCTTCTTCTACTGTACTCTTCATATTTTTCACTTTCGCCTTGTTCTAGAATATTCACTCGTATTTTGGTATCATTCGCTCTATGTTCAGCGCGCAATGTCAAAGATTAAAGATCAAAGATCACGGTACGCAGTGGCATTGCGCGTTATGTTATGTGCACTTGTCCTGTACTGAACATCACGAATTTATGTTCAAAGGTATCCCCCATAATATCCGATTAATGCAATATCGATTAGTTGATTTATCGATTCATCGATCTACCGTAGCTTTCTCTTTCGTTCCAGGAAAGTGCGCAGAGTGTCGCCCCTCTATTGATCGATATATTAAATGTGTGCAAGACTACCGTATAAGTTATTATATTGATTGATGTTTACCGATTATTTGAGTACATGTATAAATTATTGTGACCTTTATCTATTGTGATGGTTTATGTTCAAAAAGTACAATCGAAGATCAAAGAGCAAAGATGTCTTACTTACCAGAGATGTATGCGTATCCGTCAACACTTTCAATGCAAGTGTATCAATTATCGCCTGATATCGATTGATTTTGATTTCGAAATGTATTGATTGATTTATTTATAGAAATGTTATGCAGACAAAATAACTTTATTCATTCTGAACCCAAGATCAACTACCAAAAATATAAAGAAAGGTTGATTTTTATTCCATCTATCATCCTCCTCGCATAAGAGCACGTTCCTCTCCAATCTGCAATATGATCAATATGAGCAATATGAGAAAAAATCGATAACCCAAAATGCCAATCAATAATCTGACCCATTGATAAGCCGAGAAGCGATCGATAAGTTCTTTCCATCTTCGAGAGCAGACCTCATCGTAGAGGCGATTCAGACGGAATCGCCGTTCGAGTGGACCGAGGGGAAGATGAGATGAGGCCGGACGCGGTCCGATGAAACTGACAATAGAGGCAATGATACCCCGCAAAATATTGTAGCATGAACCTGTTTCAAGGGAACACGGATCCTTTATGTTTCACATAAATGCAGTATGGCAAACACATGAGAGTTAAAGCCACACCCCAAGTATATTTGAATCTCTCCGCTCTGGCAATACTCTCTCACTTTCTTTGTCTACGAGAGAGTATTGGCAATGCGGAGGGTAAAATTAGCTTGGGGTATTCCTTTAAAATTAGAGGTAAACTTTAAGTAGAGTTACAAGTCACTTTAGGGTAAGTACGCTTTAAGTTTGGAAAGAGGTACAAAAGTGTGAAAGCTCGGCTGCTGCGTACCTAGGTCGGTCAGCATTGAGCCACAATGCCTCATCTATCGCATAGACATCTTTGCGAGGGTTCCTCGATTTTGTCCGTAGGGTTGATGCTTCGGGATGAGCGTCCGTGATACACTGAAAGCCAATAAGTAATTGGAGGAAATCAATCAATATTAAATTCACAAAGTGTTCCCTAGTGAGATCCGGGTGTTGCTCTAGTAAACCTGAGATGATCTCATCGTCATCGTAAATCTGAACAAAAGAATTGTTGAATCCAGTTTGCATAATTAAATTTATGATAATGAAAGGTGCAAATGTCACATCTTTATTGGATGTATGATAAATAAATAAAATAAATAAATAAATATAAGTTTTATACACTCTAATTTTCCACTTATTGATAAATGACGTTATGAAAGAATTGAAGAAGTGCAAAATAAAGAATTAGACAGACAAAAAGCGAGAGAGTATGGTTAGAGCGGAGAGTTTTAAATGGTAGCTCGAGGGCCAGTCTTCAAGATGCATACCTTATCCCATTTTGCATTCTCGATATCGATGGAACGATCGAGCAGAGGAGAGGTGATCGCTTCCTGATGTATTTATTTATTTATTTATTTATTTATTTATTCTATCAAATATATATATAATAACAGGGTGATGTGTACACAGAATAGGGATAGATGGATTTCCGTCGCATAAGGCGATAAGGTGAGGCGATGTAGTTGAACAATTAATCGTATATTTACCGTAAGAAATACACTTGTTTATTTGGCACGAAAGTAGCCAGCCACTCACAACGTGTTTCTATGTTTAGAGAGAGAGAGAGCACAAGTGAGATAGCACGTAGTTCAGAGAGCGCGAGAAGCGAAGAGACGGAAAGGGGGGGGGGGTTGATCGATAGAATATTTCTGCGTTTAGCAGCTAGGTAGCAAGGCAATTATACAAGTCCATTTTATACGGACAATATAATGGAATTTAAAAAATACAAAATAGCTAAAAAATCTTAATATCAAAATAAATAACACATGTTTATTATTTATATAATATTTTGAATAATTTTATCAAGTGTCCATACCTCATTTCGAGTTATACACGGGACATCCATTGTGATAACTCTACGCTCTATAGATCCAAACTGTAAAGACCACAGATCAGAGATTAAAGATCAAAGATCAAAGATCACATTGTCCATCGTGTAGCCAATCATCTTGGGAAGTTTGGCGGGAGCCGTGTATGAGTACAGTTCCATGACAGGAGCGAGGAGACGCTGAAATATAAATTAAACTAATCAATCAATCAATCAATTTATTCATATCGAGTAATAATGGGATAAAAATAAGAATAAGGCCATAAGCCATAGGGCCTTATTCTTCTTCTTCTTCTTCTTCTTACGCTTACCATAAGGCGAAAGAATAAGAATTAATTGTTTATTTATTTAATTAATTGTTTATTTATTTTTGTTTATTTATTTGTTTATTTGTAACGATGAATGATAAGTAATTGACGAAACATAATTGAAAAATAAAACTAACAAAAAACGTAGTGGAAGTTTCTCAATAAAAGTTGTGTTTAAATGGTATTTAGACTAAGGCTAATTTTACTCTCTACTCGCGCCACACTCTCTCGTAGACACGGAAAGCCAGAAAGGCATTGCCAGAGCGGAGATTTTCAACCCAGCTCAGGGTGTGCTTTCAAATGCCAACCTCCTCCGGTTTTGCAGGGTAATAGTATAGTAAGTAGCGTTAAAAAAGTAACTTTCTTTATACGTACTTTTTACTTACTTTTTCATCATATTCTTATGAAATAGCAAAACAGTAACAAAAGAGTAAGTATAAAGTAAGTTACTTTTGCGCGCTACTTACTATAATATTACCCTGCAAAACCGGAGCCTCCAATTCAATATCAAACGCACTGTATCTCTCTTCACTGATTTTTTTTTACAGATTTGCCTATCCTACTCAAACAGAAGAATATAAGCGGGGACGTGAATGCCCACAATTAAGATGTAAAAACTATTCACGCGAACGATCCAACGTTTTTGAGACAACCAAGTAATGCTCCGTTCGCATTGCAAATCAGGGCCTACTCTTGATAAATTTGTTTTACCGAAAAAAATATTGTCTACTGAACAATTCTTGTCACTCGAGTGATGTATATAGGAACTGAATGAAACTTAATACAAATCATAAATGTGAAATTTTAATATACAGTTTTTTTCTGGCGAAGAAGACCCTTTTATCATACTCCAGATCCAGTGATTTCACTGTTTCGTTGTTCATCATACGAAGTGTTAAATAGTAAAGCTACTTTTTTCTTCGGATCATCGGGTGCGGCTTGTAGTCGATTGACAAGGCAGAGTTCGCTCATCTCTGTCCAGAAGATCGGTGTCAAACTACGGAGATAATCACGCTCCTCTGGCTGAAGTTCGATAATAATTTAAGTAAAATCGTGTGAAGCAAAAGTAAACAGGGACAACTCTCCTCCTTTTGCACATTCTCTCGCTTCTTTTATAAATATTTATTTTCGTTACTTTCGAACATCGCATAAACGATGACCCCCTCTTTCACTTTGTTTCAGATGATCTATCCAGTACTTGTACTCCGCCCCACCAAAATGACCGAAAGGGGGGGGGGGATAGGTAGTGACAAGATCACGCGGTAAAGTAAGTCCGAAGAAGAGATTATGCCCTCCGGACTGAATTGGTCTTTAATTATCACTGGCCTAACAGTGATCTCCGTATGCCTTGAATACCTTAACCTCTTACTGGAGTTGGCAATAATGCACTATTCATTGCGGGCCTGCAGAGCGGTGTAATTCATTGCGGGCCCGCAAACTCGAATGGTGCGGTGTAAAATCATTGCGGGCCCGCAATGATTTTACACCGCTCCATTCGAAATTGCAGGCCGCAATGATTTCACACCGCATTGCGTGCCCGCAATCACTAGCAATGAAAAGTCAATTTCATTGCGGGCCCGCAACGCCCGAATTGCCAACTCTACCTCTTACCTACCACAGCGTTCTCATGACTTTCAAAGCAAGAACGACCGCTCAACATACAAACTCTCTCGAATACAATGGTCTCTCCTTTGTCTTGCTTTGGAAGAAAAATGGCTTGGACCAGAATACTGTGCTACCGTGTATGGTGCATGATCGAGTCGATCCTGATATAGCATCATGCTCATCCATTGGTGAAACATCGTCCAAGCTTCTTTCTGAATTAATTTTAAAGTTAAATTAAATTAAATTAAATTAAATTTGTACTGTTCAGACATCAATCTTAAACAATTCTTTTTCATGTCTGAAAATTTTTAATTATTATTATATTAATTGGTCATACAAAACTATTGTATACCAATATTTTTCTTATAAATAGCAAAATATTGGAAAATCGATTTAAATATTCACAGGAGTGCAATAAAGTCCGTCCAGGAAATCATCATCGAGTAGTTGTTGGCGAACAAACTAAAAAGAATATTAGAGTACGTTCCGAAAGAAATGTATTCTGGTTCAAGGCATTTTTCTTTCAGTGCCAGACAAGCTAAAGACAATGGTATTCGAGAGAGTTTCTATGATGATCTGTCGCTTTGATTTTCAAATTCTAGAGAAAACTGTGGACAGTGGGCGGAGTTTCACACCTAATAAGTGGCAAAGATCTTGCAGGATCATAGCGAAATAAGCGAACTGAAAAAAATACTAAAGTACGTCCTGAAAGTGGGCGGAGTTTCAAGTCAACTTGGTCTAAACCTTATAAGTTCAAATGAAAATATGCGTACCTCTGCTGCATCGTCAGCGGTGATGGACACCTTGACCCTAGCCGACAGATATGATTTCGTCCAATCAATCATGAAGAACTCCTTGACCCGTTCAGGGATGTACAACTGGAGAAATATACCGATTTAAAATAATATTTAATTTAATCTATGCTAGTGCGTTTCTGTAATTCACCAGGTTCAGTAGGCTCACTGATGAATAAGGAAAATTTGTAAAAATTTTAAGTTGTCTTAAATTTAATAATAAAAAAATATACCTCATCAGTCTTATCATAATCAAACGATTGACAGGGAGGCGGTCCGATGTCTGGGATATACGGAAGAAGTGCTGGTGGGCAGTTTGTAGTCTGAAATGTGTTTAAAGATTATCAACCTAATTCGCTCAGGTCCGACTCTATCGCTACGAGAGAGTAGTATCAATGCGTTAAGAGTTAAATTAACTCGGGTGTGCCCTAAATGAATACCTTCCCTGACTCATCGCGCACAGAATTTTGACCGGCACTGTATTTCGTACTTGTGAAAATCATTGTTGTATTGTAGAGATCCGCAATCGTGCAGTCGCGCAAAAATGATTTCTCTCTAATAGATAAGTCGTGCGCACGATTTTAATTTGATAATTTAAAAGAATTACGAGCAAATTTGAGAAGTCGACTCATTCTCATTCATTTTCACTCTTCGAGCGGTGGATTTTTTCTTATGGCCGCTGCGCGACTTTGTACGAAATTAAGAGTCAAAATCGCGCAGAATGACTTTTCATCATGTAAATGTCGAACATTGGTCGACCGATCGTGCATTTGCACGAATGCGGATCTCGATTGTATTGTGTCACGAAAGGTGTGGCCGGATCGAGAAGGCCGATCAATTAAATTAATAATATTAATTAATATTAATATTAATAGAAGAAGTACAAGAATAATGCATGCATGCACTTTAAATGTTAATTTAAAAAATTTTTTTTTGCTCATAATGTTCCCTATTAGAGTTGGCTATCCGGGGGTTGCGGGCCCGCAATGGCCTAGCCTCTCCATTGCTAGTGAGTGACCGCACTCACTCTTTCTAGGAAAGTAGAGGGTTTAGAGGGAGGAAAAGGACGTTGCGGGTCCGCAATCGCTCCCCCTCCCCTCCCTCCGAGGTTGCGGGCCCGCAATGATTTTACAAAGCATTGCGGGCCCACAATGCGGTGTGCGTTATAGCCAATCCTATTCCCTACGGTGTTTCGGTATTGTGAGCGATCCGGCCACTTTCGTTATTTATCCTTTCGTTCCATTTTTCTCTCCTTTGGCCAGGATCCGAAGAAGCGCCAAAAACGTTACCTCCAGAATCATCATCCGTTCTGTTTCTATTGATTTAGTCCTTTCTTCAATGTCCTTTCTCTCCTTTTCATCCCTATTCCGCATCATTTCCTCATATTGCTTCTTCCGATAGAACGCCAGTGTTTCGTCCCTGAAAATTTACTGTCACTTATTCAAATCCTGGCCCCGCACTTTTCTTTTTACACGCTATTTTCATGTCCTTTTAAAGGCACAGCCATTTTGAAATCTCCGCTCTGGCAATGCTCTCTCGCTTTATTGTCCACGAGACAGTGTGATCAGAGTAGAGTTTCAAATAAAAATGGGCGGATATTTAAGGTCTCAAGGGTGAAATTAATGCGGTGTTAAAATCTTGTAAAAGTAGATGGAAAAGTGTAAAAGTAGTGTTAATTTTTTGATTGTAAAAGTACAGTTAGAAAAGTAGTAATCCAACACTCGCGTAATGGGATGTTTGCTGTAAAAGTTTGTCAATTACGAAGGCATACTGCTTTTCCAACTACTTTTACAATCAGAAATTAACACTACTTTTTTCTACTTTTACAAGATTTTAACACCACATAAGACAAACTTGGATCTGAACGTCCACTGATTCATCTCCGGAGCGTGCTTTGGCACGAATATTTGTAGGGCAGAAGTGACGAGGCCTACGGTCTGAAAATCAGCAAACCTTTGACCATTTAAAGGCACCCGAGCTAATTCTGCTCTCCGCTCTGTCAATTCTATCTCGTAGGCGAAGAATGCGAGAGCGCATTGCCAGAGCGGCGTGTTTCAAATTAACTTTGGGTGTTAAAATTAGCTCGGCGTATGGCTTAAAGAAGGGGACCCTCGAGTTTTTTCGTGACTAAACTGGCCAGGCAGGACTATAGATCACATCTCCCTGTTTACAAAACAATTTTCTCTAAAATTTTATATGCCCCGGAATACCGTAAACCCGGGATTAGAGTTCACTCATGTCCATAGAAAGGCGCGAGTTTTTGAAAATATATAGAAAACTGCAAACGGGATTCGAACCCGCGTGGCACGGTTACAAACGCTGGCATGTAACCACTTAGCTATACACGCTACTCTCTGAACCTCTCAATTCTGATAGAGAACCTAAGGTCACTTCCTATCTCCCACGTTCTAGCGCACCCCAAATCTCCTGGTTCCCCTTCTTTAAATACTTAGCAATATCAGTTACATCGCCCGTGTAGAGTGACTGCACAATTCCAACTACGGTATTCATGGAACTTGTGGCAATAGCCAATCTGAAATCAATCGATATTTTGAATTGTGTTCTTTTTAGGTTTTCAAATCAACCCGTTTATCGGTATCACAAAGTATGTTTACAATTAGCTCGCAGTGTTTAAAGGGAACGTAAAATCACTCAATAGTCTCTTCGACGCGCTCTCTCGTTGTTAGAAAACAGAGAAATAATATGCGCAATGAAGAGACCATTGGGAGAGGTTACGCTCCCTTTAAAATTAGTTCGATGCTTACAGTGCAAAGAATTGGGTTGGTCTATCGATCGCTAGAATCATCGAACAAATATACGCAGTCTGCGCTAGCACGCCCACCGGGGCTATATGCAGGTTCCGAATGACCTTAGTTAAATATTTAAATTAATTATTTAATTATCGATTAATCGCCTACTTGATAAGCGTCCTCTCGACATCTCGGATCTGTGGTTTCGTAGTAATTATCGATTTTCAGACGATGGATTTTGTCCCTGAATCAATCAATAATTTTCGATCAAAGAAAAAACATAAGTGAAGTCGTTCATGATTTGAGCATATTTTTTTATACAAACATGGTGAAAGTTTTTTTTTTTTTTTTTTTTTTTTTAGTGTACATTGTTACATTCCATACCATTAGCAAAGCTACTATCCGAAAAAGTTTGTTTGAAAATCTTTATTAAATAAAAAAATGAAATGCCTATGGTAGTAGCAAGCTGCGGTTTCTGCCCTCAATGCTACTGCAACTCCAAATACCACATAGCAGGCAACCATGCAACTGGCCAGACCGAATTCGTCGAAAGTGCCTGAAATTTCAGAATATTTAAATTTGCCCCACCTTTTTGACAACACAAAGGGATCTTACAATTAGCAGTGTTTATTAGAGGTGACGAAACGAAACGGATAGCGGAATTTCGGTTGAGATAATTTGATTATCTCTCCCAGCCGTAACTTGAGATATGCTAATCACCTCCAGCCGGCTAGAGAGTGATTGTCGCCTATTCCGCTTACGTTCCGATTCGTTCCGGCTCGTTCCGGCTCGTTCAAATGTGATTTTGAGGGTGTTTTTTTGCGGCGAAAAGAACCAAATCGATCACAATATATAATTTGCGTGCTTTTCAACCGTACTGCCCATCTTCACTTATTTTTCTATCGTTTCGGAGGTTTGTATTTTGATCTACCACACTCGTGGGAGATCAAAATATTTTGTTCCGTTTGTACTATTTTTGAAAAGGATGAATGTGTTTATGTGGCGAAAAAACGTAATAAATATAAACAAGACCATACAAAATCATATCGATAACTTGAAAATATAACGTTGCTCTGAAATGTAAAAAGAAAAACAATAATCCAACAAAACTTCTTACAAATAGTATACTATATGTTACACATGAAATCAATATACAGTGTAGGCAACAAGTCTCCGGATAATTTTACATTTTTTTACAACGTTTGATCCAGGCAGGCAATCAAGCAGATGTTTGAGTCAATGTACAGAATTTATTAAGGAATGCAACCATGATGTGTTGGTTATATTAAATAAGTTCATTATTGCGTAGTGATAGCGCAATCTAATTACACCTTTTTGAAAAATTCTATTTCTTTAGTCAAAAGTCCTGTTCTTCTGAAACATTTTGAGAGTGGAGAACCCTGCCAGGGCTGCACAGTCAAACAATCCGGAATGGCTCCGATTCCGATTTCAAGCTGTAGCAGGGTTTCAACTTTGACTCCCATACTTTATAACTCAGCTTCTAGATGTGCTGACGACCCGTACTAAGTGCTAAAATGATGCTAGTGGCGAGTAATGTTTATCCCCAGATTATGGTAGTTATAGATCGTCATTTGCCCTCACAAGGGAAGTCAGGTTGGGCGGTCCCGGACTTCGGGATGGGGCATATACCATTCGATAGGTTTCCGAAAAAGAAGATTTTTCATGTTGGTCATTTTGGCAGAATGCCCCTGGGCGCAGAGTTATTTGTATATTTCTCTGGATTTTCGCCCTACAATGAAACACATTCTTTGTGAGATAGCATGTGCGGGAATCGAACTTGCAAGCAAAAGATACATAGACCATCGTCTTTAAGTAAATATAAAAATAAATAAATTCATTTTAGCCATTGCTTGTGTTGTTTACCACTCTTATTCACCACTGCTTCCTTTCGATCTCACAGAGAGGAATTTACTGCCTAATTCTACCATAATCTGTCCTACTGTCAAAGTCTTTCGTAATTGTATTTCTACCTATGCTTTGTAACTAAAGTTTTATCGTCATTATGTATTTATTCAACCTTACTACCTCGTTGTGGTATTGTATTTATGTGTCCCTAATGCATTTCTCTATGTATCTCATTATCATTCTTACCTGAAACGCACATAAAGATATTATAAAACCGGAAACCGGCGAAAACCCGGAGAAATATGTAAATAACTCTGCGCCCAGGGGCATTCTGCCAAAATGACCAACATGAAAAATCTTCTTTTTCGGATACCTATCGAATGGTATATGTCCCATCCCGAAGTCCGGGACCGCCCAACCTGACTTCCCTTGTCAGGGCATAAAACAATTTTTGTTGGGAGGAACGATTTTGACACCCTACCGTTCAGAGGACAGGCCTTCTAAAATTATGGTTCCAGCGCCAGCAGCTTTGCAATGTATCATATATTTATTTCCCTGATTTTTGTTTAGTTCCGATTCCTTTCAGACCCGTAGCAAATGTTGAGGTCTACTCGGAGCGCGCTCTTGTGCTTTCTCTCTCACTGCTCTCATCCCTGGGCCTCTATTGATGAAATCTCTAATTTGCAAAGCACCTATGCATGTTGGAGATGTTCAAAAAAGTTTTTACGATATTGCTGAACTTCGATCTTTGACCTTTGGATTTTTATTTTTACTCGCTGAAACAGAGTAGACCTCAGCATAACTTTTGCTACGGGTCTGAAAGGAATCGGAACCAAACCAAAATAAGGGAAATAAATATACGATACATTGCAAAGCTGGTTGCGCAGGAACCATAATTTTAGTAGACCTGCCCTCTGAACGGTAGGGTCTCAAAATTAGCACACCCAACAAAAAATATTTTATGCCCTGAGGGCAAATGACGAGCTATGATTACCGTAATCTGGGGATAGACATTACTCGCCACTAGCATCATGTTAGCACTTAGAACGGGTCGTTAGCACATCTAGAAGTTGAGCTATGAAGATTGGGGGTCAAAGTTGCAACTTGCAACCCTGCAAAAGCTTGAAATCGGAATCGGAGCCATTCCGGATTGTGTGACTGTGCAGCCCTAGTGTGGGTTCTACACCTTTCACAATGTTTCAGAAGAAAAGGACTTTTGACTAATAAAATTTTTCAAAAATGTGTAATTCGATATCAATACGCAATAATGTAATATGGCCAACATAACATGGTTGTATTCCTTGATAAATTATGTACATTGACTGAGAATATCAGTTTGAATGATTTAGATTCAGCTTGATTTAGAAAATTGGAAAAAAATACATAAAATAATTTTTAAAATAATATAAATATTTTTAAAATTAATATATTATGAAATATCAAACAGCAGAGAATGCTGAAAAGGTATATCTTCATTTTCACAGCTGAGATATATCTTACCATTATTTTTATTTCGAGGTAATAGTCTTTGACCTATCTCTATTGACAATCAAAAAATTCGAGCTTATTTTCAATTTTTGTTGTTGTAAAAGCGATAGCACCAGTGGTTCCAATCGCAAGCGGAACGAACCGGAACGAGCCGGAACAGACTCTCACACTAGGTGAATTTGCATGAAGCCGAAACGAGAGTCAATGAGAGGTCGTTTCGCCCCGGTTTCGATAAGCTAATTGGCATTTGCCGAAACTAGACTCATTTCTCGCCCGTTTCGTGAGGCGTTCCGGTTTTCGACTCACCACCTCTAGTGTTTATCATGCACAGGAAATTTAAAAGCATTCACTTTACATACACTTCTCAGCGCGGTCAGAGCCCAGAGATTAAAATTATTCTTTTTGTTTGTATTTACACTTTATAAGGCGCAGAATTCCATACCTAGCGAAGTCCACGGTTCGGATGCACCGTCCCACTGAGAAAACCAAAGTCCAATGGCTATCGCGACCGTTACCGCATATGCAGGAGGAATGACTATCTGAAGATGAAAGATCAAAGATCAGTTTAAAAATCAAAGCTGAACATCTGTCTAAAGATCAAAGATCAAAGATCAAACTCCGTAATCCCAACGGCATCCTTGGCTCGACCTGCTGAACCATTTATTGCGAGAGATTCCCGCAACGACATCGCCGATGTTGCGGCATTCGAGGTAGTACAAGACGATTACTGTAATATTCAATAATAATCAATCGAGAAGCGTTCAACTTTGCGAGAAATCAACCCCAAGATAAAAATCTTCTTAGCTCACCATAACAAAGTCTCATAATCTGCCACTTTTAAAGTAACACCCGAGCCAATTTGAAACTCTCCGCTCTGACAATGTTTTCTCTCGCTTTCGCTGTATACGAGAGAGCGTTACGAGAGCGGAGTGTAAGATTAGCCATTAAAAATGATTCCACTGACACAAGGATCTTCACTATCATTCTTTTGGTTAATTGATCATAATACTGTATATAGAAGAGAACCAACCTGCAAGTGCGCTTAAATGGAACATCAGGCCCCAGACTCTCCGCTCCGCCTCGCCGATATGAAACGCGGACGGATCGGCAAAGGCCATATACACCATGCCGTTGAATGTGGTCATTATCGATCGATGCATTTGCACGGTCTCTTGGATTGTCTGAAATTTTTACTGATTATTGATTAAGAAGATATGTATATTATTGATTAGCAATCCATATTATTGATTGACTGGCACCTCTGCAGACGAAGGAGTGAATATCTTGAAGACGACTTTGATCACAAGCGTAGCGATGGGTCCGCCTTGGCCGATAGCCGTAGCAGTTGTGCCAAGTGCTTTGACCATCTGAAATGATCAAAGATCAGAGATCAAAGATCAAAGATCAAACATCAACTTTCCGCATGGTCTCACCTCTGTGCGTCCCTTGGTTCGCTCATACACCACGCATTCATCCGATTCGCATAAACACAACCCGTGATCTACCTGAAAATCAATAAATCGATATTTATTGATATTTCTAAAATCAATGAATTTTACGTTCTCAATGCAGCGTGCACCGTGAGTGCACGTCATGTTACTGCAGAATCGTGGCGATCGGAAACATGTCCTACCCTGAAGATTAATGATCGTCTAAATATCAAGTGAACAGTGTAAAAGATCAAAGATCAAAGATCAAAGTTCAAAGATCAATCTTACACTCCATCCTTCCTTGCACACGCAAGTATCTCGATTGGGCAGAGGACCGACTGAGCAATGCGCAGTGCCAATCTCGTGGCACATATCGCACGTGACATCGAAGTCATCGTCGTCATCATCAACATCGGAATGATCTAGAATCAATCAATAATAGGAGCTAAATCAATCGATAATTGGCGGAAATCGATGGTCAAACCTTCATCTGACGGTGTGCATTGACGCTGGAAAAGACTCGCCGGCGGCTTCATTGTGCCGCGCTCACCACAGTGCATCTCGAAGATGTCGTTTGACTAAAAGGTATTATTTACGAAATTTTATTTATTTATCTTACACAAATGTGTTTCATCAAGTACAAAGTGTTCGAGTACAAGAAAATACGTGAATAAATTTGATAATATCTCAATCAAATATTATGGGTAACTATCTACCTCGTCGTTTTGATTCTTGCAGCGCGCTTGCACTTTGTCTCCGTAATTAACCAAAGCACTAAAAAAAAATTTTTTGAATATTGATTACCAAATATCGATTGCTAATATTTTTTAAAGCGAAATACCTCGGAGCAGCAACAAATGCAATATCAGGAGCATCATGCAGAAGATGCGATGTCGAGCAATTAGGACGCTTACAGTGTTCTATAATTTCACAAACGTTAATATTGATAGAAATCGCAATCAGCCAAAGCCTGGAAGTTCCCAAGAAGTGGTGTCTATCATATTAAGCAAACATTTCCTTTTTTGCGGAATGTGCGATTGTAGAGTTATAAAAAAAAGCCTAAAACATTCTCTTGGTAATGTGGACACCGTAAAATTTTCGTGGGTGTTCGGGTATTCAATCTAATAACTTACTCGGTACTTTACATAACGCAGCAACGTTCTCCGATGTGGTAGATCCCGTCAATTTATGTTGCACTGTCTGAAACACTGTGTTTATCGCGGCCCGGTGAGATTCAGCTTACCAACGCAGAGGTCGAAACACTGACATACATCACTTGAACGGTTTTGTTCTTTCGCAACCGCAGACTACCGTACTCGTTCACAAAGAAGAGGTTGGAATCCATGAGAGCTCGGATCCTGGTAAAATGAAATTAAATGCACAGCTATGTCTACGCTCCGCTCTGGCAACTCTATCTTGCAGATAAATAAAGCGAGAAAGCATTGCCAGAGCGGAGAGATTCAAAATTAGCTCGGATGTGCCATTCATAAAAATGTTTAGATTCGTACATGAGAGTTTTTATTCCGTTGTATTCACTCGTCAACTCCTCAATATTTAACATGTCACCATATTTTGTCCCCTGACAAACGTCAAGCGATTTTACATAGCTTCCAGCTGAAATTGCATAAAGAATAAAAGATTAGCCTATTGTGAACCAACTCACCATGTGTTCCAATTTTCAAGCAGTAATTATTTCCTTCTATGTAATCAGCAGGACATGTGGTCGCGCAATACTCTTAAATATCGATTTAGATGCACCCCAAGCCAATTGCTATCTCCGCGTTGGCAAGGATCTCTTGTAGACAAGTAAAGCGAGAGAGTATTGTCAGATCGAAGAGTTTTAAATTAGCTTGAGCTTTAACGTATGTACCTGGAGTAGTAGTGGTGGGTATTATCGTAGTCGATATCGGATGAGATTGTTCAATAGTCGATGCTGTTTCTTCAAGTGTCGTAACATTTGCCTGCTCTATTGTAGAGAGATGACTACTCTCTTTGAGTTCCCATTGGGTCGTTTCTATTAGCCCTTCACTCTTTGTTGACAATTCAACAGTCTTTGAGCTACTGCCAATTGTTGATCTTTCTGATGATGGCAGCTTCGTATCCATTGCTGGCGGTACTGTGATCACTGGTTTAGGAACAGTGCTTGATCGGTTTTGTAGAGTCTTGAATGTAGTAGGTGTGCTTGGTATAGTAGATGGTGTAGATGGAAGGCCCACAGTTGAGGAATGTTGAGCGATCTGTTCGGTTGCAACGAAGGTTGTAGCGGTGGATAGAGTGGACGATTCGGTTGCACTAGACTTCTCAGGGGATGGAACGGGAGTAGTCGAGCCTGAAAATACTTATCATACCTATCCTTTATATACTGTCATCGATCTCAATCGCTTAGGCTACGGAAATCCAGCTCCCTCTTTCCATTTTCAGCAATATGTTTATGCATATATATTTTGTGGAGTAAATAAATATTAATAATGTTGAGACAATTTTAGCAATCGAATTATTTCAACACTTACTAATCGACTCCAAATTTGTGGTGGGAGAACGAGTTGGTTCAGTTGATGAACTACTCGACGGTTGACTCCTTGTGTTCAAAGGAATATACACTGTACTTATGGTAGAGTGCCCTGAACAATCATGATTTGTTCATCTACCTGTATCATGCACAGAGAAAAAGTGTTATTTTTTAAAATGAAAAGTGGTAAATATAACGCTTCTTTCGTATTCTGTGCAGCACACTTTTCTCAGTGTGCAATGGAATATACTCATTAGAATATACCACAGTATTCTGGTCCAAGCCATTTTTCTTCCAAAGCAAGACAAAGGAGAGACCATTGTATTCGAGAGAGTTTGTATGTTGAGCGGTCGTTCTTGCTTTGAAAGTCATGAGAACGCTGTGATACCAATTTACATTTACAGTGCATGCATGCTTATTCTTGATCATCAATTAATAGTATTACTTTAGTTACCTGTGAGCGCTTCGGATGACGTCGAAGATTTATGTGTCGTGGTCATGTCCACTGGCCTGTCCGTCGCAATTTCCGTTGTTCTTGTTGGCATATTTGAAGATGGCGCTTTCGACAGCGGCAACGGGCCAGTGGTAGATGTGCTCGAGCGGCTGCTAGTGATCTCGCCACTAGTGGTGGGTATTATCGTGATCGTTATTGGATGAGATTGCTCAATAGTCGCCTTGCTTCTAGTGGATTCGGCGGAAGCTGTTGGAACGATTTCCATTGTTGTTATAGTTTCAATATAGTCATCTGATTCGACCTGAAAAAATCCCGTATACTTGTCTTCCCTTGGCATCAGGTCATCAGTGTCCGCTGACAGAGAAATTGTTGCATGATTCGGAGTAATTGTTGTAGTCGTGGAATAATTGATCGCTTCACTATGATGTGTTGTAGATCCAGTCGTCCCTGTCGGTTTATTTGTCTGTCTGTCCGTTTGTCTCTCTACTGCAACGGAAGTAGTCGTCGGTAGACCCAGCGAAGGGGATGAAGCAGTTGAGAGTAAGGTACTAGTTGTGGTTGGTGAATGTGCTTGACCAGCTACAGTTGAGCCTTTGTTCGGAGATGCATCAGTCGTCGTAGAAGTCTTTACACTCTTTTCTGTGTAGGTTACAGTGCTCGATGATGAAGGAATCCTTGTCGAAATCGTTTCACGACTGCTCGCTGAACCTCGTGTTGATGATGATGGAGTGACGGAAGGAATCTTGGAAGTAGCACTTTGGCTTGAAGAAGAAGAAGATGTACTGGCAGTCGATGTAGTCGACGTAGAAGTGGAAGAGCTACTAGTTGATGCACTAGTGTATCTCGTATACTCTTCAATTGACGTTGCACTCGATGAACTACCAGATTCAGTTGAATCTGCTCCAGCGGTCGAAGGTGATGAAGGCACACTGGAAGAGGGCGATGTCGAAATATTGTTTGAAGACGTTGTAGGAATTGGTTCCGCTGAAGAATTTGTGGTTCTTGTATATGACTGGTTCCTTGCGATAAGCGATGATGTCGTAGGCTTGTTCGATAGAGTTGAAGGAATATTGGGTTCATTGTTAGGAGAAATGTGGTCTTCAAACTTTAATGGTGAAGTATTCTGAGACGATGGCGATTCCACAATCTTCGATGTGGTCATCGGATTCCATGGATCCGTCTTCATAGTCGACGAAGAAGTTCTGTTGAGTGGTAATTCGTTATCTGCCGTAGTATTTGTGGTACGTGTCGATGCCGATTGAGACGTCGAAGTTCTAGGAGATTGTGAAGGAGCACTCGTGTTGATCACGGGCGAAGAAGGCCTTTCCATGGAGTGATTGTGATTGTGATTATTTGGATATCCTCCCCCACCATCACCATCAATGTAAACTAACTCGGTAGTAAACATCTCTGTTGAACTCGCATCGTTTTCCGTGCTTGATTCATTGCCAAACATTGTGTAATTGTCCGTAAACCAATCGATCGTTGAATTACCATCTCCGATCCATGTTTCATAATCTAGTAGATCCATATTTTCGTCAGTTACTGTAGTTTGATCAACTTCTAAAGTTTGACCGATTTCTGTAGTTTGATCGACTTCTGTAGTTTGATCAATTTCTGTAGTTTGATTGATTTCTGTAGTTTGATCAGAAAAAGCAGTTTGATTGTCATCAGTAAATTCATTAGTTTCCGCAGATGGATAAACTTCTGGAGTTTGATTTTCATCTGTAAGCTGATCATCTTCTGTAGTGTGATAAAATTCTGTAGCTTGATCATCTTCTGCATTTTGATCAAATTCTGTAGTTTGATCAGTTACTGTAGTTTCATTGGTTTGGTCAGACGAACGATTTTCAGTGATTTTACTATTTTCCGTAGTTTGCTCAGTTTGCATTGTCGGTTCTTTTCCATTTCTAGTTGCTCCAGTGGTTTCCGGATATGATTCTGGGTCTTGCGTAGGTTCTGAGGAAGTGTAGCCTTCTTTGGAATATGTATTATTGGTAGTCCCATTTATATAAATCGGCGCGTCGCTTCCTGTAAGTAAATAATAACATTGACTTGCGTATGACATCATGAGTAATCTCAACTTTCACAATCTATTTTTTTCGAACATCAAAAACGGCCACAGCATCGATCAATAACAAAAACAAAAATTTTTTTTTATGATTTCGAATTTTTTAAAATAAATGGATACGAATACAAAATTGAACTATCGGGATATGGACAATCACTGAATATCTTGAAAAAAAAAACAATTATAAAACATGTTGAAAAAACTATTAGAGCTCTATGCGCTCTACAAAATATCCATGTCTTCAATTAAGATATTCTTGGAAGTAGCTTTTTTTGCATTTACGTACTTTTTTATCACTTTTATTTCGGGAAGCTTTATTTTTTTTTCAAGGGCGATCTTTTCCCGCACGTACCCGAAGTCACTCCTTCTCCAGCAACTTTCACACTGGTAACTCGGGTGGGAGTAGTTGGTGGCTGGCTAGTAGGATTTTTGGATGACGAATTATGCCATCTTGTTGTACTCCCAATCGCTCCAGCATACAGTAGAACTTGATAGAGCCTCATCACGAGGATGTTATAGAAAGGCAAATGACAATTCAAAGGAAAAGATGAAGGGGCAAGGGAGGGGGAGCTAGAAGGGATCGGAGAAGCAATAGGCTGATATTGCCAGGTAACCAGCTGACATTAAATCCATCTTCTAGAAGAATCGATGAGGACTATGGACAATATTAATGGATTTGAACGTACATGAATGAGCTTATGTGATGAATCCCCTTTCAATAATGGTTCTTTAGACCAAAGATCAGATCCGCATAAGATTCGTGAATATTGTGAAAACCGTGAACTATTAGGCGGGATAGAAAGACATTTGTGCACAAAACCTTATTTATCGTGCATCTGAGTAATCGACAAGCGAATGGTCATAGATACTGATCATCACCAGCGATGACCTTCCCCCATATCCCCTGTAGGACTCGCACCCCATTTTAAATTGTTGTTTTTCGTATCAACAAACGTTCGTTCATGTGTACGTCTTACTTTGTTAGACACACTTTTTTTCTGGAGTAATAAAAGGAGCTTGCTCTTCTGCACTGTACATCATTAATATTATATCAGAACGAAACACTAAAATATTTTAACATTTTGTATGCACCAATTTTTCACTCTCATTCCGGTTTTCGGACGATTTAACTCTGTGGCCGTATTCAAGAACCGTTTTCCGGGAAAATGTGACATCATTAACGTAGGCGGAACCGTTTTCCAAAAATCCTCCGCCTACGCTAATGACGTCGCATTTTCCCGGCAAACGGTTTTCCAGTTGTTCTTGCATACGGCCCCTGATTGTCAGTGAGAATATTCAATCGCACATACCAAGTGTCGCTCCTTCGCTATCGGCTTGCACGGAAACTGATTTGAGTTTGGTAGTCATTGTTGTTGTAGTGGTCGCATATCCTCCTTCATTATCACCACGATGCTTACTTCCATTATGGTCGTCATAAACAAATATGTGCATAGTCCCATTGTCATCAATATAAAAGAAACGGTATCCTTCTTCTTTGACTAAACGATAGTCACTGCCATTGTATTCTTCACGAACTACTGTGTTCTTGATCCTATTCATATAGTAAATGTAAGTGCGATTGTCGCTATATCCAACATCGATCAATAGAGCATACAGTAGAAGTAGGAAGAACCTCATCACGAGGATGGTTGTAAATGACTATGACTGCCAACGGGATAGGGAAGCAGCTACTGTAGATTGGAGGGGAGAGAGGATAAGCAATGGGATGGTAGTGCCCCAGGTGACCAGAATAAATATAGCTTCGAGACGAATCACAAGGAAATATAGACGATATTAATGGACTTGGACATGCATGGAGGAGCATATATGATGAATCATTAGATAAAATATAAAACGTCCTCAAAAGACCAAAAATGAACAGAGTACTGCAACATATTTTTGTCATTTGGTTATGGTGAGCGTTGTATAAAATGAGAAAAGTGTATCTTATCAACATTTTTTTGTTCTTTCAAATGGCATACAATACGATAGATTTTGTTGAAAATTTACATTGCCTTGTTCTTGTCAGATTGCTTACTTTTGCGCTTATTGTTAGACCATTTTAGCCGCTCTTTCCCTCGACTTTCCATTAATTTTTTAATTGTTTAGTTTTCGTATCAACAAACCTTCGTTCATGTGTACGCATTACTTTGTTTGACACACTTTTTTTGTAGAGTCACAAAAAAGCTTGCTCTTCTGCACTGTGCATCATTACTATTATATCAGAACGAAACAATAAAACATTTTACCATGTTGTATGCACCAATTTTTCACTCTCATTCCGGTTTTCGGACAATTTAACTCTGTGGCCGTATTCAAGAACCGTTTTCCGGGAAAATGTGGCATCATAAACGTTTTCCAAAAATCCTCCGCCTACGCTAATGACGTCGCATTTTCCCGGAAAACGGTTTTCCAGTTGTTCTTGCATACGGCCACTGATTGTCCGTGAGAATATTCAATCGCACATACCTGGTGTCACTCTGTCGCGGTCGGCTTGCACAGCTGAAGCTGATTTGAGTTTGGTAGTCATTGTTGTTGCAATGGTCGCATATCCTCCTTCTTTATCACTACGATGCTTACTTCCACGATGGTCGTCATAAACAAATATGTGCATAGTCCCATTGTCATCAATATAAAAGAAACGGTATCCTTCTTCTTTGACTAAACGATAGTCACTGCCATTGTATTCTTCACGAACTACTGTGTTCTTGATCCTATTCATATAGTAAATGTAAGTGCGATTGTCGCTATATCCAACATCGATCAATAGAGCATACAGTAGTATTAGGAAGAACCTCATCACGAGGATGGTTGGGGATGAATAGGACTGACAACGAAAGGGATAGCGAAGCTACTGTAGTTTGGAGTGGAGAGGGGATATGCAATGGGATTGCCCCAGGTGACCAGTATAAATATAGCTTCGAGACGAATCACAGGGAAATATAGACGATATTAATGGACTTGGACATGCATGAAAGAGCATATATGATGAATCGTTCGATAAAATATAAAACGTCCTCAACAGACCAAAAAATGAACAGAGTACTGCAACATATTTTTGTTATTTGGTTATGGTGAGCGTTGTATAAAATGGGAAAAGTGTATCTTATCAGGAGTTTTTTTGTTCTTTCAAATGGTATACGATACGATAGATTTTGTTGAAAATTTACATTGCCTAGTTCTTGTCAGATTGCTTACTTTTGTGCTTATTGTTAGACCATTTTAGCCGCTCATTCCCTCGACTTTCCATTAATTTTTTAATTGTTTTGTTTTCGTAACGTTTCTTCATGTGTACGCATTACTTTGTTTGACACACTTTTTTCGTAACAAAAAAGCTTGCTCTTCTTCATTAATATAATATTATATCAGAACGACATACATTAAAACATTTTAACATTTTATATGCACCAAATTTTTACTCTCATACCGGTTTTTGGACGACTTCACTCTCATTATCAGTGAGAATATTCAACCTCACATACCTGGTGTCACTCTGTCGCCCTCGGCTTGCACAGCTGAAGATGATTTGAATTTGGTAGTTGTTGTTGTTGCAATGGCTGGATATCCTCTTTCATTATCACCACGATGATCACTTCCATTATAAACAAACATGTTCTTGAACCCATTCGCATAAAAATAAAAGAAACAATATCCTTCTTCTTTTATACAATGAAAGTCACTTCCATTGTAGTAGTCATTAAGTAATTTAAACTTTAGAATCTCATTCTCAGAAATATAAATGCGACTGTAGCCAAAGGGAAATAATAGAGCATACAGTAGACTTTGGAGGAAATTCATCACGAGAATTGCTGGTAAACTGTAGAGGTAAACGTAGATCCCGCTATTCGACGCACACGAAGTCCTGCGGGAGACCACTGTTAGGCCAGTGTTTTCAGTGATCTTTAAGGATGGTAGAGGACGCATGAATGAAAATGTGCATTACGGGAGTGCGTAGGATTGCTCAAGACAAGGGAGGAGAGAGGATAAGCGATGGACCGATATCGCCCCAGGCAACCAGCGGACAAAAATATATCTTCAAGACGAATCGCAAATATAGACGATCATAATGGACTTGGGCAAACATGAATGAGCTCAGACAATGAATCTTCCGATATTTAAAACGTTCACGAAAGAGCAAAACGTAAGACCAAAGATCATGTGCATGCCTTCTGGTAGCTATTCTGCCTGTCGATCAGCTCAGACTAAAGAATTGAGGAATTGGAAGATGCGGTGCGAGGACATCGCCCATGTTCTGGGACTATTGAGCTGAGAAGAGTTATGTTTTACCATATACATCATAGCTTACTCTCGATAAATACGATAAAAGGGATTGAATATTGCGCTGTCTAGCCGTAAGGGTATCAGAATTACTTATATTTGATTTTTTAAACATTATTACTTAATAGTTTTATTGTTACAATTATTTTAAATACGTGCATGCATATCACTCCTGTACATTGATTTACTTACTAAATTAATTAATAGAAACTGATTTTTTCAACTGTGTTGGATATTTTGCGGTAAATTAAGTCCGACGAAGATATATTATGCTTTGTAATTAAAGTTTTATCGTCATTATGTATTTATTCAACCTTACTACCTCGTTGTGGTATTGTATTTATGTGTCCCTAATGCATTTCTCTATGTATCTCATTATCATTCTTACCTGAAACGCACATAAAGATATTATTATTATTATTATTATTATTATTATTATTATTATTATTATTATTATTATTATTATTATTATTATTATTATTATTATTATTATTATTATTATTATTATTATTATTATTATTATTATTATTATTATTATTATTATATATTTATTATTGGCCTCCCGACCTAATTGTCTCTGAACTATCACAGGCCTAGAAGTGATCTCCCGCAAGACTCAGTGTGCCTTGAATAACATATAGTATATAAATTTGCCTTTAACCGCTATACATGGTCAACGCTTCCTTATGTGCTGCTACGCATCCGCGTATCTTAATTATTATATATAGGAATCTGAAATATTTGCGTGTTTTTTAATAACATACAAAAGATCTCCTCGATGTTCATGATGAAAAAATAACTGAATTTTACCGCAGAACTTCAAAGAGACTTTTTTCAGTACTTTCAAACCTTGCAATCTTTAACTGTGATATCATCAGATGCACCTAAAAATGTCGTCGGTCATCTATAAATAGTGTCGTTATCACGTTATCTCATAAAACGTAGAGATTTGTAACGCTGTCCTCATATGGACGAGCTCTTTCATCTCATGACACAGTATTCTGGTGTAAGCCATTTTTCTTTGAAAACCAGACGAGCGAGCGAGCATTAATTTAGAGAAAGTTTTGTTCTGTGGCCGTATGCAAGAACAACAGGAAAACTGTTTTCCAGGAAAATGTGACGTCATTAGCGTAGGCGGAGGATTTTTGGAAAACGCCTCCGCCTACGCTAATGACGTCACATTTTCCCGGAAAACGGTGCTTGCATACGGCCACTGGCTTCCACAACTAAGAGAAGAGGGAATCCAATCATTATACTTCCTTTCTCATTTGGAGCATTCACAACTTCATCACATTTCTATTCAGAAACGGAGTTCGCACCCATATCTATCAGTAGTCATTAGGACAAAACATATTTCGGTAAAGGGCTTTTACTCTTACCGTACCGGGTTGGTACTTCGGATTCCAAAATGCAATACAAGTCGATCGAGTTTTGTACACTATTTTGAGGTTTCTAGGCTGGCATTTTCCCGAATGTGGGCAATCGTGTGTACAAGTAGGGAAAGATGGGAAATCTTTACCTATATGAGTGCAACTTTTTTTATATTTTGCATGATTTTGCTATAGAACTATCATAATAAACCTTTATGTAAACTAACTCAATGGGGGTTCTACTGAAGATGGCCAACCCCATTGGGTAGAGGTTCACTGTCTAGAACCTAATGGCCGAAACAGTGAATCTCGCCTCTACTAATAACTACTTTAGATTCATTAATATCTAATTTTATGAGTACATTTGCATGTTTAACTATTACATATTTCGCATATAATTTGATCTATGTGCAGCTGCGCACCGCAGCGGGACTCATGTATAAAACTCGACCGGTTAATACTGTAATGTTTTCCCGCGCGAACGTAGCTCGCGCTAGTTCAAAATTTTACAATATTAGATTCCTTGAAAAATATTAATTTATGTACTGCTTTTTTCCCAGAACTGTGAAACAAGAATTGCATAAATAAGATCTCCGCGATGGTCTTCGGGGAAAAAAGAATGCGACGGGCATCCATCTCCTCATGTCAATCGAAAAATATTCGCGCACTGAGGAAAAAAATTCACCCGCGAACTCAGACTATTATATTCCTTCTAAAATATTTCTTTTTTTGTACTTTTTTTTCTGAGAATTATGAAAATAATTGCAATGGGTAAAAAGATCTCCGCGATGGTCGTGATAAAAAAATGAATTTGACATGCATTAGTCTCTTCAAAGCCGTTCTTTTGTCATTACTTTAAAACTTTTCAATCTTTAACTATGATATCATCAAATGCACCGAAATATGTCATCGGTCATCTATAAATAGTGTCGTTATCACGTTTTCTCATAAAACATGGAGATTTGTAACGCTTTCCTCATTTGGACTTACTCTTTCATCTCGTGAGCATATAATTTTTATACTTCCTCTCTCATTTGGAGTACGCACGACTTCATCAGATGTCTATTCAGAAACTTTGGATGATTAGAGTTGTCAGAAACCATTTGGAGTTTGTACCACGCACCACTCCCACCTACGATGGCTATCAATCTCCCTCATGTTTAAAAAAAATTATTCTCCAATATCACGCTCATCACGAGAGAATTGAGCTAAATTTACAATTCATGGAAATGAGGCAAAAATGGTGAGGACCATTTTTGGACATTTTCGTGCGAAGCACTATATTTCGGAGAATAAATAAAACATAATGGAAATGATAGTAGGTGTGAGTGGTGAGTGCCTCGTCCGGTGTTACAGATTGAAGCGATGGCGTTGTGCTGCTCGCATATCTTCGCTTGATCCTGACAGATGGTCGAGAAGAGTGATGCAGGGCTGTGCCGCATGAAAACCTAATTATTGAGATTCATGATCTCAAAACTCTATATGTAGAATGTAATAGATGTACTTTGATGACATTCAAAAGGGGTGCGAATAAATTCGCCTCGATGAGTTACACAACGCAGAGAAAGAATTATCTGCCTAGAACTACTTTCCTAGATACAAGGCGTTATGCCGAAATATGCCGAAATTCATGCCGCACAGCCCTGGAGTGATGGACTGTACATTCTCCTGAAATCTCTTCGCGCGCGATATTCCTTGTAAAATATTCTTTTTTTGTACTACTTTTCTCAGAATTATGGAAAGAAAATATTGCATGGAAAATATCTCCACGATGGTCCTCGGGAAAAAAGAATTGAAGCTAACAATAAAGTGACATTCATCATTATTTTTATGGGCCCCCCGAGCTAATTTGAAACTCTCCGCTCTGGCCACACTCTCTCGATTTCTCTGTCTACGAGAGAGTGATGCAAGAAGTGAGAGTAAAAATAGCTCTCGTTTTGCCTTTAACTGCCCAATCTATGACTATGCATCAAATGCACTGAAATATGTCATTGGTCATCTATAAATAGTGTCGTTATCACGTTATCTCATTCCAGTACCATCAAACTTACAGATTTGTAACGCTTTCTTTATTTGGACTTACTCATGACTCTCCAATCCTTATATGTACTTTCTTGTTCATTTGGAGTGTGCACCACTTCCAGTGACATCAGACATAGAGAATTGCAATGACTTCTTCATTTGGACTTGCTCTTTCTGCTATGGACTGAGGTGCTTCTACTGAATATGGCCAATTGTGTACATGCTCACTGTCTAGAACACAGAGATAAAACTCTTTTATATTTTAGTTATAAGTTATCTAAGATCACAGAAACGATCTCTCATATGTGAGAAAATTTGGATAGCTTACTCAACGTTATTATCTCGCTCGTTAGAGTGGTATACCCGAAAATAGGATCGAATTTTCGATCTCAGACTGATCTATCTTATCTTTCCATTTTACCAATTTATTCAATTCCTATACCACTATCATCTACTGTCGTCCCCATTTGAATCATCGATTGATCTCACTAGCTTCGTCATTATTTTATTTTATCTTTCATCTCTCTGTTTATCGTTAAAGATAAATAAATTATTATTATTATATCCAACGTATGCACCGATCATACTTACGATATCAACATCCCCACGTTCTTTTGTTTATTCACCGAATGAATATTATATATAAATTTACGATTTTCTAACAAATGAGAATGAGAAAATATCGTGAATAGTATATATCTTCGCTTCTTAGGCAATGAGAGAAAGAAGATACACGCGTACGATTCCTATTATCCTATATAAATATCAATCAATCTTTATCACATTCCAACATCGATTGATTGATTATTCTAAAGGAAATTGCTGAATTCGTCGTGCTAATATATTTATTTATCAAATCAACGATAGTCATTAGGAGAAAAGCTATTTCGATTATGGCCTTCTACAAAATCAGATTGGTACTTCATATTCGATGAATCAGACTACATGCTAACTTACAAGTTTTTTTTTCATTTCATGATTTTATTTCTTTTCCATTTTCATGATTTTTCCATTTTTATTATGATGATTATTCATGGAGCATTAATTCCAAAAAAATAACCACCAAAAAAACTCTCCACTACATACTTTAGTCTATCTCACGAGTTTTCCTTTTCATCAAATTTCAGTAATCCATCCTTCTCGCCTTTGAAGGAATATCACGGAGAAAATCTCTCATTTCACTCATTCCTTGCACAACTTTATATTCTCTCCTTCGTAGATCTTTACATGAAAGATGAGTTATGGTGCTCTTCTCGAGTGAACACATCATACTCGACTGCAAAAAGTATGATTGGTTAATTAAATCTAAAGTATATTATGAAAAAAGCACTCCATCTTTCTCTTCTTCCTTCTAAAGTATTCTTCATTCTCCGTTTTATTCCTTCGTCTTCTAGTCTATCACCCTTCTCTCTTATTCTTCTTCTTCCCTCTTCATTACTTTTTACACTAAAGTGATACTGTAGTGATACATCATCTCTTTCGACTACAGTATTTTGGGGTATTTTTTCACGCCGAATTCGAGCCTTTTTATATGAGGTTAATAGCTTCACTAAATTTCACAAGGACGTTAATAAAGTAGCCTTTTGGGGTTAATAAAGTATAAAGGGCGATAAAAGGGTTTGACTTCGGGCGAACCTCCTGATGATAAATTAGATAGTTTATTTTACGTTTTCGCTAATCAAGTAACAACCCACAAAAAAGAGAAAGATTCTTGAAGAATAGTTAATACTGGGGACGAATCTCTACTTCGGACCTATTTCTCTTTATTGAGCGTATAAAAATCACTTGTTTTATTTGTACAAGTGACTTTCTTGTTTTGCATGGTTCAGGAACTATGCCGATCTCTTTTATATATCATATAGCGCGCGGCGAAGGTCAGCCCGGTTAGAGAGAGGCAGCGGAGAGACAATCGAGAGGCGGGGCGAGATCTAGCCTTTGAGGGACTTCCGTTCTTTAGCGCACAGTGTCATTTTCTTATGCAAGTACATTTTATGCGCACAATATTACCAATTCCCCTTTCGGACGCTTAGGCGCGGCGTCACGACCGGGAATAAATAAAGTATACTGTATGGGATAAAAGAATGCTGTAGGGGTTCACAATATTCTACAGTTTCCTTTCCTTCCTTTTTTCCTTCTTTCCTTCGTCCCTTTTCATCTCTAACAATTGTGTATATCAGTCAATTTGAATCATTCTGATTCGCGTTTATTTTTATTTGTGGACATTCTGCTTCATGTCTATTTATATCTATGGAGCCTGCTATTCATAGCACATGGTGAAGCTAAAAATAGAGATGGCACCTCGCGGGTGTAAATCTATATTTAGACGCTGTCTCCTCTGCTTCTTCCTCGTCCTCCGCGTACTTTCGCTGGGCTTATGATAGCCTAAAACCAAAGACCACAAGTGTCTCTTCAATATGCTCTTTCCGTCTCTACACTGCTCTCCACCATTACACAGAATATAGACGCTCTCATAGGGCACGTGAGTCAAGGGAGGGAGAGGGAGAAGGGCAAAGGGAGAGGGAGATGGACAAAGGAAGAGGAAGAGGGAGAAGTGATATAGTAAAGTGGTATAGGCAGAATGAGATTTAGAAGATGAATGGGGAAGGTGAGAGAATATGAAGAAGAGGAAGAAAAAGAAAAAAAGGGATGATGGATGGAAGAAGTTGATAATGAGAAATTGATCTCATCGGCACCAGGTCGAAAGGAACCGATGAATAATAACCGACTGGATGATAACCATTTGCATGCTTTGTATATTCATTAGCGCTTATCTCTATTTCTCACTTTCTTCTATGATACCCAATTTCTACCCATCGTACCCTCTTCAAGATCAATCCCTATCGAGAGAGTATTTCTGTGACTTATTATTTATTTTTGCTTCACCCACCTGTATTGTTTCATGCTGAGTATGTCGATAATATATATATATATATATATATATATATATATATATATATATATATATATATATATATATATATATATATCTCATATGCAAATGGTTATCATCCAGTCTGTTATTATTCATCTGTTCTCATCGACCTAGCGCCATCTCATCCTACATACAGAGAAAAAGTGTAACCCACAGCGCACAAGACCTGAGAAGTGTTATATTTTGTTATTTCTAACGCAAAAAGTGTTAAATATAACACTTCACAGGTCTTTTGTGCTGTGGAAAACGCTTTTTTCTCTTTGTGTATAATAGAATATGTATATTAGTTGTATGTTGTGTTTTATAGTTAAAGGACCGGCGTTACAAATGTTTTATGAGATACTGTGATAAGGACACTATTTATAGATGACCGATGACATATTTAAAGGCACGCCCTGTGCTAATTTTACTCTGCGCTCTTGCAACAAATTAGCTCGGGTGTGCCCTTAAAGGACTGCCTTAGACTAATTTGACACCCTTCGTCTGAATACATAGAGCACAAAACCGTTGTGTGTTTTTATTTAACACTTTTTTGTGTTATATTTAACAATTCATAAGTGGTCGGTCAGCTGTACTTATATTTTCCCTTTTTTCTCTGTGTATGCTATCCGTTTGACGAAAAAGCTTTCGTTGGACTACTTCAATTGATATGTTACCTGATTGTGGAGCATAGCCAACGCAATGCATGGTATTATGGTGTAAGCCATTTTTCTTTAATGCCAGATCATTTTGAGAGAATTTCCTTTCTTGAGCGGTCGTTCTGGCTTTCAAAAGGAAGAGAAGTCTGTGAATCAGTGCGTAGAGCATTGGGCACAAATCGCGAAGAGATCAAAGAAGTAACTAGGAGACGTATAATAATATCTTTCTCTCTGGAGAGAGAGAGAGAGTGTGGACTCGCCACGGGAATCATGTGGTGCTTTACGTTTGATTTACTGGCTTCTGCTGATTAAAAACTTTTCAGTCTACATCCTTTCCTATTATGCCATACTATAGTTTCACATTCACATCGTCTCTACAACACAGAGAGAGCAGTCATTAGAAACTTGGCAAACTGCCAAAACAATTACGGTATTGTTCACCATGGTGTACTTTGCTCTCTCTATCTCTCTCTCTCCCCTCTCCCTCGCCCTCTCTATCTTTTCTCTCTCCCTCTATCCCCCTCTCCCCTCTCCCTCTCTCTCTCTATCTGTCTCTCTCTCCCTCTCTCTCTCTATCTCTCTCTCTATCACTCCGATGTACTCCCTCTGTTTTTCGGTCTACCTTTTTCTCCGCCACACCAAGTCCATTTGCGGTGATACTTTCAGTGCTCCAAAACATCAAAGAGCAAATTCGAGTTCGTAACACTGCCAGAAAAATAGCCAGTGCACTCAAGTCTGGTTTATTATTCATATATTCAAGCAGGCTACTGTCAGTTGCGCTATATGTAAATCAAAATAGGGCTTTTTTCATCAAAACCCTTATTTTGCCATAACACTATAGGTGGCATAACGCGGCGTTAAATTTTCAAAACGTGCACACGCCGTAACCTCTTCCTAACGTCTCCATCGTTACGGCGTGCGCATGTTTTGAAAAGCTAACACCGCATAAGAACCGACTGTATGAGAACCGTCGGATGCGAACTAGTTGCATACTTTGTCTATTCATGATGGATGGTTACGTTTACCTTACGTGTCTGCGCCGTAACCTCCGCAGTAACGACGGAGACGCGGCGGAAGAGGTTACGGCGTAGGCACGTAAGGCAAATGTGACGATGCATTAGCGATGTCTCTCATATGCAAATAGTTATCAATTTTTTATTTAACTCTTGCATCATTATCATCTACTGTCGTCCCCACTTGATTCAATGTTTGATCTCACGCATCATTCCATAATATTGTTTTACTTTCTATTTCACCTCTCTGTTTATCGTTAAAGATAAATAAATTATTATTATTATTATGCCTTTGACGTCTTCTTTTTTTTTTGCTTTGAACATTACGTAGATGAGCACATTATGTCATTATTATTTCTCTTATGATCTATCATGGTCTTATTACGCTATGCTTTTCACATATGCCAATGTTTCTCTCTCTCTCTGTCTCTCCCTCTCTCTCTCTCCCTCTCTCTCTCTCTCTCTCCCTCTCTCTCTCCTCTCTCTCTCTCGCTCTCTCCTCCCCCTCTCTCCTCCCCCTCGTTCCTCCATCTCTCTCTCTCTTTCTCCCTCTCTCTCTCTCTCTCTCTCTCTCTCTCTCTCTCTCTCTCTCTCTCTCTCTCTCTCTCTCTCTCTCTTCTCTTCTCTCTCTCTCTCTCTCCTCCCCCTCGTTCATCCATCTCTCCCAACCCCTCTAAATCTCTGGTGTCCTTCGAACACATGATAACATTCCAACTATCTATTCATCCCCTTACCTTCCTTCTCCTTTTCTTCTTTTATCATTTGCTTCTTCTCTTCTTCTATCTCTTGCACTTTATTTATTCCTTTTTCCCTTCCTGGCGACTCTCTCTCATTTTCATATTATAAAGAAAGAGACAAAGAGAAAGATTAAAGGGAGCGTAACCTCACTCAATGGTCTCTTCATTGCGCACACTATTTTTCAGTTCTCTAACAACGAGAGAGCATTGCGCGTCGAAGAAACCATTGAGTGAGGTTACGCTCCATTTAAAGTTGTGTTAGAAATTTTTAAGGAAAAAACTATAAAGAATAGTGTTTCGGTCTGTTTATGCCATACTGCTCTTTCTAATAAGACACTCTTTCTCCAATCATATATGATTGTTTTCATCGTTTATTTAAGCTGTTTTTTTTTATATATTATTTTTTCCGGGGCATTTCTAGCTGAACTTCATCTAAGTAATGTAGTTAGCTGAGACATTGCTAAGCAATTTTTGGCTCAGTGTACTATATGCCCTTCTCTGGCAGGGGGGGGGGGGAGATAGAAAACGTGAAGACGGCGTGCCTCGCACATGTAATATCCCATAAGGAAGTTAATATCAGTTTTGTTATGGCTTCAATATCTCATCTTTTACTGGTCACGATCTGCTATCTTCTTATTGGTTTCGATTTGGATCCAGAAGTTGATTTTGAGGCACATCCCAAGCTAATTTTACTCTCCGCATTGGCAATACTCTCTCGCGGGCAAATAAAGCGAGAGAGTGTGGCCAGAGAGAAGAGTTTTGAATTAGAATTTGGATGCGCTTATGATTAACCTCATAAATAGCCCATACAGTGTGACAAAGCTGATTTCGATCATTCAAACAACTTGACAAACTACAGTTTTTTTTTATATAGAAATTTCGAATCTTTTTATCACGAATAGTCCATCTATTGGAAGTCCCGCGTTGTTTTTTTTAAATTATATATGATTTGTGCATCGGTTTTGATGGTCAGAAATGATCGCTGATGATTCACATTATTACTCAACCCACTGATTCTATTTCCATTCTTCTATATGCGCTTTGCTCTTCTCTTATCGCTGTACTACAGTAACAATGTCTACTTCCGGGTTCAAAAGTGTTTGAACAGAAGAAGAAGATATTCAGATGAGAAAGAGAGAAAGAGGAATAGAGGTCAATTCCTAGGGCGGATGAACGGATCTGAAGATGGATGAAGGTAGAGAGACAAGGAGAGAGAGAGAGAGAGAGAGAGAGAGAGAGAGAGAGAGAGAGAGAGAGAGGGAGGGAAAGGGAAAGGGAGTGAGGGAGAGTGGGGTAGAAGGAGAGGGAGAGTGGGGTAGATGGAGAAGTAGAGTGTGAAACAGAAAGGAAGGCGAAGAAAGAGTGCGCCTATAAAACTGTATCATGTTCAGTACAACAAAGGAATCTTTATGTAATAACTGTGTTTATTTCTTGATCGATCTCTATGTCATTTTGTTTCTCGTCCGTTCATCGTTACACATTAAACTTCACACCCCAAGCAAATTTTACTCTCCGCTCTGGCAACACTCTCTCGCAGACAAAGAAAGCGAGAGATCATTGCCAGAGCGGAGAGTTTCAAATATGCTCGGGTGTGGTTTAATCCAAAAATTTGTTTTTTTTAACGAGCACCCACATCTGTTTAATCCATCAATATCATTAATCATCTCATAGTTTCGGTGTACCAGCCATGGGAATTCAAACCTTCGAAGTCATCGATTATTTTGCTCCCATTGGTAAGTTGGTTGTTCACATATGAAATCTCTGCTAACAATAACGTCCCGGGTCTTACCCATATTTGGTTACCCATATTTTTTTCGAAGAGAAATAAAGCGAGAGAGCGTCTCCCAAAGGGGGGAGTTTAAAGGGAGGGTAACCTCTCTCAATGGTCTCTTCGGAGCGCAATGCTCTCTCGTTGTTAGAGAACAGAGAAATAGTGTGCGCAATGAAGAGACCATTGAGAGAGGTTACGCTCCCTTTAAAATAAGCAAGTTCAGTAGCATTTTGACTACGGAAATCTACAATTTCGTAGGTATGGAAAAGAATGAAAGTAGTTTTATCCCTGATGTATAAATTGTTGTGAGTAATGCGCGACTCGCTTTCTCTCACGATGCCCCATTCTAAGCCATCGAAACAGATATATCTTTTAGTGTGAGAAAAGGGCAAGGAGATGAGGAAAGAAGAAGAGGAGCGGAGTGAGAAAGCGAGACCAATATGGGAAAGGAAGGGCGTGAATAGGGATATGATGGGAAAATAGCTCCTAATCGTTTCGTAGAAACGAGCATGCATCTACATTTCTATTTTAGAGCATTTCAAGTGTTGAAAACAAGGAAAAATACCTGTGTACATAATATCTGTTTTGCATACTTTTCATATTCACATGGGAATGGTGTGAACTCACATTTCCCGATTTTCACGAAAGTTGCAGGGTTTACTAAATCGAGTACGCTGATTCCAAATCTGCAATAAAAACCTGCGAAATGTTTTTCTGAAGCGAGTTATAGCCCGGCAAAATGGATTTTTATACAGTGCATAATAGTTAATTTCGATCATTCAAACAACTTGACAAACTACAGTTTTTTTTATATAGAAATTTCGAATCTTTTTATCACGAATAGTCCATCTATTGGAAGTCCCGCGTTGTTTTTTTTAAAAATTATATATGATTTGTGCATCGGTTTTGATGGTCAGAAATGATCGCTGATGATTCACATTATTACTCAACCCACTGATTCTATTTCCATTCTTCTATATGCGCTTTGCTCTTCTCTTATTTCTGTACTACAGTAACAATGTCTACTTCCGGGTTCAAAAGTGTTTGAACAGAAGAAGAGATTCAGATGAGAAAGAGAGAAAGAGGAATAGAGGTCAATTCCTAGGGCGGATGAACGGATCTGAAGATGGATGAAGGTAGAGAGACAAGGAGAGAGAGAGAGAGAGAGAGAGAGAGAGAGAGAGAGGGAAAGGGAAAGGGAGTGAGGGAGAGTGGGGTAGAAGGAGAGGGAGAGTGGGGTAGATGGAGAAGTAGAGTGTGAAACAGAAAGGAAGGCGAAGAAAGAGTGCGCCTATAAAACTGTATCATGTTCAGTACAACAAAGGAATCTTTATGTAATAACTGTGTTTATTTCTTGATCGATCTCTATGTCATTTTGTTTCTCGTCCGTTCATCGTTACACATTAAACTTCACACCCCAAGCAAATTTTACTCTCCGCTCTGGCAACACTCTCTCGCAGACAAAGAAAGCGAGAGATCATTGCCAGAGCGGAGAGTTTCAAATATGCTCGGGTGTGGTTTAATCCAAAAATTTGTTTTTTTTAACGAGCACCCACATCTGTTTAATCCATCAATATCATTAATCATCTCATAGTTTCGGTGTACCAGCCATGGGAATTCAAACCTTCGAAGTCATCGATTATTTTGCTCCCATTGGTAAGTTGGTTGTTCACATATGAAATCTCTGCTAACAATAACGTCCCGGGTCTTACCCATATTTGGTTACCCATATTTTTTTCGAAGAGAAATAAAGCGAGAGAGCGTCTCCCAAAGGGGGGAGTTTAAAGGGAGGGTAACCTCTCTCAATGGTCTCTTCGGAGCGCAATGCTCTCTCGTTGTTAGAGAACAGAGAAATAGTGTGCGCAATGAAGAGACCATTGAGAGAGGTTACGCTCCCTTTAAAATAAGCAAGTTCAGTAGCATTTTGACTACGGAAATCTACAATTTCGTAGGTATGGAAAAGAATGAAAGTAGTTTTATCCCTGATGTATAAATTGTTGTGAGTAATGCGCGACTCGCTTTCTCTCACGATGCCCCATTCTAAGCCATCGAAACAGATATATCTTTTAGTGTGAGAAAAGGGCAAGGAGATGAGGAAAGAAGAAGAGGAGCGGAGTGAGAAAGCGAGACCAATATGGGAAAGGAAGGGCGTGAATAGGGATATGATGGGAAAATAGCTCCTAATCGTTTCGTAGAAACGAGCATGCATCTACATTTCTATTTTAGAGCATTTCAAGTGTTGAAAACAAGGAAAAATACCTGTGTACATAATATCTGTTTTGCATACTTTTCATATTCACATGGGAATGGTGTGAACTCACCGCACAATACTTCAGTGTTGCGCACTGCTTTCAAATAATCTTCCGGAAAGCTACTCATTTCACATCGATCGATTATGTTCCATTCTCTTGAATCACACACTGGAGCATAAAAAAATTGACTTGTAAGTTACTCTATGCCAATATTACCGTCCCGTTCTTCGGGACAGTAGCATGCAAACTGTCTTCATTTCGGAGATTATAATCATGATCGTGTTCAGCTTGCACAACGTCCTGTATAAAGTTGGACGCACCATCAGAAGCAAGCCCAAAGCCCTCTCTTACCTCACCGATGAAAGGCTTATGACTCTGATAATTAATGAAGCCAGTGTGAACGACAATACATGGACACGTTCTGATTTCCTCGAACTTATCTGCGATCTGCTGTGTAATTTTTTTCCGTTTTTATTTATTTATTTGCTTATTAATTTATTTTTCGATCAGTTAAAACATAGGTAATTTTGGCAGAGTTGGAGTGACACATTAAAGGTGCAATCGGGCGAATATTTTCGTAAGATGGGAAGATAGCAAAAGTTATTCTACATAACGTACGCCAGGGCTGTCCGGAAAAAAATCAGAATTTCCCGATTGAATTTTCTGATATTTAAAGTTGTTGTTTTTTGAAGATGAAACACAAAATATAACAACGCTACAGCGCAATTGGAGACGAAATTATACTGTTTTGTAAAACAATTGTTATATTTCAATTACTGTATGTCCATTGTAGATTTATCGGCTGAATCGTCTTCCCAATTTGTTCGGAACGGGGGTCTTGAACTTCTGTATAGAATAGTACACAATGTGTCGGTCACTCACCCATCGGTGGAACTCGTAAGTTATTTATTATTAGTTAAGTACGTATAAATGGTTCCTTTTTCTTCATTTTATGAGACCGCTTGCGTAAGAATCAGCTAAAATCAGTAAAATCTGGCACAGTCAAAAAATCAAATTTTGGGGATCGGGGTTCTCAAGAGTGCTGATGGTCATGATCATTTTGCACCTAGAGTCACCGTTAAGGCCAGACGACGTCGAGTTAAAATTGTGTTTTCAGTCATTTCTCGTCACACGACGGTTCAAAATTTTCAGACTGTGCCCACGGGACAAAATTTGATGGCGATCACGCCTAATTCATTTTTCATGAAAAAAGATTCTGAAAATTAAATTTTTCTCAACGGCAAAAGTGTTTTTGCGAGATACCTAGATCGGACCAGAATGTGTTCAACGGCAAAATAACAACACTAAAAGTTGATTTTCTTGAAAGTACCTTGTCCGATCAATGTATCTCGCAAAAAAAAATTTGTCGTTGACATAAATTCAATTTCTGAAAATTTCAGAAAATTTTTCATGAAAAATGAATTAGACAGGTGTGATCGAAATCAAATTTTGCCATGGGGTGCCTATTCTGCAAATTTTAGATCCATCGTGTGACCAGCAATGAATGAAAGCGCGATTTCAACGCGACGTCGTCTGGCCTCAACGGTAGCTCTAGTAGCAAAATGAACATGACCGTCGTCATCAGCACCGTTGAAAACCCTTAGTCGAGTCTTACGCAAACTGCCTCATATCTTCTTTTTTTATTTTTAAGATTTTAAAATGTTTTTGTAACAATTTTTAGGTTCTATTGGCACTTTACCAAATTGCTCTAATCCCAGAGAATCATGAAGCCCTTCACAATATCATGGGTGCCGATTTATTCGTGTAAGTCGGACTGAAAAAGATTTAAGAAAATGAAAAAAAGTATTTTGAAAAAGTCATCTCATTACATCAAATTACGACGCAACCATGATATCATTTCTTCTTCTTTATTTTCTCTCCTTTTTCAAATACATGGAAAAGATAAATATAATTTTTTTTATTTACTTGTTTTTATTTAGCATGCTGAAGATAATGCGATCGATCGATAATCTTTCTAATCAATATCTCAAGTGCAGCATATTATCCTTTTTGATTGCGTCACCGCTTTGTTCGGTTGGATTGCAATCGCAAAAGAATCGTGATGAACATTTGGTGAGTTATCTCTGTTCTTTGATTTTTGATCTTTGATCTTCTTATTGTTAGTGCATATGGTAATGATAAATTTCAGATAAAATGGGTTGAACACAGGTCCGTTGAATCTCTTCCCCCGATCGTTCAACACTTCGAATCTTTCTTCTTCTTTCGCAGAATCTTTCGGTATTTTGTTGGGCCAATGTCTAAAGCAATAATGATACTTAGGAATTGAAAAAAGACTGTACTTACGAGCTAGTAATATGCAATTAGCAGCTTTAGTCATGATTAATTGATAATCTATTGCAGCACATTCATTCCATTCTTTGACCTCCTATTTAACACTACCTATCAAGGAGTTCAAATGTTCGCCCTCTATTCACTAACAATCGCTTGTCTTTCCACGATCAACGATTGTGATCACATAAAGTAAATAAGTTATCATTATTATTATTATTTTATTATTATTAAATCACCATCAAAGAGTTAGCCCTCTTCGTCAACACTTGTGTTTTCTGAGCACTAGGTCGGATTAGAGCCGATGAATGAGAACCCACTACATGATAACTACATGTATTTGCATACCTTACTATTCATTAGCGATATTTGCAAATCAGTTTGAACGGTTGACAGTGAGAGATCATTATTGATTCACTTTTCCATGTTAATCTTTTGTCTTTTGCAGGATTTTATATTCGGAAGGAGTCGAAGAAATGCTGGAACGCTTCGAGGCTCTCGAATCGGACAGATTACTGAAGAATGAGAAAATCAAAAAAATTTATTCTCTTCTTTCTCAAACACTCAAAGAGAAGAAGGACAATGAATCAACAAATTAGTAAACCAATATCAGTAATGGCTATTCACAATCTCCAGTTGCTCAACGCCTACGCTCCAACCAAGGAGCAAACCCAAAACCCAACCCCTTGTACGTAGAACCCAAACCCAAAACCAAACCCCCCTTGTACGTAAAACACACACCGATAACGCCATCTTAGCGGCGGACATTCATCGATCCCCTCACGCCATTCCATTTTCCTGTAATGCATCATAAGATGGAATAAACAATGAGATAAGATGAGGCTTGTATAACTCTTCTCACCTATGTTGTACTGTGCAGCGAAGCCTAATTTGCAATCTTTTACATCGCGTCGGCCATGTACCATTTTTCAACTTAATTAAATCACATGTGTGGTAACCAATTGAAAGAAACCGTAGTGTATAAGATTGAAATTTCTTATTACGTCTTCAGACGGTATTTTTACGAAACTTCCCAATTTACGATACTCATTTGCGACTTCCGTTCTTTAGAGCCCATTTGTCATTTTCTTATGCAAGTACATTTTATACGCACAATATCATTAATTTTCAAATAAAAATAACATTTTAAACAAATGCCCACATAAAGTAACCCCACTCAATGTTCTCTTCGACGCGCAATGCTGTCTCGTTGTAAGAGAACAGAGAAATAGTGTGCACAATGTAGAGACCATTGAGAGAGGTTACGCTCCCTTTAAATGAGTATTGCTTGTTTTAAGACCTCATTTACCCTGATTTAGTTTTTCTTCCAATACTCTTTTGCCTTGGTGAGACGAAGGAGGTGTCAGAACCGGGAATCGAACCCGGTGGAGATGGATTGGGAAGGGTAAATCTTGTGTTCAGAGAGACAGCTGCTATGAATAAATTTAAAAAAATATTATACATTGGATGTAGTCATGCGTTACATAGAAAAAATGTGCATATTATTTATTGAGCATATAAATATAACTTGTTTTATTTGTAGAAGAGATTTCTTGTTTTGCATGGTTCAGAAACTAAGCCGATCTCTTTTATATCAAATAGGGCGCGGCGAAGGTCAGCCGGGTTAGAGAGAGGCAGCGGAGAGACAATCGAGAGGCGGGGCGAGATCTAGCCTTTGAGCGACTTCCGTTCTTTAGAGCATAGTGTATTTTATACACACAATACATGATCTGGATCTACTTGTTGTAAATCCATTTGATAATTCAAGGCCAATTCATTCTTTCTACTGAAGAGCTCTTAACAGCAATGCTAAAAATGTAATCATGAAACATATTTAAATAAGGCCATGGTCCTCTTATTATCTCATTATATCTCATTTTGCACCAAAGTTCCGCCTGTTTTGTGTTGAATCTGCGTTGAACTAATTAGACGTTTAGTTAGACGTTAGTTTACTGCAAGTGGTGTAAAAAATGTAACGCATTTCGTCACATGTTGTTTCACTTGTAGTAAACTTGCAGTAAACTTCTGATAGGTGACGTATGTAATTTATGTAGACTGTTAGCTTGGAAATAGCAGAGATGGTGTTTCGGCCGCTATGTCTAGACAGTGTAATGTAGACACTAGTAGACACCGTAATGTAGACACTAGTAGACACCGTAATGGTTTCGCGGCAGTGTTCAGTTGACAGCAACAGTCCTTCTTCTACCGTTTATGCTCATTTGTCTGTTTAAGTCCGCGATGAAATGACGAAATCGAAAATGTTTTATGGGCAGGCAGTCTTTGTCGTGGGCTATTTTTGGAGCTTGAAAGGATCGCGGGAAAGATCGAAAGAATCCATCCATCTTCTTATATGAAATTGCTTTAGACAATATCCTAACTACGAAGTGGGTTTGGTTTCTATGCCAAGCAAGCGGGCTATTTTGGCATTCCACCTGGTATGGTCATGCATCGACTACTCTTTCTTCTCTTGCTGCATCATCTATATGGTAAGCTTAGTAGTATGCTAAGCATGCTAGCATGCTAGTGTGCTTGATTATTGATTGAAAATGATGATTATCATACAGTATACGGCTCGACGAATTCAGCTCTTGAGTCATCTCAGACGCCATGGGATCCGATTGAGTCATCATCTCTACCGACATCTGAGTATGTCATTGTAAGTTGGTTAAAGCGTAGCCTGTTTTATATATTTATCACAAATTCTCCTTCACATAAGAGTATTATTGCCTTATATGACTGGGGAAAATTCTCCTGGAATACCTTAGCTAGGGATTTTTTAAAGTGTAGTCCCTTCATCACTCTATCATTATCAATGTATGAAATGAAGATACTTTGAAACAATCATTTATTCATTTATTTATTTATTTGTTTATTCCATCAAATGAGAAGAGGTGATATGCATAAGGGCAGAAAGGGGATAAATGGATTAGGTAGATTAGGTAGATTGATGATCTTTTTTTTTACAATTTAATGACCATTATCAAGCACAGAATCACTTGGGAAGGAAAACTACCGAAACAAGATTTTAAAAAAATGTTTTAAATTATTTAAATTACATATTTATTTAATTGTTTGTCATTCCAGGACGTTTTATTAATCGTGGACATAGAGGAATTCAGTGAGATTTATTACGCTAATTTATTTTTTTAAATTAATTTAACGCACACGCCCACAGAACAAGACTACTTCATGTACCCCAGATTCCATGAGCTTTCTCCATCACTCATCCAATCATTCAATTATGGCGCAATAGAGAAATCTTATGCTCCTTGAATGAACGACCCTTGAATGTCTTTCAGTGTTCTTTACTAGAGATGGCAATAATGCACAATTCATTGCGGGCCCGCAGAGCGGTCTATAATCATTGCGGGCCCGCAAACTAGGAGAGAGGGGAGGGGAGCGATTGCGGGCCCGCAATGACTACTTCATTCCTACCCTGCTACTTTTTGTGATCGGTCGTTCACCTCAGCTCTCTTCACTTTCCTTCGTTAACAGAGAAAAACGACCGATAGCAAAGAAAATAACAGGGTAGGAATAAAGTAGTCATTGCGGGCCCGCAATCGCTCCCCCTGCCCTCCCTCTGAGATTGCGAGCCCGCAATGATTTCACACTGCACTGCGGGCCCGCAATTATTAGCAATAAAAAGTCAATTTCATTGCGGGTCCGCAACGCCCGAATTGCCAACTCTATTCTTTACTATAATTTTAGTGCCTTTGTGCTATCTTTTGTCTTTTAGTTCTAATTGCGCGGGGGGAATCATGAGATACATAGGCTTTTTTTCTATGCTGCCTGCAGCATATACGCAATATAAACAGTCACCTTAATACGTAGAGGTTTGCATGCACATTAATATTAAAATTAAATAATTTATTAAAATTTTATCTTCTGTGCCTTCTGGACTATAGAAAGAGGGGGTATCTTCAAACAGCACTTTTAAATACTTCAAAAAACTCTGAAAAAATATAAAATACGCCTCAGATGAAACCACAACCGAGGACTGGACGTCTTTGTCTTCAACCGATGACTATAGTACATCGCTATCGGATCTGACTACGGAAAGGTTTTTTTTTTTTTAGGAACATCCCGAGCTATTTCTCTGACAAAGCTCGCTCGCTTCCTTTGCTTACGAGAGAGAGAGCGGATGGTAAAATCAGCTCGTGATGTACCTTTAAATAATTCAATTTGTAATTCAATTCATAATTATAGGTCCACCACCAAGAATTCTGGAACGACAACTGACCGGTTAATTTTTAATGGAACGTCAACAACCGAACCAATACCAACTCGAATTCCTCAAACAACTACTAACACTGAATCAACCATTAGCTCGACACTTACAGCCTTTCCGGCAACCACATTTAGTACTGTGAAGGACATAACGACTGGTGCTTCAACCACTTACCAGCCATCGGATTCGTCATCGACAATGACGTCACCTTCGACCATGACGTCTTCTTCACCCTCCCCTACGACGTCAACGACGATTACTCCGCCATCTATAGCATCTCCCACAAGCTCGACCACAGCAACATCAGGGACGTCTACAGTACTCACATCGTCTTCGGAACCTGAAACCTCATCAGCTGCTACAGCTACAAGTACAGCGGGTCCTACAACGAGAACGATTACTGTATCGAGCACGACCACCACGACAGCTGCTCCTTCGACGACAATAGAACCGTCGTCGACTACTGTAGCTGATACTACATCAACTCCGTCATCGATATCTACTGCATCGAGTAGCACCACTACTACTAAGCCGACTACAATATCAAGTACTCCTTCGTCATCTACGGCGACGTCATCAACAATGACTAGTGGTTCAACGACCATTTCAATTCTATCGTCAACAACTTATGTAAATTCGGAAGTAACTGCTACGAATGCACTTGAAGAAGTCGCAACTACATTAGAATATGACACGACTACGGTATATCGTAATACGGTAGAGATGGAAGAATCAACTCCGACTACAAGCACTGCTAAGTCTACCACGACAATGACGTCTACTACTTCGACGGTAACGACAGCTCCTGAAAATACGTCATCTACAAGTTCTTTTCCCTCGACTGCGACCTCTTCTCCAGGAACTAGTTCTTCTACCTTGACGACGACGTCTTCTACGCCAAACCTGATGACGTCTGCCACTGAAACATCCTCCAATGTTCGTAGTGGAACAACTGTGACTACAACCGAGAAGATAATCGATACAATGTCGTCCGATACAATAACCACTCCGGGAGCAATAGTAGAATTCATTCACTCCACGACTGAAAAATTTGCGCTGACCAAGGACCCATTCGTCGAGATTACAACTGAATCTACGCCAAAAACTGATGGCTATAAAAAGCATGGTCGCCTGAATAAAGTATGCGCGTTTCACACATATAAGTGTTATCCACGGAGCATATGACCTGCAAAGTGTTATATTCAACACTTTTTGAGCTCGAAAAGTGTTAAATATGACACTTCTTACAAGGTCTTATGCTACGTGGATAACACTTATTTTTCTGTGTGTGTAGTTGACAACTCGTGTGTGCGCATGATATTGAAGAGAAATTTTTGAATGGCAGTCTCCCTATCTCTGGTATTTTGCCACTTAAAGTCTACTTAAACTTTCCCACTTTAAGTAGACTTTAAGTAAACTTAAAGTGAGACGTAAGTCTACTTAAAGTGGTGTGGTATACTGTAATGCATTTCGTCAAATGTTCTTTCACTTAAAGTCTACTTAAAGTCTGTGACGTAGTTTAAGTAGACTTTAAGTGGCAAAATACCAGAGTTAAGGACTACGAGTGAGAGAGTATTGTGAAATGTTTCAGAAATGTTCGTGAAATTCTCTAAACAGTTTAAAATATATTACGTCAATTAGTCGTAATAATACTTCCTCAAGATCATCTCCTTTGCATTGTTTAGTGTAGTAATTGAGGGTATTCAAGCAGGTTGAAGCATTCCAAGTATTACAGATCTGAACACCCTCCTTCATCCAAGGTTGTGACGAAAAATTATGTCTGCCAAGCTTCGTTCCTAAAAGGCATATTGGAACATGGAAAAATGATAAGCAAACTGTCGAAACGAAAGAGTGAAAGTCAAAGAAAGAATCACTTCTTTATTTTGTCCGAGGGAATTTATTATTACATCCATGGTGTAATTTGACTTGTGTCGTTCAACGGTACTATTTCAATGACCTGGCATTGGAGTGAATGTCATATTGTTATCAGACATTTTCATATCCTCACAGTGTGAGAATCGACCCACTATGGAAGCTCATTTTTCATGCGAAAGATTACAATTTAAGCGATGCATAACGATTTTTCTAAATCGACTCGCTATATAAAAAAATCCGGTGAGGGCTCCGAAAATGTATTATTGTTATGTGATTGTCATTTTGAAACGATAAACAAACAAAAATATCACATAACAGAACTAAAAAAGTTACACCAGTCGAAATCGAAAATATTTTGTTCCGAGTGCCACTTTCTTTACACTATTTCACTTGATATTTAGCGTCATGTTCATCATTTTCTTATTTTTTTGTACATTTTCTACTGACAATAATCTGAATAGCTAACCTAGCAGGCACACAGTCTGCAGCTTGTCGTGTCTTTCCATAATGATCTGCATATGCTCAATACCAATCGAACTCTCCTCCTCATCTTCATCGGAAATGTCTAGGGATTCGAGTTTAGGCCATGGTGAAGCTTGTTCCTTGAGCATTCTTTCACAAATTATTGATGTTAAAGTGATCCTGAAAGCACAATCATCTATTTTTTGCACTTCGAATGTCTCCACTGGACACGTAGTCTGAAAACACGAGCATACCGATAGTTCGTGGCTTTTCCAATATCAAGCACTCTAAGAGCCTTTAGGCTGGCTAAAGTGCATGTTAAGTCTTCCATATTCATATTCAAGTGAAGATCGTAAAGTCGAAGCTTCAGCAATTGCTTGGCTTGAATGAGAAAAGATATGTCAAAGAGCAGGGGGCACGCAGAGACGTCGAGCTGGAGAAGTTGAGGGAGTCCCTGAAGAAAATTTGTAACTTTCGACATTTAGATTTTTAATCGTAATTATTTATTAATGAATGAATAATATAGCAATGAATAAGTTGATTTATGTTTAAAAGTCAAGGAATTTTTCGCTCACACGATCCCATAGAAATGATGCAATCAACGTAAGACCCAACTTGCTGCGTGCAAATTTTTTTTAAACCTTTTAAATATTCGCATTTTTTATTCTCACTTTTGTTTTTGTTAATTTTGTTCTTTTTTGCTCTCCTAATTTAAAGTGAAACCCCATCCAAAATCATCATATATGTATAAGAAATCAGCATTCGGGCCAAAAACTCGTTCAAACGTGATCCAAGGAAGATCGTAAAGAGCAAACCATTAGTAAAGTATAGAGAATTTCCTCAGTTAAATTCGTTGTACGTGGTATAACAAGAGTGTCCAATGTTGTGAATAAATCAATCTAAACCAACTTCAATTAGAAATTTCATTTCATTTCAAACAACTTTATTGACTTGATAGTGGTGTTTGATATAAAAATTTTATAAAAAAGCTTTTCAAGAAGAAAATTATATTAATTTGATATATATAAAAGCCTGCAATGTTTGATATAAAAACTTTGACGTAGAAATATTGTCGTAAAATACACACATTAGAAAGAAAGCTTGTTGGCAGATCCTCGAATCCGATTAGTTCAAGTTGTCTCAGTGTGTAACATTCACTCAACGATTCAGGAACAGTGAATGACCCCTCTGAATGGAATTATTATTAAAGAAGGATTTATTTTTCCTGTACAGCAGAATCCGGCACTTTCCTGTTTTTTTTTGGCTCGGGGAAAATTTGCATTAACCTCGCTATCATTCACCACTCGCAATTTCTTAATTAATTTCTATTTATCCATTGCGCCGTCTAAATGTGATGTAAAATGTGTGAAACCCGACCCTTCCATTGCGGACTGCGAAGCCAAAATGAAGAATTGCTCTCTCTTTTTTCCCCAGAATACCGGTTTTTATTATATTATAAACGGTTTTTATTTAAGAAAATTGAATTTAATTTAAATTTTGCTAAAAACAGGCAACTAACGAGTACCATCTTCCAAGTTTCCATATAAAATCAATTTCTTGAGTCGATGTTGGAGAATGGTTGATATTGAATCGTAATCTGATTCCGTGAGTCTAATCTCAGCCTGAAATTTCGATATAAACAGAACGTGAGAGCAGACAGAGAAAACATGTGATTAACAGGGATAATTATTTGACTGTATTTTCTACCACTTTGAAGATCATAAATTATTTGAATGAAATGAATTTGTTGAAGATTACGACACGCATCGGTCACTTTTTTGGCGTTTCGAGACAGGATAATATGTAGGTAGAGTGAAAAGATATAGAGTGCGCAAAAGTGAGAGTTTGCAGACGGCGAGAGTGCAATATGGTGCGTCACACCTTATTTTTTGGCATTTTGTCAGGTTCTGGTAAATCGCTGTGAAATGAACCTTGGTAATAGTAAATCTCTTTGTATCAAGTAATGATAGGGAAGAGTTTAGACGGAATTTCCAGTTCAAACATCGAATTACACTATTTGAAATGGAAATCGGTAGAGGTGATTCAAATGTAGGCATTCGTTTGGCTATAATAAGATCAGCCAACCGATCTATTGCTATCTCCTCGAGGCTCTTGTGGACAGGCATCTGAAATTAATTGTTTTTGCAACTCTTTCACATGCCGTGATTATGTCCTTCCCCTTGGTATTTTTTCCTACCAGGAACCCGGTAAAATTCCTACCGGGTAACTATGGTCAAGGATCCTGGGAAAGAGGGCGCTCTACCGGGTTCCTGATCGAAAAACTACCAGGGGAAGGGTATCATCATGTGAAAGGGGATTGATGATGGATAAAGAGAAAGGAGATGGAAGGAACTTTCGTGCTGCGGATATATGGCTTTCAAAGTAAAGAGAACACACAAAGTAGAGGATTGGCATAGGTAAGATAGAAAAGAAAATGTCGATCACTCTGTAAGAGAAAGATTGTACAGGTCACAGAGACGATCTGTTAGGTCATGTATCGTCCCTCCCCCGCTATCTCATTGCTAGAAAGAAAAACTGTTGATCTCCCTCACGCTCTCTCCCTCTCACTCTCCCTATCCTTCTCTCTCCCTCTCCTTTTCTCTCTCCCTCTCCCTATCTCTCTCAAACAGTCGTGGAAAATTTCTCGTACATTGAAAAATCATTTTCGTGATTCGTCAGAACCATTCTGAATAGTTATGTCCATTCAACGGCGATTATGGCCGAATAAGGCACCGATAAATGAGAACCGACTGGATGAGAACGATTTACATAATTTGTCTATTCATTAGCGCTTGTCTCGCATATATGCAGTTGGTTCTTATCCGAGCTAGTGCTTTGTTGTACCTAATCTTTCTTTTCATAGTTTTGTTTCCTTTTTTGCATCCATGTATTCAAATATCTTCAATAATGAAAAATAATGTAATAATAAAGTATAATGTAATGTATATTGTTGTAAATATATTTGCAGTGCAACGCGTAAAAAAATTTGTTCGATACAACATTTATGTATTATTGTACTAGCTTTATCGATCTCATTTACAAAAACTGGCAAGATCTTTGATCTGTGACTGTACCGGGCTTACGAAACAGAATGGGGGTTGTATTCTTTGATCTTTGATCTTTGATCTTTGATCTTTAATCTCCGTACTGATCAATGTACTGGGCGATTCGCCGTGGTCGCCCGTACATGAAGGTGGTGGACACGCGGGGGGACAATTCGAAGACATAGTGCGTCTCGGGACTCTCGGATGTCGCGCGAGGCCAGTGCACCGGTAGTGTGTTGGGAGACAGTGACGGATGACGCACCGCCTCGATCGAGCCACCGTTCGGATTACTGTAGATACACGATAATTAGCATTTAATGTTAGACCATAAATAAGAGATTTGCACAAGGCATCCCAGTTAACAAACCGATGATTCCTAACTGAATTAGTACCTTGCAGGTTTTTAAGGAAAATTAGGTAGTTTCTCGTTCAGTTTTGAAATCTTTTTCTCTCATTACCATAATTTGTCTCGTATCGTGCGAAAGCTCGTTGATAAAATATGTTGCTCCTGCACTGACTGCAAACTCTACTATATTTAAGAGCATTTGACTGACCCGTATTTGGCAAAGTTGGCAAATGCCGTAGTGAAGATGTGCACCATTTGAAGGTCTTGAGCGGTGAACTTGTACGGCCACAGAATACCCTTGCCAAAAAGGTAGTTCAACTCGGTGCAATGTGTAGCCTCTGAACGAGTGGTCTTTGATCTTCGATCTCGATCGTTGATCTTTGATCTTTCTGTACCTTTGATGGGCATCAAAAAGGATAGCAGGCCGTAGGCACTATGATTGGAATAGTCAAAGACGTAGTTGTACACTGGCGCTTCCTAAACAATAAAAATATTTAAATAATGCAAAAAAAATTGTTAAGCAATCAGCGAGATAATGAACGTGTGTATAATACATAACCCAGCTGACGAGAGGGTAACTCTTTACAATGGAATTTTCATTTAGACGATCTTTTTTCTCCAATATATTTATTGCTCTACGCGGTAATGATAAAATCATCCATTTTCCCTATTGGTTAGATGGTTATTTCTTAAACTTTAAAGAAGGCAAATTTAAAAAAACACAAACCGGCGTGTACTTCAGCGTTTCAGAGATCATTCGAAATGTCGGCACATTCATTGTTCGGTCTCCGTAGGCCTAGAAATGTAAAGATCTTTGATTTCTGATCTTTGATCAACCAACCTCTGCAAACGCCCTCATCAATACGTGATTGGGACTCAGTTTGCCCGTGTCAAGATACGACTCCACTAGATCATCTCGCACCTTCTCACGATTGGGAAGACGCTGAATTATTTTAAAAATAAAGATATTTTTTTATAATTTAAAAATCCCAACGCTCTTTATTTATTAATTTGTTGTTGATTTTATAAGAAGAACCCAATACCATCCCTTTCTTTCTTATACAGGAAAATGAATTATTTGATTTGATTTGATTTGTTATCATGCCAATATTTCACATATTTTCTAGCCCTCGAACACTTTGTACTTGATGAAACACCCTTGTCGCGGTCTTCCGTTCATGTTGACAGAACGACTGCACATCATAGGAACTCTCTCAAAATTAATGCTATCAACTTGAAAAACTATCAATTCTATCAGTTCTATCAATGCTTAATGCTATCATCTTGAGCCTGTCCGGCTTTCAAGGAAAAATTGCTCTCGCCAGAATACAGTGTTGTGGTGTACGATAAATAAATGAAATATCGATTTGCTAATAACTTGAAATTTAAAAAAAAACCTTTATATATTTTTAAATATACCTTTTTGTACATGCAAACCTATACTTGTACATCTGTTAATATTATTAATTTAATTAATTTAATGAGTACCGTGGGCAGCGTTCGGTCGACCATCATCTGCAACCTCTCCAGAGTGACCTTGTAGTGCATCACTGAACATTGTTACATGTCCATGATTATTATGGTCATCTTAAAGGGAGCGTAACCTCACTCAATGGTCTCTTCGACGCGCAATGCTCTCTCGTTGTTAGAGAACAGAGAAATAGTGTGCGCAATGAAGAGACCATTGAGTGAGGTTGCGCTCCCTTTAATACGCTTGAGGCATCGCTTCCAAATATTCTACGTTCATGATTTTGGTGCATTTTTTTAAAATCTCGTTTTTAAACATGCTTCAAATTCCTTTGATCTAGCAATTGTAAAAGTGATATTACAAATTTTTATTTATTTTGACCAAAAAAACATAAATCCAACATTTAAAAAATATTTTTGAAAACCCACAAAATATGACTGCCTCCAATTTGGCGACTCCGGTCAGTCTCGGTTTGGCGGGAGCGGTCTTTCTCAATTCGGATGGATGAGCGGGAAGGAAATCTCCGTCCAGCCATGGACTTACATCTGGAATTATTGATTGAATACTGATTAATTATTCGCTGAATATTGATTGATTTAATGGCCCAAATCTGACTTACTAACTTTTTTACTATTAGCTTTGTGCTATGTTCTAAATATGGTATAAATCTGTCATGAGCAAGTACTAGATCTTGACCAAACCTTGAGATGAGTGTGTATTAGATGCATACTCTAACTATTATACAATAATTTTGATAACAATACTCAGTGGTGGTTCTACTGAAGATGGCCAACACCACTGAGTAGGGTTCCGCTGTCTAGAACCCCTGGCCGAAACAGCGGGGCCTTAACTAGTTTTATATTGCATGTTATAATATTACTAAAGTACGTTTGCATGCTTTGATATATTGTACTTCACATTAACTACCGTACCCAGGGTATTGTCCATTATAGCATTATCGATTCCGTTATCAGGCTCGACTCCGGCACCGAAACAGGATGCTTTCATCCCGCGCAGCTTCTCCATTAACTGAAATAACCAAATTCCGAAGGTAAAACTGCACAACGTGTCGAATTTATCTTCACAATGTTACATTTTATATAACATCAGAGAATTTCTTACTTTCTTGGTAACTTGCCAAAGCTTCTTTTTATTTGAATGACTTTCTCGAGAATCAGGCACAAATGTTAAAAGAAACACCCCGAGCTAATTTGATCCTCCGCTCTGGCAACGCTCTCTCGCGAACAGAGAAAGCGAGAGAGCATTGCCGGGGCGGAGAGTTTTCAATTAGCTCGGGTGTGCTTTTAAAACACTGCAAATTAGAAGGAAAACATTAAACCTCATGACTATTTTTCTCGTCCACCCCTAGTCGCCGTGCCTTTCTCCTGCACTTCTCAGGCATGTCTTCGGAGAGCGTCCACTCGGCTGACGCCACGCCCGCCAGTGGGCACACTTTGTGGAAGAGATCTGACAAGATTATCGATTAATGATCAATGAAATATCGATTGATTATAAGTATCGATTGATTATGATCAAGATTCTTTTTCTATTTTTAAATTAAAATATACTCATCTATGAAATATCGATTGATTCTAATTACTCATTGGTTTGATTGCTGACAATTTTCTTTTTTTTCAATTCACAGACTCGGTTTTCAGCCATATTCAGCGCCTAATTATAAGCGAAATATGTAATAGTTAAACATGCAAATGTACTCATAAAATTAGATATTAACGAATCAAAAGTAGTTATTAGTAGAGGCGAGATTCACTGTTTCGGCCATTAGGTTCTAGACAGTGAACCTCTACCCATTGGGGTTGGCCATCTTCAGTAGAACCCCCATTGAGTTAGTTTACATAAAAGTTTATTATGATAATTCTATAGATGAGTAGAAAGAAATTAGTCCTGATTAGTTTGATTTAGAATTTGTTCTCAAAGTTGAACTGATTGAATTGATGTTAGATAAATTGTTGCCATTAGGTTCTAGAAGTGAACCTCTACTCATCGTCAGTAGAACCCCCATTGAGTTGGATATTGAAAAAGTTATTTATGATAATTTTTGGTATTCAATTATCGATTTATTGATTGATCTACCTCTGGAATGGGGACTCAGCGAGAGCAGGTCGACGCTGACACCACCTGCGCTCTGGCCGAACACAGTCACGTTGTCCTTCAAGGACAGATTGATCTTTGATCTTTGATCTTTGATCTTTGATCTTCGATCACAAACTGACTTTATTTCCACCGAACGCGGTGATATTATCCTGTACCCATTGCAGGGCTGCCGTCTGGTCCCACAGTCCCCAGTTTCCGCGGCACGACTGAAAAGGGGCGTGGCCTTAGTCTATTTCCATGAAAAGGGGCGTGATCTTAGTCTATTTCAATGAAAAGGGGCGTGGTCTTAATTTTCCATGAAAAAGGGCGGAGCTTACATCGTCTCCGGTGGTGAAGAACCCGAGATATCCCAGGCGATATTGGATCGTGACTACGACAATGCCTTTTCGTACCTGCAAAGAGATTTCATAGTTTGATTGACAAAGGCAGATGAAGTAATGGTAGTACTGATGTCAGATCATATGCAGTGGAGGCCAAAATGAGGAGGAATCTTCTTCTCCATAATCATTTTGTTTCTGAGAGAATTCATTTCCATTCAAGAAAACGAAAAGCAAAAAAATCAGTGTTGGTATGCATTAGGGTGTGATAATATCATATATTTTTATTATGTTAGTACAGTAAACTCGAATTACAATTAAAACTCTTCTTCATCGTCTTCTGAGAGACTCTCTAATTGATAGTATTCATTACATGAGAAATCAACGAAATTTAAAAGTGTACTTTGACAGTCGATTTTATGCTTGTTGAATAGCCACTGACATGTAGATTCCAAAAATATTCAAATTTGCACATTTCGACCACTCAGAGCAGAGAAAACCCAAGTGAATCGAAAAAGAACTGTTTTTTCGACTCACTTGTGACCTCAGCGAACGGCTGCCAGGGGGAACGAGTGAGCAGTTAGAGAGACTGCTCACCAGTTGGAGGGAGGCAAAACAGGTGAGTGAAGAGTCATTCTCGCCACCCTAGTATGCATCATAATTTTTCGTTTCGTTCTTTTTTTCTTTCGTGACTTTCAACGTCACGATAGTAATTTTTTTAAACTTTTACCATTTCCTTTCTGCTAACTTAAAAACTAACATAATTCTTTTCTTTTTTTTCGACAGTCTGGTTTGTGAGTAATGATTATTACTCTCCTAGCAAGGACTTCACGTGCCTTGAATAACATTATCACCTTTACCTTATTGCCCTTTTATGATTATTTACCTAGAATTATTTGTACATCATAGTTTTACTAGATTTTTTTTCGAAAATTAATGTCGACGAAAAATTTTATGGAAAAAAAATACGGGAAAAGTAGAAAATGTGTTGATAACAAAGCATAGCATTTCAAAAATTCATAGCATTCTCATAACACACTCCACCACAGTGTCATACTCGAGATTCAATTTCAGCACTGCTTATTGCTAGCTAATCCTGATGTGTGTTTTGATAATAATAAAAACAAAATTCGCAGCATATTATGTTATTACATTTAAAATATTTTGCAATCTCTCAATGTTTTATGTGTAGTTTGCCAAGATGTATCTTCACAGGAAAACATAACATGATTTTGATAAAGGACAAATGCCGTCTTTGCAAAATCGCACAAAAGAGCATGCCAGAAAGCAAAAACCCTTACGAACAGCGCTAGAATGTGACAAGATCTATTTTTCCGTTCAAGACACCGCATCATAGTTCGATAGTCGAACCGCATGACGGCTCTATCAATTATAACGGCTCAATGATCAAACTCATAAAACTGAGAAGTGTGTACGTATAAAAAGATTTACTCTACCTACGCAGTGATCGAAATAACTGCGAGTAGAGTCGCACAATAGTAGAAACTATCATTTTTACACAGTAGGTGTTACCACAATTTACAGTTTACAGTTTTAACACATTTTAAAATATTTTCTTCTGTGCTTTTGATAGGTCCCAAGGTCCACAATATAAGAAATTGGGCAAAATGAAATCACTGGAATTTGCATATTTTGTATGTTACGAATTGTAAGTTATGTAAAAAATTTGTTGGTTTGTAACCATATCCAGGCAATTTTAGAAACAGTTTGTCTGGCAAAACTACATCACAAGCTCAAGAAGTCACGATTTCCAGGCAATCTGTATGCGGAATTTGTGCAAGTCTAAGAACTTAAACAAAAACAAAAACCAATCAAGAAATAGTTAATAAAGCTCTCACAAGGTGCTTGCAGATGCCCTCCGCGCCGTAGGTCGCCGCGTCGTGCATTGAGAATCCACCGCCGTGGACGAAGACCATCACGGGGAAACCTTAAGCGGCCTTAGGATACTTATAGTTAGCATTAAGTCTCAAGTTGATAATGTTAAAGTGCTAACTCAAACACTAAGTGTTTCACCGACGAATTCCATCAAATTTCACTTGAATCTAGGACATTTTGTTCGAGATAATAATGAAAAGTTCCTTCAACCAATAATAACCCGTGTATCTATGTAAGTTCAGTGATAGATCTCCGTTGCATTACTAACCTTCCATAGGCGGTTGCCACACCGGGCTGAAGACATTTAGATAGAGACAGTCCTCGCTACCGGATCGCTTCTAAAATATTAATATTAATAATAATGACGCTCTATTATTTGATTTTTTTTTATTTTTGATCTATGATCTTTGATCTTTCATACCATAATTCTGTCATGTAGAAAGTAGTCCTTCTGCACGCATCTTCGCGCGAACTTTGTGCACTTCTTCACCTCAATCCACGGATCCGGAGGCTGCGGCTTCTTTGAATTCATTTATTTATATATGTATCAGAAACGTTGGCTGTTTGTCAGAAGGAGGTGGAGCAAAATTTATGGACCGATTCATTTTGTATTTTTTTATTATATTTTTTCTTCATTGAAAAAATTTGAGAATGAGTCTTACATCGTTAAAAGGCAAGGCTAATCTGACTCTCCGCTCTGGTCACACTCTCTCATAGACAAACCGAGAGCATGGTCAGAGCGGAGAGTTTCTGAAACGCTAACATTGAGAGAATCATGCTCACCCTGAATCGTAACGGTCCAATCGGTGGCTTGGCGAACGGGATGCCCTGAAATAACAGAATGTACGGCCGATTTTGAAATTCCCGCAGTTCACTGAATCCCTATTTCTGAAAAGTGATCAGACATAATTTTTTCACATTTTTTTGGTGAAAGGCTACCGAGAGTCAAGCTGATAATTTTTGTTTCTTTGAAGATCGTGGAGATCGAGACATCCCCATTCCGACATCCCCATTCCGAGACATGGAGAGTGGAGACATCCCCATTCCGTGCAGGGCTAGTTAAGATCTCCCCTGATATAATTATCCCTTTTTCCAAGATTCGCCAGTAGCTCCCAAACTGCCACTGTACCCAAAAACCCTCACCGATATCGCTACATTAGCGCCGGACATCCATCAATCCCTTTTATGTCACTATTTCCCTGTTTCGTATATTATGATGGAATAAAGAAAGAAAGAAAGAAAGAAAGATCGGTATCGGAGAAGTCAACGATCGTGACTATTGATTTAATTTGTATTTGCTTATTCAGATTATAAAACGAGGGGCGGCCCAGGCAGCAGGATATCATCAAAGATCAAAGACCACAGATCACTGACCATGAATGCGTCCACCAGTTGTTCGCCCTCGTCGATCAGTCTCGTTCCTATCACCGGACCATATTTTGTTAGAATGACTCTAGAGGGACGAGAGGACGAACAGCACACGCCCATGGACCCTTAAAGGGCCTATTTATGTAATTTAAAAAATCCATTTATGCAAATGGAAACAGACGTGATTTTAGCGTCTAGAAATACAAGGGATACAGTAGAAGTATTGATACAAGGTTCAACATTACGGCTGATAGATTTTAGGCACATCCGGAGCTAGTTTTACTCGCCGCTCTGGCAAAGAGCTCTCGCAGACAAAGAAAGCGAGAGAGCATTGCCAGAGTGGAGTTTTTAAATTAGCTCGGGTGTGTAATTAAAAAGAATATTATTATATTTGAAAACAATTTGAGTGGGTGGAGGGTATACCCGAATTATCACGCCTTGAATATTGAATATCAGTTTTGTTACATTGAACGTTAACGTCGTTAGGAAAAAATAATTTAGGTGCAACAGGGAAGTAGACACAGCGCAAAGGGGCGGAGCTTAAATGTGAAATAAGTTAGAACGAGATTACTAATTATCGTAAGCTTCATGATTACGATATCCCATATTGAATGGAGGGAGGAAATAGGGGCGTTGATGGAGGGGGTGTTGAAAGGTACTAGAAAAACAAAGCACGAAGCACACTGAACTGATGAAAGAAGATGGATGAGGTGACGTTCAAAGAGAGTGAAAGAAAATAAAGAGGCGAGAGAGTGTGTAAAACGAGGAGGGCGTTCTCTGCTTTTCTTGTCTTTTTCGCAACAATTGAAAGACGCTTACGACACTGATTGAAACTTGACATAGAAGCCTGGATCAGATGGACTATCTTCAGAAAAGGCTTACAAAGCTTGCAATGGAAGAATACTGAAGGGTACAAACTTTCAATCGCATGCATACTTACTTCACTTTGAATACTTCACAAGATTTGAAATGTTATGAGTTGAAACTAGAAAATATTAAATTATGGGTATTAGAATATGCCTCATGATGTCACGTCATTCTGCATATTCTTAGAATTTGAATACTCTCTAAAAGAAAAAGCATAATATGCAAACTGAATGAAATATTAGAGGCACTCCCGAGCTAATTTCAAAATCTCCGCTCTGGCAATGCTCTATCGCTTTCTAGAGAGTGTTGCCAGAGCTGCATTGCTCCAAGTTAATGAAAGTCCAAGTTAATGTTAGTCATCAGCAATAACAAAATACATTTTAAATGTCGGAGGATTGTGTAAAAATGGAGAAAGAGTATTCTTTCTTCGCAACGTTTTTTTACATGACATGACACGGGCAACTCATCGCTTGCTCTCCCATCGGTCTTTCCCCAGTGTAAATGGTCTTAGAATAACACTACGATGATTGGTAAAAAGTGTACGTGGGAGTTGATGAATAGCGAGAATGGTTTACGAACCACAACCCAAAAAAACCACACTAAACTCAATTTTTTCTTCTTCTTGGAGCAGTACTTTTGCTCTTTGAGCTCAGCTGCAACTCCTTCGTACCTTTTTGGGTTCTTGGGAGTTGGAACTGAGCTCAAAGAGCAAAATAAATGCTAAAAGTAAGAGAAACATTTGGATGTATAGGTAGATATCCACGAAGCGGACTTCACCATTGCGAGGGAAGACTACATAAGACGCAAGTCAGAAAACCCGGAACATGTGGATCATTATTATTATTTTATCAACGTACTTATGCACGAAACGAAACACATAAAGATTACTAGTGGAAATTGTGTGAGGAAAATCGTGATATATGGGGTGGGTGGTCAGGGTGAGATATCTCGAGGGTGGATAAGGGTATCTCTCACAGGACGCTAAGGTCGCTCTCTTGGATATTATGGAATGTTTCTTGGCACGTTGAAAAGACCCATAGACTAATAATATTAAAGAGGTACACACATAGGCTTGCGCGCATATTAATGTTAAAAATTAAATAATGTTATCAAAATTGATTGATATTATGGCATATGGTAGGTCTAAAGTGTTGTCGTGGTTATCGTCGTGGTTAGCAAGATGGCAGTCGCAGTGACCTAATTTATTACGCAGTACGAGTATGATTTATGTTGCAAAAAGTGCAGTGCACAAGTTCAGTGCAGTGTAATAACCCTGATCATCGGTCCGTTTAGTCTAGAGTACAACGTACAGTGTAGCCTAAAAGTCATGGGACGCTTTTTCAACTTTTTATAACTTTTGATCCAGGAAAGCAATCAAGCTGATCTTTTGAGTCAATGTACAGAATTTATCAAGAGATACAACCATGATGTGTTGGTGTAATTAAATTAGTTCACTGTTGCATAGTACTGATTCTATCGAAATGCACTTTTTTGAAAAATTACATTTCTTTGGTGAAAGGCGCTGTTCTTCTGAATCACTGTGAGAGTTTAGACATATAATAGGGCTGCACAGTCAAACAATCCGGAATGGCTCTGACTCCGATTTCGAGCTGTAGCTTTGTTGCAACTTTGACCCCCAAAATTTATAACTCAGCTTCTAGATGTGCTAACGACCCGCTCTAAGTGCTGAAATGATTCTAGTGGCGAGTAACGTTTATCCCCAGATTATGGGGATAAACGTTACTCGCCACTAGAATCATTTAGTCAAAGCTCGACATTTGCCCTCAGGGCATAAAATAATTTTTTTGAAGGAGGACTGAATTTGAGACCCTACCGTTCAGAGGGCGGGCATTCTAAAAATATGGCTCCTGCGCAAGCAGCTTTTTAATGTATCATATATTTATTTCCCTTATTTTGGTTTAGTTTCGATTCCTTTTAGACCCGTAGCTAAAGTAATGCTGAGGTCTACTCGGTGCGCGCTCTTGTGCTTTCTCTCTCACTTCTCTCGTTCCCGGCCCTCTATTGATGAAATCTTTTATTTTAACAGCACCTATGCATGTTAGAGATGTTCACAAAAGTTTTTATACTATTGCTGAACTTCGATCTTTGATCATTGTATTTTGATCTTTGATCGCTGAAACCGAGTAGACCTCAGCATAACTTTAGCTACGGGTCTAAAAGGAATCGGAACTAAACCAAAATAAGGGAAATAAATATATGATACATTACAAAGCTGCTTGCGCAGGAGCCATATTTTTAGAAGACCCGGCCTCTGAACGGTAGGGTCTCAAATTCAGTCCTCCTTCAAAAAAAATATTTTATGCCCTGAGGGCAAATGTCGAGCTTTGACTACCATAATCTGGGGATAAACGTTACTCGCCACTAGAATCATTTCAGCACTTAGAGCGGGTCGTTAGCACATCTAGAAGCTGAGTTATAAATTTTGGGGGTCAAAGTTGCAACAAAGCTACAGCTCGAAATCTGAGTCAGAGCCATTCCGGATTGTTTGACTGTGCAGCCCTATTATATGTCTACACTCTCACAGTGATTCAGAAGAACAGCGCCTTTCACCAAAGAAATGTAATTTTTCAAAAAAGTGCATTTCGATAGAATCAGTACTATGCAACAGTGAACTAATTTAATTACACCAACACATCATGGTTGTATCCCTTGATAAATTCTGTACATTGACTCAAAAGATCAGCTTGATTGCTTTCCTGGATCAAAAGTTATGAAAAGTTGAAAAAGTGTCCCATGACTTTTAGGCTACACTGTACCTAGTAGGTTGCTGAAATCTCTTCAAGACGTTTCACTCTCTAGATGGATGGTTCTTATCGTATTTTGCTATCAATAGATCAGTGAGTTCTTGAAACACAAGATAAAAGATGAAATGTTCTTTCAAACGAGGTAAAGTAAAGTCGATTGATGAAGTTGGCAGGGTCAAAGTCGACGGCTAATCACTTCACGTGAAATTTCTTGGCACAGTGCTTTTCGACAGAAGATGAAATAATTAGTCTGCTCGATGAAAGCAACGACTCTGTTTAAAGGGCAATAGGCTCTATTGTTAGCAGTAGCATGATATGTTCTTTAAAGGGACCGACACCTTTGTCAACGGCTTCTTCAACGCTCTACGCTTTCTCGTTGTTAGAGAACAGAGAAATAGTGTGCGCGATGAAGAGGCCATTGAGAGAGGTTACGTTCCCTTTAAAGATGGACACCGGCGAATCCTCTAACATTTCCCATATTCAAATGGCAAGTGATATGTGAAATGAAACGAAAATTTTCAAAAAGCGAGGGAGCGTTTCCACGGAGGTTAGAGTAAAATTAGCTCAGGGTGTTCCTTTAAAGGCACACCCCAAGCTAATTTCACTCTCCCCATTGGCAATACTCTCTAGCAGACAAAGAAAGCGAGAGAGTGTGGTCAGAGCGGAGAGTGTCAAATTAGCTCGGGGGTGTTCCTTTAAGGCTCCTCCTCTATTTCTGCCAAGTGTTCTAGACAGCGTAACCCACTTGCGCTAATGCGTTCACAACAGCACTTACTTCCCAAAGTAGCCTAACAAAATTGATTGATTTACGATACTGCTATCGCTATTTTGAGCAAAGCGGAGGTAGTGTACCTTTTCATACACACTCTCTCATGTCGAATTGCGTTCCGTAATGGCCACTTAAGTTTTATCGTTTATATAATTCAATCAGATTGATTGAGATAACTTGTGCAACTATGCACAAGTGTGGTATAGTATTTTACCTGAAGTCTATTGACATAAATGTTTTTTTTTTGAAAATATTTCCACGCACCGATTTCGGAAACTTGCCATAAGGCATATCATGTTTCCAATCGGTGCATTTCCTGGACTTTTTGTCAATATCGTATCTATAGCGGACCAGTGGTGTCAGTAAAACGAAAAAAATAGAGCCCTATTGCATTCTTTTAGAATCGAAACCGTTGTTCACGTGAATCGTTTTGGTCAACTAATGTGGTGTTCAAAAGATGAGCAAAGGGAAAAAATAAATGAAAAAACCAGCGAACGAATGTATATAAGCTCCACTACACGATCGTTAGTTCCTGGAATAAGCTAAGTCATGATATTATAATACTCCCTTCTGATTTTTTTTCGTGGAACCATGGCTTCATCAACTCTTCTATTGTCAGGGTCTACTTTCCTACAGCAAAGTATTGACCTCAAAAATATATCCAAGAGTTAAATTTGAATAGAAAATGCAAATATACTTACATAACTGGGTATTAGTTATTAAAAATTAGCAATTAGAGATTGAGATCACAGTTTCGTTCATTAAGCTCTAGACTGTGAAGCAGGGTTGGGATTTAACGTTAACGGTTTTAACGCATTTAACGCATTTAACGGTATGCATCCGTTAAATTAATTTTTAACGCAATCCGTTAAAATTTTTCCGTTAAATCCGTTAAACGTAAATTTAACATTTTGAAGCAAGCAAAGTAGAAAATATGATATTATAATATGTTTTACGCTTCTAAAATTATTTTTTCGAGTACTCTGTTCGTACTATAGCGTTATACAATTACAATATCCTAATTGATTTTCAAAACCACTTCATTTTCGTCACCGGTTCTTCTTCTTTAGTTTTCGCATTTTTTGCGTAATGCTTAAGAATGATTATTTTGTTTTGTTTTCGGAAATGTACTGTTACTACTTCTAATATTGAATGATAAAAATAGTTAAATATTGAAATTAGTCGATTTACACCATTTCTTTGGAAATTTAACGGATTTAACGGATTTAGCGGAATTTAAAGGTGGTGTCCGGGCAATATTTTCGTGAACAAACTGTGAAGACAGAAAGATAGCAAAAGTTATTCTGCATACCTTACATAAATTAGTTTATGCTAATTTAGCTTATTGATCGCTAGAATCATGAATGAATCCATGCTTGATGTACAGTCAAAGGCGCGAAATTTTGAAAATAGGAATGTGCAGCAATAGGTTTCGAACCCGCGACGTTACGTTAACTAGTGACCACTTTTACCACTGCGCTACGGGATTGATGAATGATCGTGCTAATTTCTTGCATATAACTTGTCCCCTGCATAATAGATATGCTATACATTTGCATAGACATTCGATGGCCTCCATCTTTAACGGAATTTGAAACCGTTAATTTAACGATTTAACGGATCCGTTAAATTTTGATTTAAAGAAGGGGACCCACGAGATTTGGGCTGCGCTATTGACATGAAGAACGTGGGACATAAGAAGCGACATTCCTTTCTCTATTAGATTTGACTGGTTGAACGCGTAGAGCATGTGGCTCAGTGATAAGTAGTCAGCGCTTGTGACCGCGCCACGTGGGTTCGATTCCCGTTTGCAATTTTCTATATATTTATACTTCAATTTCAAAAACTCGCGCCTTTCCCTGGACTTATCAATGAACTTGATACCCGAATTACGGTATTCCGGGGCATCTAAAATTTTAGAGAAAATTGTTTTTGTATACAAGGAGACGTGAGCCATAGTTCTGCCTGGCCAGTTTAGTCACGAAAAAACTCGTGGGTCCCCTTCTTTAACGCCCAACCCTGCTGTGAAGCTCTAATGAATGAGGTTGGTCATCTTCAGTTGAATAACTCATTGCGTTATACTACGATAGTTTATTGTGATAGTTGTACAGTCTAGGGGAGAAACTATGCTCTATTTTATGAGCTGAACGTTACTCTTCCAAAGTACTTTCGCTTACAGTGCAAGTAGTCTAGCAAAGTTGATTGACCCCCGCACGTTCTATTTCGAGAACGGAGTGCGTACCTGTGACTTTCTTATGCTCGTGACTAATCCGGTTAAGCAGAACTATAGATCACCCCCCCCCCCCAATACAAAACAATTTCCTTTAATACTATAGATGCCCCTAATACCGTAATGAAAGTTCAGCGCTACCCCAGAGAAGGGCCCAAATTGAACAGATAAATGTACACAATATCACAAACGGTAACCAAATCTGCGTCTGGCACTTACAAGCAAAGGGTACTGACCACTACTAGTAAGCTAGATGGGTTACGTTGTCATCCTCAACAATGTAGAAATGAGCGGAATGCCGCTTCATTGGTTATTTGTGTATAAGCGGAAAATACACCTTTGCAACTCTCCGCGTTGTCTACAATCTCTTTGCGAACCAGGGCGAGTTGGAAAAGTTTAAAATAACTCAGGGTAATCATAATACATGTGAAATCACTGAAGGGATTAATAAGCAGAGAATATGATGTTAGCGACAAAAATTTCGACGTGCAAAATATAGAATTTAACTTGAAGAATAATTGAATAATATCACCAGAGTCCTCGAGGAAATGCATCGTAACATTTGCCTTGTGTACGTACGCCGTAACCTCAGCCGTAACGACGGAGACGTTACGGCGTATAAGGCTAATTTAACGATGCAAAACAAATTCTGGATAAATGTGCGATAGATGAAATGAAATGAATAAATTTTATAACAGGAATATGATCTCTCAAAGAATAAACTGAAAACAAAGAATTTGCTCATAAGAAGATGGAGGAAGAAATACTAAAGAGATAAACCCGCTTTTCATGACACTCCAGATTGGCGGCAACACCGCATTGCTAATCTTGATAAAGAATGTTTTAATTATATAAATTGAAAAAAAGACTTCAGCGCAATAGTATTGTTCGCAGTGAGCTAAAAAATAGATTCATGTGTCCCACAGTATTCTGGTCCAAGCCATTTTTCTTCCAAAGCAAGACAAAGGAGAGACCATTGTATTCGAGAGAGTTTGTATGTTGAGCGGTCGTTCTTGCTTTGAAAGTCATGAGAACGCTGTGGTCCTAAAGCCTTACATGTGTTGTCAGATGCCTTTCTACAACGCTCATTCACCTAAACGTGATTTCATCTACGTGAGAAAAGCCTTTGTTTATGCAAACAAAGTGCGAAATTAAATTAAGTAAAGTTTTCGAAGGAATATGGGAGAATCCAGAAGGGGCACGAAATTGGATTATGCGAAGTCTTTGGGAGAGAGAGGAGAGAGAGGACCTCGATCTAATTTGAAACTCTACGCTCTGGCAATGCTCTCTAGCTTTCCTTGTTCAAGAGAGAGTATTTGACATAGCGGAGAGTTTCAAATTGGCTCGGGAAGTGAAATCTTTTTGTTTCCTGAGTCGAAGCAAATTTGAGTAGGACAAGAAAAGAGAACCCAAATGGAATTACTCAGTAGGAAAAAGGAATGGGGAGAGGTTGAATAAGGAGCATATCGTTCTTTCATCTCTAAACTATCTCTCTCTCTCTCCCTCTCTCTCTCTCTCTCTCCCTCTCTCCCTCTCTCCCTCTCTCTGTCTCTCTCCATACCTCTCTCCCTCTCTCTCTCTCTCTCTCTCTCTCTCTCTCTCTCTCTCTCTCTCTCTCTCTCTCTCTCTCTCTCCCTCTCTCCCTCTCTCCCTCTCTCTCTCTCTCTCACTCTCTCTCTCACTCTCTCTCTCTCCATCTCTCCATCCATCTTACGTCCCTCTCCATCGTTACCACTATATCTTTCTGTCACTGTCTCGCTCTCTCTCACTCCCACTATGATTGAACTTCCCTTACACGCACATGCTCGATCTGCCGCCCACTCTAAACCGAAAACTTGCAAGCACACCACCACACCCTGGAATGCTAGCACGCTAGCATTCTCTGGTACGCTAGCATGATCGCTTGCTGTACAACTAGTTCTTCTTAGGCAGTAATCAGGCCAATCTACTCGCTATCACGGATATCAATCAAGTTGTTGGTGGAAGTTGGATTGATTCAGTCAATTCGTAAACGAGAAAACATGAGAGAGAAAAGAGAGAGGTTTACAGTTAGACTTAGTTGGTTTGGTCAGTTGCATTTATTTGTATACCGACTTCTCCGCACCAATGATCCCCCTCACTTATAACATTCTTAATATGTTGTTATTTCACATAATTTACTTGCACTCGAACATTTTGTACTTGATGAAGCACCCTTGTGTACCATAAAAAACTAAATAAAATAACTAGTGTCATATAAATACATTAAAAGGAAATATATATTTTTCAAATAAAAGATAAGATAAAGATCAGATTGTCGGGAAAAAAATGGAAACAATAACCATGACTGCTCCAGGGAGCAAAAGTCAAAAGGTCCCGGCCGGGATCGAACCGGCGACCTTCTGCGTGTAAAGCAGACGTGATAACCACTACACCACGAGACCACATGATGGCACATTCTCTATCTACATATCGAGTGTGCTCTCGTCTGTTCGTCTGGCAGCTAGTTGATTCCTGCAAAAGTCGGGTGAACTTTTCGATCAAAGAAGTCCCCAATAAGTGTACTGTATTTAGCAAACTTTTGCTATCATGCTTTACTTACTTACTTTACTTGCTTTACTTTTGCTTTTGTCGAGCTATTGGCAGACACTGGTGGAATGCAACCTATGATGAATGCAGACCCATACTCATCTGAGCATCTATTGCCTGATTTGATAAAATTGATTGATTGATTGATTGATTGATTGATTGATTGGCTATCATCCTGTTTCCACTTTTTATTCGCGAGTTTCAACTTTAGGTGAGGAATATCTACAGCACTCTAATTGTAAGCCGCAGCACACATTACATTTTGAATAGAAAAAAATAAAATTTTAAAAAAATATAACTAAACTTAATTAAAACTAAACAGCATTGTTATAAATATCCCCCTCTCTTCCATCAAGTGATCTTTTACAAAAATACAAATATAACGTAAATTCATTGTCAATGAAACACAGGTATAAGGGAGTAAGAATATGGTTGGTTGTGATGATGAACGATTGGAATCAATCGATAATAATCAATCGATATTCTAAATCAATCGATATTCATCTTCTTTCCGCCTTCTTTCATCTTCTTATCGAGCTGTTTCAGTATCGTTCCATATTCGACATCTGATACGATCTCCTCCACCTTTGCTTCGCTCGGAGTGTGTTTCAACTGAATATTTATTGATCGCTGAAACAACGACCGATTATACAAAATTGAATCCATCATTTAGTAATTGTATCAACCTTGGTATATAATCCTCCTATCATATAATCAATAAAGTATACTATATATCTACACAAAGCATAAAGCTGCTCTCGATTATGAAACAATGGTTAGCCAAGAGGTGTTATAAAATGCACCTACATGTACTGGATTGATGGCCAATCTGATAGATTTGGAGGTTTCCTCGACGATTGATGGCTCATCTGAGCGAGTGCTGGACTGAGAACTACCGTTCATAATGAATGCAGAGTGTACAAATGAAATGGAGACAAGAATGGAATGAACGATGTAATCTTGTCACTAATCAATATATGCAAAATAGCTAATTTAAGGGGGTAATTTTGAATTGGCAATGCTCTCTCGCAGACAAAGAAAATGAGAGAGCGTTGCCAGAGTGGAGAGTTTCATAATCATGTACTACGTAGTCTCATTTTCATTCCATTCATTTGCAACACTCGGTCGTTTCTCCTCTTCTCCTGTTCTCATCCTTTCTCCGTTTGCCCACTTTTAAAGGTGATCTTTGATCTTTGATCTTTACTTTGTTCGATTATTCTTATTCTTGTCAATTGTTACCGTCGGACTTATCGTCTCCTTTGCTCTCTGCGTCGAAACTCCTTCGAAGAAGTCGTCCGTCTTGTAACAATGTTGTAGCTGTGCAAGGTACGAACCACTTTTCGCTGATTTATTTTGTTTCTTTTCCTTGTGTACGTCACCAGATAAAACTGCGCTACTTTGTGACAGAGCTGCTGTATAATCCCAGATTTGGTGCTGAGTTGGCGCTATTTCAACTATTGATTATATTTTGTTGCATTTGCCTTATTTACGTACGCCACTCGATAAAAGTGTAAAACATGAAGATCGAAGATTGAAAAATGAGAAAATGGGTTTCAGCAGAAAACAAAGATGTTATATTTTCAATCGTTTAATCTATGGTTTAATCTATCTCTTCTTCAACAGGTATAATCTTCTTTTCTCCATCGTAGTCGATGAAGGTCATCAGAAGATCGACGATATCGTCATCGATGACTTCTCTGGGAGAGCTGCTGATGAAATAGGATACGTACGGCTGTTTCTGTCTTTTGCTCGTCAGGAGGAAGCTAATCCCGTATCATACAGTATAAAGATATTTGGGTGCTCCCGAGTTTATAGCGGGTGTCCAAGCCCGCGACGTTAAATGGGCAGAGCCAAAATCACTATATATAAGGGGTGTACTCCAATGGACCGGGAAAGTATATCTTGATCATTTGAAATGCTTATTAAGAGGGGCCCATGGTCTAGTGGACAACAGGTTAAACTGCCAATCCGAGCGGTTGGTCGGCATAACAGCTCGATTCCTGGAGGAAGATCGGCGAAAGAAAAATTTCCCTTACAATTGCCAACTATTTTTGCTATTTTTTTCCTTGATGAATTTTCGCTTTAACTTTGTTAACGTGTGTTCTGTAGGAAGAGAATTGTCAAAAGTGCACTTGAGTAAACTTCAAACTTCTGTGTGCTCTTGACCTTGATTGTTTTTTTTTTTTTTTTTTTTTTTTTTTTTTTATTATTGCATGCGACTCGTGCTAATAAAGACAACTAGTTTTTCATCTAGTTCACAGACCTGGCTATACTGTGTTTGTCGTTTTGTTGTATTATGTTTTAATTCCGTTATTTATTAATGTCGATAGAATACCAAGGAATACCAAGGATTGAAATAGAAACGAAAACAGATTAAAAAATCACGTAACAGAACCAAAAAAGTTAGTGCCTAATCAGGTCGATTAGGCACTGACTAAAAACGGATTTGTGGTCAGAATCTATAACTGATTTTAGATATATCTCGTTTTTTTTAGATATACACGCTATTGACATCTCGTAATACCAAGTTATGTGAGTTATGAGAGAGAGAGAGAACCAGGTCAATGGATAGTCTCTTCTGGCAATGAATGGCAGTGGGAGGGACTATATATGACCCAACAGACCATCTATCTAACCTGTGCAGCTTTATCTTGCATGAGTAGAGTGATAGACATTAGGCGCATTGCCTAAACACTGCATCGGTTTAGATTTATTATCGTTTTTTCTCCCTTAACACTATCCAACACAACCCATTTTTATTTTTTCTCTTTCCTTCTTTCTGAATTGGTCCTGAATTATCACTGGCCTATCAGTGATCTCCCGCAGGTGTGCCTTGAATTTCGGTATTTACGGTTAGCTTTACCTGCATGGATATCATTCTTAATTATCAATCACTTCATACACTTTTTCGAATTATTTTTATTTTTGTTATCATTTTATAATTACAATTTACACCGACCACAGCATGAAAATATCTACGATATCCATTTCTCTTTTCCAATATCATTCCCCCTTTCACAATCAATGTCACTTATTGAGCGTATAAAAATCACTTGTTTGATTTGTAGAAGAGAACTTTCTAGTTTTGCATGGTTTAGAAACTACGCCGATCACTTTTATATATCATATAGCGCGCGGCGAAGGTCAGCCGGGTTAGAGAGAGGCAGCGGAGAGACAATCGAGAGGCGGGGCGAGATGTAGAAGGCTACATCTCGCCGCGCCTCTCGATTGTGACTTCCGTTCGTTAGCACTGTTTGTCATTTTCTTATGCAAGTACATTTTATACGCACAATATCTGGGCCTGTTAGTTCACATATTTGTAATTTAGTACTGTGAGTTATCTGTTACAGTTCTTTTCTTTTCCTATTTATGTTTTCGCCCCCACTATCAATGATTTCAGTTTTAATTCGACTAGTAAATTGAAAGAAACGATAAATATTTATTCATATTGATACCCTTGCGTCACCCTCCTGCTCACTCAGAGTCTCTCACCAGCGCCTTACAATGATCCATTTTGCTTAATAGTAAACAGTATTTCGTCAATATTTAGTAAACAATATTTTACAATAGTCTCCGCACTGAAGGTGTTCAACTAATATTTTCTTAAACTATTAATTTCAGATGTCTGTCCATAAAAACCTCGAGGAGATAGCAATAGATCGGTTGGCTGATCTCATTATAGCCAAACGAATGCCTACATTTGACTTACCGCTACCGATTTCCATTTCAAATGGTGTAATTCGAAGTTTGAATTGGAAATGTCGTCTGAACTCTTCCCTATCATTACTTGATACAGGGAGATTCACTATTACCGAGGTACATTTCACTATGTTTTACCAGAGATTGACATGAAAAGCTCGAAATGTTCCAAAAAGTAACCGATTCAGGTCGTAAATTCCAACCAATTCATTTCATTTATTTCATTTAGGATCTTTAAAATGTTATACAGTCAAATCATTACCCCCCCCCCCCCCCCCCCCTGTGAATCACAAGTCCTGTCTTTTCTCTGTCTGCGCTCTCGCATTCTGGCGTGCTCTCTCACCTTCGCTTTAATTCGTTTCACTTTTTCCCGATGATGGCTCTCGCAACACTGCTCATTACACTTTGGCCAATATTTGCATATATATATATATTTGAAATTCTCTTCGCTTGCAAACGCTCTCGCAGCGTTTGATGCGTCCATAATCGAGTCAATGACCAAGTTCTTGACTGATAGCTGGCTTAAAGATGGAGGACGAGGAAAAAAAATTTGGGTTCCTACCACGATTTGCCTGTCAAATCACACAGAATATACTGTAAGTAAAAAGTGCAATGCGTTCAGTTTGCGATCGGCACTCAGCCTTTCAACTCTCATCAGTTTTACTTAATTTTTTGTTATTTCTCGTTCGTTTTCAGTATGTATTTGTATTTATATCATGGGGTAATATGCATTCATGATCTATGTGATATTTGTGTGTAGCCGATTGATCCAGGTTTACGAACATGCGTGTTTTACTTAATTCATCATGACCTTATCTCTGCATTTTCTTGCTTTCCTTTTAATATACACGCCTATAAACCTTGTTGCTTAGCCAACCAGCGAAAACACGCGTTTGAATCGGTTATGCTCTCTCCGTTAAGTACGCCATCGCGCTCATCCAATCTTTTTCATTAGTACTATTTTGCTAAACCAGTGCCTTGATTATGTCTAATTTGTAGGGTGTATGTGAGTGCTGGTTGTATAATATGCTTTATTGGATTGAATAGTTTCATTCTCTTCTCTCCTCCTCTGAATATTCATCGCCCACTTCGTTAACCTTTACGTTATCCATGAGCGTTTGCAGTTTCACAGCAACCGCGGAAGGGGGAAAGAGCAAGGAACTGTCGATCTCCTCTTCATCTTCTTTATCAGGTAGTTTTTCTTCTACATTACAATCCAATGCTCATGTATCCATGCTTGATCACGATACAAGTAAAATCAACATGGATGGTTCGTCAATTCCATGAATGACCGTACTTGGTCATTCATGATTCTTGATCATGCATGGATCTTCTGTGTCCATGCGCGTATTTCCCGTGATATTGTATGAAAGCTCAGATTCCATGCAAGATCACGGATTATCCTTTATAAGTGATTCGAGTATATTCCGTGCATTAATTGCACAAATTATCCGTGATCATGCATGGATTCGAACACCTGGTGAATGGGCAGTGATTGGTCGAGTCTTTCTGCCCTATACATAGATTATATAAACATTGCAAGATTACATACAATATGTTGTATTACCTTGTTCCTCTCCAGGACTTCTTTCTTCTCAACGGCCTACGTAGGATCAATCTCAGCTTGTTCCTGACCACGGTTGGACTATTTTTATTTATTTATTCTTTTATTTATTTAGTACAAATTCGTTAACCTACACAGAGATTAAAATTGTCCGAGTAGGGATTATTGGTGCCCGTATTCTGGCAAATACTAGCCTTTATTTGGGCAAATCGCTGGTTTTTTGGTTACAATTTGCCCGAATGTGGCCAAATCGTGTGGGGAAAGTTAGGAAATTTGTTGCCAGCAGGTCCAGTGATTAGTGCAAAGCCGGACAAGATAAATCAATCAATCCATCTCAATGATGCATTACTCAGTTGAGGGAGAGTTGTTGTGGGTTCCGATGGGTTCCAGTTGATGTCAAAGGGCAAATACTATTTCATAAATAGTACAGTACCAAAATAATCGATAATACTTATAGAGCAAGGAGACACCATCATCGGCAACTAGGATATGGAGACGGATGAGGAAGGTTTGAAGAAGAAGGGATTGATAAGAAAGAAGATGGGCTTTTAGGTATATGAGTTTGTGGAAGTGTAGGGGGAGACACTCCCTATAAAGGTGACGTTTTTTATTGTACATGTTTAGAATAAAGTATTATAAATGTAATGTATCTTGTTATATGACACTGTATTTTACGAAGACATGAGAATGAGGGGTATTGGTAAAGGCAAAGGGAGAGAAATTAGACAAACATCAAAGATTGTACCAAATCGTACTCATGTCAAACGGTAGGTGCAGTAGTCTAACTTTCCGAATCAATGAACTATTTTTAAAGGAAATGTTTCTTCTCTAATTGGAAGGGGATCGATTTGGAATGTATTACAGCATATTACAAAAGAAAATAGCAAAAATGAGAATATAAAACAATAAAAAGAGAGAAAAATACTGAATGATAGTAATTATAACATTATTCTAGCTTCCACATCTATTTTCCTTGATGATTTACACTCATTGTTACTATTTCCATATTTCTTAATAGTGATTTGTGTACGTTGAATGTCATTGAATTCATTTTACATGGAATACTCCCTCCATTTTGAACTCAAATACCTCTTGACAATATTTTGTAATTTGTAATTCTACAGCCTCTCGCGCTATAAGGAATATGTCACTGATCCCTCGCATCATCGCCTTAGTGTAGTGGCAAAGCTGACGTCTAATTAGCGCATCGTCATGGGTTCGAATCCCTGTCGAGACATATTTATTGCTGAACTTTCCAATTATGAAAATTGAATTTCAAATAGCGCGCTGTTCCCTGTACAAGTGAACATACTTCATTCATGATTCTAGCGATCAATACATAGAATCATCATAAATGAAATGGTGTACGGTAACTAATATAAGTTTTGCAATCATCCTGTCTTCACAGTTTATTCACGAAAATATTCCCCGGACACCACCTTTAAGCGGGGAGTCATTTAGATTATGTTGATCAATTTAAGTTAGTAACACAGATTTCAGGCAGAAATTAGACTCACCAAATCAGACTACGATTCAATATCAACCATTCTCCAACATCGACTCAAGAAATTGATTTTATACGGAAAGATGAGAAATAGTGCTCGTAAGTTGTTGGCTCTTCTTTACCATAATTTAAATTAAATTCATTCATTTTAAATTAAATTAAATTCTTGTAGTTAGATTCATTTATTTTTTTAAATAAACAACGATGCTCTACGGTTGCAATACCTATCTACCGCCCTTACAATGTTCCATAAAAGTTAAAAACTAATAAATAGTTTACTATACAGTAGTGTTGTTAGATGGACTAAATTTCATTTTCGAATAACTTTCAAAAATAATTCCGGACTAAAAATGATGATGAAAATAATTTTCTCGTTAGGCTATTATTCGCGACTAAATTTATCGAGCGTACCCGTTCATTTTCTATTTCCGAGTGGTCCTCTCTTTTCAATAACAAGAGAAATTTCATTTTAGTCCTGACTAAATGCAAATTCAGTCGAGACTAGATGTTATTTTCGAATATTTTCTCTGTTTTATTCTCGACTAAATATGCAGGACGAATAAAAAAATGATATTTGAAAATATTCGAGAATTTAATTCGACAAAACCACTATTTGAGAGTCGTTTGATTAAATAAATGATAATTAAAAGTATTAAATATAGGTTCATGCAAATATGTGGATTGGAATTCCTTCGGTGATGAAATTGCTGACAAAGTATTGAGCGTGGGTATGTTTATCCATTTTCCCCTAAATTCTAAATATTTCATGATTTACTATTTGAAAAGGATCAAGTGTATCGGCTTAGATTCTGGGGAAAAAACGTATTAAATATCTGATCAGAGGACGACGAACGAAGAATTTGTCAATATAGAAGAGTCCTTGTATGGGACCTCGGCAAGCCCAGACTAATCAGTCGTTTAGTTTTCCTCCCCAACATTTCCGTGCTTGGTCATTGTAATGTAAAAAAATGTAATGTAGGTTAGCATGCACATTACTGTTAAAATTGAATTATGTTATGAAAAAATAACATTGTGCCTTATGGTGTTTCGGACGCTACGATATCTTTTTGGATTTCAACCTCAATAGAGATTTTGTTTATTTAATTAATTAATTTTTATAACATTTTGGAAGAGCTTAAAGGGACCGAAACCTTTGTCAACGGTCTCTTCAACGCTCTACGCTCTCTCTTTGTTAGAGAACAGAGAAATAGTGTGCGCAATGAAGAGACCATTGAGAGAGGTCACTCTCCCTTTAATGAAACGAGTGTGTTGTATCTGTTATCGTTTCCTTCGCCTTGCGTGCTTATGCCGTCGCCTCCTCCGCCGCATCGGAGACCCGGCGGAGGGGGCTACGGCGTTAGCACGCAAGGCAAATTTAATTTAATTTAATGTATCTTACATAAAATAAATGTGACAACAAGTGATAAATAATAGCGTGTATTATAATGGGTAGAGTCGAGGGGGGGGGGGGGGCGGAGAGAGTGAGGGAAGGAGTAAATACTAAATAGTCGTAAATAGTAAACACTGTAAATAGTCGCTTCTGGGTTCAAAGATCATTTTGCGATAGATTTTTAAAAATGTAACGATGGATTAGAAATAAGCTACACTGTTGGTCCCACGTTCTTCATGATAATAAAGCTCCTCAAATCTCCTGTTCCCCATGTTTAACAAATTCATATATTTATTTATTTATTCGTTTTTATTTATATATGGTTCATTCAGACGCGTCATTTGTTCCTGAATCGTTGAGTGAATGCTATACACTGAATCAACTTGAACTAATCGGATTCGAGGATATTCCAAAAAGTTTTATTTCTAAGGTGCAATTATACTTTATATCAAATTTCTGAATTTTATATGAAACTTTATCGTTTGACAACACCACTATCAAGCCGTTAAAGTTGTTTGAAATGAAATGAAATGTTAATTCAAAATTTGTTTAGATTCATTTATTTACAACATTAGACACTCTTCTTATACCACGTACAACGAATTTAACTGAGGAAATTCTCTATAATTTACTAAAGGTTTGTTGTTTTCGATCTTCCTTGGATCACGTTTGAACGAGTTTTTGGCGCGAATGATAAGTTCTAACACCTATGATGATTTTCGCCGGGGTTTTATTTTAAATCAAGAAAGCAAAAAAAAAGTACAAACATAACAGAAAAACAGGGGTGAGAATTTTTTTACGGGAAAAAAGCAAACGAAGACGATTCAAGTTGATTCCTTCGTTGATTGCACCATTTCAATGGGTTGAGAGAAGATCTCCTTGGCTTTTGAACATACAGTCCCGCATAATCGCCGCCTTAAAGGTCCCACGAATATTTTCGTGAAGTAATTGTGAAGACAAGATGGTAGCAAAAAAATGTCTTTTCTGATGATTCTGCGCATTGAACGCTATAATCTTTATTTATTTATTTATTTATTTATTTATTTATTTATTTATTTATTTATTTATTTATTTATTTATTTATTTATTTATTTATTTATTTATTTATTTATTTATTTATTTATTTATTTATTTATTTATTTATTTATTTGATACACCCGTGACAGGTGCGACAGCAAATACAGAAACGATGAGAAAAATAATTATAATAATGATAGAAAGGACTAATAATCGTGAATGAAAGATGTTCAATACTACAGGGAATGGTAAATGTGGGATGGGAAGGGGTCTAATGAGAGGGCAAAGACTGAGTGTCGTTCGCAAAATGAATATTAGCACACTTTTTTACTGGCAGTATATGCATTAACGTGTCAGGCTAATCGTGGTAGGAACCTATGAATCATTTCGAGGTTCCCCATCTTTAAAGACCCCCTAGTTGGCATGACTGACTCCCGCAACGATTAACACGGGGAATAATGTTAATAATGTCTGGAAATTAACGTGAGGGACAATGGGAACAATGCCTTAACGCTAGAATCTTCCATGAATCATGCTTCATGTGCAGGCAAAGGCGCGACATTTTGAAAATAAGAAAGTACGTTTCGAACCCACGATGTTACGCTAACTAGGCAACGCATTTAACACTACGCCACGGGATGCATGCATGGAAGAGCTAATTTCTTCATTTATCCCTTGTATAGCCGATATGCATAGCATAGACTAGCATTACTCATTAGCATAGACATACGAGCTCCTCCATCTTTAAAATTTGTAACTTTCAAGGCGCATAACAGGCTTCAAATATGTAATCAAGCAATATCAAATATGTTTTTCGGTTCGTGTGCTACATCTCTATCATTCTACCCGAACAGTCTTAACACGAAAAAAACTCGAGGGTCTCCATCTTTAACAGAGGATTGTCGCGACACGCAGCGAGTCGCCATTATCGCCATGCTATTTTGCGATGTGCTAGAATGATTTTTTTAGGTATCTCAAATGCGTTTTTGATGAGCCATTCGGTCATATGCATCTAATGCACATGAGAAAAGAATATTAAAAATGATTTAACTTAATGAAAATCAATTTTAAAAAAATATAACACTGCAATTATTTTTTGAGATTTATATTTCCAATTTCGTAGAGTGATATTTTTTAATCGATTTTCATTAATTTAAAACATTGCGTATTCTTTTCTCGTGTGCATTAGATGCATACTCTGGTATTTTGAAACTTAAAACTTAAAAAAGTCTACTTAAATTAAAAGGCGTTCTCGGTAAGAATGCAGTGAACGGGAGGGAAGATGGCACAGTTGCTGAAAATCGTTTCTGTGCGCTCAAACTTCACAGGTGGAGTCCCTAGGGGTGGGATACACTTCAGCCAAAAAGTTGGACTTCAAAAGTGATCTTTGATCTTTGATCTCGCAAAAATTTTTTTTTTGATTTGCCTATCGTGTTATATACCATTCGAAAGAGCGCAAAAAGTTATACTTGTGGGTAAATTTTCTAAGTGTTTGGTCAACTACATAGCCCATAATGCGCGAAAAACCAATTTTTTGGGACATTTTTCATGTTCAAAAAAATAAATCACCACTTTACGATAATCTCCGGGGAAATTCATTTACGCTATCTTGTAGCAAATTTAATGTAGAATTTAATAAAAATATTTCGAGAAAAATCTAAATACTCTATTTACGTTTTTTCGAGCAAATCTATCGCCCGATTTTAGCTCACAGGTTCGAACCCCACCAAGAGCAAAGTTTTTTGCAGATTTTTCACAGACTTACCAAAGCTGCCCAAGGCTTTTCTTAGTGCATACGGTCTTCAGAAAGTTGTTTTATTCACAAATTAAGCGAATAAAGTGTAAAAACTGACAAGTCATTCAAAGAAAATTTATTTTATCTGATTCTCAATTAGTTCGTCACGGGAAAATGTTTTTTAAAGGCTCAATCGATAGAGCTCGTTAACAGCTTTCATTTTAGCTCTTGAGAGACACTTTTCATGGGTATTTTACTGAACTAGGTTCAAGAAACTGCATTTGAATGCTGGTAGATCACCAATGAAGGCTTTGATCTACTCGAAATTGTCGGCTCCTTGACAGGATTTCATGTAATATAAGTTAGAATTTGTTGATGATCAATCTGACGTCTAGTCGCTCGCTCATGTTCATTTTGCTCTCGCTGCAGCCACACCAGCGAAAGGAGTCCATTCCGATGGTTTCCTGGTACGGATTGACCGATGAATACTGAAGATATATTTAAGTTTTAGCTATCTGGCTTTCTGGCCAAGTGATCGATGTTTCTCGAAGTATTCTAGAGCGAATTTTCGTTGGACTGAATCTATCCCATTCGATGCAGCCATCATGGATGCTCATTAAAGGGACCGAAACCTTGTGTCAACGGTCTCTTCAAAGGTCTACGCTCTCTAGTTGTTAGAGAACAGAGAAATAGTGTGCGCAATGAAGAGACCATTGAGTGAGGTCACGCTCCCTTTAACTTGTCCGAACTGGGACGTTCTCTCATATCTGCAGTAGTCATCGGTCAATCCGTACCAGGAACCATCGTTTCGCTTTGACTCCTTTCGCTCGTGTGGCTGCAGCGAGAGTATAACGAACATAAGTGTTCGACTCGACATCCTCAGCCCATTCTCCCGTATGTTACAGGACAATCCTGTCAAGGAGACGACAATTTCGAGTAGATCAAAGCTTTCATTGGCGATCTACCAGCATTCAAATGCAGTTTTTTTGGACGTAGTTCAGCCAAATTCCCATGAAAATCGTATCTCAAGAGAAAGCTGTGAACGAGCTCTATCGGTTGAGCCTTTGAAAAAAAAATTTCCCGGGACATTGGAACGCGATCAATTCCTTAGGGAACAAACAATTAAAAAGTTGCATTTTCACATTTTTATCTGAAAGTACTCGAGAAAATACACATTTCATCTGCTGGAAACTTTTTCATAGCTCTACTGTGAGCCGTGAAAATCGCATTAGAAGGAGCCTCAACGACGAACTATGACGTGAGCTCCTGGTGAGTCGCTTGATCTACCTTCCTTGCTACTCTGAATCTGAGTTTTCGATGTCCTACCCAAGGGACATCGAAAACTGTGGAGAAAAGAGGGGGTCAACTCAAAAGTGTGTAGTAGGAGCGTTAAATTCTTAGGCGAGATGCCTGCCTGATAAATCAGCATAATGATGAGGATTTTCACTGCTACTTTATTTTTCTTTTTGAAGAGGAAAATTCTCTCGAGCTATTCAGCGATCGTGACTTTGTAGTGGAATCTATCATGACAAACCTAGATAACGTGTTTGACATCGATGAAGATATAGAGATTATTAGAGTCGAAGATATTATACCGAACTAATTGAGAATCAGATAAAATACATTTTCTTTGAATGACTTGTCAGTTTTTACACTTTATTCGCTTAATTTGTGAATAAAACAACTTTCTGAAGACCGTATGCACTAAGAAAAGCCTTGGGCAGCTTTGGTAAGTCTGTGAAAAATCTGCAAAAAACTTTGCTCTTGGTGGGGTTCGAACCTGTGAGCTAAAATCGGGCGATAGATTTGCTCGAAAAAACGTAAATAGAGTATTTAGATTTTTCTCGAAATATTTTTATTAAATTCTACATTAAATTTGCTACAAGATAGCGTAAATGAATTTCCCCGGAGATTATCGTAAAGTGGTGATTTATTTTTTTGAACATAAAAAATGTCCCAAAAAAATGGTTTTTCGCGCATTATGGGTTATGTAGTTGACCGAACACTTTGAAAATTTACCCACAAGTATAACTTTTTGCGCTCTTTCGAATCGTATATGACACGATAGGTAAATCTCAAATTTATTTTTCGCGAGATCAAAGACCAAAGATCACTTTTGGAGTCCAACGTTTTGGCTGAAGTGTATCCCACCCCTAGGGACTCCACCTGTGAAGTTTGAGCACACAGAAATGATTTTCACCAACTGTGCCACTTTGCTTGACGTCTTAGCGAGAACGCCTTTTAAGTCACAGACTTTAAGTAGACTTTAGGTAAACTTAAAGTGAAAGAACATTTGACGAAATGCATTACAGTATACCACACCACTTTAAGTAGACTTGCGTTTTACTTTAAGTTTACTTAAAGTCTACTTAAAGTGCGGAGTTTAAGTAGACTTTAAGTTTCAAAATACCAGAGTACGACCGAATGGCTTAACAGAAAGGTATTTGAGACACCTAAAATAAATCTGGCCCTCCACAAAAGAGCATGGCGTGCGATCGTCTGTTAAAGAAAGCGGTCCTCAATTTACACAGAGAGCAAACTTGCCCAAATATGGGCAATAGATTTGCCAACTAACACTAGTTGTGTACACGATTTACCCATATTCGGGCAAATGGTTGCCTAAAAACCAGCGATTTACCTATATACAGGCTAACATTTGCCAGAATACGGGCAAATCGCTCGCCAACTAACGTTACTCGGGTAAATTTAATCTCATAAGGGAAGTCTGGTTGGCCGGTCCCGGACTTCGGTATGAGACATATACCATTCGATAGGTATCCGAAAAACAAGACTTTTCATGTTGATCATTTTGGCATAATGCCCGTGGACGCAGAGTTATTTGCATATTTCTACGGATTTTCGCCCTTCAATGAAACACATTCTCCGTGAGATCGAAAGCAGGCAGTGCTGTATAAGAGTGGTAAAGAACACAAGCAATGGTGAACATGATTTTTTTTTAAATTTTTAGTGATAAGAGGATGGTCTATTATAGAATTAAAACTGTCCGAACAATACAAATTCCGCTCTAATACTCTGACTCCTGAGAAATATGCAAATAACTCTGCGCCCTTGGGCATTCTGCCAAAATGGTCAACATGAATTGTCTTCTTTTTCGGATACCTATTGAATGGTATATGTGTCGTAATCGGAGCATAAAGTTCATTGATACACCAGGGAAAGGCGCGAATATTTGAATTTGAAGGACAAATGTATAGAAAATTGCAAACGGGAATCGAACCCGCGTGGAGCGGTTACAAGCGCTGACTACTAACCAACGCGCCACGCACTTACTCTCTCAAAACTAATAGGGAACATATGGCCACTTCCTATGCCCCACGTTCTTCATGACAAGATCACATCCCAAAACTCCTGGGCCCCTTCTTTAACACGGAGAATAATGTATATATTGTCTGGAAATTGGCGAGAGGGACAATGGGAAAGTGAGTGAGCCAGCTAAAACAATGAAATATAGCAAATGCATTGAAAATTTTATAATTCGCGCCACAACATTTCGAAACGATTTTGTTGATTAGGTTACGCTATTTGACAAAGGTTTCTCCATTTAATGTCGAAAATTTCGAATTTTCTCCAGGAACTTCCTCAACTTCTCCAGCTCGACGTCTCATTGTGCCCTAGTCTTTGTAACATATCTTGTCTCAGTCAGGCCAAGCAATTGATGAAGCTTGGACTCCACGAACTTAAATTAAGCATGAATGTTGAAGAGCTAACAGACACTTTAGCCTGTCTAAAGGATCTTAGAGTGCTTGATATTGGAAAGGCCACAAATTATGGGTATGCTCATGTTTTAGTGCACAGGTCGGATTAGAACCGATGAATGAGAACGTACTTGCATACTATATCTATTCATGCCGCACATACGCAAATATTTCTCATCCTATCGGTTCTCATTCATCGGTTATGATCCAATCGGATCTCATTCATCGGTTATGATCCAATCGGATCTCATTCATCGGTTCTCATCCGATTAATGAATGCCGATTTCAGACTAGGTGTCCAGTGCAGACATTCGAAATAGATCATTGTGCAAAATAGATGATTGTACTTTCAGGATCAATTTAACGTCAATAATTTGTGAGAGCATGCTCAAGGAAAAAGCTTCGCCATGGACTAAACTCGCATGCATCGATATTTCTGATATGGATAAAGAGCAGAGTTCGATTGGTATTCAGCATATGACGCTCATTATGGAAAAACATGACAAGATGCAGACTGTGTGCCTGATAGGTTAGTGAATCACACTTTGCTTATTATTTGTTCTCCATGTTCAAATCCGCCTTTTAGGAACACAGCTGGAATGCGAAGATTTTTCATCAAATCGTTTGATAAAGGAGAGTGTTCACATCTGTAATTATCGGAGTGCTTCAAACATCTTGAATACACTCAATTACTTCATTAAACAATACAGAGATGATAATGAAATTTTGAAAACAATATCCGAACTCATGGATGTAATATATAATAATAATAATAATAATAATAATAATAATAATAATAATAATAATAATAATAATAATAATAATAATAATAATAATAATAATAATAATAATAATAATAATAATAATAATAATAATAATAATAATAATAATAAAAATAACAATAATAATAACAATAATAATAATAATAATAATAATAATAATAATAATAATAATAATAATAATAATAATAATAATAATAATAATAATAATAATAATAATAATAATAATAATAATAATAATAATAATAATAATAATAATAATAATAATAATAATAATAATAATAATAATAATAATAATAATAATAATAATAATATTAATGACATAAATAATTTTGACATTAATAATAATGACATTAATAATAATAATTCAGATAACTCGACATGAATATATTGATCCATCTAAAGTAAATGCCTACGTTGAAGCATGCATGGATGTAATGAGGCAACCCCGTAACCATATTGTCTTATACGGTGCCATGCGTTTCATCAAAAAGATGCATTGGTAAGCTCCTATTCTGCTATTTCAAAACTGAAAGTCTACTTAAAATACGTCACTGATTTGAAGCTTACTTTAAATCAACTTCAAGCGAGTGACTTCATTTTTTCACTTTAAATTCATACAGTGGCCTGATAGGAACGCCTAAAATTCAAATGTTTGATTTAATTGAACCTAGCAAAATTATTTAACCGCTTAGCTCTGACCATACTAGCCGAGAGAAGACTGTTTTGTGTGCGCATTTTAAGATAAAGTAATGTGAGATAAGATTCGTAGTACTTTTTATTTGCAAAAAAAAACAACCCGAGCAAATTTTACTCTCCCTATCTCTCTCGTAGACAAAGAAAGCGAGAAAGTGTGGCCAGAGTTTCATGTTTGTGTCACTTTAATGATCTATGAATGCTCAGGAACAAACAGCTCAGTCTGCTGGAGAGTATCAAATCGTTCAACTTATTCTTTGAGCGCTCTCTGAACATTGCCGAAGGCCAAGGAATGATATCTGTACTCATAGAAGTAATTGACACTTTATTAATTAAATTAATCATAATTCTTATTCTTAGTTTTCATTCCATCATATTATAATTAGCAGGAAAATAGGTTGGTATTGATGGATAGGTGGTGGGCCGATATGTAATTGCAATTTCGGATCTCGTGTTTTCGTTAATTATATCTTGAAACTCCGGTTTTGAAAAAGAGAAGTCGTAATGAGATTCCCGGAACTACTTGGAATGAACCCATGATCAGAGAACAGCTCACAGAGAGCAATGCAAATGTAATTGATGGAGTGGGAAAAAATATGCAAAATCGACGAGAGGGAACGACTGTCTGAGCTCGGATTAGCATAGAACAGTTTGAGTAAAACGCACGTTCCGGAACCGAGATTTCGGAACCGCTTTACAGAATAGAAATGGTTCTGGCTAATCCAAATGGGCTAGTTGGTTTGGCTCTCTTAAAGAAGGGGAACCACGAGATTTGGGCTGCGCTATTGACATGAAGAACGTGGGACATAGGAAGTGACATTCTATTCTCTATTACATTTGACTGGTTGATCGCGTTGAGCGTGTGGCTCAGTGGTTAGTAGTCAGCGCTTGTAACCGCGCCACGCGGGTTCGATTCCCATTTGCAATTTTCTATATATTTGTGCTTCAATTTCAAAAACTCGCGCCTTTCCCTGGGCATATCAATGAACTTTAAGTCCGAATTACAGTATTCTGGGGCATCTAAAGTTTTAGAGAAAATTGTGTTTGTATACACGGAGATGTGAGCAATAGTTCTGTCTGGCCAGTTTAGTCACGAAAAAACTCGTGGGTCCCCTTCTTTAAACTGGGCTAGCATCACAGTTAGACGTTTCAAGTAATTGTCAATATCGAGATTATTGTTGTTATGAACCTTTGACCTGTTCTTTGTTTAATGTATCGTTGACTTTAAATATAAAACGATTTGTAACGCCATTTGAATAATAATTTATTTTGGGTTCTGATATGGGAAATCTCGGTTCCGAAACGTAGGTTTTACACAAACTGTTCTATGCATAGTCGAAAAACTCTGAAAAGGTGCCATCTTTGGAGCTCCATACCGAGCTAAAAAATTTGCATACCACGATGGTTTGCCCATTATTCTAACATATCGAGAGATACTCAAAAATGTTATTATCTCAAAATTTATTTTTGTTTGCTGTACGGGATCCCGTTGCTGCTTGTCCGACTCTTGCAAAAACGCGCTCATATTAGATGACAAACGCTCACATTTCCTTGTCTTGTCCCATGCCTTTCCATCAACATATCAAATCAATAAATTCAGAGCTGCTCACTGCTGACAACCAATCTTCGGGAACGCTGCTCCTTTGACATCGATAGATTCTGTTCCATTGTCCTGAAATTTGCACTGGAGCATAAAAATGTCAATTAGTAAGTCACTTTATGCCAATATTACCATCCCGCAGAGTTTTCCTTTATTCCGGAAAAGAAAGACTCTTCGGGACAGTTGAAAAATATACTTTCTCTTCATTTCAAAGACAACAATCATGATTGTGTTCAGCTTGCATTCCATTCTGTATAAAGTTGGACATATCCTGAGAAGAAAACCCAAAGCCTTATCGTACATCACTGATGAAAGACTTATGATCTTGCTAATCAATCGAGCAAGTGAACAGTATGATAAATATAGATCTTATTTTTTCCTCGATCCGATCTGCCATATGCTGGGTAATTTTCCGCTTATATTTATTTAGTTATTTATTTATTCATTTGTTTATCCATAAGTCATATCATGAATAATGAGAGGGGAAAGGTAATATTATACCGTCAAAACGAAAAAAAAGTGAAACATTTGTGGCAATTTTTGTCACAAATTTCTCAAGATTTTGAAAATTTTGTATCGTGATATCAAAACACGGTTGCAAATTCCTATTCAGCAGTTAGTTTTTAGTTATTATAAGTCATAAGTCATATCGTGAATAATGAAAGAGGAAAGCAATATTATAGTGATGGCACTCCGTCGCTTTATAGGGAAAGGTGAATTTTTCGAAAGTTGAGAGTATTCTCGAAGAAAGCAAAAAAAATACATATCACTTAGCAAGAAAGATGTGATAGATTTGTATGCGGGTCTTTACCGTTAACCCAAATCATACTGTTTCAGAAAAGAAACTTGTTATATTTTTATTTAAAAATTCCTGTGTGTCAATTGCAGATTTATCGGCTGAGCCTTCCTTCCATTTTTTTCGGAACGGGGGCCTTGGACTTCTGCTCAGAATGGTACAAAATGAATCGATCACCCATAATCAATCATCGGTTGAACTCGTAAGTTAAAGATGGAGACCCACGAGTTTTTTCGTAATAAGACTGTTCGGATAGAATAATAGAGATTCATCATACGAATCGAAAGACATATCTGATATTGATTCCCGATATGTTTAAAGCTCACTATGCGCATTGAAAGTACAACTTTCAAGGCATGTAGAGAGTGCTCATGGAATTTGCATACTTTCTCTCTCATTTTCTCATTGTCCCTTACGTCAATTACCATATAATATTAACAATAGCCAACATGCTTATCGTGGCGGGAGTCAGTCATGCCAACTCATGGGTCCCCTTCTTTAATTATTATTATAGTTACGTACGTGTTCATGTTATTCGTTCAATTGTTTTAACTTTTTTCTAATTTTCATGATTTTATTTCTATTTTCGCACGAAATTTCAGATTCTACTGACTGTGTACAAAGCTATGATAATGCCAGAGAACCATGAAGCCCTTGTCAACATCATTTCTTCCGATTTTTTTGTGTAAGCCGAGCTTCGGAAGATTTAAGAAAATTATTTTCAAAAATTCATCTCGTAGCATATAGCATCAACATCTAGGCATTTCATGATCTCTTTTCTCCTTCTTATTTGTTTACCTTTAAAAAAGCGAAATGATAATTCATAATATAGGATTACAACATGTTTTATTTATTTATTTATCCATCAGTTAGAACATAATGAAATGATAAAGCAACAAGGGAGTGATGGTGTTCCGTCGCATTAAAGATGGAGGCCCTCGAATGTCTATGCAAATACGTAACATCATTTGTGCAAGAGATTAGTGATATGCAAGAAATTAGCGTGGCCAGTCATCTATCCCTTGGTGTTGTGGTAAATGCGCTATCTAGTTAGCGTAACGTCGCGGGTTCGAAACCTGTTGCCGAACTTTCTTATTTTCAAAATTTCGCGCCTTTGCCTGTACATTAGTGTTGTTAGATCGAATAAAATTTAGTCTCGACTAAATTTGCATTTTTAGTCGAGACTAAAAATCATTCGAAAATATTTTTTTTCATTTTAGTCTCGACTAAATGGTCAAATAGACTAATATTCGCGACTAAATTTGCATTTAGTCTCGAATAATATTTTCGAATATATTCGAGAATAGACATTCATTTTCCATTAGTTTTTTTGGTGTTGGGTGGTCCGCTTCTTCTCTTCTGTGTAATGGAAGGGTTTTCTCTAATTATCTAATTATTACCCTAATTGTTCATTTTATCGCATTTTGAACACTTTTATTCTCGACTAAATGCAAATTTATTCTCGACTAAATTTTAGTCTCGAATAAAATGCCATTTTTAGTCGAGACTAAAACGACCGGTCGACTAAAAAGCTAAATTTTATTCGAGCGAAAATATTCGCAGAATACATTCGACTAAACAACACTACTGTACATCAAGCATGATTCGTTCATGATTCTAGCGATCAATAAGCTGAATTAGCATAAAATAATCTATGAACGGTATGCAGAATCACTTTGGCTATATTTCTGTCTTCATAGTTTGTTCACGAAAATATTCGCCGGACTCCACCTTTAAGAGAGATGGCCGTTAAGACTCGACCACCCCTCGGACACGTGCGCTAGCAATGAGAACTGGAAGTCCATACTAGGGTGTTAGGAGTCTCACCGGCCCTTATTACACAAAACAGCAGAAATTTCCGGTTTGTGCCCTCAGGCTATTAGAAAAATTAATTTCAAAAAAAATTTTTAAAAATCATAATTTCTCAAATTGTTGTGATGAAGTCTAAATATCATTTGCGGTGCGTCTAGGGAGCACAGAGCTTGCTAATTCAGTATCAGCATCGAATGTGCGTTGATTCCTAAACCACTTTTTTGACTCAAAATTTTGGTTTTTTCTGACAAATCATCGCTTATTGTAGTTTGCTGCAAAGATTTCCGACCAGGACCAGGTATTGTAGCCAAAGCAATTCTGCATTGATTTCACTTAAAACTAGGTTCTCCCCGATCGACCATTTTGTCGATTTTTCGCTCGATTCTCCGTCATCGTTGGTTGTCCCGAACAAATGCTGTATTTCCCAAACGATTGGTGCGGAATTGTGGTCTACACAAACTTTCGAGATGAGACCAGTAAAATGACACAAGAAGCCCATCACATCGATCAATTTGAAAATTTCGATTTACTCGGGGGTCATGGTCGAAAATTTCAAAATTTCTCAAGTTTGAAATGTTTTCATTTATGCGGCTTATTGTGAAGTACTAATGATGTGAATAATATTCAGCCCATGCTCAATGGCTGATCTATCCTTTCAACCATTTTTCGAACATTTTCGTTCTGAATGCGTGCGAAAAATCAGAATTTTGTTTGAATCAATTTCCAACTTGCCTTCTGTAACATTCCGTCAATGTACTTTGCAATGTACATAATCAATATGAAAATCGTGTATTTTCGAAAATTCATTTTTTTGCCATGACCGTGGCAATGAAAAAAAAATTTTCATTTCTATGGTCATAATGGTCAAAAAAATTTTTGTCGTGGAAATCGATTTTTCAAAAGAGAGTAGAATACCGGGATTTCAGTTTTACTATGTTTACTCATCATGAAACTTCACATTGCCATTATCATTTGCTCATTGTCGCAACATTCGAGTCGAAAAACTGCAATATTTAAGAAGTTTTCCGTGAAAGGCACTCAAATTGAATTTTGCGATTTTCGAAAATAAACGATTTTCATATTGATTATGTACATTGCAAAGTACTATGACAGAATGTTACAGGAAGCAAGTTGGAAACTGATTCATTCAATCAATTCTGATTTTTCGCAAGCATTCAGAACGACAATTTTCGAAAAAAAAATGGTTGAAAAGAGAGATCAGCCATTGAGCATTGGCTGAATATTATTCACATCACTAGGACTTCACAATGAGTCGCATAAATGAAAACATTTCAAACTTGAGAAATTTTTTAATTTTCGGACCATGACTTTTTCTCAAAGGTCGTGAAAAAAAAATTTTCAAATTGCTCCATGTGATGGGCTTCTTGTGCCATTTTACTCGTCTCACCTCTAAACTTTGAGTAGACCACAATTCCGCACCAATCGTTCGGAAAATACAGCATTTGTTCGGGAAACCCATCGATGACGGAAATTCGAGCGAAAATTTCGACAACTTGGTCTAACGGGGGGAACCCAGTTTTAAGTGAAATCAATGCAGAATTGGTTAGGCTATAATACCTGGTAGGAAATCTTTGCAGCAAACTACAACAAGCGTTGATTTGTCCGAAAAAGAAAAAAAACAAAAATTATGAGTTAAAAAAAGTGGTTTAGGAATCAACGCACATTAGATACTAATACTGAATTAGCAAGCTCTCTGCATCCTAGACGCAGCGCAAATGATATTTAGACTTCATCTCAACAATTTGAAAAATTATGATTTTTTAACGTTTTTTTATTAAAATTATTTTTTTAATAGCCTGAGGGCACAAACAGAAAATTGCTGCTATTTTGTGTAATAAGGACCGGTGACACTCCTAACACCCCAGTATGGGCCCCCAGTTCTCATTGCTAGCGAATATGATGGAGTCTTAGGGAACATGCCTCTTAAGCGGTTTCCGTTGGGGGGACATTAAAGAAGAGATAATCTGTAAATTACTAACTTATTGATTTTCTTTAGAAAGGTGACCATGAGAAATCCGACTCGTCAACAGCAATACCTCATCGTTGGCATTCTGTCCTTTTTGATTGCATCCCCGCTACGCTCCGATGCCCTGCAATACCGACAGCTGATTGGTCTTTTTTTGGTCAGCTATATTTTATTTAATTTTATTCATCTTACATTGCATAAATGCGACAACAAGTGATAAATATATAGCGTGAATTAGGTCGAGTCAATGGGGGGAGGGGATTATTTGATCTTTGATCTTTCGAATACATTTGACAAACAACGAAATATTTCAGGAAAGAGATGTGGAAGGCTGGCCCGTTAAAGAACTTTACACGTACAAATACTGCACCGGCAGAATCTTTCGGTATTTTTGTTGAGTCAAAGACTTTAGACAGACAGTGAACGCACAAAGAGCAAAGTATAAAATAAAACTACAGCTGGCATAATAACTGCTATGAAGTGTCAAATATAACACAAACAGCATTAAATATACCATAGGTCCTTTACTCCGTGTATTACAGCTGACTTGTGGTGTGTTAGCACTTTTTTCTTACTGTGATTAGTCCATCATTGATAGGAAAGGAAGTAAAGATCAGAATATGAATGGTTTAGGCATTTATTACTATATTTAAGTCCTCTTTGTCTATTATTTTGACCTAAGTAGTATATTGCAATTAGCAGCTTGATTAATTAATAATCTATTGCAGTACATTCATTCCATTCTTTGATCTCCTTTTTAACCCTAACTATCCCGGAGTTCAAATGTTCGCCCTCTACTCATTAACAATCGCTTCTCTTTCCACGGCCAAAGAGTATGATTACATAAAGTTAGTTCTGTTCTTCTTATTCTACTCTTATCTCTAGCTGCCACCCCAGAAGTTTTAAAGGCAAACCCCGAGCTAATTTGAAACTCTCCCGCTCTGGCAACACTATCTCGTTAACAAAGAAATCGAGAAAGCATTCGAGACAAGTAGTCGACTCAAAATATATCACTGACGAGAAATTTACTGCAAGTGTACTAAAAGTGAAAAAAATATTTGAAGAAATGCATTACAGTATTATACACCACTTTCAGTTAACTTACGCCCAACTAGAATTAGAATTTCAAGTCTTCTTCTAGTGGGAATGATAAGTAGACTATTAGATGGGTTTTTTTAATTCCTGAGGAGTTTATTTATTTATTTATTTATCTTACATTAAATAAATGTGACAGCAAGTGATAAATAAATAGCGTGAATTATAATGGGTCAAATCGAGGGGCGAAGAGAGGGAGGGAAGGAGTTCACTGTGTATAGTCGCTTCTGTGTTCAAAGATCATTATGGGATAGATCTATATTAGGGTGGATGAGGCCCAAGCGGGAAGAGGACCGCTTTGTGTCAGTAGAGACAGACTGACATGAACACGAAGGACTATAACAGGAGAATCCTTACAAGTCGAAGGATAGGAGTTTCAAATTAGCTCTTTAATATTTTGTCTTTTGCAGTATTTTATATTCGGAAGGAGTCGAAGAAGTGTTGGAACTCTTCGAGGCTACCGAATCTAACAGATTACTGAAGAATGAGAAAATGAAAGAATTGTATTTTCGTCTTTCTCAAATACTCAAAGAGAAGAAGGAGAATGGATTAACAAATTAACAAACCAATATCAAAAATAACTATCCCCGCTCTCCAGTTTTTTCCACAGTATGCTATGGTCCAACCACAAAATCCAAATATAACACCCAAACCCAAACCTCACACAACTATTAGTGATTGATAACTATCCATCCCCCTCTCGTCGTCCCATTTTCCTTTTATATTCATAATAAGATGTCATAAAAGATACTAACATCAGATAAAAAATTCATTTTTTAATTGGCTCTTCTTACCTGTGTTGTACTGTGCTACGAAGCTTAAACACAATCCTCGAGTTAGTTTGTAAGCTCTGGCCATGCTCTCTTGCTTTCTTTGTCTATGAGAGAGTGTGTTTAATAGAACCCCCACCCTTTGAGTTTAATTACAAACGGGTTGTTGTGATAGTTGTACAGTCTAGGGGATAAATCTATGTTCTATTTCATGGGTTGAACCGTCGTTACTTTTCCAAAGTACATTACAAGTAGTCTGAAGTCAAGTAGTCTAGTAGTAGTCTAGTAGTCTAGTATAGTTGTCTGGCAAAGTTTATTGATCCCGAACAATCTATTTCGAGATCGAATACCTGTGTCTTTATTTGCTCTCTTCAAGCGAGTGACGTCATTGACTTAAAGAAAACTTCAAGCGAGTGACGTCATTGACTTAAAGTAAACTTTAAGTCAATGACGTATTTTAAGTAGACATTAAGTTTTGAAATACCAGAGTCGGGGCGTCTTTTGTATTAGTGGAACTTATTTTTTTACCGAGGAAGATGTGATCTATAGCTCTGCTTGACCAGATTAGTCACCAGCAAATAAAGACACAGGTATTCGATCTCGAAAAAGATTGTTCGGGATCAATAAACTTTGCCAGACAACTATACTAGACTACTAGACTACTACTAGACTACTTGACTTCAGACTACTTGCAATGTACTTTGGAAAAGTGACGACGGTTCAACCCATGAAGTAGAACATAGATTTCTCCCATAGACTGTACAACTATCACAACAATCCGTTTGTAGTTAAACTCAAAGGGAGGGGATTCTATTAAAGGCAGTTGGCATCCAAAAATTTCGATTCGAAATAGGTAAAATAGTTGATCTCATGTTGATAAGCTCAAATAACAATTCAGAAATATGCATTTGAAAGTTTGAAAAGACGTTCTGATATGAAATTGGATTACTGTATAGCCTGCTCCACACCACGGGCGAGGTTTCCGAACTACAGTATGCTGCCTCCATCGAAAAGCTCAAAATAGCCCATTATTGAGTTTTATTCTTCATAATTCCCCACTGCGGATAGAATTATCATCAAAATATTCAATTTCAGATCGTATCCAAAGAGTTGGTGTGGGGAAAAGTTAGGAAAAGGCTCCCGCTATATGGAGCAGACTGTAGTTTTTTAACTGCGCAGTTCTCCTTACCAGAGAATTCTTATGATATAAGATGTATATATTTCGAAAGAGAATTTCAAGCTCTTTTATTTGAGATCAACTTGTTTTTCGTTTCCCGGTCCCTTTAAACGCACTCTCTCATAGACAAAGAAAGCAAGAGAGCACGGCCAGAGCTTACAAACTAACTCGAGGATTGTGTTTAAGCTTGCTTCCACTAACAGTATGAATCTGTTATTCTAGCTACATACGTTAATCAATTCTGATGGGGATTGACGGTGCAGCGGGAAAAAAAGACTTTTAGTTTATTTCATTGTTTTCTGTTCTTTGTAGCAGCCTTTTCTCTATCTTCAAAATATACTCATACCATATTCAAGACCAATTTCAAAGCCAAATTCAAAATTGGTATAAAACGAGATCATTTGGTAGTGAATGAACACGGAGGCCCAACTCACATGGGGTGTCTAGAACCTAGGGCAGAAACATCGGACCGCGTTTGTTTTGCTTATAGTCTCCTTATCATTTCTTTTTACCTTTATTGAACAATTTCGACTTACGTCTCTCTCATTAATACGCGGTCCTTTGCAGAAACCGACCGCTCAAGCTAAAGCTCCGTCCAATATCTCATTATTGTTGGTGATCAATGAATTCAGTCCCAAATTGATGAAAAAATTTATCGCTGTCATATCACTATTTTTTTCATTTCCACTGCTGTTGCGCCTCGGGCGTGAATAAATTATTACTATTATACGTGAAAAAAATAATAACACACCGTACATTTTCTATATTCTCCAATTGTGCCGAATAGAAGAGTTATCAAGGAATGGCTTGAGTGACAGCCGGTGCTCCCATGCGATCTCGTGGTGTAGTGGTTATCACATCCATTTGAGGGTCCATTTGAGTGGTACCCTTATATATAGTGATTAGACTCCGCCCATTTAACTTCGCGGGCTTGGACACCTGCTATAAACTCGGGAACACCCAAATATCTTTATACTGTATGACTAAAAATCATTCGAAAATATTTTTTTTCATTTTAGTCTCGACTAAATGGTCAAATAGACTAATATTCGCGACTAAATTTGCATTTAGTCTCGAATAATATTTTCGAATATATTCGAGAATAGACATTCATTTTCCATTAGTTTTTTTGGTGTTGGGTGGTCCGCTTCTTCTCTTCTGTGTAATGGAAGGGTTTTCTCTAATTATCTAATTATTACCCTAATTGTTCATTTTATCGCATTTTGAACACTTTTATTCTCGACTAAATGCAAATTTATTCTCGACTAAATTTTAGTCTCGAATAAAATGCCAGTCGAGACTAAAACGACCGGTCGACTAAAAAGCTAAATTTTATTCGAGCGAAAATATTCGCAGAATACATTCGACTAAACAACACTACTGTACATCAAGCATGATTCGTTCATGATTCTAGCGATCAATAAGCTGAATTAGCATAAAATAATCTATGAACGGTATGCAGAATCACTTTGGCTATATTTCTGTCTTCATAGTTTGTTCACGAAAATATTCGCCGGACTCCACCTTTAAGAGAGATGGCCGTTAAGACTCGACCACCCCTCGGACACGTGCGCTAGCAATGAGAACTGGAAGTCCATACTAGGGTGTTAGGAGTCTCACCGGCCCTTATTACACAAAACAGCAGAAATTTCCGGTTTGTGCCCTCAGGCTATTAGAAAAATTAATTTCAAAAAAAATTTTTAAAAATCATAATTTCTCAAATTGTTGTGATGAAGTCTAAATATCATTTGCGGTGCGTCTAGGGAGCACAGAGCTTGCTAATTCAGTATCAGCATCGAATGTGCGTTGATTCCTAAACCACTTTTTTGACTCAAAATTTTGGTTTTTTCTGACAAATCATCGCTTATTGTAGTTTGCTGCAAAGATTTCCGACCAGGACCAGGTATTGTAGCCAAAGCAATTCTGCATTGATTTCACTTAAAACTAGGTTCTCCCCGATCGACCATTTTGTCGATTTTTCGCTCGATTCTCCGTCATCGTTGGTTGTCCCGAACAAATGCTGTATTTCCCAAACGATTGGTGCGGAATTGTGGTCTACACAAACTTTCGAGATGAGACCAGTAAAATGACACAAGAAGCCCATCACATCGATCAATTTGAAAATTTCGATTTACTCGGGGGTCATGGTCGAAAATTTCAAAATTTCTCAAGTTTGAAATGTTTTCATTTATGCGGCTTATTGTGAAGTACTAATGATGTGAATAATATTCAGCCCATGCTCAATGGCTGATCTATCCTTTCAACCATTTTTCGAACATTTTCGTTCTGAATGCGTGCGAAAAATCAGAATTTTGTTTGAATCAATTTCCAACTTGCCTTCTGTAACATTCCGTCAATGTACTTTGCAATGTACATAATCAATATGAAAATCGTGTATTTTCGAAAATTCATTTTTTTGCCATGACCGTGGCAATGAAAAAAAAATTTTCATTTCTATGGTCATAATGGTCAAAAAAATTTTTGTCGTGGAAATCGATTTTTCAAAAGAGAGTAGAATACCGGGATTTCAGTTTTACTATGTTTACTCATCATGAAACTTCACATTGCCATTATCATTTGCTCATTGTCGCAACATTCGAGTCGAAAAACTGCAATATTTAAGAAGTTTTCCGTGAAAGGCACTCAAATTGAATTTTGCGATTTTCGAAAATAAACGATTTTCATATTGATTATGTACATTGCAAAGTACTATGACAGAATGTTACAGGAAGCAAGTTGGAAACTGATTCATTCAATCAATTCTGATTTTTCGCAAGCATTCAGAACGACAATTTTCGAAAAAAAAATGGTTGAAAAGAGAGATCAGCCATTGAGCATTGGCTGAATATTATTCACATCACTAGGACTTCACAATGAGTCGCATAAATGAAAACATTTCAAACTTGAGAAATTTTTTAATTTTCGGACCATGACTTTTTCTCAAAGGTCGTGAAAAAAAAATTTTCAAATTGCTCCATGTGATGGGCTTCTTGTGCCATTTTACTCGTCTCACCTCTAAACTTTGAGTAGACCACAATTCCGCACCAATCGTTCGGAAAATACAGCATTTGTTCGGGAAACCCATCGATGACGGAAATTCGAGCGAAAATTTCGACAACTTGGTCTAACGGGGGGAACCCAGTTTTAAGTGAAATCAATGCAGAATTGGTTAGGCTATAATACCTGGTAGGAAATCTTTGCAGCAAACTACAACAAGCGTTGATTTGTCCGAAAAAGAAAAAAAACAAAAATTATGAGTTAAAAAAAGTGGTTTAGGAATCAACGCACATTAGATACTAATACTGAATTAGCAAGCTCTCTGCATCCTAGACGCAGCGCAAATGATATTTAGACTTCATCTCAACAATTTGAAAAATTATGATTTTTTAACGTTTTTTTATTAAAATTATTTTTTTAATAGCCTGAGGGCACAAACAGAAAATTGCTGCTATTTTGTGTAATAAGGACCGGTGACACTCCTAACACCCCAGTATGGGCCCCCAGTTCTCATTGCTAGCGAATATGATGGAGTCTTAGGGAACATGCCTCTTAAGCGGTTTCCGTTGGGGGGACATTAAAGAAGAGATAATCTGTAAATTACTAACTTATTGATTTTCTTTAGAAAGGTGACCATGAGAAATCCGACTCGTCAACAGCAATACCTCATCGTTGGCATTCTGTCCTTTTTGATTGCATCCCCGCTACGCTCCGATGCCCTGCAATACCGACAGCTGATTGGTCTTTTTTTGGTCAGCTATATTTTATTTAATTTTATTCATCTTACATTGCATAAATGCGACAACAAGTGATAAATATATAGCGTGAATTAGGTCGAGTCAATGGGGGGAGGGGATTATTTGATCTTTGATCTTTCGAATACATTTGACAAATAACGAAATATTTCAGGAAAGAGATGTGGAAGGCTGGCCCGTTAAAGAACTTTACACGTACAAATACTGCACCGGCAGAATCTTTCGGTATTTTTGTTGAGTCAAAGACTTTAGACAGACAGTGAACGCACAAAGAGCAAAGTATAAAATAAAACTACAGCTGGCATAATAACTGCTATGAAGTGTCAAATATAACACAAACAGCATTAAATATACCATAGGTCCTTTACTCCGTGTATTACAGCTGACTTGTGGTGTGTTAGCACTTTTTTCTTACTGTGATTAGTCCATCATTGATAGGAAAGGAAGTAAAGATCAGAATATGAATGGTTTAGGCATTTATTACTATATTTAAGTCCTCTTTGTCTATTATTTTGACCTAAGTAGTATATTGCAATTAGCAGCTTGATTAATTAATAATCTATTGCAGTACATTCATTCCATTCTTTGATCTCCTTTTTAACCCTAACTATCCCGGAGTTCAAATGTTCGCCCTCTACTCATTAACAATCGCTTCTCTTTCCACGGCCAAAGAGTATGATTACATAAAGTTAGTTCTGTTCTTCTTATTCTACTCTTATCTCTAGCTGCCACCCCAGAAGTTTTAAAGGCAAACCCCGAGCTAATTTGAAACTCTCCCGCTCTGGCAACACTATCTCGTTAACAAAGAAATCGAGAAAGCATTCGAGACAAGTAGTCGACTCAAAATATATCACTGACGAGAAATTTACTGCAAGTGTACTAAAAGTGAAAAAAATATTTGAAGAAATGCATTACAGTATTATACACCACTTTCAGTTAACTTACGCCCAACTAGAATTAGAATTTCAAGTCTTCTTCTAGTGGGAATGATAAGTAGACTATTAGATGGGTTTTTTTAATTCCTGAGGAGTTTATTTATTTATTTATTTATCTTACATTAAATAAATGTGACAGCAAGTGATAAATAAATAGCGTGAATTATAATGGGTCAAATCGAGGGGCGAAGAGAGGGAGGGAAGGAGTTCACTGTGTATAGTCGCTTCTGTGTTCAAAGATCATTATGGGATAGATCTATATTAGGGTGGATGAGGCCCAAGCGGGAAGAGGACCGCTTTGTGTCAGTAGAGACAGACTGACATGAACACGAAGGACTATAACAGGAGAATCCTTACAAGTCGAAGGATAGGAGTTTCAAATTAGCTCTTTAATATTTTGTCTTTTGCAGTATTTTATATTCGGAAGGAGTCGAAGAAGTGTTGGAACTCTTCGAGGCTACCGAATCTAACAGATTACTGAAGAATGAGAAAATGAAAGAATTGTATTTTCGTCTTTCTCAAATACTCAAAGAGAAGAAGGAGAATGGATTAACAAATTAACAAACCAATATCAAAAATAACTATCCCCGCTCTCCAGTTTTTTCCACAGTATGCTATGGTCCAACCACAAAATCCAAATATAACACCCAAACCCAAACCTCACACAACTATTAGTGATTGATAACTATCCATCCCCCTCTCGTCGTCCCATTTTCCTTTTATATTCATAATAAGATGTCATAAAAGATACTAACATCAGATAAAAAATTCATTTTTTAATTGGCTCTTCTTACCTGTGTTGTACTGTGCTACGAAGCTTAAACACAATCCTCGAGTTAGTTTGTAAGCTCTGGCCATGCTCTCTTGCTTTCTTTGTCTATGAGAGAGTGTGTTTAATAGAACCCCCACCCTTTGAGTTTAATTACAAACGGGTTGTTGTGATAGTTGTACAGTCTAGGGGATAAATCTATGTTCTATTTCATGGGTTGAACCGTCGTTACTTTTCCAAAGTACATTACAAGTAGTCTGAAGTCAAGTAGTCTAGTAGTAGTCTAGTAGTCTAGTATAGTTGTCTGGCAAAGTTTATTGATCCCGAACAATCTATTTCGAGATCGAATACCTGTGTCTTTATTTGCTCTCTTCAAGCGAGTGACGTCATTGACTTAAAGAAAACTTCAAGCGAGTGACGTCATTGACTTAAAGTAAACTTTAAGTCAATGACGTATTTTAAGTAGACATTAAGTTTTGAAATACCAGAGTCGGGGCGTCTTTTGTATTAGTGGAACTTATTTTTTTACCGAGGAAGATGTGATCTATAGCTCTGCTTGACCAGATTAGTCACCAGCAAATAAAGACACAGGTATTCGATCTCGAAAAAGATTGTTCGGGATCAATAAACTTTGCCAGACAACTATACTAGACTACTAGACTACTACTAGACTACTTGACTTCAGACTACTTGCAATGTACTTTGGAAAAGTGACGACGGTTCAACCCATGAAGTAGAACATAGATTTCTCCCATAGACTGTACAACTATCACAACAATCCGTTTGTAGTTAAACTCAAAGGGAGGGGATTCTATTAAAGGCAGTTGGCATCCAAAAATTTCGATTCGAAATAGGTAAAATAGTTGATCTCATGTTGATAAGCTCAAATAACAATTCAGAAATATGCATTTGAAAGTTTGAAAAGACGTTCTGATATGAAATTGGATTACTGTATAGCCTGCTCCACACCACGGGCGAGGTTTCCGAACTACAGTATGCTGCCTCCATCGAAAAGCTCAAAATAGCCCATTATTGAGTTTTATTCTTCATAATTCCCCACTGCGGATAGAATTATCATCAAAATATTCAATTTCAGATCGTATCCAAAGAGTTGGTGTGGGGAAAAGTTAGGAAAAGGCTCCCGCTATATGGAGCAGACTGTAGTTTTTTAACTGCGCAGTTCTCCTTACCAGAGAATTCTTATGATATAAGATGTATATATTTCGAAAGAGAATTTCAAGCTCTTTTATTTGAGATCAACTTGTTTTTCGTTTCCCGGTCCCTTTAAACGCACTCTCTCATAGACAAAGAAAGCAAGAGAGCACGGCCAGAGCTTACAAACTAACTCGAGGATTGTGTTTAAGCTTGCTTCCACTAACAGTATGAATCTGTTATTCTAGCTACATACGTTAATCAATTCTGATGGGGATTGACGGTGCAGCGGGAAAAAAAGACTTTTAGTTTATTTCATTGTTTTCTGTTCTTTGTAGCAGCCTTTTCTCTATCTTCAAAATATACTCATACCATATTCAAGACCAATTTCAAAGCCAAATTCAAAATTGGTATAAAACGAGATCATTTGGTAGTGAATGAACACGGAGGCCCAACTCACATGGGGTGTCTAGAACCTAGGGCAGAAACATCGGACCGCGTTTGTTTTGCTTATAGTCTCCTTATCATTTCTTTTTACCTTTATTGAACAATTTCGACTTACGTCTCTCTCATTAATACGCGGTCCTTTGCAGAAACCGACCGCTCAAGCTAAAGCTCCGTCCAATATCTCATTATTGTTGGTGATCAATGAATTCAGTCCCAAATTGATGAAAAAATTTATCGCTGTCATATCACTATTTTTTTCATTTCCACTGCTGTTGCGCCTCGGGCGTGAATAAATTATTACTATTATACGTGAAAAAAATAATAACACACCGTACATTTTCTATATTCTCCAATTGTGCCGAATAGAAGAGTTATCAAGGAATGGCTTGAGTGACAGCCGGTGCTCCCATGCGATCTCGTGGTGTAGTGGTTATCACATCCATTTGAGGGTCCATTTGAGTGGTACCCTTATATATAGTGATTAGACTCCGCCCATTTAACTTCGCGGGCTTGGACACCTGCTATAAACTCGGGAACACCCAAATATCTTTATACTGTATGACTAAAAATCATTCGAAAATATTTTTTTTCATTTTAGTCTCGACTAAATGGTCAAATAGACTAATATTCGCGACTAAATTTGCATTTAGTCTCGAATAATATTTTCGAATATATTCGAGAATAGACATTCATTTTCCATTAGTTTTTTTGGTGTTGGGTGGTCCGCTTCTTCTCTTCTGTGTAATGGAAGGGTTTTCTCTAATTATCTAATTATTACCCTAATTGTTCATTTTATCGCATTTTGAACACTTTTATTCTCGACTAAATGCAAATTTATTCTCGACTAAATTTTAGTCTCGAATAAAATGCCAGTCGAGACTAAAACGACCGGTCGACTAAAAAGCTAAATTTTATTCGAGCGAAAATATTCGCAGAATACATTCGACTAAACAACACTACTGTACATCAAGCATGATTCGTTCATGATTCTAGCGATCAATAAGCTGAATTAGCATAAAATAATCTATGAACGGTATGCAGAATCACTTTGGCTATATTTCTGTCTTCATAGTTTGTTCACGAAAATATTCGCCGGACTCCACCTTTAAGAGAGATGGCCGTTAAGACTCGACCACCCCTCGGACACGTGCGCTAGCAATGAGAACTGGAAGTCCATACTAGGGTGTTAGGAGTCTCACCGGCCCTTATTACACAAAACAGCAGAAATTTCCGGTTTGTGCCCTCAGGCTATTAGAAAAATTAATTTCAAAAAAATTTTTTAAAAATCATAATTTCTCAAATTGTTGTGATGAAGTCTAAATATCATTTGCGGTGCGTCTAGGGAGCACAGAGCTTGCTAATTCAGTATCAGCATCGAATGTGCGTTGATTCCTAAACCACTTTTTTGACTCAAAATTTTGGTTTTTTCTGACAAATCATCGCTTATTGTAGTTTGCTGCAAAGATTTCCGACCAGGACCAGGTATTGTAGCCAAAGCAATTCTGCATTGATTTCACTTAAAACTAGGTTCTCCCCGATCGACCATTTTGTCGATTTTTCGCTCGATTCTCCGTCATCGTTGGTTGTCCCGAACAAATGCTGTATTTCCCAAACGATTGGTGCGGAATTGTGGTCTACACAAACTTTCGAGATGAGACCAGTAAAATGACACAAGAAGCCCATCACATCGATCAATTTGAAAATTTCGATTTACTCGGGGGTCATGGTCGAAAATTTCAAAATTTCTCAAGTTTGAAATGTTTTCATTTATGCGGCTTATTGTGAAGTACTAATGATGTGAATAATATTCAGCCCATGCTCAATGGCTGATCTATCCTTTCAACCATTTTTCGAACATTTTCGTTCTGAATGCGTGCGAAAAATCAGAATTTTGTTTGAATCAATTTCCAACTTGCCTTCTGTAACATTCCGTCAATGTACTTTGCAATGTACATAATCAATATGAAAATCGTGTATTTTCGAAAATTCATTTTTTTGCCATGACCGTGGCAATGAAAAAAAAATTTTCATTTCTATGGTCATAATGGTCAAAAAAATTTTTGTCGTGGAAATCGATTTTTCAAAAGAGAGTAGAATACCGGGATTTCAGTTTTACTATGTTTACTCATCATGAAACTTCACATTGCCATTATCATTTGCTCATTGTCGCAACATTCGAGTCGAAAAACTGCAATATTTAAGAAGTTTTCCGTGAAAGGCACTCAAATTGAATTTTGCGATTTTCGAAAATAAACGATTTTCATATTGATTATGTACATTGCAAAGTACTATGACAGAATGTTACAGGAAGCAAGTTGGAAACTGATTCATTCAATCAATTCTGATTTTTCGCAAGCATTCAGAACGACAATTTTCGAAAAAAAAATGGTTGAAAAGAGAGATCAGCCATTGAGCATTGGCTGAATATTATTCACATCACTAGGACTTCACAATGAGTCGCATAAATGAAAACATTTCAAACTTGAGAAATTTTTTAATTTTCGGACCATGACTTTTTCTCAAAGGTCGTGAAAAAAAAATTTTCAAATTGCTCCATGTGATGGGCTTCTTGTGCCATTTTACTCGTCTCACCTCTAAACTTTGAGTAGACCACAATTCCGCACCAATCGTTCGGAAAATACAGCATTTGTTCGGGAAACCCATCGATGACGGAAATTCGAGCGAAAATTTCGACAACTTGGTCTAACGGGGGGAACCCAGTTTTAAGTGAAATCAATGCAGAATTGGTTAGGCTATAATACCTGGTAGGAAATCTTTGCAGCAAACTACAACAAGCGTTGATTTGTCCGAAAAAGAAAAAAAACAAAAATTATGAGTTAAAAAAAGTGGTTTAGGAATCAACGCACATTAGATACTAATACTGAATTAGCAAGCTCTCTGCATCCTAGACGCAGCGCAAATGATATTTAGACTTCATCTCAACAATTTGAAAAATTATGATTTTTTAACGTTTTTTTATTAAAATTATTTTTTTAATAGCCTGAGGGCACAAACAGAAAATTGCTGCTATTTTGTGTAATAAGGACCGGTGACACTCCTAACACCCCAGTATGGGCCCCCAGTTCTCATTGCTAGCGAATATGATGGAGTCTTAGGGAACATGCCTCTTAAGCGGTTTCCGTTGGGGGGACATTAAAGAAGAGATAATCTGTAAATTACTAACTTATTGATTTTCTTTAGAAAGGTGACCATGAGAAATCCGACTCGTCAACAGCAATACCTCATCGTTGGCATTCTGTCCTTTTTGATTGCATCCCCGCTACGCTCCGATGCCCTGCAATACCGACAGCTGATTGGTCTTTTTTTGGTCAGCTATATTTTATTTAATTTTATTCATCTTACATTGCATAAATGCGACAACAAGTGATAAATATATAGCGTGAATTAGGTCGAGTCAATGGGGGGAGGGGATTATTTGATCTTTGATCTTTCGAATACATTTGACAAACAACGAAATATTTCAGGAAAGAGATGTGGAAGGCTGGCCCGTTAAAGAACTTTACACGTACAAATACTGCACCGGCAGAATCTTTCGGTATTTTTGTTGAGTCAAAGACTTTAGACAGACAGTGAACGCACAAAGAGCAAAGTATAAAATAAAACTACAGCTGGCATAATAACTGCTATGAAGTGTCAAATATAACACAAACAGCATTAAATATACCATAGGTCCTTTACTCCGTGTATTACAGCTGACTTGTGGTGTGTTAGCACTTTTTTCTTACTGTGATTAGTCCATCATTGATAGGAAAGGAAGTAAAGATCAGAATATGAATGGTTTAGGCATTTATTACTATATTTAAGTCCTCTTTGTCTATTATTTTGACCTAAGTAGTATATTGCAATTAGCAGCTTGATTAATTAATAATCTATTGCAGTACATTCATTCCATTCTTTGATCTCCTTTTTAACCCTAACTATCCCGGAGTTCAAATGTTCGCCCTCTACTCATTAACAATCGCTTCTCTTTCCACGGCCAAAGAGTATGATTACATAAAGTTAGTTCTGTTCTTCTTATTCTACTCTTATCTCTAGCTGCCACCCCAGAAGTTTTAAAGGCAAACCCCGAGCTAATTTGAAACTCTCCCGCTCTGGCAACACTATCTCGTTAACAAAGAAATCGAGAAAGCATTCGAGACAAGTAGTCGACTCAAAATATATCACTGACGAGAAATTTACTGCAAGTGTACTAAAAGTGAAAAAAATATTTGAAGAAATGCATTACAGTATTATACACCACTTTCAGTTAACTTACGCCCAACTAGAATTAGAATTTCAAGTCTTCTTCTAGTGGGAATGATAAGTAGACTATTAGATGGGTTTTTTTAATTCCTGAGGAGTTTATTTATTTATTTATTTATCTTACATTAAATAAATGTGACAGCAAGTGATAAATAAATAGCGTGAATTATAATGGGTCAAATCGAGGGGCGAAGAGAGGGAGGGAAGGAGTTCACTGTGTATAGTCGCTTCTGTGTTCAAAGATCATTATGGGATAGATCTATATTAGGGTGGATGAGGCCCAAGCGGGAAGAGGACCGCTTTGTGTCAGTAGAGACAGACTGACATGAACACGAAGGACTATAACAGGAGAATCCTTACAAGTCGAAGGATAGGAGTTTCAAATTAGCTCTTTAATATTTTGTCTTTTGCAGTATTTTATATTCGGAAGGAGTCGAAGAAGTGTTGGAACTCTTCGAGGCTACCGAATCTAACAGATTACTGAAGAATGAGAAAATGAAAGAATTGTATTTTCGTCTTTCTCAAATACTCAAAGAGAAGAAGGAGAATGGATTAACAAATTAACAAACCAATATCAAAAATAACTATCCCCGCTCTCCAGTTTTTTCCACAGTATGCTATGGTCCAACCACAAAATCCAAATATAACACCCAAACCCAAACCTCACACAACTATTAGTGATTGATAACTATCCATCCCCCTCTCGTCGTCCCATTTTCCTTTTATATTCATAATAAGATGTCATAAAAGATACTAACATCAGATAAAAAATTCATTTTTTAATTGGCTCTTCTTACCTGTGTTGTACTGTGCTACGAAGCTTAAACACAATCCTCGAGTTAGTTTGTAAGCTCTGGCCATGCTCTCTTGCTTTCTTTGTCTATGAGAGAGTGTGTTTAATAGAACCCCCACCCTTTGAGTTTAATTACAAACGGGTTGTTGTGATAGTTGTACAGTCTAGGGGATAAATCTATGTTCTATTTCATGGGTTGAACCGTCGTTACTTTTCCAAAGTACATTACAAGTAGTCTGAAGTCAAGTAGTCTAGTAGTAGTCTAGTAGTCTAGTATAGTTGTCTGGCAAAGTTTATTGATCCCGAACAATCTATTTCGAGATCGAATACCTGTGTCTTTATTTGCTCTCTTCAAGCGAGTGACGTCATTGACTTAAAGAAAACTTCAAGCGAGTGACGTCATTGACTTAAAGTAAACTTTAAGTCAATGACGTATTTTAAGTAGACATTAAGTTTTGAAATACCAGAGTCGGGGCGTCTTTTGTATTAGTGGAACTTATTTTTTTACCGAGGAAGATGTGATCTATAGCTCTGCTTGACCAGATTAGTCACCAGCAAATAAAGACACAGGTATTCGATCTCGAAAAAGATTGTTCGGGATCAATAAACTTTGCCAGACAACTATACTAGACTACTAGACTACTACTAGACTACTTGACTTCAGACTACTTGCAATGTACTTTGGAAAAGTGACGACGGTTCAACCCATGAAGTAGAACATAGATTTCTCCCATAGACTGTACAACTATCACAACAATCCGTTTGTAGTTAAACTCAAAGGGAGGGGATTCTATTAAAGGCAGTTGGCATCCAAAAATTTCGATTCGAAATAGGTAAAATAGTTGATCTCATGTTGATAAGCTCAAATAACAATTCAGAAATATGCATTTGAAAGTTTGAAAAGACGTTCTGATATGAAATTGGATTACTGTATAGCCTGCTCCACACCACGGGCGAGGTTTCCGAACTACAGTATGCTGCCTCCATCGAAAAGCTCAAAATAGCCCATTATTGAGTTTTATTCTTCATAATTCCCCACTGCGGATAGAATTATCATCAAAATATTCAATTTCAGATCGTATCCAAAGAGTTGGTGTGGGGAAAAGTTAGGAAAAGGCTCCCGCTATATGGAGCAGACTGTAGTTTTTTAACTGCGCAGTTCTCCTTACCAGAGAATTCTTATGATATAAGATGTATATATTTCGAAAGAGAATTTCAAGCTCTTTTATTTGAGATCAACTTGTTTTTCGTTTCCCGGTCCCTTTAAACGCACTCTCTCATAGACAAAGAAAGCAAGAGAGCACGGCCAGAGCTTACAAACTAACTCGAGGATTGTGTTTAAGCTTGCTTCCACTAACAGTATGAATCTGTTATTCTAGCTACATACGTTAATCAATTCTGATGGGGATTGACGGTGCAGCGGGAAAAAAAGACTTTTAGTTTATTTCATTGTTTTCTGTTCTTTGTAGCAGCCTTTTCTCTATCTTCAAAATATACTCATACCATATTCAAGACCAATTTCAAAGCCAAATTCAAAATTGGTATAAAACGAGATCATTTGGTAGTGAATGAACACGGAGGCCCAACTCACATGGGGTGTCTAGAACCTAGGGCAGAAACATCGGACCGCGTTTGTTTTGCTTATAGTCTCCTTATCATTTCTTTTTACCTTTATTGAACAATTTCGTCTTCCGTCTCTCTCATTAATACGCGGTCCTTTGCAGAAACCGACCGCTCAAGCTAAAGCTCCGTCCAATATCTCATTATTGTTGGTGATCAATGAATTCAGTCCCAAATTGATGAAAAAATTGATCGCTGTCAAATCACAATTTTTTTTCATTTCCACTGCTGTTGCGCCTCGGGCGTGAATAAATTATTACTATTATACGTGTAAAAAATAATAACACACCGTACATTTTCTATATTCTCCAATTGTGCCGAATAGAAGAGTTATCAAGGAATGGCTTGAGTGACAGCCGGTGCTCCCATGCGATCTCGTGGTGTAGTGGTTATCACATCCATTTGAGGGTCCATTTGAGTGGTACCCTTATATATAGTGATTAGACTCCGCCCATTTAACTTCGCGGGCTTGGACACCTGCTATAAACTCGGGAACACCCAAATATCTTTATACTGTATGATAAAGGATCAGCTGTCTTCTGATGAGCAAAAGACAGAAGCAGCCGTACGTATCCTATTTCTTCAGCAGCTCCTCGGGAGAAGTCATAAATGACGATATCGTCGATCTTCTGATGACCTTCATCGACGACTATGATGAAATGAAGATCATACCTGTAGAAGAACAGATTACCATAGATTAAACGATTGAAAATTAATTACTCCAATCAAGAGAACCTGGTCGTGTGAACCTTGGACAGTCATTTGCTCACGATGTATTTAAGTCTTTTATTCGTAACTCATAAGTATTGTATGCTACGATCAAGTAATTGCTGCCTTCTTTCTTACCTCCTGAATTTATCATATTGCTTAAACATTTAATTATGAATCTTAAAAATATCCTCCAAGGTCAGATAAATTTATTATTATTATTGGTTAACTAGTAAGAACATTGCTTTATCCTAATACCCCATTTTCTCATCGATCTTCATGTTTTGCACGTTTATTGAGTGACGTACGTATCTCTCTCTAAACATAGAAATTCATTGTGGCAGTGGTTGGCTACTCTCGTACCAAATAAACAAGTGAATTTTATACGGTCAATATAAGCTGCAGCGCATATTACATTGAGTATGGAAATAATATTTTTTTAAATAATAAAAATAAATAAATCTAACAACTAAGCAGCATTGTTATATCCCCTCGTCTCTTCCATCAAGTGTTATTTTACACATGCACACTACAAATACAGCGTAAATTCATTGTCGATGAAACACAGGTATAAGGGAGTAAGAATATGGTTGGTTTTTTTTTAATATTGATTGATTATTATGATCGATTGGAATCAATCGATAATAATCAATCAATATTCTAAATCAATCGATATTCATCTTCTTTCCGCCTTCTTTCATCTTCTTATCGATCTGTTTACATTGTTTCAGTATCATTCCATATTCAACATCGGATACGATCTCCTCCACCTTTGCTTCGCTCAAAGTGTGTTTCAACTGAATATTTATTGATCGCTGAAACAACGACCGATTATACAAAATTGAATCCATCATTTAGTAATTGTATCAACCTTCGTATATAATCCTCCTATCATATAATCAATAAAGTATACTATATATCTACACAAAGCATAAAGCTGCTCTCGATTATGAGACAATGGTTAACCAAAAGATGTTATAAAATTCACCTACATGTACTGGATTGACGGCTAGTCTAATAGATTTGGAAGTTTTCTCGACGATTGATGGCTCATCTGAGCGAGTGCTTGATTGTGAACTACCGTTCATAAGGAATGCAGAGCGAAGAAATGAAATGGAAATACTAATGGAATGAACGATGCAATCGAGTAGCTAATCGACATATGCTAAATGTTAGCTCTCCGCTCTGGCAATGCTCTCTCGCAGACAAAGAAAGCGAGAGAATGTGGCCAGAGAGGAGAGTTTCATAATCGTGTACTACGTGGTCTCATTTTCATTCCATTCATTTGCTCTTCTCGGTCGTTTATCCTCCTCTCCTTTTCTCATCCTTTCTCCGTTTGTCTCTTTTAAAGGTGATCTTTGATCTTTGATCTTTAGTTTGTTCTTCTATTCTTACTCTCTTCAATTGTTGCCGTCGGCCTTTTCGTCTCCTTTACTCTCTGCGTCCTACGAAGATGCCGTCCGTCCTCTAACGATGTTGTAGCTTCAAGGTACGAACCACTTTTGGCTTATTTAGCTACTGATTATATTTTGTTGCATTTGCCTTATGCGCCATTCGATAAAAGTGCAAAACATGAAGATTGAAAAATTATCAAATGGGATATTAGGATAAAGCAAAGATCTTATCAATTTTCAATCGTTTAATCTATAGTAATCTTTTCTTCTACAGGTATCATCTTCATTTCACCATGGTCGTCGATGAAGGTCATCAGAAGATCTACGATATCGCGATGGATGACTTCTCTGGGGGTGAAATATGATTCGTATGGCTGCTTACATCTTTTGCACGTCACGAGGCAGCTGATCCCTTATCAGACAGTATAAAGATATTGGGGTGTGCTCGAGTTCATAGCGGGTGTCCAAGCCCGCGAAGTTAAATGGGCGGAGCCAAAATCACTACATATAAGGGGCGCACTCAAATGGACCGGGAAAGTATATCTAGATCATTTGAAATACTTATTAATAGGGACCCATGGTCTAGTGGATAACAGGTCGGACGGCCAATCCGAGCGGTTCGTCGGCAAGAAAGTTCGAATCCCAGAGGAAGATAGGTGAAATAAAAACTCTTTCTACAAATTGTCAACTTTTTTCCCCTTTTTTGACAAATTTTCGCATTCTCTTTGTTGTCGTGTGTTGTGTAGCAGGGAATTGAGTCAATTAAGAAACGAGAAAACACGATAGAGAAATGATAAAGAAGCGGTTTCTCGACAATGAGACTTGGTCTTGGTCGGATGCAATTATTTATTTATCGACACGCTCGCATCAATAAGCAGTGTCATATGAACTTACGCATTCGAGAAGCATTGCGAAATTAAACGAACAGATGTAGATGTAGTGTTATTATGTAAAAATGCAGTTTTTTTATAGAATACAATTAAAGTAAGATCAAGGTCCGAATCACAGGACCTTAAAAGGTCAACCATGACTGCTCCAAGGAACAAAAGTCAAAAAGGTCCCGGCCGGGATCGAACCGGCGACCTTCTGCGTGTAAAGCAGACGTGATAACCACTACACCACGAGACCACGTGATCGCACCGACTATATCTACATAACAATGATGATCTACTCTGGTCGTTTGGCAGTGACACTTCCGTAGACGTCCAGATTGTTTAAATATACAATACATTCACAAAAACTTTGAACAAACAATGTACTAGCCTCCTATTCGTGATGTAAATTATTACGAATATTGCTTTAATTTCGTATGATCTTGGCTTATTTATGAAGTGTATAGAATTAAAACATCGATTACACATTACATTTTGATTAGAAAAAAATGTACAAAAAATACAGCTAAATAAAGCCAAAACTAAACAGCTTTGTCATTTCTACCACCTATTCCAGTGTTCGTTTACAATAAAACAAACACAGCGTAAATTCATTGTTCATGAAACACTGGTATAAGGGACTAAGAATATGGTTGGATGTGATGATGATTGATTGAAATCAATCGATAATTATCAATCGATATTCTAAATCAATCGATATTCAACTTCTTTCATCTTCTTATCGAGCTGTTTGCATTGTTTCAGTGTCGTTCCATATTCAACATCGGATACGATCTCCTCCACCTTTGCTTCGCTCAAAGTGTGTTTCAACTGAATATTTATTGATCGTTGAAACAACGACCGATTATACAAAATTGAATCCATCATTTAGTAATTGTATCAACCTTCGTACTCACAGGCTGTCCCTTCTCGACCTTCAATCCCTTTCCACCCGTAGAGACATCATTGATCTAACCACAGCTTTTAAGCTCATAAACGGTTTTATCGATATCGACACCCCGCAAAATGTTCATTTTCTCCAATTCGCTCAACAGAAACCGTGGAGACCCCAAAAAGCTACTCTTTGATAGGACTTCCAGTCGTAGATTTAGGTGCTTCTTGTCTAATAGAGTTGTTAATAAATGGAATACTCTTGATTCATCTATTGTAAATTCGCCCAACCCCGCAGTTTTTCGTAATAGTATCAAAGCTGTGATCTAGATATCGCAGCATTTTCGTCGTTCTTCATATTTTATTCAACATTTATTATTTCCCGAATACCGTTACATTCTCTTGTTCAACACTCACAGAAATTTCCCTTAGGGAAGTTTCATAACTGCACTTCCCTTAGGGAATAATTCCCTTATCTACTCAGAATCCCTTATCGGTAAGTGATTTTTTACTAGGGAAATATTCCCTTAAAAAATTCCCTTACCTGTAAGGGATTTCCTATTTTTCATTCATATATGAACGATCAAGTCTGACTAGATCTATCATCTAGTTTTACGAGAGTTCAAACATGCCCACATAGCTTACAAGGGAACTATCTCAACTCGCGGAAAGCAAACTGGATGAAAATTTGCATAGACATAGCCGAACGTGTTACAAGATCATTGGAGAAGTCCAAAAATTCTGGCGTGCAATAGCCGAGCCAGAAAATGGATGCAAAGTTTGGTCACATTTGCATAAACTCCACCTGTAAACGATTTTTCGATGCATGTTTTGTTCCCTGAGTGAGATAACAAGTGGAGCGGTGGTATAGTGGCCAGTACGTTGGGTATCTTAGCGAAAAATCGATTAAAGGCAGAGTTTCTGCAAATGTGACCAACCTTTGGACCCATTTTCTGGCTCGGCTATTGCACGCCAGAATTTTTAGACTTCACCAATGATCTTATAGCACGTTCAACTATGTCTATGCAAATTTTCATCCAGTTTGCTTTCCGCGAGCTGAGATAGTTCCCTTGTTAGTGGCAAGAGTATTGTGTAGCGATCCGAGCCTCGCAAGTTCGATTCCTACATGCTGCTAATCAACTTTGCCTGTTTTCCTTATTGTTTCAATCTATTTTATATCCCTTACACAGCGTTCTCATGACTTTCAAAGCAAGAACGACCGCTCAACATACAAATTCTCTCGAATACAATGGTCTCTCCTTTGTCTTGCTTTGGAAGAAAAATGGCTTGGACCAGAATACTGTGCTTACCTGTAAGGGAATTTATCCCTTACAGGTCAGGGGAATATTTCCCTTACCTGTAAGGGAATAATTCCCATGGGGTCCTTAGCCAGGGAAGCGCTATATGTCTTTAGATGCACCATTACGACAATACCCAGATTAGCTAGTTTTAACTTTGATGTGCTTGTAAATCCATATTTGTACCTTTAAATTAAATCATTTAATTGATTAACTGTTCTCATGATCGGATCAATGGATGCCCGTCGCTAATGCATCGTTACATTTGCCTTACGTACCTCCGCAGTAACCTCCTCCGCCGCGTCTCCGTCGTTACGGCGGAGGTTACGGCGTAGGCACGTAATGCAAATGTAACGGTGCCTAACAATAAGATAGCAATACATGCGGGTTTGGGTTATGTGAATAATCGATAATAGCGATGACAATCTATAATTTGTAAGTAAATTTTAGCAGATCCAATGCATCGCCCTCTTCAAAAAAGATAAACTAACAAGCTTGGTCAATATCTACCAGCGGTGAACTCCGACATGTCCTGGAATATTCTCTATCTTTCCGGAAGCTTCTAGAAGCGTTTTCGGGTACTGTATTCTTTGGTACTGGAGAGATGACTTTGAAGACGTGATGCAGATGAGGTCTTCGGAAGACGTTGACGTCGTCCTCAGTTCCTCCAATCGAACGACTCCTGAAGTACGGAAGATTAGAACAATGCTACAGCCACAGGCAGTAGGATCACAGCGTTCTCATGACTTTCAAAGCAAGAACGACCGCTCAACATACAAACTCTCTCGAATACAATGGTCTCTCCTTTGTCTTGCTTTGGAAGAAAAATGGCTTGGACCAGAATACTGTGGGATAAGGCATGGCTGATATGGATGTATAGTAGGCTATACACAGGCAGTAGGATATGGCGTCAAATAAAAAAATGAAGAATGCGTTGAAAACATACCATGAAGGGGCAACTGGAGTGTGAAGGTCGTGTGGATCTGGATCCGGATCTCCCATTTCCCTTTCCAGACGCATATGTAGTGTGATAATAACATTATGTAAATTTAGAAGACAAAGAGACGTATGCGGAGATATCTATTTTGAATTAGATGGCGAGAGAAAGAGATTTCAATACGAATAAAAGTTCATTGTTTTAGTCTCGATGTCAATCAATAGATATTTAATAATATTTATTTATGTGGTGACAGTGGCGGAAAACAAATACAAATCGGGTGAAATCTATAGTGCACATAAAATACTATGTCGCAACTGTGGCAACATAAGACAATAGAGTGATAGATTACAAATTGGACAGATTCAACGAAGATTTAACAGTTCTACTAAAAGATTTGGAATTAGGGCAAATAATACAATTATTAGGCAACGAGTTCCATAAATTGACTGATCGATTGGAGATAAAATGGGAGAAACGTTTGGATTTGCATTGGTGCTTACAGAGTTGGAAATTATTTCTACGGGAGTTTCTTGAATTCCTAGACTGAAGGTAAAAGTTTGGGTCATCTAATTCAACTTGTCTATGGATGGCCTTATATGTGAATCTCAAATCAATAATGGTGCGGCGGTGCTCAAGGAGCTCTAAATTCAAATATGATAATCTATCAGTATAAGATGCATACGGTAGTCTACATTTAGCAAAAATGCGACGGGGGAAGTCTCTCTGCACTTTCTCAATTAGAGATATTAGGGATTGGTCACTTGGAGACCATACTTCAGATGCGTACTCTAATATGGGTCTAACGTACATAATAAACATTCGCGCGTACAGTTGAGGGCTTCTAGACGAGAATATCCTATAAATATACGCACATCTAGCTTTTGCTCTGGATACAATGGAAAGAATATGAGGAGAGAATGAGAGATGATCGGAGTAGGTAACGCCAAGATCAGTGAATTCTTTGACAGTGGGAAGAGTAATTCCATTCAAGGAGAAATCAATATTAGGATGGGATCGACCTATTCGCATGATGACTGTTTTTGATAGAGAGATAGAGAGACCCCAATCAATAGACCATTGGAATAATGCAGATAAGGCAGACTGAAGGGAAGAGGTGTCAGAGAATGAAAAAAGCTTAACATCGTCAGCGTACATAGTGCAGTGTACATTCGGAGGGAGAGTAAGAGGTAGGTCAGAGATATAAAGTGAGAAAAGAAGAGGGCCTAGGCAACTGCCCTGAGGAACTCCCGAGAGAACGTTAAAGGGATTGGAGAAAGAATCTCCTACAACGACAGACTGTGTTCGGTTTGAAAGAAAGGTAATGAACCTCTGATACCGAGAAGAGAGCACTTATGCAATAGTAGATTGATTGGAATGCTATCAAAAGCTTTGGAGAAATCTACATAGGCGATAGATATGAATTTGTTTTTATCTAGCGCTGGATGCCAATGAGAGAAAGATGATAGAAGAGCCGAGACGCATGATCGATTAGGACTGAAACCATGTTGTTGTGGGGAGATAAGATTGTTGCCTTGAAGATATTTCCATCGAGAGGATACAACTATTCGCTCGAATGTTTTAGATGTTGAGCATGTAAGGGAGATAGGTCTATATGAGGTCGATGCGTTTTTGGGACCTTTACGTTTATAAATACCTCTAACATTGGCAGTTTGCCATAGATTGGGTGATATGCCATGGAGGAGAAAACGATTATAGAGGATAGTGAGTGGAACACAAATATGGTTGGCAGTTTTCTTGAGGAATACATAAGGGATGTTATCGGGGGATGATGAATTGCGAGCGGGAAGGGACCCTAATTGCTTAGCAACATTGGCGATGTTGAAGTCAACAAAATCAATAGAATGGCTAGCATGAAGGGGACACGTAGAGGGGATACTGTATGTGTCGCGATTGAAAGACTGCTCAAAATGACGTGCAAGCTCCTGTGCCTTGAGATGATCTGTAGTAGGGATCCGCATTCGTGCAAATGCACAGCCGGTACGAGCATGAACGAAATAAAAATAATGAAAAGTCATTCTGCACAATTAAGACCCATTTTTTCGTGCGATGTAATGCATGCAAATGCCAGACCAACCACCAATTTGATGAATAAAAATGATGAGAATGAATCGAATGCATTAATTTGAACGAATGAATACTTAATTATAATAATGAAGTCGTGCGCACTAGGGTGGCGAAAATGACTCATGAATATTCATTTCTATGGCCTAAAATGAGTGGCTCACTTTCCTTGCGATTATTCATTCCAAGTGACAGTTGACCGGTCCCCCTGCGAATATTCGCTTTTTTGCGAGTCGAAGTGAGTCAAGAAAATTTGGTGAAAGGATGGTGAAAGGACCGGTCTGACTCGCAATCGACTCGCTTTTTTTGACTCATTCGCATTGACCTCTCCTCTAACAACTCATTCGCAAGAAAGAGCGGTCGTAAATGCCTCTCCCGTGAATACTCACTCTAGACCGCTAAAGTGGACGAATAATCATGAATCATTTTCGCCACCCTAGTGCGCACGACATTTTTTTCATTTTCATTTTGAATATCATTTCGCACGAATGCACATTTGCGGATCCCTAATCTGTAGTGCAATGACATCCGTTAGGAGAGAGAAGGGTGGGGAGAGAATGAGCTTGGTCTTTGATGCGAGTACTAGAATAAGAATAGAAAGAGCGAAGGTTTCTGGATCGGATGAGAGATTTTTCCCTGTTTATTCTAGTAGTTCTGATACATTTTCTAAGAGAACTTCTAGCCCGTAGATATGGCGATAAGCCTAGCGTAAAACGAGACTTGTAGAGATTACGACATTTTGTCAATAGACGTCTAGATCTGGAAGAAAAAAAATATGATATGAAAAGACTGCATATGAGGTGAGAATTTACAATGAATCGATCGATTATTGATTTCTCATCACCCGAAGAATATCGATTTAATGATAAATATGCTGGATTTTGAGTATCTTGTAAATCACCGACATCATAGCTAACTCAATAAACCATATTGTCAGCTTCGTGTAGTACATTGCTTAACTCGTATCTCAAAACGTGCCTTCATGTTCTTGTTACATTGTTGTTGCAAATTGCTCACCGAAGGGCAATTACATAAACAATTATTGATTATTGATTATTTATTCGTTTTACATATCGGCACATACAATCTTAATCTACAATATACTCAGGTAATTTTAGCCTAGCTGGAATGGATATGAAATTCAAGAGGAAGTAAGGAAATATGTTAGTCACATTAGCATTTTACAAAGAAAATACAAACGAAAAGCACATAGTACTATAAAATTCTATAAGGTTATGTAATTCGATCGATGGATCAGTCCAATCAATCGATATTCATGTGTTATGTAGCTACTTTATCGAAGAACAATCACGATAATATCAATCATTAAAGGAACATCCCCGCTAATTCGAAACTCTCCGCTCTGGCAGACCTCTATCGCAGGCAAATAAAACGAGAAAGTGTTGTCAAAGCGGAGAGTTCCAAATTAGCTTGGGTGTGCCTTTAAGTGTAGGTTGAGGAGGTCGAACAACGAGAGATGTCTCTTGGCACGATGCCAACACTCCCCTCTGTCATTGTCACTGTCTCCGTCACTCTCCATTCTCATTCTCAGCAGCAACCTCGGCTCCTATCACCACTTCGTTCATCTCTCGTCGCGATTCTCTCGATAAAAGATCGGGCACTGCGTAGTATTTGTAATAGGCCTCCTTCTCCCACTGAATTAATAAATTAATCAATCAATCAATCAATCAATCAATCAATCAATCAATCAATCAATCAATCAATCAATCAATCAATAACCTCTCTGCACATGAATCGGCAACTCAAGAGCCATGCCTCATTCGCAACATCCGACTCGGATGCCCTGTGATCAATCAATCAATAAACTGAGACAATCAATCGATAATCATCACCTACCGTATTACATTCCGCGCGAAATCCTTCAGCATCATCAACTCTCCCCTTTTCAGCAACGCCCATCCATGGTGCAGTATGGCTCCAAGCGAGGACGGAGTCGGCTCTGAAGGGATCAAAGATCAAAGATCAAAGATCAACAATTTTGAAACCTCAAAAGATCATAGATCAAAGATCAACTATGTTCACCCTCAAAAGATCAAAGATCAAAGATCAACAAGGTTCATCCTCAAATTATCAAAGATCAAAGATCGACAATGTTCATCCTCAAAAGATCAAAGATCAATGATCAACAATGCTCACCTTCGAGCATGAGCTCAGCCAGTTTTACACGAATCAGCGGCGACTTTGTCTCACCGAAGAACTTGAGCCGAGTGAACGGCTGCTGATCGCGCTTCTCCAGTTTTGATGGAGGCTGTGAAGATCAAAGATCACGAAGATCAAAGATCAAAGATCAAGAAGATCAAAGTTCAAAGATCAGGAAGATCAAAATACAAAGTTCAAAGATCAAAGTACAAAGTTTAAAGATCAAAGTTTAAAGTTTAAAGATCAAGAAGATCAAAGTTCAAAGTTCAAAGATCAACCGACCACATGCAGCCTCCTCGGCAGCACGATATCGCACGTCATAAAGTCCTTCATTCGTCGCCGATGATCCGCCTCCTCGTTCGGCTCCCGATCCCAGTCTGGCCTTCATAGTTAATATTCAAATAATATAATTGATAAAAGTACAAGTCTAAATTAGCATGCACCTTAATGTGCAAACTTTAATCAAACTAAATTAGTTAGTTGAAATAGTGCTTCATGGTGTTTCGGCCGCTACGTCTATGCAATATTATTGTGGCTATTATCCTCTCATTATTATAAGGTTTGCAAGAAAATAGCAAAAATTACTGTAAACTATCAAGATCAGTGGACTCCAATTCATGGATCTCGCGAGACACTATCAGAGTCTCTGCATAACCCGAATGGTTTCCTAGCTGACCTAACACCGTAATCGGCTAATAAAGTTGTTCAAATGTTTAAAAAAATAATGCAAGATAAGATAAATTCAACATACCTCCAACCACCCCTCGCATTCTTGCTGCCCTTCTTCTTCGGCTGCCGCCTTCCCTCTTCTGCCTCTACCGATGGCCGGCTCCTCTTTAATAAATAAATAAATAAATAATCAAAATCAATCAATGAACTGATCAATATATCAAACAATCAAAATCAATCAATCAATCAATCAATCAACCATTAAATCAATCAATCAATACATCAATATTCGTTCTGAATATATAAGGATTAGACGAACTTCATTAATGTGCAAGATTACAGTAATATTTTGTTCAATAGGGTCAAACGTTCGATCGCCCTCACATCTATGCAAATTAATCTGTCTGCACAGTATTCCGAGAAAAGCCATTATTATTTGAAAGCCAGACAATCGAATCGTGACAATCAATCAAGACAATCAAGAGACAATCGAGGGAGTTTCCATGTCGAGCAGTCGTTCTAGCTTTCAAAGTAGAGAGAATGCTGTGTCTGACCAACCTTTCTACTGAAGAACGTCGCCAGTTGATCCGCGAGCGGACGCGCCGCAGCGGCAGCCGATGTGGGCGCGAGACGCGAGAGTTGAATCCCAATCTGGAGAGTATTACTGTATTTACCCTAGATACTACGGTATACTACGGCCTACAGTGCAATATACTACGGTAGATTGAGAGTGAAGACTAAAAAAATTCATCAGTTGGTATGGAAAACGTGACGTCAGAGTACACAGTATCCGTATCCATACAGTACTCATCCACCGTATAACCACAGTATCCCCCTACCGTACCCCTCTCAGCTCATTGACGGGCGCTCGTATTGTTCGCATAAGCTTCGACGCTTCGGTCAGGAATCGAGCGGCCTCGCCGCATGGGGGATCGATACGCGCACACCTGAAGGAGGATGAAGAGATTATAGGAGATACAATATGAGAGACAGACAGAGAGACAAACAATAATACATTTTGATGCCCAAACAATCTGATTGTGAGGATATACCCACAAAATACGCCTAATTTTTTATGCGAAAGTTAACGGTTTTTCTGAATCGACTCACTTGTTACACAAAAAAGACTTGTTAGGGCGCCGAAAACATATGTAATCAATGCACAAGGTAAAAGTCGGCTGTCAAGAACCTATACCTGCACACTCCTGCTCCGTGATAGAATAACAATTTGAAGAAAAAAATGTATACGTTTACAAGAAACGCGGTACAGAACATATAAATTATGTGTGCACTACAGTAATACACACCTCTTTATGGTGTGCGATACACCGTAATCCACACCATCACTCACTCACCGCGTGTGCGTGTCGCATCTGCCGTGGCCCAAGTACTTCGCCGTTTCCACCGGAGCGTCTGCTGATCGGACCTGGTTGAGACATAATATAAAGTAATATATTTTTCTTTTCTTTTTTTCTTGCCAATATGATCAATCCTGCCCAATATTACCCTCATTCAATATCTATCTAAGTCGAGAGTATTCAGTTATCCATTGTTCTTGTTTTATAAACCTGTAGTGTTTCATGCTGAGCATGTCGATAAATATATAATAAGTCCATTGATCTACCGTATCCCGACTAATCTACCGTAAACCTCAGCTACCGTATCCCCTACCATGACTTTGAGCGTGAGTGATCCTGCCTTCATTCGTGCCTGCTGCAGTTTCTTCTCCAACTGCGCAGCGAGACTGCCGAGGAATTGCTGGAGCTCTTCTTCCTGCGAAAATCAATCGATAATCAGGGGAAATCGATCGATAATCAGGAGAAATCAATCGATAATCAGGGGGGAATCAATCGAATACTGTAGTACCTTCTCGAATCGGATACCGTAGTTGATGTCGCAGGAGACGCTCTTTCTCGTTCGCTCCTGGACCACCTCCGAGTCGTCGACTCCTTGGCACATACGGTAGAGCTGAATTATCGATCGATTGATATCACACCGTATCCCATAATCAGCAAAAATTAATACATGGTTACAGTAGCCGTTATATTCTGTGACCTATCTCTGGTATTTCAACACTTCAAGTGTACTTATCATTTTCATTTGGTGTAGAGTCTACTTCAAGTCAATGACGTAGCTTGACTTGAAGTATACTCTACTTCAAGTGAAGTAGACTTTAAGTTTTGAAATACCAGAGTATGATATGATCTTTGATCTTTAGCTAACACCCTCCTGCACACTTACCATAGCCGCAGTCTTCTTTCCCACTCTTTCCGTCAGTTCCTCCTCCGTATACCCTCGCAGCTGGCCGCATCTCATGCCGTCTCCGCCTAGTTCGCCCAGCTTCTGCAGCGTCGAGGCGCCTACGCCCGGTAGATCAGACAACTGCAATAATCAATCAATAAATAAATTGATCGATCTAGAGGTAGAAAAGCCTAAGGATATCTACTTCTTGTTCTTTGAAGAAATAGATATCCTTAAGCTTTTCTACCTCTAGATTTTCTCTTGAGAAAATACTTGATTAGAAGTTATTTCGCATTGTTATTGTTGCACCATTACATATTTATTGTCATTAAAATAAGACACTAATATGATCTGTACCCTTGTGATTTTTTCCACTTTTCTAATGTATTAAACCTTACTCGTGGTCACCCTATGAAATGCATATACCATGACTATCGTTGTGGTATTGTATTTATGTGCCCCTAATGCGTTTCTCTGTGTATATCATTATCATTCTTACATGAAACGCGCATAAAGATATTTATTATTTATTATTATTATGATATATCTTCTCGTTTTTGATCCGTATGGAGAAGATAAATATATCATTATAATAATTATAATATAATATTATTATAATATAATATATTATTATAAATAGATAACTACGGTGTACCTTTTGGTCCGCGGAGAAGCCATCGACCTCTCGTTGCGGCACCCATCGTACTCCGTCTGGCTTCGCGAATCTCGTCGCCAGACGAGCGATCAGTGGATTTGGACCTTGAACAACATACATTTTCATGCACCCACATTGTGAGTGAGCACTTTTTGTCGATGCGGTCAGTTTTGAGTCTTGAAACCCATCTAAGAATATGCGGGAGATCGAGATTAGTAAGAATCACCCCCCCCCCCCCCCCCCATTTCGGGTCAGTTCCGAGTAATTGAGATGTAGATCGGGCAGTTTTGTTCTGATTTCGGGTCAGTTTATAATTCGCAAAAACAATAGATTGTGGGTGCTGCGAAAATGTATGTTGAACAATAAATCAATCAATCAGTAAATCAATCGATAACACACAACCACCGTACCTATGCCAACACTGGCTGGACATCCGGTGAGCTCCTTGATCCGCGCACGCAGATAGTTGGCCACATCAATGGGTCCGATTACCGGCCGGCCGTCTACCGTATTTGGCGTGGTCCCGGCACGATTGTCGTCCCCTATACCGTATCCTCCTCCGTCCATCGCTCGGATCAGAGAGGTCGCGTCGATGTACATCTCGTCGCAGCTCACCGCACGCACATCGAGCGTGTGGCTGCAAGAACCAGAGAACTAGAGGTACAGAAAAAATCGATAACGGGAGATTTTTTTCTGTTTATCGATTGAATACGGTAATAATAGGAGGCTGTAGCATATAATAACACTTGATGTGAATTCAATCAATTAATGTGGCTAGAAGATCTGATCAATCAATCAATCAATACTGTACTAGACTAGACTAGACTGACAATGAGTTGGCTGTACTTTGTAGTACAAGATCACAATTATGCGAGAAAGGAAGTATAACTACGGTAGCCAAAGGATTACGGTACCTGGCTACGATATCGTAGATCATTTTGCTCACTTGGCGATAGTCGTCGAATTGATACGGCAGGCAGACGAGGTTCGTGCATCGGCGCAGAGCATCGCGCACCTGTAAACGGGCAAAATATTGGTCTTTGATCTCTGGACTTTGATCTTTGATCTTGAATATTGGGCTTTGATCTTTGATCTTGAATATTGGTCTTTGGTCTTTGATATCTGGACTTTGATCTTTGATCTTTGATCTCTACTCACCAGCGATCCATTCTTCACTCCTCTCGCTCTCGCCTCGTACGAGCAGGATGCTATCTCCGAGAAGCCAGTCGCGTCTCGTGAACCCTGCCAAATTGATCTTTGATCTTTGGTCTTTGATCTTTGATCTCTAACCGACGAATGGGTGATGGCCACGGGCCGGCCTCTCAGTTCGGGTCGCGTTCGCAGCGCGACGGAGACGAAGAAGCAGTCGAGATCGAGATGGAAGACGGCCTTCTCTGTCGGAGGTAGAGGCGACGAGGACGTTGAAGCGAACAGCTACAAAATGTGATCTTTGATCTTTACAAACATGATCTTTGATATTTGACCTCTACAAACATGATCATTGATCTCTACAAACATGATCTTTGATCTCTACAAACATGATCTTTGATCTCTACAAACATGATCTTTGATCTCAACAAACATGATCTTTGATCTCTACAAACATGGTCTTTGATCTATACAAACATGATCTTTGATCCCTACAAACATGATCTTTGATCTTTGATCTCTACGGCGCTCACCAACCGTCTGGCTCAGCGCTCCCTCTCTGATCTTCGCACTCATTATCGATCGAGCCGCCTCTATGTCACCGCCCTGCTCTCTAAGAGAGTGCACCTGAAAGATGCATTAATGATTACGTAGCGGCCGAAACATCACCTCTGGTATTTCAAAACTTAAAGCCTACTTGAAATACGGAACTGACTCGAACCTACAATAGCGGCCAAAAGTATTCGGACGAAACTTTGAAATGTCATAACTTTTGACTCAGATGAGCAATCGGGCTCATCTTTTTACATGATACTATAGTACTAGTGTGCATCACATCCTACTCCCATTGTTATGATTCGTTGTCGTATTATTGTGTGGCGATCCTCGAACCTCTCTGTACTTACTCAGCAGAAATTAATTCCTCAGCTGGATTTTACTGAAGCTTGTTGTTAACAGTGTATGAACAACATTTACTGCTGAGTAGAATCCGCTATGTCATCTATTCGAGCTAATTCATTCCTGTGAGAAAATCGAAATTTCCAACACCACTGAAATTGGGCCAAAACGCCATAACTCTGTGTTCAGTGCAGCTGCAGGCTACAAACTTGGTAGAGATAATAGCCCATGAGTTATACAAAACCTGGCCGAGTATGAGCCCGATCGGTTGAATTTTGAGAAATTTCGAAAATTTATTTTTCTCATTTTTCGAGGTACAGTAAGTACCTGCTACGGTTAATATCCATTCTGTTTAACAGCAATATGTCTTCTATATATAGTTGACGACAGTGTACTATTGTTTCATGAAATATTGAGTTCTTCCAGGGAAGTTGTAATTGGAGAAATGTGGTCGAAAATTGTTTGGACACGAATTTTTTAGACAATCAAAAAAATTAATTAGTCAAAAAAAATGATTTTTTTGACTAACTAAAAGAGCATCAATAGCCATTATATTGTTGGGTTAATCTTCTGTCTTCATGATAATTGTCGTGGCAAGGTCTGAGCCTAATCGGGCATATTCTGAGAATTTCGAAAAATTTTTGGAACTAATCCTAACAATTTTCAACCTCATTTCTCCAACTACAACTTCTCTGGAAGAACTCGATATTTTATGAAACAATAGTACACTGTTGTCTACTATATATAGAAGACATATTGCTGTTAAGCAGAATGGATATTAACCTTAGCAGGTACTTACGGTACCTCGAAAAATGAGAAAAATAAATTTTCGAAATTTCTCAAAATTCAACCGATCGGGCTCATACTCGGCCAGGTTTTGTATCACTCATGGGCTATTATCTCTACCAAGTTTGTAGCCTGCAGCTGCACTGAACAGAGTTATGGCGTTTTAGCCCAATTTTAGTGGTGTTGGAAATTTCGATTTTCTCACAGGAATGAATTAGCTCGAATAGATGGCATAGCGGATTCTACTCAGCAGTAAATGTTTTTCATACACTGTTAACAACAAGCTTCAGAAAAATCCAGCTGAGGAATTAATTTCTGCTGAGTAAGTACAGAGAGGTTCGAGGATCGCCACACAATAATACGACAACGAATCATAACAATGGGAGTAGGATGTGATGCATACTATAGTATCATGTAAAAAAGATGAACCCGATTTCTCATCTGAGTCAAAAGTTATGACATTTCAAAGTTTCGTCCGAATACTTTTGGCCGCTACTGTACTTCAAATGAAAGATCTTTTTGACGAAATACATTACAGTATATTCACCACTTGCGTCTAACTTACAAGTCCACTTCAAAAAACACTTATCTAATTTTAACTATAGTATGCATGTAAACCAAGATTTGTACCTTTTTTGTAAATAATTCATTAATGATTACGTTCTTTTCTAATCAATTCAATTCAAGAACTGAAGAACGGCCCTCCCTTCATCTAGTATAATACTTGATATGAATAAATTGAATTGAATTGACTTTTCTAATCAAAAGTGTTGATCTGCTAAAGAAATAAAAAGATAAATAAATAAATAAATAAATTTTGCAACCATCAGGAAGATAAACGAAGATTATACCAAAACCGTACATAGTCCCGCATCTCCTGTGCCAGCGTGGAGATGAGATGCAGTCGGCTTCTCGCGTAGTACTCGTCGATGAAGTCCGCGTCACGCGCATCCAGCGACACCTGTCGATACGGTCATTGGTTACGGTAGAATATACGTCCGTCGACGATACGGTCATAGGTTACGGTAGAATAGGCCCAAATCAATACGTCATAGGTCACTGTAGAATAGGCCCAAATCAATACGTCATAGGTTACGGTAACATACACCACCGATCATGAACTGATCCACAATACCTACTGTGACCCTCTGACTAATCAATATACAAACCATGAACTGATATACCTTGCGTCTTGAACACGACAATTGAATCGCCATAACCCACACAATCAATACTCCACCATAATCAATCAATACCACCGTGATCCTCCGATAAATCAATCCTACCATAGTAATCCAATCAATCAATGCTATCGTAACACTCTAGTAATTTAATCAATCAATGCTATCGTAACACTCTAGTAATCCCATCAATCAATACTATCATCTCTCCAATCAACCTACAACCAACACTTGATCCACCATAACAGTACTCAATCAATACTACCGTAATTCTCCAATCAATCAATAAATCGATAAATCAATAACCTGTCTTCCTCCTCCTCCTCCCCCGTCTCCTCCCATCCTCCCGAACGCCTGACTGATCGTGCCTCCCTGTCGTCTCAGCCTCTCTCGTTCATCCGGCAGCAGCAGATATGGTGAGGTGTCCAGCAGACGACCTGCCGCCACTCTGAAAAAAGTGATCTTTGATCTTTCGATGGAACCAAGATTTGATCTTTGATCTTTCGATGGAACCAAGAATTGATCTTTGATCTTTCGATGGAACAAAGAATTGATCTTTGTTTTTTCGATGAAATAAATACTTGATCTTTGATCTTCAGATAAAATAAATACTTGATCCATGATCTTTAGATAAAACATAGATTTGATCTTTGATCTTTAGATGAAATAAATATGTTATATTTGATCTTTAGGTAGAAACAAGATTTGATCTTTGATCTTCCCTCTGAAACTTACGAGTCTACGATGAACTCCGGCCTCAGAATCACCTCGTTCTTCCTCGTCTTGCTCTGCTTTGACGACGCCATGTCGGACGCGATCTACGACCAGGAAATCAATAATAACTACAATAACAGTAACCCAAAAATCCTACCGTATACGTCGTCCGGCCGTACTCAAAGTACACGTGATACTCGCCGCCGTGCGCCTGAATCAGGGACCGCAGCTCGAGCGCCGGGGGTACTGTAACGAGGAATAAATCAATAATCACAGACTACCGTATACCGGTGTAGCCGTTGACGAAAATCGATATTCCCTTGAAGATATCGGAGATCGCCTCTTGGCGACCGAGCACGTTCACTTGATGCAGCAGCTTGTCCTTCTTCAGGCGCATGTAGTGGCCCTACAATACGGTAGATTACTGTATACGGGAGATTACTGTATACGTTAGATTACTGTATGGGTAGATTACAATATATGATGAATTATGGTATACGGTAGATCACGATATATGGTGAATTATGGTATACGGTAGATCACGATATATCGTGGATTATGATATACGGTAGATTACGATATATCGTGGATTATGGTATACGGTAGATTGCGCTATACGACAGCTTATGGTATATACTAAATCATAGAATGACTACCGCATACCATACCCGATTTAGGTATACGATAGTGCGACAAATCAATCGATAATCATATTATTATTATTATTATTATTATTATTAATATTATTATTATTATAACTCACAAACGACCGCAGCTGCCCCTGTTCGTCTCCGCGTCCTGACAGCATCCAACCGACCGCGACTCCGCGTCGCTGGCGTGCGTTCGGCGTCTCCGACGCGTCCGTGCCCTCCGTCAGCCAGCGATTGATCAGCTTAACGATTGCATTGATTTTTCATTATTTTTAAATTAACAAGATCGAATATTACCCCATGCACTAACAATGCAAACTATTTAATTTATAAATAAATAAATAAAGAACAATATACACTATTAGAACAATATATAATATTTATAAATAAAGAACAACATACAATATATTAGTCCAACTCTTACGCTTTTTTAATATCAAGCATGACGAAAGTATTTTCTATTACCTTATCGCAGTCAATCGATAAATCAACTTGTCTGCTTTAGTACATCGATAAAAAAATAACATATGCAGTAAGAGCGTAAAGACAATTTGTATTGTGTTGTACTGCAGCATGTCGATAAAAAATATATAATATAATATATGAGAATATAAAATATAATATATAATATAAGAGCAGCTTAAAGACTTACTGCCATTTGGGCCGCCCTATCAATCGATGGTACCGGCTGAACGATATTCATGGGAGAAGCGTCTACCGTAGGCTCATTTGGCGGCTGATCTACCGTAGTTCCATCATTATCGATCGGTTGATCTACCGTAATATCTCCATTATCGATCGGCTGATCTACCGTATTCCGACCGCTATCATAGAGTAACAACTCGCGAGTGATCTCATCGTCTACTGAGTCGTCAAACAATTCGGGGGATTGGCAGTTTGGCTAAAAGTAATGATCAATCGATTATACATATATATGTTGATCTACCGTAATCCTCTCATTATCGATCGTCCGCTCATCAGCCATAGTTCCGTCATTATTGATCAACGGTTGATCTACCGCATTCAGGCGGCTCTCGTACAGCAAGGACTCGCGAGTGATGTCATCGTCTACGGAGTCGTCGAACAATTCGGGGGAGTGACAGTTATTCTAAAATAAATTATCGATTAAATTCATTCAAGTCGTTCGTTACGAGCAATGGAGCATTGGAGGATTCGCATGGCAACCCAGAAGAGATAAGACCACTTTTAAGCAGCCGATAAAGTTGTTTAAATGTACACGTAGATCATACATTTTCATACCCTCATAATGAGAGGATCAACCAAACAAATAAGGCTATTTTTACGCGATGAATTTCAATCTAGATCGACCCACCCTATTTCGAAAATTGGCCCACTATAAAAAAAATCCTGAAAGTAAAAAAGACGTAAATGTGCTATTTACGCACGATAGGACTGGAATATTATGCGAGTATTGTGATCATGACAATGATTTCATTCCGATTAGAAGAAAAGTCATAGGTGAGAATGATCTACGCTCTGCCGAAAAATCAATCGATAACAACTTCACGATCTTATCGATTGATTCCTCTGTCATAACTACAGTATCAGGACTCTCATAATCACGCATCCGCCGTCATGACTTTCATTGAAGATACTGTAGCTTACAATTCCCGAAGGTCCTGGTATATCAGCATCATCAGTAACGTCATCGTTGTCACTAAAGAGCTCATCTTCCGGATCGTACTCCATCAATTATCGATCGATCTTCCTATTTATATATTACTATCATTGCAATAGTCTTATTTTTACAATCTAAGATATTCGAACAAGAATTAACGACTTTTCTTGTTGAAAACAAACAACAATTAGACATTATGAACAAATTTATTGCGATTGTGCAACAGCATATTACAATATTATTGAGTCAGGAGAGGCCAAAGATCAACAAGGATCAAAAGATCAAAGATAAAAGATCAATCGATCATCTTTCGGTATTATTATCAGTGCTCATGGATTCCAGATGATCATCGACTTTCTTCTCGAGAACCTCTTGAATCTCCTTGTCCACGAAGATGTGGGTCTCGTCCAGATCCTGAAAGTCAGGGTAATCAATCGATAAATCAATCAATATAATGACCATATCATTGTGTCTATAACATCGATCCTAGTAGGATAGGATCATCCTACTGGGTCTAGCCAATCGATAAGATCCTACCGTATATAAGCAGTCGATAAGATCCTACTGTATTTAAGCAATCTATATCTAGTGTCCGTCACCAAAATATTTGGTACATCTAGCCAATCCTACCCTCACCTTATCACTATTAATCTACACATTAACCAATCCAGCCAATCGATAATCCCACTCATCCATTCAATCAATATTACCGTACCTTAACGATGAACTTGGTTCCGAGAGCTCTCGTTTCGTCCAGTTGGATCAGTAGCTGTCTCATGGCGGGATCACACGTGATCAACACGCCCTTCTTCACGTTCACCATGGCTCCCCTGAATCAGGGAAACTGATTACGGTATGAATTTCATCTCTGATCTATCCATTTCAAGTCCAAAATATCAATCAATAACCCCATCTAGGTACCATAGGAGGTTAGAGAAGGTCCTGTTGCAATATGTATGTGTGTGAGACAAAATCTTTATGAGAGAAACACTTCATTTTCTGCGATATATAATCGAAATATTGTAATAATAATAATAAACAAAAACTGCAAGGACGAGAGAGTAACAACGAAGCGTAACAACTAAAAAAAATTTGAATATTATTTATTGAGACCACGCCGAGGCTGATATCTACCGATGGGGGTGGAACTTTGGCATTAGCCGTACTCAATAAATAACTGTGGACTGCTCAGTGGGCGAAATAATTAGAGTCCCCTTCCCTCTGACCATTAAGGTCATGGTCATAATCATAATCACACCATGCACAACTTTCTAATTTATAACGGGACAACATACAATATTCTCTATTTTTTCAAAAACTCACTGACATGAAGTAAACTATAAATGAGTAACGTCACTTTTTACTTTGGTAGCTACGTCGAATAGCTACGTTAGACATTTTCAAAATGCGGCCCTATATAATATAATATCAAAGCATAAACACTCACAATTGGGCCGCCTTATCGCTCGACGGTCTCGGCTAATCGATATTCATAGGAGCGTCCACCGTGCGCTTGCCATCGGCAGATGATCTACCGTAGTTCCCTCATTATCGATCGTCTGTTCAACTACAATAGTTAATCATTATTGGTAGATCGTATCGACAACAACTTTAGATCCTTCTTGTCTAATCGAGTTGCTAATAAACTGAAAACTCTTGATTCATCCATTTTATAAATATCCCCAACCCCGCTTTTGTTAATACTGTTATTATTATTATTATTATTATTATTATTATTATTATTACTATTCTGTCATAACTACAGCGGCAAGTATCATGGAGTGATCGTATTTCACCACAATGCTCCCGCCGTCGTAATTTTCACAGAAAAACAAATTGCTTGCGCCAGGATATACTGTAGCTTACCATTCCCGAAGGTAGCGGTAGATTAGCACCATCAGTGATCGTAATCCATTAATTATCGATCGATCTTCCTATTTATTGATTATTATCATCGCGATATTCCTACCGTGATCTGAGATATTCCAACGATAATTAACGACTTTTCTTGTAGAAAACAAACAACAATTAGACATTGTATACAAATTTATTGCGATTGTGTACCAGTATATATTACAATATTATCAAATCAGGTGAGATCAAAGATCAACAAGGATCAAAAGATCAAAGATCAAAGATCAATCGATCATTTCTCGGGATGCTCAGGGTGCATGTCTTCCATGATATCATCCAGTTTCTTCTCGAGCTGATCCTGGATGTCCTTGTCCACGAAGAGATGAGTCTCGTCCAGATCCTGCAATTCAGGGCAATCAATCGATAAATCAATATATGTGAAGTACAGTATATCAAAGCTTGCAAACGTACTCTAGTAATATTATATAACATGCAATATAAAACTAGTTAAGGCCCCGCTGTTTCGGCCAGGGGTTCTAGAATATATGTCATATTATTGTGTGTATTCAATTGATTCTACTGTATCTAGGCAATCGATATTCAAGCAATCGATATCTAGTCACACAGTATCTCCGACACAGAGAGAGCGAATTGAAAATTTGGCAACTCTCTCACTTTTTTGTACTTTCTGTCCGTCTTTTGCTCTACTTTTCTCTGCTACTCTATAACGGCTCTCAAAATGCCGGTATCACCAAAATCTAAAGTAGTGCATCTAGCCAATCTTCCCCCCCCCCCCACCTTAATACACTAAGATGATTAACCGATCGATAATCCCACCCATCCAATCAATCAATATTACCGTACCTTAATGATGAACTTGGTTCCGAGAGCTCTCGTTTCGTCCAGATGAATCAGTAGCTGTCTCATGGCGGGATCACAAGTGATCATCACGCCCTTCTTCACGTTCACCATGGCTCCCCTGAATCAGGGGAAAAATAACGCTAGAAATTTCATCACGGGTTATTCAGTAACCAGGCTTATTGAGTGATTATTGATTACATGTCAAGTAATCAATAATCACTAAAAACCCTGATCACGGTACAAATTCCATCTCTGATCTTTCCGTTTTAAGTAATCAATAATCACTCAATAACCCCGATTACGGTTCAAATTCCATCTCTTGTATATCCATGATAAGTAATCAATAATCACTCAATAACCCTGATTACGGTACAAATTCCATCTCTGATCATTCCATGTCAAGTAATCAATAATCACTCAATAACCCTGATTACAGTACAATCTATCCATTTCAAGCCCAACAAGTCAATCAATAACCCCCCTTCCAGATACAGTAGGACGCTAGCGAACGTCTCTGTTGCAATGCGTGTGTAACACAATCTTTATGTTAAAAAACTTCATTATCTGCGATACATAATCTGTGATAATATATATAATAATAACAATATGAGAAAATAGTGTACATTTGGAGAAAAGGGGATTGGGAAGGGGTGATGCCACAGGGTTGGGGGGGGGGGAGTAGTAGGTTGCCGAGTTGCAAGATGTGAGGGTGTTGGGGTTAATAATAACAATGTGCATATGGAATGAATTAATCATGAATGAACGAATGAGTAGAGATAGTAGAGGGAGATAGTCAGATACAAGGAGAGTCAACACTAACTAAAACGATCGATAAATATAATCGATAAATGAGATAGAAGAGAGTTTAAGCATGCAAAACCTGGAGTACCTTCGGGGGCTTGTGGGGGTGGGGGCGGGGCTAACAATTTCGTCACAACATGGGGGTCATATCTAGCTAGATCTAAGCAGTGTATAGTATTACCATCAAGGCGTTTACGTTGAATAGAATAAATGAGAGTCACTGGGAGCAGTTGTAGGAGTCGGAAAAAACAACACACGGGGATCGACGATATAGGGATGATGCTTATAAAAAATAGATAGGATAGAATGCCACGAGGACCGAGAGGTTGGGGTTGGGGTTGGGGTTGGTTTGTGGGTTTTGGGGAACAAAGCGTGACAAGGACGAATGGACGAATGTACAGTAGGAAGTAGCCGAGACAAAAACTATGGAATGTATATATAGACCGAGGAGTAGGGGTGGGGAAGGCAGGGGCCACTCTGTTATAATCATGATAGAGGTGTTGTGTGTATGCGCGCAAGGACGACTAAATGCTCAAGAGGAGGTATACGGTAGCTATTATCGATCTACTAGGGGGCGGGGTGTACAACTAAACACGACTAACTGGACAAATAGATTGAGAGAAACAGAAAAAAGGAGAGTGGGGGACGACCCATAATCAAATGTACAATAATAGTTGTGTTCAGAATCTTGCAAGAGTTGGGAGGAGAAAGGAATATCGGGGTGTTCTCTCTCTATATAGGAGGAGTTGGCCAATTTGCATACTCTATTCAAACTGGTCATGAATTGTCTCGGGGCGTCTACATTTCGTTTATGGACAAATTCTAGCGCAGCGATCGATATCTCCTCATCATGTTAGGTTCAATGGAACGTGGGACAATGTGCGGCTAACTGTGTGTCAGAAATGAAGGCCAAGGTATACGGGGTCGGGGCGGAGCGAAGCAGGCACATACAAGCATCATCTAGGCTAGCTAGCTACTAGCTGGTGCACAAAAAGGGGGCGGGGCCATCTAACCGGGCTTCTAAGCAGAGTAGTTAACAACAGTGTGGGAACATGTAGAGGTGTGTATGTAAATGGCGGATCGATCAATTGGGAAAGATTGGATGGGAGGGGCTCGACTATACACATGAGAGAAGCCAAGAGGTGTGCCTAGGCAGTAATAGTACAGTAGGTAGGTAGGTATTAGCATTAGCTAGCAGTATCTGGACTTTCAAATAGCATAATACCAGATGCGTGCGCTTGAGATTCTCTGAACCCAACGAGTAACTCACGAAATCTGTGTACAACTAGGGAAGAGGGGAGGCCGGGGGCAGGGCTGGTCAAGGTAGCAATCGGGGCATGGGGTGGAACGAACAAATATATGAATGAATGAACGAATGTTTGATTGAATACTCTGAGAACGATAGGCATACATGGAGCAGCAGCAAAAATAATGAATGAGTGAGAGTCGCTGATCAGAAAGAATACCAGCAGACTGCTAGCCATCTATCTTACACACACGGCTAGAGCTGTAGTTAATAAAATGTAAAGGGGAGCTGGTGAAACAAAATAATACATCGGTGAGATCAAACAATAACACAAGAATCAACGGAGCGAGAAAGCAGAGTGTGAGAGAGAGCGAGAGTTCAGTGGCGGGAAAGAGGGGGCGGGGCTTCACTAACACGAAATATTGATTAGTTAAATGACATTGGAATACAGCATCCGATAGGACACCATATATCAACCGGGCTAATACATTACTATATATTATACTATATACTATGGAAATGGAATCTACAACCGGGAGTGAGGGTCGGGGGTTTAAATGTGACAGAGTGATCTTGTATCAACTAGGTTTCAAGGAGCTGACCCACAGCCATGACTAGGAGGGATGGATATCACTCAGAATCAATTCAAAAGAGTGACTTAGATGATGGATGGACAGAATACGGCGTTGATTGGTTGATCGATTCGTGTTATCGGGGTGGGAGATTGATGGAGATAAGTATAGACAGGAGTGAGGAAAAAAGTACATTTGAGAACAGGCACGGAAAGAGCAAGAATGGGCGAAATAGGCGGAGTGAGAGATAAAATATACTTGAGTTGGTTTCACTGTAAGTTAGCGTGGGTGTGGTCCTGGATGGATAGTGTGGATATACGGCATACGGTAGGGAGGGGGCGGGGCCAATTATCGATCGATTCACAAGTGCTTGTGCATGGGCGCGGGCCGCTTCGCGCCTCCGCCTCCTCCGCCGCCAAAGTGCATGCCGTTCATGAGGGACTGCGCCATCGCGCCGTGCACCCCGCCGTACTGCTGCGCGCACTGCTCCAGGATCTCCATCTGCAAAGGCCAAAGATCAAAAATCAATCTAAAGATCAAAGATCAATCAAAAGATCACTGGATCGATTTAGAAAAATCGCTATTTTTCGCTTGATTTGTGTTTTTTTTTCGCATAAAACTGAGCCTTATATAGCTGGCCGATCTTGAACATGAGCCTATATAGTGGGTCGATCCTCACATTGTGAGGGTATGAAAATGTATGATCCAAAGCTCAAAGATCAATCCAAAGATCAAAGATCACACTCACATCACCAGGCGGTCGCTCTCGCAGCTCACTGGGCATCGTCACACCTCGCAGACAGTGACACCGGCCCTCGCGCTCCTTCACAATCGCCGTCAACCGGTCCACCTCCCGGCGCAGCACCGCATTCTGCGTCTGAACGCGCTGAATTTGAGCGATTGGCGTCTTAACGATGGATTAGTGTTGCCCATCGTACAATGGAATTATTTTTGATCTTTGATCTCTCGCTAAACTTACAATGATCGTCGCCCGTTCCTGCTCCATTTGCTGGCAGCGCGTGATCATCTCGTCGTGCTCCTCCTTCTTGCGCTTACGATATCTACAATGATTATTATTATTATTATTATTATTATTATTATTATTGTTATTATTATTATTATTATTATTATCATCATCATCACTCCGCCAACAACTTCTGTATTTGCAGTCGCACCTTCACGGGTGCATCAAACAAATCAATCAATCAATCAATAACGAGCCCAAAGCTACCGTACCTAACGGCGGCGGCCTTGTTCCGCTCGAGTATGGTCTGGCGCCGCTCATCCGGCGGCATGTCGGCCGTGCTTCGACCCCGTCCGCGTCCGTGGCCCGAGTGGTGCATGAGACCGGAGGAGCTGTTGCGCGTTGATGAAGAGCCACTGTCGTTGCTGCAAGCACCAATTGGTCAATCGATAAATCAATAAATCAAAAAAAGCTTTTTTTACATTTCAAACTGTTTTCACTCGTCATATAGATATGCCTCGTTTTATACATAAACACGTTAATAAAATACATTTTTAAAATATATAATATAATCACAAATCCAAAGGCTACCGTAGTCATCACTCAATCAACCAATCCTTACCCCCCCCCCCCCCGCTACCGTACCTCCTGGGTCCGCCAATCTCGTCGAGGTGGTAGCCGCCCTGGTGCACGCCCAGCATCGGGTCGTGCTCGTAGATGATCGAGGCGCCGGACACGACCGGCTTCACGTCGTGCGGATCCCAGCCCGCCGGATCGATCGCCATCTGGGAGGCGCCAGAGGACGCGGGCGGAAGCGGCGCCACTGCCGCCAGCGCTGTCATGAGCGAGGGACCGCCATGGTTGTTGAGCGGCGCCGAGGGCGGTCGCGCAGACGTCGACGGATGCAGGCCTGCAATCGATCGAGAGCAATAGAGGCAGTAGGAAGATCAGAGAGATCAAAGATCAAACAGCCACCCACCATTGGCAGAGCTCGTCGCGAGCTGGTCGGCAATGTGCACCTTCGGCGAGAGCTTCTTTGATCTACAATCATCGATTGAACACAGCGATCAATAAATCAATATAATAAACTCACAGCTCATGCATCTGTCTCGGCGACGGCTGCCCAGCGGTGGTCGTGGTCGTGGATGGCTGGGGCGCCAGCAGGTGCTGCGAGTTGGCGTTCGCCACGGACGCCAGCACCGACACGATCGACTGGGTGGAGGGCGCGGAGGCGGCCAACTGCGTCAGGATACCGGCAGAGTTGGGCGCTGACCCGGCTGGCGTGGGCATATTGAAGAGAGATGTGGCGTTGAGGTAGCCATTGAGGGTAGCCGATGAGGCTGCCGCTGCGTCATCTGCGGCCTTCTGGGAGGCGGCCGCCGCGTCAACCTGAAATTCAGTTCGTGTTTCTCGTTTCACCTGCATCTATCACGTTTCATACGCCCATGATGAATCATACGATGGTAGAATCAAATGATTCATTGTCTCTAAACAGTATACAAGACCCACCTTTTGCTGCTGCATCTGCATGTGTATGTCGAGCACGGCGTTGAGCACATCCGCTGTCTTCGGAGCGTTGCTCGAGCCTGAGACAAAAATCGATAATCAATCAATAGCAATCGATATTCAATCAATATAGACGTCTCCACCCCTTTGCCCCATCCATTATCTTTATATTTTGAAACTGTTTATTGATTTTTCCACAAATCTTACGACTGTATCGTTCATGCGTGAGCATGTGATAAATAAAACATAATCATCGAAAATCAATCAATACTACAAAAATCTACCGTACCCGACTCCATGAACGAATTCTGCGCCGAGAGTCCGCCGCCTTCCTTCATTTGCTGCACGATTCGCGCAAAGTCGGCAGTCTGCAAAGTCAATCAATCGATATCTTATCATACAGTACACCAGACTACCGTATCCGGCGATACTACCGTATACAGTGCACCAGACTACCGTATCCGGCGATACTACCGTATACAGTACACCCGTCTACCGTATCCTGTGAGCGGCTAACCTTGAGGGCGTTCTCGTTTCCGTCGGTCGCGCTGCCCAGAAGGCCAATGTTGGTGAAGATGGAGGGTGAGTGGTTGAGCGCCGAGGGGATCTGGAGCTTGGAGAGGAAGGACGACGCCGCCGACGAGGTCGAGGCAGCTGTAGATGACGTCGTCGTCGACGAGGTAGTTGCGCAATCTGACTTGGGATCAGATGTGACCACGGAATCACCACCACTACTACTCGTTGTGAGAGCGATCGAGGCTGGAATGCGAATGGTCCGTGTTTTTCGTGTGCGTGTGGGTGTGCAAAAATCAATCAATCGATCGATCAGTCAATCGATCAATCAATAAATCAACCAATCAATCGATCGATCGATCGATCGATAAGGGGCGGGACTCACAAGTTGACGTGGACGCGGCAGGCACGAGTCCGTTGGCCTCGAGAACGGTTCGGTTGGCGCCAATCAGGCGATTGGCCTTGCCAAATGAGAGATCGAACGGGTTGGCCTTTCGTATCGTCTCCGCCGAGGGCATCATCAGCTCGGCGGTAGAAGGGAAATCTGCAAAATAACTGTAACTGATGATAAATCGATTTTTTTTCTTTGAAATCTGATGAAACAAATCATTTAGGTATCATCTATTACGTTTGTTTGATAGCACACCCTGAACAAATTCTACCCTCCGCTCTGGCAACGCCGCTCTCGTAGACGGCGAAAGCGAGAGTGTGTGGCCAGAGATCAACTCGGAGTATTAAATTATCTCGGGGTGTGCATTCCAATACGTTTATATGCTTATTCCAAGCAGCGACTAAATATCGGTAGGAAAGGGATGGAGGGATGGGGGGGGGGTGTATGGCCCTGGAGCGCGATGATGTTTTAACAGTGGATGGGGGGGGGGTAGGTGTCTTCAAAAAGGGAGGGTAGCGAGGGGAGGAAGGCAACAACAAGGGGGGGGGGTTGTAGATAATTATCAGCAGGTATATCAGGCATATGATGAAGATGGAGCAAGGGATGCGGAAGGGCGTAAAGCAGAATTGAAATAGAGGGACAGGGAGAGAGATACAGGGTAGATGGCAGGAGTGATGTAGATGGCGGAGTGGTGCACAATGTTCTATAGACTGTGAAAACCAAAACGACCGCTCAACATAGAAACTCTCTCAAATGCAATCGTCTTTCGCTTGTCTGGCTATGGAAACAAAATGGCTTGAACCAGAATACTGTAGAAGGGAGCTAGGCAGGAGTGGCATATAGTACGAGGTAAGAGTTAGAGACAGAGAGAGCATCATCAAACCAGTCAATCAATCAATTCTCATATCAATCAATAATGTGACGACAAACAAGCATGCCTTTCGTTAGCACACCCTATCTATCTTACATATCGTTTATGAACTAAGCAACACTAACTGAAGAGCATAACATAACGAGATCATCTACAGGTCAATAACGCTGGCAAGAAAGGTCCTTTCGAACATTCTCCTCCAGCAAGAAATTCAGACAAATAGAAAGATCAACAGATAGAAAGGAGAGAGAGGCAACGAAGTAGAAGAAGAAGAGGAAAAGGGTGGGAAGGGTGGTTAAGTATATTAGCGCAATAATGCATATTTATTGATCATAAGTCTAAAAGCACGTTACAAACTACGAAGCCTTGCCGGATTTTTTTTTGGATTTAAAAAAACGTATCCGTGTTTTGAAAACGTGTCACGTAGCATTTACGCGTTTATTAACGTGTTTCTTCTACCTATGATATGGACATAGGTCGAATAGCTAGGTTATCGGTTTTCAAAATTCGGTCAGGCTTGATACTTTGCAACATACTTTTCGACATATGATTATTTATTGATGGATCTAGCTTAGGTAGATCGCATTTATCTAATTATTGATTGATGGTTCCGCTCACAGATTCCGGCGGACGAGGGTGCTGACGATGCCTCCAGGATGAGTCGATGGACGTCGTCCACGGAGGAGGAGGAGGCGGAGCAATTGAAGGCCGAGGGGTGGTTAGCGAGCGCGGCCCAATCTAGAGACAAGAGATGGAGAGAGACCAATCAATAAAGTACACTTTTAATCAATAATGTCAACAATCTGCAATCAATACAATGCACTTTATTGATTGAATGAAAACTCTTTAGCCTGATAGACTCACACGGACAGACATGCAAATATAGAGGCACTACAGATATGCAATGTGCGACAGCGGACTGGGACAGCAGATGACCACACCGAGCGCAAATATGCAAATTGACAGTGTTTGTGTGGTATTGCGAATCAATCGATATGAGGCAAAGAGGCCACACCACAAACACGGACAGCTCATGCATAATATTATTATCATATAGGGGCAAAAAAGGAGTGAGTGCGGTGAGGGAGTGGATGGAAACAAACACACACTAAAAAAGGAACAGACAGAGATCAACAAAAGATGGCGACCGACTGAGTAAGAGCGTGGCTGGTGTAAATGTAAGACAAAATAAAGAGGTAAATGGAAATAAATCGATGAGTGAGTGCAACTCGACACGGGGACGGACAAGGTTGGCCATGAACGACAATGTCGTGTGGCATTGTTACACACTCCGGCATAGCCCCCAATGTCTAGCACAGCACACACATGACCAATCTCTTTGCATTGAACGAGTCGAAAATAGTGCGCACCACGCAGCAATAGCTCTTTTCTCGACACTAACAATAAAAGATGCTCTCTCACTTTCTTTGTTTACGAGAGAGTGCGGCGAGAGCGGAGCGTGAAATTAGCTCGGGGTGTTCCTTTCGATTTTGTTTCTTTACAGTCGCGCACAAAATGGAATGCGAATCGAGTGCATGATATCGAATGAATCGATACAAGAAAAGGTATAAAGTAAGACGAAGAAACCTAGAGACATTAAGCCGATACATTGACCGCAAAGTGCCACCAGAGCCATATCAATCGATATATTAAACCAATCCATAAATAAAGATGTGCAACCGGGACAACCAACTCCAAATTCAGTGTAAAATTAAATCATAATTGATATTGTAAATGTGTGGGAATCAGGATTGACCATACTATTAGGGCTATGGGGGGACGGGGATCGGGCTCGGATTCAAAGAGGGAAACGGACAAAACAAATACCACCGCATGTGGGTGTGCGGGTGCAGCGTACCACCTGGTTCATTCGTGTTTCACATCGACGATAGAATACAGATATGTCTAGGCATATTAAGAAGAACAAAAAAGAATGGGGCCTCCTCCAATGACAAATCGGACACGATGACCACACACCACCACAGGCCGTATGCATGAACGTTGGCAAAGCGTTTGTCGACAATCGTGACGTCACAAGTATGACGTCATGTTTGTCCACAAACCCTTTATCAGCATTCATGCGCACGACCTCAGGTTCACATCCGAGGAGCTTGACAAAAACCATTCTTCTGGCAAGCGTGACGACATGAGCGTACGCAAATTTGGCACTATCGTCAGGCAAAAAAAATCCTTCACGCTTGTGACGTCACGCCCTTGTCAACCTTCACGGACACGACCTCACAGTAGACCATCTCCGACGATCGGTAGTAGATCATCATCAGTCAGGGAGGGGGCGGAGCTTAAGGTGGTCGGAGCTTACCTGCGGGAAATAGCGCCCGAGGCGTCTGGAGTGGGTCGGCCGAGTTCTCGCCGCTTCCGCCTCCGTTGCCGAGAAGAACCTTCTGCAATGCGAACGGTACTACTATTAGCGCAGGGTACGGTAGGCGCTGGGTAGGGTAGCCTCGGGATACTGTCGCAGAGCTGAACCAGTACGGGGTAGCCTATGGATAAGGTAAACGGGACAAGAGTACGGTAGGCGCAGGGCACGGTAGCCTCGCGATACGGTGGTACAGCTGGACCAGTACGGGGTAGCCCATGGATACGGTAAACAGGGCAAGAGTACGGCAGGCGCAGGGTACGGTAGCCTCGGGATTCGGTGGAAGCGCTGAACCAGTACGGGATAACCCATGGATACGGTAAAAGAGGCAAGATTACGGTAGGTCACAGGCTTTAAAAGTACGGTAGTTTCCCAGAAACTAGTCAAGAGTAAAGGGGGGAGGAAATTGAGCAAAGAGAGACATAGCGAGCGATGAATGGCATTTGTGGGGCTTATCAGTCAACAGCTCTTCTTTCTCTTTCTTTCTTCTCTAACAATAAGCGAGAGAGAGAGAGAGAGAGTGAGAGAGAGTGAGAGAGAGAGAGAGGAGAGAGAGGGAGAGAGAGAGAGGGGGGAGTGAGAGAGAGAATAGATTCAATCAAGCCGACACGACCATATTCATTTTCATTCACTCATTCGTAGTGATAAGGATGGGAGGAATGAATGCAGGGATGACGTGATGGAGTAGATAGAGGAGAGATAGGGGTGGAGGAGGGGAGGGGAGAGGTAGAGGGAGGAGAGAGGTAGAGGGAGAGAGGAGAGAGGTAGAGTGAGGGAGGAGAGGTAGAGGTAGAGAGAGGAGAGTAGTAGACGGTGGAGAGGTTGACTCGTGCCAGCAAGCCAGTCAATACAAGGAGATATCATAGACAGAGATGCAGACAGAGCGAATGCCCCAATCACCCAATCTTTCACCATCGACTAATCAATACCGCCCCATCACCAATCAATAACCTACAGTCTACCGTCCAACTATTGCTCGCACTTTGACAAAGAGACGTTACTAACCAAGGGGGGGGGTGCAAATGGCAACCAAGCAATCAATAGCTCGATCATGAGATCAACCTTCCCCTATCAACCTCCCCCCTTATCGCTCCCTCTCATCTTCCTCTTCATCTCTAGTACTACTAGGAGTAGTAGTAGTATTCTCAACCGCGTAACAAACATAATCACAACATGAGAAGAATACAGAATGTACGCAGTGGTGGTGACGGTCGACCAAAACACTGCACTCTGACCAGGTATCACTCACTATCACTATTCTATCAATCTGCCATCCATTTTCTACTCTTCAAAACACTTAATAATAGTCAATTACGTGAGCGCCGGACGTATCGGGTGCAAAAACACCTGCCAAGAATACTACCGTACTCTGTCACCCAGCCTACCGTATCCGAGCACTCACCCAGCCTACCGTATCCGCACAGTAACCCAGTCTACCGTATCCGTAGTCACCCAGCCTACCGTATCCGCACAGTAACCCAGCCTACCGTATCCGCGCACTCACCCAGCCTACCATATCCGGGCTCACTTACCGGGTTGGACGAGTCAGCCGAAGGCGCCGCGCTGACCAGCGACATCATCTGCTCGGGATGTCGCAGAGAGAGGAGATGAAGGATGGGTGGGGAGGAGATGTACTGTCAGGCTAGACGATACGAAGATTCGGGGGCAGCTAACGCCTATGCATAGCCGCTGCCTGAAATGATGGCACACCTAGATGAGAAGACAGAGGCCAACGATATAGATAGATAGATGAAAACGATACGGATAGATAGAGGACAAAGGTATAGATAGATACGATAGATAGAGGATGAAGATATAGATAGATACGATAGCTAGGGTACAAGGCATAGATATATACGATAGCTAGAGGATGAAGATAGAGATAGATAGTCAGAGGATATATAGATAGATAAGTGATAGATAGATGAGACAATCAAATGATAGACGGAAATAGAAAGACTGATAGACAGTGTAATATCGCTTAGGAGATTTAATAATGCATATCATCGAGAAAAAAAGCATAAATGATAGAGAAATCGAGAGTAGTAATATGTAGAGATATGAGACGTTTCCGTCTCATCCGTAGTATAGCAACGGATTCGGAAATCACACCAACGAGAGGGTACGATAGCACGGAAATTGCTTTATTCCAACAATTGTGATAAGACAGTATGTGTGCATACTTGTGAGTGCATATCACGAATTCGGAAATCACACAAACGACAGGATACGGTAGCACGCAAATAGCTTCATATCTATGGTTGTGATACTACAGTGTGTGTGCATACGTTGTGAGTGCATATAACGAATTCGGATATCACACAAACGATAGGTTACGGTAGCACGCAAATTGGTTTATTCCAATGGTTGTGTTAAGACAGTGTGGTGTGTGCATACGGTGTAAAGCGGACATAACGAGTTACTGTAGGATAGATATTATTGGGTGCGACAACAGATATACGACAACAACGACCACAGTCGACGGATGCTCCGACGTCGTCGTGTGGCAGGTGGTGCGCCAACGACAGACGACGATTGACAAACGTCGCCCGGTTACACTGCACACAAATTACTGAACAACATACAACAGAGAGAGATAAAGAGCAACAAGCAATGAGAGTGACAACATTTCTTAGCATACAAAACTGTAAAAACAGAAAAAAGTGGGCGGGGCATAAACAAAGAACATTTTAGCAAGAAGAAGAGGATCATTCCAAAAGTGAACACTCGATGGTTTGAGACAATTAAAGGATCAAAGATCAAAGATCATCGGATAATAAGAGATTGTGCTTGACAGATGTAGAGGACGGCGGGTAGGAGCAAATTAACAATCAAAACAATTCAAAAAGTGGGCGGAGTCCCATTAATATCCATGAGCGTGCTCGTCGTTGGGTACGCGCACATCGTCAATCTTGAGGATCATGCGGACAACCTTAAAGGGTACGGATTATCGATTGATTCAATAAAATATTATTGATTGATGTACATAAACCCTTATAATGACGACGCAATGCAACCTAATCTATGGGGATATGCCACCGCAAAGGACACAGATTATCGATTGATTCAAAAGATATTATTGATCGATTTATATAAACCCTTATCTCGACCGGACACGGATTATCGATTGGTTTACAAGATATTATTGATCGATTTATACAAGCCCTTATCGACGGGGATAAGCGGAAGGAAGGAAGGAAAGCGGCACTACTTCAGAATAGGGTACCAGTACACCGGGCAAGTCCAAAAGGATATGAAAAATGAAATTAACACAAAGGAAAGGACGTTTATATTAGGCAATTATACTATTATTTTGGACTGGTACCCTATTCTGAAGTAGTGCCAGGAAAGCAAGTGTTTTGTGGTTGAGCGAGAGCGAAAGAGAGAGCGAATCGACATAGCGACGAGATAATGTTGGGCAAACGTGATACGAGACATGGGCGTGAAGACTGACTGAGCAAGAACCAGAGAGGGAGGAAAGTAGAGTGGAGGGGATAGAGGCAGAAATAGACGGAGAGATGGTGAGGTAGAGGGTGAGAGACAGAGCGGTAGAGGGATAGAGGGAGATCTAGAGAGAGGGATAACGGTGGAGGGAGAGAAATAGGCAGAGGTAGAGGCAGAGGTAGAGAGAGCGAAATAGACAAAGAGGTGGAGACAGAGAAAGAGATCGCAGCAAGAGAGTATAGATAACAACTGCATCCCCCTCCTTCCCCACTTTGCTTTCTGGCACATGACCCCGTGATAAGACTATGAGTGATCAGTCAGCAAATTATCAAACGACCATTTCATTTCATTGGCTCACACTTTGCGTACTCGCGCTTATAATCATTTCAAACATGCGCCTATTTGACACTCTTCTTTATAAAGATCGAATCGCTACGATGCATGTTTTCAAAATGCGGCCAGGTTTCGTAGTTTGCAACGCACTTTTTCGATCTAGGACACTCTCACTCTCTCTCTATGTGCGAGAGAGTAAACCCAGAGCGGATAGGATGCATCTCGATAAACACCGCTAACTAACTATCTAACGTTACAAAATGGAAAAAAGTAAATAAAATAAAATAAATAATAATAAGTAAACCATCTCTCACCTGAGTAGCGAGGGTGATCTGCTCTTTCTTGCTCATCAGAGTCTCGATGACCTGGAACGAATCAATCAATATCTTCAATCAATCAATAATCGCTTCTACCGTACCTTCTGCGCCTGCATGTCATTGGTTCCCTTGCAGAGTGCATCGACACCGAGACGAGGGTTGGACTGGGCAATCTGCATGGCCTGCAAGAACGAGGATGACCAATCAATAGTCAATAATCAATCGATACAATGATCGCTACCGTACCTTGAGCGCGGCTACGGTATCGATCGGTGCGAGACCCGAGTTCTCGGCAAGCGCCATCGGAATGGACTCGAGGGCGTCGACAAAGGCACGGAAGGCGTACTGCTCAATGCCCTCAATCTGCAATGCAATCAATAATATTGGAATATCAATCAATACAGTAAATCAATCAATCAATATCACACAGTAATGGCTTATCAATATCACTACAGTAATCGTCAATCAATACAGTCAATCAATATCACTACAGTAATGGTCAATCAATATCACTACAGTAATGGTCAATCAATATCACTACAGTAACGGTCAATCAATACAATCAATCAATATCCCTACAGTATACCTTGTCGGCCTGCTTCGAGACCTCGACGGCGCAGGCAATCTCCGCGGCTCCGCCTCCGTACACGATGCGAGAGTCGAGCACCAGATTGCGCACGACGCACATGGCATCGTGGAGAGAACGCTTCGCCTCGTCGATCATCATCTACAAAGAGCCAATCAAATAATAAATCAATAATCAAGGATAAATTTTATAATAATAATAACACATTATTATTATTAATATTATCATCAAAACCGATTGAATGAAGACTAGTCACTACTTCCAGTCTCTATATAGTGCAATGCAAACTTTCGCGTGAAAGACCCAGTTGACAAAAGGTTAAGGTAGTCACGCAGTCGATCGATATCCTCCTACCGTACCTTGTTGGATCCCCTGATGAAGACGGTCACGGCCCGGTTGTTGGGGCACTCTTCAATGCACAGCATACGGTCGTTGCTGGTACCGAAGGTGATCTCACGGACCAGACCAGCGGTACCCAGCTTCTCCGGCGTCAGCTCGGCGAATCTGGAAACATAGTCATAGTGAGATACCGTAACCGGGATATGGCCGGGATACTAGGTACCGTAACCCTGTACCGGTACCGTACCTGGGCACGATGCGGCCATTGGTGGCGATGGCGATGAGCTCAATCTCGGGGCCGCCAACCCATCTCACAGCGGGCAGCTGATGATGGTGCAGAAGGTGGTTGGCCTGCAAGGAGGAAGGGATTATTACCTGGACAGATACAGTAACCCGAGCAGGATACATTAACCCGATCGCTGGCAACCACCGTACCTCGTCGTCGAAGCCCCACTGGCAGATGGCGAGAGTCGCGCCCGAGTCCTTGACCTGAAGAAAAAAAAATGATTTAAAAAATAAATTTAAATAATAACAATAATAATAATTTAAATAACAAATAATTTTACAAATTTTAGTTTCACAAATCTAAAATTCAAATTTAGCTTACGCAATACTTTCGAGATAAACATAATGACAGATGAAAGGTGTAAAAGTGGAGAAACGGGGAGGAAATGGATAGGTAGATAGATACTTACACAAGTAAGGAGGCTACAATTTTGAAACCTCGTGGCGCCGTTTTGGAGCCATAGAGAGCGAGAGACCAAGCGCAGAAGGTAGGCATTAGGCATAGAAACACATTACGATTGTAGGCAAGGCATGGCACAAACAGACAGACTTTTGACAGAGTCAAGAAACATTTATGGGGTTTTTGGAAGACAAGATGCAGAAATGATCATCAAGAGCTGAGACACAGGATTTATGATACAATAGTGAAACACGAAAATGACTGGTGACTTTTAAAAGAAATTCAATATTATTTACAGTCCGAAAGTCACCAGTAAATTTCCTGTTCCACGATGTCATTTTAAATAAAAAGAAAATCATTTACCTGCTTGATCATCGTCTCAAAGGTTTCCTTCTCATACTCTCTCAGCTTCTTGAAGTCCTCGGTGGAGGTAACGTCGAGCTTATGCTTGGTCTTGGGCTTTGGGGGCTCGAACGGGCACGTGAGAATGGCGACCTTGGCATTCTTTAACTCCTGCAATGCAACAATCGATAATTCTCTCATAGATTACAGTAGCCCATCGATCACACTATACACTGAAACAGTCAAACTACCGTATGCCTCGATATCCAGCACTCTCGTATATCCCTACCCACACATCGGCCCAAATTGTAGGGCGCAGCTTGCCGCGCCCACTACCCAGCAATTTCGCAGATTTCGAGAAAATCTCAAACAAACCCCCCAATCTGCCCAGTGCGACCCCGCATTTTGCAACTAATAAGCAAGCGCTCACTAAAACACCTATCGATTAGACTACTTGTGACGTCGCAGCAAAGCAAGTGTGGGTAGCCTGGGGCTTTAGAAGATACGTAGAGGTGGAGGGGGAAGGAAAGGGCTAGTGGTAGGGGGGGGGGAGATTTGAGGTCCAAGCTTGGGACAGAGAAAGAGGCTAGGGATAGAGTCGTGGGTACCGGGTACTCTGGGAGAGTGGGGAAGAGTGAGTGAGGTGTGAGAGGGCTAGGTTGAGAGCCAACCACCACTGTTCAGAGAACATCTCCATTTAGCCCCCCCCCCCCCCCCCCCCCCCCCCCCCCCACTAGCGCTGCTACTACTGAATGCCAAATGACCATCCTCCTCTTCCTCTTCCTCTTCTCCCCTTCCCTCCTCTCTCTCTCTCTTTCCCTTCCTCTATCCCTCTCTCCTTGACCAGAGCGAGAGAGAAGAGATAGAGAGATAGATGACAAAACGGTAGAAAAACGCTTTTTTCCTTTAGTCATCTCTCTTTTTCAAAAAAAAAGCCAATCTTCTTCCAAAACTAACGTACACACACACGAAACGAAACGCAACTAGATTAAGATAAGACAGTTGCAAATGTAGAACGCACCCTTCCTTTTCAACGCGCACTTTCTCCCCATATACTACGTAGCCAATCTACGAGATATGGATCTCACTGTCCCCTTCCTCTTCCTCTACCTCTTCTTCTCTCTCTTTATCCTCCGCAACAATCTTTGATTTCGTGTTTCATCCAGTGCATATCCTTCGTGAGCACACCCTTTAAGGTGTCCCCACACACCATACTCCCTTCACACCCCTCTCCATATCCATACATGCTACGTACCATCGTCCTTTCGCCATCGAAGAGCGCAAAAAGAAGCGCTCTTTTTTCACCACAATTTTTGTAGCAAGGGAGCTTTGGACACGGGACGGCCGAGTAAATGTTGGTATATGGGAAAAAAAGAAATAAAAAGGAGCTTTGCATTGATCGCGAGAGGATGATTATAGGTGTGGAATGAGATGTAGATGCGATGGATTGAGGGGTGTGGCGGGGGGCGCTTGAGCACGACACGGGAGAGATATGGAAGGGGTGAAACTAGAAGACGACGGGAGCACTTTAAAGTTTTCCATTGCGAATTCGGATCGGCAGACTATCTCAGCCAAACCGAGGAAGCAGCTACCGTAACCCACCACCACTATCAACCGGCTACCGTAACCCACCGTCAACCGGATACCGTACCTTGGGCATCTGAGGATGCGACATCGTCTTGTCGATGATAATGCCCTTCACGAGCATGGTGTCCTCCAGACGACCGCCGACCTACAAATCATGAACATTGGATCAATGAATGCTCAAGTGTGACTGCTCGGGCTTGGACACCGACAGCTACCGCGTACCTTGCCCTCCATCTTGATGAGTTCAAAGTTGACATCCTTGGTCTTGAGGTCGGCCACCGAGAGCACCGAGTCGACGGCGATCTCGGCAAACTGCCGAATGCATCGGTTGACGCTGAAATTTATTATTATTATTATTCTTGTTAACATAAACTTGAAGTAAAAAAAACATATTTTGAAATAAAATTTAGAGCCAATTAATGTATCGATGGATGACGACGTAATTACCCAGCCCCGAGGCGACCAGCGCACCGAGTATAGAGTATGGGACAGAGGGCTAGTGTTGTTGTAGTGTTGGCGAGTGGCTAGTGTAGTGGGCTAGCGAGTAAGGGTTGTTGGGGGGGGGGGGGGGGTTGGGGGATGGGATGAACTTTCAACAACAAAAAGACACGCCGATCGACCCTGATACAAAAGGTAGTAGAAAAAAAGGAAAGGTAAGGAAGTACAAGATGAAGGAAGTAAGAATTGATTAAATCTGGTTCAAATAAAAAGCATAAGTTAGATCAAATGATCACAGAGGGAATACAAAAATGAAGGAGAAAAAGCGTTCTACTTTTCCCGTTTTTTTCTTCTTTAACGTTTGCTCTACCATGCATCTTTCTCCCTCTCCCTTTTCATTCTCTCACTCTCCCTTGCTCTAGCTCTCCTTGTCAGCGAGCGAGAACCCTCCAAGAGTAGGAAACGCGCGTTTCATAACAACGCCTTATAGAATGGGGGAAAAGAGGCGAATAGAATGGAATATAATAGAGGCGAGGACGAACAAGCTAGAGGAGACAGATAGACAGACAGAAAGATAGATAGACAGACAGACAGAAAAATAGACACAGACAGACAAAAAGAGACAAAAAGAAATGAACATAGAGACCGCGTCCGGGCAATAGTCTAGCATAGACCGTTGCTGCAATAGCAGGAGGCTATAAGAAGAGACTCACTACGGGCAATAATGTCCATCCCCTCGCAATACACAGCAATTCTAATCAAGCGAGATATTGACAACCAAAAACAGGGAGGGTAGTCACGTGACCATAGTAGCGTAGATATGATCGATAGGGTGGATAGACGTAGATGGGGAAATTAGGAGATACTAGAATGAATGAATTAAGTGAATGAGGGAGAGATGAAGCCATATGAAGCGAGGATAAGAGATACATAGATAGATAGACAGACAGAAAAATATATAGAGATAAATAGATAGAAAGACAGATAGATAGAGACATAGAGATATGAAGCTCTCCGCATTAACTAATGTATCTCTCCGATTATTTCGGAATGGCTAACATGCACTCTACATCGCTAATCCACTCCCAATATTCAATATGCTTCAAGAGTGGGGGCAAGCCATTTCTCTCTCGTCTCATCGTCAATAAAGTTGTAAACACTCTGGGTTTGAACGAGGTAGATGACGTCATCGTTCCTAGCCATAATAGTCCCTATCCAATTGCACGTCCATTATCATGTCCTCTGGTAGACCAGCTTTTTCGTTCATTCGCTCCATACTATTCTTGAACGGTATGGCTATCACGTTCACAATAGTAAAGAAGTTCTCGGTAACCAATCGATAATTCTATCCATAACTCCCATCGATAATATGCAATCCTCCGTCATCCAGTCCCTCCTTTGGCGCAGTGTTTTGATCTGTCTCGGAGAGATGGAGGATATGGATAGAGAACGGTGGATGCATGATCAAGTATGCATTGCATTCAGGGAAACCAAGGAGCACAGGCCCAGACGTCGACGAGAGAGGGGAGGAGAGAGTGAGAGAGAATGAGAGAGGGAGGGAGAGAGAGAGATGGAGCAGGGGAGAGGAGATGCACAACACGCATCAATCTATCGCTTCCCCATTAATCTTTGATCAACATAATCAAAATAAAAATCATAATCAATAATAATAAAATCAATAGCAATCAATAATGCATCATTGGACATATGGTAACATAAGGAATAGAGGATACATGAGGATATAGGAGAATAGACTATAGGATACGGTGTGGGGGACAATTACCCCACTAGCCCATTTCCGTATTCATCAAAACACCGCCCCATCTTCGTACATATCATCAATAGCAATCATCAGTGCATCATTAGACAGATGGCAACATAATGGTCCGAGACATAGAGTACGATTCCCCAAAAGTCAATTTTGTATTCATCAGTCAGCCGTACATCTTGGATCCGAGCGAGGTCTCGGCGGTCTCGATCAGGCGGGCACGATCCTCCACGGGAAACTGATCCGCGAGCTTGTCCAGAGTCTCCAGGGACGCCTGCAAAGTTACATTATTATTATTATTATTATTATTAATAATGAGTTTAAAGGCACAGCACAAGCTAATTTCAAACTCTCCACTCTAGTAAGTAAGCATTGCCAAAGCGGAGAGTGCACTTAGCTCGGGGCGTGCCATTAATGTGTAATCAATCGATATCCTCTCAAGGAACCAATCAATAATATCTTTCATCACACAAGACGCTCCCGTTACGTAAGGATTCCTTCTCATAAATGTAGTGGTATGTCTCACTCTCCTCTCTCCTCAGTCGTTCCAACACCATCTCCATAAATTCGTCTAATCTTTCCCATTCGCTATCATTAATCAACATCGTCGTCACGAAATCTCCCTCCTCCTCCTCCTCCTCCTCTCTCTCATCCCTCTCTTCGTCCTCCTCCTCCTATCTCTTCCTCTTCTTCTTCCTCCCCTCGCTCTCTCATCCCTCCCCTTCTCTTCCCCACACTCCTCTCTCTCACACTTTCACGCAGATTGGTCACGCTTATTTCTCAAATTTCGTCCCATCACTAGACATGTTATGCATGTAATATGTCAAAATAAACAAACTTATTATACTTATTATTAATATTTTTTTATTATACTTATTATTATTATTGTACCATTAAAGGTATAATAATAATAATTTAATGTGCTGATAAGATAAAGTATTAGTATTAAAGGTATATAGGCTACGCGAACGTGAGAGCTTAGAGTAAATACAGAGGGCACAGGGGAATAGATAAACTATGCATAAGCGGGTCGTTATAATATATAAATATATATCGACGCATAACAGCCATTCTTCTCTATATATATTCTCGTTCTATCGTTTATCTAGCATAAAATTTTAAAATAAATAATATTTTCATATTGTCTAGTTTGGTCAGGGGCACTTCGTCTGACGGAGAAGAGTGTTTATAAAAAATAGACGAAAATTTCAATCATATACTTTACATAATTTTTATCTGTAATTATAAAAGTATAATTGCTGATTGATTATACGCTAGGTAGTGAAGTACGTCTAAATACGAATACTGAAGGACTGAAGAGGAGAGATAGAAGGAAAAGGAAGTGAAAAAAAGACAAGAAGCCGAAGCAGAAATAGGGTGAGTGAGGTTCTCAACGCGCTCCCTTCCTTCTCATCCTCTCTCTCTCCTTCACTTTGAGAAAATGGAGAGAGAGAGAGATAGCAACATTCTCTACGAGGAATATATGACTATTTCAACCTATCTCTCTTCTCTCATCTACATCTACTTATTTATGAAACATCTACCAACGGCACCCTTTATAATCAAATTCAAGTCATTCACACTCATCCTCTATCCCAGGAATCATCCCCTCTCATCCATACACCAAAGCATAATCCGCTTCAGCTACTTATTGTAAATTATTTTCTATTAATCATACATCATAAAGATATGTCTCAACAAACTGCGAATACGATTGAATTGAAACTTATACGTTTCATTGTCCAGAGACGAGGGCCTTATTTTGCTTACAGCTTGCTCACCTATTCCCTTATACATATCCTTGCAGTCATATAAAAAATCATCTCTTCCATCTCATTATTTACTATTTCATAAACCCGGCACATCCGTGTCTCACCACACCCTCAACCCACTTCATCCACCAACCCGGCAATAAGAAAGGAAAATCCAAAAATAAATACGAAAATCGATACCTTGCAAGCGAGATCGTATCCATCGGCGATCTTGGTGGGATGAATTCCACGATCGAGCAGACGCTCAGCTTCCTCGAGAAGTGCGCCAGCGAGAACTGCAATGAGAACACATGGTTGCAAGAATAATCATTCATTTTTCATGTTCATGTTTATTTAAACAACTTTATCAGCTGGTTTAGTGGTGCAAAATGATAGTAGAGATAATCAAGATATCGCTGGTCAAAGGAAGACTTTCAATTGGTAATCATTGGGCAAGAGCGCAATGCAAGAAATGAATAACATGGTCAACGATAGAAACACTGGGATCAATAGAAAGTGCAAGACGCGCGGAGGTAAAACTGTGTGCATCTATTGTAAAAGTAGTTGAACACGAGAAAAGCGACAAGCATAGACATTACATCATCGTTCCCTCCTTCCCTTCTGCTCCCCCACAGGAGCAGTACCCTATCCAACGAGGAGGACAAACAATACTCCAGAACACTTGCCCTGCCTACTCTCTACTCTCAATGACTAATCACGAATGAATCAATGATCTAGTGGAAAAATTTTAGGAATTCTAAGAAACCCGCATAAGTTAGGTTCCAGCGGGCAACCTTCAGATTTCCTAGGAACAGCTGCGATCCAGAAAATATTCACTCACGACAGTGCAACACAAATCACAAAATAAATACATTTGAGACATGCATCACAACAAAGTGATGCATTCGATTAATGTACAGCGCTGTATCATGCGTTCCCCCCATACATATTGACACGGAACATTTAAATTAAATGGTGATATTTAACAAAGTGAATATCACCACCACCGGCAAGGGAATCGAGAAGGCAATGCACGCATGTGCCACTTCCAACAAGTTATCACTATTCATCCTTTCCAATTTCCATTAAGAGTACCAGACAAGACATGTCTCATAGTAACCAAAACAATCAATAATAATAATATTATTATTATTGATAAGAGATGAACTGGTAGAACTGACGGATATAAATCGAAAAATAGAACAAAAGCAATTTGTCCTCCAGTCTAGATATCCAAAAGGGGACCGAGCTCTCCGAATTCATAATCGGTTTTTTCCTCTCCATCTTTTTCTTCCTTGTCCATTTGAATATCTCGTATGAGATGTGAATGAATATTGAGGGGAGCGAGATAGGGACGGAAAGAGGAATAGCGCGAATCAGACAGGAAATGAAACGAAGAAAGTGTGTAAGACTAGGGCTCACAAAGGGGAAACGGAAGACGAGAGAAAGACAAAGTCAGAGTTGTGAAAGAGGTGGATTCTGCCACCAAGTCTCTCTCAAAAAAAGAATTATGAAAGAGACGAGAACAAGAGCGCGAGAGAGAGACCCAAAAGCATACTCTATCCATGAAACGGAAAATTACATCGAAATGGACGTAAGAAACAAAACTGAGAGCGAAAAGGAATTTAGGAGAGCGCAAGCAGATATAAAGGGTACATGCGTAGGCTGACTTGAAAACGAGTATATCTCATTTGAGAGATGGATCGATAGATGGAAAGATTGCTGGATAAGCGAAAGAAATTAAAGAATAAGAATATATCAACCGGTAAGCAATCAAGAACAATGTGCTGTTACAGAGTCTTCCTTCTTTCTTATTAAAGAAGAGGCGAGTGATCGAGGCAAGACATCATAAACCAAACTTAACAATGTCTTCCTCTCTATCTCTCCATCTCTCGCTCTTTATAACGATAGTAATATCTGCTGATTATTATGCAAGACAAAGAAGATGCATAAAAAAGAGGATACAGACAGAAATAAGAATTGGAGAGAGAGAACGAATTGGAGCAGACGAGTTCTTACTATAGCGAGAAAGATACAAGTCCATATGGGTCGACTGATAAAAAAGGGGGACGAAATAAAGTAAGAAATGGGCGAGCAGGGAAGAAAAGAAAATTGATTCCGTCAATCAATCGCATTAGACCACACACTACAATCAATCAGCGAGTATAAGTCATATTCAATAGTATACACAACGGCTACACTATTTACTGCAGACTCCGCCCACTCTCCTTCATTCATTCATTAATCCATCTATCTATCTATCTATCTCAATCTCTCCACTTCTCCCATGGGAGGTTTCTCTCAAATGTTTTCCACCAGTGTGAACTATTCCTCCTAATGTCTCTACTACCCTTTCACTTTCATTTCTTCTTTACTCCCTCTCCTTCGTTCACTAACTCGAGTGAGAACGGCAAAACAGTCTCTCTACCGAACGAGAACACAGGAGGAGGAGGAGTAGAAAGGGTAGGAATGACAAGTGGGAGTAAAAGTGGTGGGGAACAACGAGTACAACCTCTTCCTTGGGGCAGGAGAGAAAACCTCGATAGAGCGGGAGAATAAGGGGTGTTGTATACAACAACCATCGTCGCTCTCTCTCACTCTCCATCCTATCGAGTAGTGTACGTGATTGTTGTGGATAGATACAACAAGCCATGAATGGCCACGAAGACAAGACATACAATAAAGAATCAACGAGAGAGGAAAGAAAGAAAGGAACAAGGAATCCCCCACAAACAGGGATTGAGCACTTTTCATTCAACCCAGCCACACACACACAACACTTCCTTCTTTCCTCCCACTTCCTCACATCTGTGGCGCGATTGATTGCGTCAACACCGTCAATCAATCAATTTATTCATATCAAGTATAATACTAGTTGGAACACCGTGATGAACGATAAATCTATCATTACAGATAGCATTTAAAACATCGACCGAGTTTATAATGGAAAACGAGACCCAAGAAAACATTGCATTCTACATACATTGGTGTATGCATGCCATGTCTAGGGCACATAAGAAAGTGGTTCTAGCTTCAAAGTCTAAATCCGAAATAGATACCCCCATACACCTGGCTCGAGTTACCTTCAATAATCCCTACGTGCTCAATCAACGTGAGTCACTTATTACTCCAAAATATTGTTCCCTGACTTGAACAATCTTGCCCAAACAATGAACAATGTGTGAACCATAGGCAGTACAATCAGGGGAAGAAGAACAGGGGTTGTTTGATGAAGTGATAGGTAGCATAGGTACAGAGAGAGATAGAGAGGAAGAGAGGTCGGTGGGCAGTATGTAGAGTATTACTCACTCACTTTCCCTGTACCATCTATAACTCCATTTCAATCCTGTTCTACTGCTTCTCCTTCTCCTTCTCCCCATTCCACTTTCATAATAGTACAACTGCTGCTGCTATCTACATATGAGCTAGCTGTCCCCCTCTCCACTTCTCCCTTCAACATCACTCCGAAATGACTGTGTTGTCATATACCTGCCAACCTCCTTCTCCCTTCCCTCGAAAAGAAGAACAACCGACTACAACAGAACGGGACCACAAGATTATGCATTACGTATTACTCAGTGCACTAGTAGACATAACTGCCTCTATCGCAAAATAGTTGAAGATAAACTTCAATTGCCATATGGGGAGAGGGAACACCCTACAATACACGAGATTTATGCGGATTATCCGCTGGAGAGATAGAGATAGAGCTCCATATCGAGTGTATCACACTCATTGCATCATAATGCGAATATGTTTAACCCAGCCCCCTGCCCCATTCAACCCCTCAAAACAATTCAACAGCTAACTTAACTCCTCTCGTTAATTTAATATCAATATTACATTGCATTATATTATATCTCTGCCCACCCATTCACAGGCAGTTAAAATGTACAGTATAATATACCGCTACAAGTACGAAGAATCCCTTGGGACTCGGGACAATTCATCCGCACAAACTTGTGGTCTAGTTCAGTGTCTCGCATCTAGTATTCATGACTGCCATGTCCATAACCTTCTATCCCCTCCCCGTTTCTGTTGATGAAGTCGACGACGACTATGAAAAAGACGAACGAGATGAATATAAACAATGACGGGGCAGTAAAACGACAAATTTGAGAAGTGAGATATGTATGTAGCCCTCGACCAATGGGCATCAGAAACATGTTTCCAACCTCGAGGGCTTTTGTTTTTCAAAGGACAGACTAGATAATTAATATGCATTTTGCTATAGATTACGGGAAAATGGTGATTGGCACAGTCCCACAACATCAGAGTACAAATTGGGAGAGAACAAAACTCGCGTAGTCACGAGTAAAGACTCAATGAAAAGAGAAAGATAGAGCGCGAGAGGTAGAAGGAAAAGAGGGGCTCATTTTGCCAATGGCAGATAGAAACATGAAATAAGCAGCAGAGAAGGGATGAGGGGAGTGGAGACGTGCCCGAATCCCCCTTCCTAGCCTCGAGGCCCCTGTCACTACGATATGCATCCATGGAGAATCATCGTCAATGTACGGATGAACAACTTTATGTATGCAGGGCATACGGAAAAAGAGGATGAAGAGGCACATTCTTGAAACGTTTAGGAAGAAGAGAGAAAGTTTCATTTTAAAGAAAGCACACTTCCGTCAAATAGAATTAAATAAAATTTCTAATTGTAATTCCCACGATGCAGCCATATAAACGCAAGGAATGGGAAAAAGCACTGAACGTTGATTGGATAATACACCACCGCAATATAATAATTACCTATGGTTACATAGATCAAAGACTCGTAGAGACAATTAATGAAGAGGAAAATGTAGCTAGGGAAAAAAAGAAAGCCGAGGGAATGAAACGCATTTTCACTTACTCCGTCAATCCATCTTTCTATCTCTATCATGCTGTATATTCAATTCGCTACATCTACACTTGCCTTTCTCCTAAATCTCTTCCTATCCATCTCCATATCTCTCTTTAGGCAAAGGGAGCAAAAACTGTCGAGGAGTTTTACGGAAAAAGGAGAATTAGAAAGTGGAATGAGAAACGGAAATTATAACAAAATTAGGGGAAATGGGGCAGAAACATGAATAATAACAAGACGGTAGAACACAACACGTACTCCCTAGATGTATTGACAATCAAAGAGAGAAAGAGAAAGGAGCGAGAGATAGGATGGATGGATGGCAAACTAGAAGTGTGTGGAATAGAAGATACAAGAAGCGAGGGCAGCACGATAGACGAAAAACACCGACGGGATGAATGAAAGGGAAAGTGAGTCAAGTAGAGACGGAAAGAACCACAAATCTTCATTCAATGATCCATTCATTCGTTCTATCGAAATACGAGTTCATCTACACGCATAATGAAGCACCCAGTATCAACTAAAATCCTCTCTTCGTAGTGAATAAAAAAAAAAAATACTATTTTTAATGTATTTATTCATTTAATAATACACCTAGTACCAACTAACAGTAGTAGCAAATGCGATTAATCACGGGATGATAAGGTCAATGTGGTCAGCGATCGATGCGTATCTTCATATCATGGATGAAATAAAATGGATAGAGTTAGAAGATAGAGCTAAAAGTTAGACAAAAAACCGCATAATAGGTCGCTCAATCCATCTTCATTCCCCTACTTCTTCACTCGTTGGTCATATTCTCACAAGTATCCCCCTCTCCCCTCCCCTTCTTCTTCTTTCTAGCGGATGACGTCACAGAACCTGGCTTGTGTTTCATGTCACTCGGCAGGCCAGAGGTGGAATGAGTAGAAGAAGAGGAATGAGGAAGATGACAGGAAGGAAGGGAGGGAAAAAAAGAGTAGAATGACTTTGGGGAAGATGATGATGAACAACAACAAGAATAAGAACACGCAAAAGAATAAAGACTCAATGCGAGTATTATTATGCAGATGATTAAGCAATATTCTTGCCTATATGCTCGGGAAATGAGTCTCAAACATCTCATTTCGCGTGCTACTTCAGAGTATAATTAGGCGCGTGAAAGAGTAGAGATTATACACCAGCCAGCACACACTCAACAGGGTGGAGGGAGGAGAAATCTGTTGTCTCTCACGCACAAATCACGCACCGAAGATCGGATAAACGAGGACAATTCGTCGGGGCCCAGAGCCTAGAGAACCACTTCTCCGGTCCTACTCCTTGACAACAAGGAGATGGGGAAAGAAAGGCGGGGGCGTACACACAAACACGCATCGTTGTTGCTTCCTCTCGCACAAGCGGGAAGGAGAAGAAGAAGAAGAGGATCAAGACCATTTCATAAGTTTGACAGGCTTACATAAGGTTGGAATATGCAAAAACGACGAAGCATACGATGAGGGAAAAGGGAGATTAATAAAAAAAGCCCCCCCCCCCCCGAGGCCATGACCTTGGAGGGGTTGAAGAGGGGTAGCGCAAGCCGAACCAGTGCTACCTGTCAATGGGATTGAAGTAAAACTAGCAGAGCTAGGATAGTAGGAGGAAGCAAGTGCAAAACCTATTGAGAAGGGACAATTTGAGAAGGAAAAGGGGAAAATAAAAATGCGAAGCCTAATGAGATTTGAGATACAAGCACAAGAACAATAGGCGCTACAAAATATAGAGCATAAAAAGAGAGCAGATAGGAGAGTGAGGGGAACAAGCAGTTTTCATGAATCGAGAGGGGATGGATGGATGGATGAAAACGGGGACGATGGTAAAGCCGATTATATTGCATCAGAACCAGACAACGACAACGGCAGCCTGCATGTGTATATGCATAAACGTATACTAAAAGTAGTGTGTAACAGCTTCTACGTATGCGTTACGCTACCGAGAATAGGACTGAAAAATTTGCGTAAGAGGGTTGGCTGGTTTCAGCAACCTCACGCTCACTCTTCAGCCAATCTTCAAGCCAGTTTCGGAAACGCAGGCAGGTGGAAAGGGCCGAGAAGCAAGGGGTAGGGATAAAATGAAAGGAGTGTGTAGCATACGTGGGCGGGCATTGCCGTTGGAAATGAAAATCGGGGGGTTGGACTCAAAAATCGGGGGTGGGAAGCAAAAAATGGAGTAATGATACGTTATTTTGAGTGATTTTTTTGGAAAATCGGGGGGTCGGGTGCCAAAAATCGGGGGTATATTGCCGCTAGCGGCAGTGGTGCCCACGTATGGTGTGTAGAACACATGACTATGATGAAATAGCGAAGAGTAAGACGATGTAGAGGGGTGAAGCGAGCAGGAGACTAGGCGAAAATGAAGAGACAAGACGACGTCGAGTAAATAAGAGAGGAGAAGGGGTACAGAACATGAAGGGTGCCCAGAGTTCCGACACTCACCAATCGCTCTCTCTCTCTCTCTCTCGCCTTCACCTCTCCACTTCGCTTTCAGCTGCTTACGCCTTCAGAAAAGAGTTGTGCGATAGAGCGAAAAAAATGGAATACGAGAGAGAGGAGATGAAGATAGAAAAGGAGGGGAGAAGAGAGGGCGAGGACGACGAGAGGAGAAGAAAAAGGAGAAACGAAGCAGGACCAAAATCGATCTTGCCTCTGCCAGCGAGTTCTCCAATTGCAATGTTGAGAACATAAATGTGAAAATAATGGAGAGAGTGAAAGTAGAAGATGTGGAAATAGCCAAGATAATCAAGGGAGATGAAAGAATGATTACATCCTTCCACAATTTCCTCCCTCATCCCAATGCTTCAAATCTCCAAGGCAAGAAATCCTTTCCGTAATCCACATATTTATTCGGAGTCCACAATATTTAAGCTCAAACAAGTGGGTGTTCTCACGTTTAATGAACACTGCGTACACTCATTCTCAGTATTGGTCCCATCACTCCCAAACGCAATAAAACCCTTCATTGGAATGAAAATAGAACGTGCGAACCAGGGCAGAAATCGTTGATAACTACTTCAAGCAAAGGTCGCAGGGGATAGCAAGTACAAGAGTCGATTAGCATTCATTAATCTTCTCCACCCTGCTTGCTCCTCCTATTCGTCCTCCCAAGTCATTTGTTCACCGAAAGTAGGGAATAGACTAAGTGAATGGTATAACACGAATATGATGGAGAAGGTGAAGGTGAAGAAAACAGGGAAGATGGCAATATACGACACAGACCAAGTCTAGTGTGTAGACTGACTGACGGGAAGAAGAAGATGAAAACCGGGAAAGAGGGGAATAATGAGAAGCTTTACTCCTTAGAACCCAAATGAGATACAGCCAATTCGCTTTGCTCCGAATGCGACACAGACAAATAAGATGAATTGAATGCAGGGGGACTCAATGACCAACAACTACCGTAGCCCCGGCACATGTACCAGTACCATAGTCCCGGCATATGCACCACTACCGAACTCCCGACACATGCACCGTAGTACAGTGAGCAACTTGTTTACCGCACGCTATCGAGTGTGTGTGTGCGACTGACAGATGAATAAAGTCGTACGCATGACACGTCTACTAATTCCGATTGCACCTGCACCCTCATTTCAGTCTCTCTTAATCTACAGAATACCCAGAAATGATCCATGGTCGCTAGCATAAGCCATGGTCCAAATTTGTTCCCCACCATCTTGATTAACAATTTCTGTAGAGGATCTTGACCAAGCAGACAGGAAGAACGGAATATGGGGAAACAAGCTCTACCATTCATTGATCACCTATTCAGGGTGTACGCGTTTTTGCGCATTTTCTTGTCCACGTCTTTCAAATGTCCAAGCCAAAGTAGAAATAGGATTGAAAATAGTCACCGATAAATGAGTGCTAGCGGAGATCAGATGTGGCGATACGGGCAGCGAAGAGTGAAAGGATTGGGGTGTAATAGGTTTCAAGAATGAAAGATAGCAAAGAAGGCAAACTAGACAGCGAGAGGAAGAGCGGGGAACCTTGGACTTGGAAAGTAGGATGCGCGTAAAAAGAGAGGAAGAGGGGGGCAAAGTGAGGGTAAAGCATTCCTCTTCCTCTGCCTCTTCACTCGAGATGGCAATGAATGAACGAATGAATGACAAGTAACCGGTTCCATGCTGCATTTAGATAGGTAGACTACGGCGAGTGAGAGGGGCAATAGGGAAAGGGTAGAAGGAATATACCACACGACACCCTCGGGGCTCACACAATCATCATTGTAAGGAACAATCGAGGAAATGATATAATCAATCAATTAATCGATTAGCTCGAGATTCGCTTGTGAGAGAGGTTGTCTAGCAAAATTGATAATCAATCAATTAATCGATTAGCTCAAGATTCACTAGCGAGATAGAGGTGCAGCAAACGTCAATGTTAATCGACTTTATGCGCAACATCGAAAGAGGATGTGCTAATTAATTTCCATCTTATCGTCCACGCTTAATCTATAGAAAGCGAAGATGGATACTTCTTTTAAGTGACGATGAAAAGAAGCAAAAAGAGCGCGCGAAAAGATGAGACACTTTCCTTTTCAAGATAAGACAACGGGTTATTTCCATTTGAGTCGAATAGCGCAAACTTCAGGATCAAACGTATTTTCAATGGGAAACAACAAATGACCATATCGAATATATTAGCGAAAACTGATCAAAGAAGAGATGACAGGGTTGGACAATCGATGCGAACGCCCAAAAAGAGAGATTCGCTAGTACAGAGATCAGTCTGACTGGGAGATAAACAGTTCAAACAGTGGTAAACAATTTGAATGACTACTCTACGTAGGCAGATCATCGACTACGACTACTGCAGCAACGCTTGCCTCGCACAAAGCTTTTTGATTCTCTGGCAGGTGCATAGAGCATACCAGCGACAGTCAGTTCATTATTCTCAATTTAAGAGAGGGCAAAGTGGTAATTTAAGAGTTTGAGAGTGGAATTATCACTGGCCTAGCAGTGATCACCCGCATGACTTCGTATGCCTAATAACGGGTTGTACTTTTAACTTTTTACCTTAAGAGTGGGTGCATGAGTTCAAACGATCAATCGATCGGATAACTGCTATTGATAGTATAAAGTAGAGATAGAGAGAGAACCACATGACATCATTCTCGTTCCTCTCTCCCCATTCACTGTTCTGTGTACTAACTACTACATTTTAGTAGTTGGCAAAGTGTTGTATCCACCCTCTTCTCAGATTTAAATCAGAAAAACAAATACAGGCTCTTCGTGACAGAAACAATGAAATGGGTGGTGACGGCGAATGATCCACAAATATTTTTTATTAATATTTATATTGTAGTGCAGCAGCGTAATCATCAGACTATCTTATAATCGGTTAATTCAAAATGTCCTTTCCTCTGCATAGAATTCAAAAACATCCATTTGCTGATAGGATGTTGTTTGCGTACAGTGTGCAGGGAATTAACAATTCGAAAAACCAAAAAAACACGCATCAATGTATATTAATAGAATCGAAATTGTAGTCTAATCAATGACATCATCACTTACCGACAACGCCGGTAGTACCATCGCCGATTTCGTCATCCTGCAATCGCAAAACAGTTTGATTCGAAATAAATCGCATTTCCACAGTTGACATACGCACAATCTAACAAAATTAACAGGCATTCTCGCTTTCTTCATACTACAAATGTTCAAAGGCAAGCCGTCCCCGACAGATAGTTTTCTATTCCGCTCTCTCGTAGACAAAAAAGTGTGGACCAACTCAACCATTCAAAATATATATTTAACAGATTAACTGGGTGACAGGCCCCATTGAAAAATCGGGAAAATCATAGCTTCTTTCTCAAGTCTTCTCGAATTACGACAGTATTATCACCCAAACGAATCTGTCAGATATACAACCAACAGCGCGCCATAATATTAATATTATTATTAATAATAGTATTTCCTAGCTATGCAGGCCTACCTGAGACTTGCTGAGTTCGACCATGAGTTTGGCGATATGATGCTGTACGTCCATCTTCTCCATGATGGTCGCACCGTCGTTCGTGATCGTGACATCACCGTCCGGGCTTACCTCAATTCGAGCAAATTAAGTTAAATAAAATTAGATTTCAGAGCAAATTAACACTTTTATACATATATTTAATCATCAAGTATAGACATGTATGTATTTTTAGTCATCTCTGGAGTATTTAACACGGCCATAGTCGCAAAATACTTGCAATTCTTAAATCGCAAACAGAACGAGTCAATAAGTACAGCATAAAGTCAATGAATAAACGATCGAAATTGTCGTTAAGAACTGTTCATCGTTATTCTGGTAAGCAAATAGGAAAAAGGTGTCAAATGAGGAGTAAATTTTCATCGTAATCGTAAGAATAGTGATGAAAGAACAGTTGAACTCGGAATCGACGATAATTCGAGTTCTAACTATAGTAGAAAGAGCAATCGAGTACTCACGAGCATCTTATCGAGTCCACGAGGACCGAGCGAGGTGCGCATGGTGTTGGCAACAGCGCGAGCAGCAAGAATATGACTCTGCAAACCATTAATAATAATATTTAAGTTAATAGAATTGTGAATAAAACCACTATATTACGAAATTGTCATGAATTAGTTGAGTGAAAAGACAATGAAATCTAATGAAATCCCAGATATCTATCGATCTTTTGGTTCACCTTGATGGCCTCAACGCCCGTGAGCCTCTTCTCCTTGTCCGCATCACGCATGACGATGAACGGCTGCCCATATTCGTCGAATATGAGCTGAGCTTGTCCAGCCATCTTTCCTTGTTCGAGCGAGTCGATTTAGCACTCCTAACAAAACAATTTAGTAGAAATTACATCTAAAATTCCACCAAAATAGGCCGCGACAAAGCAACATTACAACGAAACTGCGTCAACCGATTTCAATGTTAACAGTTTCTAATACAAATCGAGGGATTTGGAAATATGGGACAACGCAAAACTAATTATGTATTTAGAAAGCAGTTAAACGTTGACAATCGGAAGAGTTACGCCAATAAGAAGCCGCTGGAAATTACTGAAAAATTCAGAGGTCCCGAATATTCGAGTGATGGGCGCGTAGGCGAGGCGAGATCGTAAGGCATTTCCAGTTGGGACCCCGCAACATTTGTTTTTACGAACTCAACCCTTTTGCCGTTTCATTTTAATTTTGAATAAATAAATTCTCATTTTTGATCGAAATTAGGCCTTTGGACTCGAAAATATGACACATTAACTCGCAACCAACACAAACAATAATAAAAATACAAACAAAACAAGCTTGAATACTTTTAATTTCTTTGAATTTATTAATAGCGAACGTCTACATTTTAGTTCATAGATTCAGGTATTAGAAGTGCAAATGCATTTGGAATATAGGCAAAAATTAAGCATAAAAACAACAGAAAACGGACCGAAATTTAAGCACTAAAATAATACCACGACTTCTTAAAAGTTAGTGGACTCTCGAACGGAAAAACGACAGTTTCCAACACCCAATTTCTCGCTCGATTTTATCTTTTCAAGTGCTTTTCTGATCTATTGATTGAATATCTTCTTCGTGATTTTTTTGTTTGTTAATGTATTCCACTGTTGCAGTGCTCGAATGGCTCCGGCTTCTTCGTCCTTGCAGAAGAACATCTCTGGAACAGTATGTTGTATACTATGTTATGAATCTTCAAATCTGCTTTTCAGTGGGAAGCGACGTTCCCCGCTAAACAAGAGACTTTGAGTGAATCTACCCTCTTTATGAAGCGTATGCTGTATGTAGGATTCACCCAAATTATCTTCTCACGCGAGTTATTACCAGCAAATTGTTTCAAGAAGCGAAAATTTGATCGTAAGTATAAACTAGTTTATGTCTAGTTAACTAGTCTAAGTCGAGCTATCAGTTGATTTATCGCAGATCTCCGTCTCTACGTATTCAATACCCATAGCGAAGAAGCTTTCGATCTTGCCGATCAACTTCGTTCCGTGTGCGAAACTCTTGAGAAAGGATATCTAAAAGAATTGCACCTTCTCATTGGTGATGAGAGTAAAGTGAGTGCATGCTGTTTTGCAAATTCTGACAATGCTTTACAGGGAAAGGAAGAGATAATCGAGTTGTACAAGATGGGAGTCAACTACTCGACAGATAAGCCGTCAGTTACTCTCTCGTAAGTGTGTTCTCCTATTCAATGCCCATAGCGAAGAAGCTTTCGATCATGCCGATCAACTTCGTTCCGTGTGAAACTATGGTGAAAGGATATCTAAAAGAAGTCCCATATTTCCAAAAATGGTTAATTGTTGAAATGCAGATCTGATTCAATGGAACAGTTGGAGATTCAGTATGCTGGAACAGATCAAGTGAAGGAACAAACTCGGGATCTGATTATTCGAATTCGTCAAGTCACGGACAAACTCGCTCCACTTCCTGAAGAACTGTTCTACAAATTCTATATTGTCTATGATGATGATAGTACGTTACTGCACATCTATGTATTATTATTATTATTATTATTATTATGTTATGCTCATCAATCTCACTCATTCATTCTCTTCTTTTGCAGAGACTCCTAAGGGATACCAAGCTCGATTATTCAGCCGTCAACCGGATCCATATGTCGTATCTCCTGACGCTCAACGTGTTGCTCTGGGGAATGTACATGCTAAGCACCATGCGTAAGTACTTCACTTTTTCGTCAGTCATAATCTTGTTTGTAACTGTTTCATCATATTTTTCTTTTTTATTCAATATGAACATACAGAAGTTCGTAATTTTTCTCTGGCGTAACAATAAGAAACGATAAATATTTATTATTATGAAAAGTACAGATATGACTATTTTCCTAATTTAATTATTCCAGGTGTCAGTTTGAAATCTCCAGTGCCTTCATCGAAGACCCTGTTTCATTTGAGAAGAGTCTTGACGAGGAAATAAGTGCTATCAAGGAACGCATGAGGTTTGCTACTATTGACTGATTCGTTTTGGCTAATGTGTTATTCAAGGAGCGATCTGGCATCAACAGACACTACACTAGACGATGGCTCTCCAAAGAATTTGCTCGTAAGTTTAAATGTCTAATCCATCAGTCAATCTATTCATATCAAGTAAGATGCTGATTTTGGATATATTGATTGAAATATCTAATCGATATTATCCATGGTGACTGTATCCACGTATTTCTATCTTTAAGAATGACTCGCTGTCAGTAGGAGGTGATAAGGATAAGGAGGAATCTGCTACTGCTGCTAAAGGCCTTGGAGCCGGGGCCGATTCCAGAGCCGGTGTTAAGGATCTTGTAAAGAAGACGGCTGTAATGAAGATTAAGGAGAAAGAGGGTAAGTAAATAACAGTAATAATAACAATAGCCTATCGATTATTTTGGTCCATATCTATGATTGGAATCCTCTATAGGCGCGGTGTCTGCGTCGTCTCCGGAAGAGGGAAATCAGCCAAAGGCGGCTGCAAAGACTCGTAAGGCTAAGGACAAGAGTGTCAGTCCTAGCAAGGTCCTCAAGAAGTCCAAGGACATCAGAAAGACACCGGGAACGGTGAATGTAAGTGATCTATCATCATACATTTTCGGCGCCCTCACTGATTTTTTTGTATATAGTGGGTCGATTTAGAAATATCGTTATTTTCCCCTTAAATTGTAATCTTTCGCATAATGAAAGAGCATTATATAGTGGGTTAACCCTGAAAATGGGCCGTATATGGTGGGTCGATCCTCACATAGTGAGGGTATGAAAATGTATGTCTATCATGTGTATATACAATGTAATGTAAATGTTATGTATTTATTTATTTTTATCATACATCCAAGGGTAGACAATATTTGAAACGGCAATTAAATAAGTGAATGGGGAAGGTGGGTTAGGAAATGGAGAGTGGGGGTAGGGAATGAGTGGAGCGCAGATATGCATATTTAGACTGAGCAAAGATCAAACGTGATCTAAGATAAATTGGCAAGACCTAGCGGGAGACGATTCCATAGTGAATCAATTTACATCGAGTTGGCACTATATAAACATCATACAATTATACCTTGTTTACAGAAGATGCAGAAGCCTCGTCGTACACGTGCTTAGATAGAGCTAGGAAGATCAAGTAGCTGAGATTGCACTCGTTTCAAATCCATTTCTGATTTCCATGTGAATAATTCGTTCGTTCTTTGTTTATTTTTCATTCTTTCTTTAATTCCCCCCCCCCTTGTAGTTCTCACTACAATCTCCCACCTGTGCCATCAACACCCAGTGTTTGAAATGTTTGTTATTGTAGCACTCGTTTCAAGATGCCGGTACGAACTGTAATTCGTGAATGAAAACTATCGCCATTGTAACTTTCTGATTGAGAAAATAGGCTTTGTAACGTGCAACTCGTCAACAAAGTCTCGTAACTGTTTTGACTAAAACCCTAATCAAAGAACCACTCGATTGGAATTATGGAAATGGAACGAGTGATTTGAGATCAAGGGATGCAAATCCGACGAGATGGAAAACGAGTCTGAGACCCAAGTAGCATATAACTTTTCGATGAAAACCAACGTTTCGGAACCGAGATTTCGGAACCAACGTTTCGGAAGCAACGCTTCAACCGAGATTTGAAAAGTAGTGTTTCGTTATCATAATTATGATCCTATAATCTTAACTCATTCGCTCCGTTGGGGTGGTTCCGAAATCTCGGTTCCGAAACGTTGGTTTTCATCGAAAAGTTCTATGCTAATTGGGTCTCAGACTTGTTTTCCATCTCGTCGGATTTGCAGCCCTTGTTCTCAAATCACTCGTTTCATTTCCATAATTCCAATCGAGTGGTTCTTTGATCAGGGTTTTAGTCAAAACGGTTCTCAAAGATTGCGTTCCGCACGAAAGGGTTCTATTACCATATTTCCGAAGAAGGGATTCTCAAATTAGAGTTCTGATTGAATTAGTTTGCATTCACGAGTTACAGTTCGTACCAGCATCCGTTTCAAATCCAATTCTGATTTCCTTGTGAATAATTCGTTCGTTCTTTGTTTATTTTTCATTCTTTCTTTAATTTCCCCTTTAGTTCTCACTACAATCTCCCCACCTGGGCCATTAACAACCAGTGTTTGAAATGTTTGTTATTGTTATAAAAGATTGTTAATTTTTCGCTCAGAAACAGGACTGGGATTTTTTGATTTTGATTTTTTTGAATTTTTTGACCATTTCAAAAAAATCAAAATCAAAAAAGTTTTTTGAATTTTTCTCAAAAAATTTAAAAAAAATTAAATGTAAAAAATACCATTAAAACGACAAAAAGTGAAACATTTGTGGAAAATTGCGACAACATTTGACAAAACTTGACAAGATTTCCCATTTTTATCATTTTTCTCGGTCTTGATGAAAAGGATTCTAAGGATTTTAGTGTGGATTAGATTGCCCAATGCACTGACGTAGAACATTTTAAAAGTGAATACTTATTGTATCATGTTTTTCATGTTTTAGAATTCGGTTAATTGCGTAATTGACTGTTTTAACCATTTCTCATGCAAAAATGAGGTGTCTGAATTGCTTATTATTCTTTTAAACAAAGGAAAAAATTTTGTCAAAAAATTTTTGAATTCAAAATTTTTTTGAGCCATTTTTTGAATTTTTTGATCAAAAAATTTTTTGAAATTATTTTCAAAAAATCCCAGCCCTGCTCAGAAAGCATAAACCTTTTTCGTTTCGCTATTATTCATTCAACAATAATTATAATTATATCACTCGGAAGATGTTCTGTCGATTTTGGAAAATCGATGTTTTTCGACTCCACTCCCCGCTGACTCCGCTTTCGCTTTCGGACTCCACTGACTCCGTTTCGCATCAAGCGACCTGAAAATGAGCAGTACAATTTTGTAAAATAAGTTTCAATTCTTCATGTTGTGTATAGTGGGTCTACCCTCATGAGTATTCTGCATGATTACGGTAATGACTGCTCTACCACCCGGAGGTACGGTACCAGCATGCGCTCAAGTGGTTAACCGGAACTGCAGACGGGAACCTAATTCCAGTCAATCGGTGAATCCTACCGTACACGCGAAACCTTTAGGCGATGTATCTGTATGCATAGATGCAACACGGTCTCTATGTCCAACATAAACCTTATCATACCACGACTATCAATGCAAATATTGCGCCCCAAGGATACAATGTTCAGCTGACATTAAGTACAGTATACGGTAGACATCTTGTCCTTACGGTACGGTAGTCATCAGTATACGGTAGTCATGTTTCTGTCAACAGTCATATAGTATACGGTAGTCATCATGTTCATACGGTAGTCATGTTCATGTCACCAGTCCTACAGTATACGGTCATCGGTTCCATACGCTACGGTAGTCATCAGTATACGGTAGTCATGTTTCTGTCAACAGTCATATAGTATACGGTAGGCATCATTTCCATACGGTAGCATGAGGTATTAAGGGCACTCTCGAGCTACTTTGACACTATCCGCTCTGACCACACTCTCTCACTTTCTTTGTCTACGAGAGATCGTTGCCAGAGAAAATCAGCTCGGGATGTGCCCACATATTATCGAAGTAGTTGTCTGTTCCTACTTAAAATTGAACAAATTATCGCATTCTAAATGATGAATGATGTACTTTAACTACTTTAACTATGTACTTTAAGCGCACATTCTATCATCAATCGATAACTCCGTCCCCTTTGATAACGAGAGATGAAGATGACGAAGTGACCAGTAGGTGCGGTATCAAAGACCACATCAAAGTCCACCGATTTTTGATCAATCTAGATAATAGAAATACATTTTCAAAAATAACTACATGTCTATTTTGGCATCAAATCACATTATTTTCATTAGCATTAATGTATATTCTTTTATTTTTGATAATAAAACAATTGATTAAATTCACTTTGCTTTCTCTGTACACAATAATTTATTTTATCAGAAAATCAGTGTCCCGCTACATTTGTGTAGCAGCTCGTAATATCGATTCGGGAATAGGCACATTCGAATCCTACAAGATATGTTAGAAGATTTAAGCATTCCAATCTTCAAGGAAATCGGGCGTCGGCGTCCGTGGGCCTTGTCCACGAACTTCACCTGGATCTGCTTGGCCTAGAATCGGAATTTGACCATGACCTGCTTGCCCTTGAACCGGAAGTTGACCATGACCTGCTTGCCCTTGAACCGGAAGTTGACCATGACCTGCTTGCCCTTGAACCGGAAGTTGACCATGACCTGCTTGCCCTTGAACCGGAAGTTGACCATGACCTGCTTGCCCTTGAACCGGAAGTTGACCATGACCTGCTTGCCCTTGAACCGGAAGTTGACCATGACCTGCTTGCCCTTGAACCGGAAGTTGACCATGACCTGCTTGCCCTTGAACCGGAAGTTGACCATGACCTGCTTGCCCTTGAACCGGAAGTTGACCATGACCTGCTTGCCCTTGAACCGGAAGTTGACCATGACCTGCTTGCCCTTGAACCGGAAGTTGACCATGACCTGCTTGCCCTTGAACCGGAAGTTGACCATGACCTGCTTGCCCTTGAACCGGAAGTTGACCATGACCTGCTTGCCCTTGAACCGGAAGTTGACCATGACCTGCTTGCCCTTGAACCGGAAGTTGACCATGACCTGCTTGCCCTTGAACCGGAAGTTGACCATGACCTGCATGACCTTGTCCATCTTGTGCTTGCCGCACTTGGTAGAAGTGATGGACTGTGTTATCCTGCAATGAACGAGCGTTATTGCAGTACTCTGGTATTGACACTATAAGCAATCATACGAAAGATACGTAATTGATAAAATCACTACAAAAATCGATATCTACCGTACCCAACATTCAAGGAAATCGGAGAGCGTAACGAGGCCCGGTTGAGACAGCTGCTCATACACCGCTCTTTGCAGAGCGGAATGAGGCGAATCTGCAAGAGCGAAATTTATTCAAACAATCGATAAAATCTCCAAATAAATCAATAACCAATAAAAATAATCAATCGATAATGATGACTCACTAGCATCGATCTCTTCTGGATCAAAATGAACCTGTCCGTTGGGATGCCTCATCGGCACAATAAGACGAAGTGGTGGGACCTGGTGCGTCTCTGAAATGAGAGAGGGATACTGTACATCGCCGATAACTACAGTATTCCTGATTAAAATACCAACAGTACCATTATTACTCTATATATTATATACGCTCCAATTGACTACCGTATCAATGAACTCACCCATATCGAACGTGAGTAGTACGTTCTCATTCAGTCGGATTCGACCCGCGAAGGCACCACATGCGCGGGCGACTGCGTCCGGTAGTTGATTCTGAAAAGGATGCAAGATTAATTGGCCCGCCACCGGAGTGTTGCTACATGGGCGGCATCACAACCTGCTGCAAATTTGGTATAGTGTAGCTTGGTACAGTATAAGCAAAAATTCATGTCACACTTTCCATTTTTTTCATAACTTTTGATCTGCAGATCAAAAGTTATGAAAAAAATTCCATGGAAAGCAGTCAAGCTGATATTTTGAGTCTTAATTTATCGAGGAATACAACCATGAT